>JABBOT010000017.1:659329-1259329 GCA_016165875.1 Acanthopleura granulata
TGTCAGTTTGAAGGTCAAGGTCAAGATCAAAATTGACTTCGTTTTCTGAATTGCTAACCTCCATATCCTATTGTGTCAAAGTCTGAGGTCAAGAGCGAAAAAAGTTCACGACCCATTTTTCTTGCCCATGTTATTCTTATTCGAGAAAAATGGGTCGGAAATTTTTTTTGTCTCCGATTCGCCTCAAACTTTTACATAAAGAATATTCAAGGTCGCAGACTATTTATTTATATATCTGATTGGTGTTTTACCCCGTACTCAAGAATACTTTACGCATGCGAGTGAAAAGTCCGGGGGAAATCCACGACCATGCGCAGGTAGCTGGTGAACGTTACCACGTAAGGCCAGAAAGAAAGCCGGCATGAGGTCGCAGATTATGAATCCGAGGTCAGGTTTTATTTTGAAATCCACCTTAACCTCCAAGTCGGACACTGAAACTACGCCCTCATGTTAAGAGATACGACACCGACTGATGAAACGCCACATTTGTCCAAATTTTCAAAGAATTCAAATTCTTAATATTTCCTAATTTGTGGGACATCAAACCACTGGAACCTGTGAAATTGGGAAAGGGGGAGAGATAAACAAAAATGTGGATTTCAGAGCCAAATGATTGTTTTGTGAGCCTCAGCTGTGGTTAATGGAGGAAAATGCTTTATGGCTCTAATATTATGTTATTTGTAGAAAAGCGAAACCCTACGGGTACCACTGGAAAGAAGACACCCTAAGGTACATGTAACAAAAGCAATTAGTGGCGAAGGGCCTGTCTTTTGTAGTTCTTCATCTTTGATCCTGTGGCAATCGCGTAAATTACACGATGCGAGATACCGAAACAGACAGATGCATGGCCATATTGGACTAAATTTTCACAAAACTGTAATTTTGAAAATTTCCTAATTTTTCGAATGTCATTCCTATTGCATCGTGTGAAATTTGGTGGTAAAATATCCAGAAGTGTGAATTTTATACTGCAGTTAAGGGGTATATGAGCATAGCACTTACATGGCTGTAGTAGACACAAACTGCAGTTGTAATGTGTATATACTATACTAGTATGTACATAGAGTATACAGTTCTGGACAGAAAAACAATTAAGGGGAATAAGCATATAGTACAGGACTGCAGGGGACCCTGAGTTTAGTTGTGGGGTATATGCAAATAGTAAATGGCTCTAGTGGACATAATATGCAGTTACTGGGTAAATTAATATTGCACATGGCTTGAGTAAATGCAGAGTTCAGTTCCAGGTTACATGCGATGTAGGTGATGTGGTGGCCAAAGGGTGCAGTTATTAAATACATAACGGTTGTAGCGAACACCATAGTTGTGCAGTTTTGACATACAGTATGCTACTTTATATTATGGGGCTGGCTGTAGTGAAAAGAGAGGGCAAATAAATGTACAATGCAGGGTTGTAGAGTACACAGAGTGAAGTTATGTTCATTTATTCATTTCATTGGGGTTTTACGACGAATTCAAAAATACTTCACTTAAATGCGACGGCCGCCAACATTACGTTAGGAGGAAATCGAGCAAAGTCGGGGGAAAACCGACGACCATATGGAGGTCGCTGTCAGATTTTCCACGTACGGTCGGAGAGGAGGCCTGCTTGAGCTGAACTTGAACACATAGCGACCGCATTGACAGAAATAAATTAAGAGGAATAAACATATGGTACATGACTAGCAGACAGATTGCACTCATAGAGTGTATGCATATAGCACATGATGGTCGGTTCACGCTGGCTTCATCTCCGGCCGTACATGGCAAGGTCCGCCAGAAACCTGCTGATAGTTCTGGGTTTCCCTCGGGCTCTTCCAGGTTTCCGTCCACCATAATGCTAGCCGTCGTCGTATGAGTGAAATATTCTTGAGTGCAGCGTAAAATACCAATCAAAGAAATAAATACATATAGTTTCACCACAACACCGTTGTACAGTTTTAGGTATGTTCACACAGGGTTCACTTGCAGGGTATATACATACATTGCATGGCTGTAGAGGACACGGAATGCAGTTAGCAGGTACATTCATGTACATGTACATGTATATGCAGTACATGTCGTCGTAGTAGACAGAATGAATGAAATGAAGGGGTATCATTTTATTTATTGAACTCACAGCCACCGCATCGGTGAGAGGCACGGCGTCATAACGCCTCGCTGGCTCGCTAATCCCCTCGGCCAAGGAGGTACCCTGAAGAGGTATTACCATACATGTATAAAGACATGCAGTTCTGGGGTGTATATCTAAACCACATGATCGTAGTGTACCTAGAGTGCAGTTATTGGATATATTACGCATTTTACATGGTTGTGGCAGACAGAAAATATTTAGAGAGTGAATGCTTGGGATTTAACGTAGTACTTAGCAATGTTTCAGTCAGTTGACGACGATTAGTCCATTTGGTGTGTGCATACAGTATGCCTTCTTGTGGCAGAGCGAGTCTAAGGCGCAAAAGTGCTGCCGTCATTGGAACATCATACCTGAAGACACCAGACATGACACCCCACTCAGTCACATTATACTGACGCCGGGTCGACCAGTCCTGTTTCCTTGTCCTAACCTCTCAAAGCTGAACTCCAAGCGAGGCAACAATGAGTGACATTTTTGAAGTTTTTAGTATGACCCGAGCTTGGCTTGAGAGTGGATCTCCCCACCTCGAAGCTGACGCTCTAACCACTAGAGCATCGAGACAGTCTCAGTAAACACTGAGGGGAGAAATGTATAGTGTAGGGCAAGAAGTGCAGTTATGGGGTATATGCACGTAGCACATGGCTGCAATACACCATATGGCTCTATTGCACAAGTATGGTATGGTATTGCACAAGTATGGTATGAGTTCAGGTATGGTAATATATATATAGTGCATAGTTGTAGCGGGCACACAGTGGATTTATCGGGTATATGCATACACATATAGTACATGGCTGTCGCGGTACACAGTAAATTTGTGGATCATGAACATGTAGTACATGGCTCTAGTTGACACAGAATGTAGTTATGGTGTATATGCAAATCGCTCATGGCTGTAATAATACAAAGTTCAGTTACAGCCTGTATGCATATAATATGGCTCTTGTGTGCCCAGCAAGTGTTTAGGGTATTAACATAGTGTAGATGGATTGTACACTAAACAAAGCGCAGTTAAGTGGTATGTACATACACAACATGGATGTATTTATTTATTTATTTGGTTGGTGTTTTACGCCGTACTCAAAAAAATTTCATTTGAATACGACGGCGACCAGCATTACGGTAGGAGGGAACCGGGCAAAGCCGGGAGAAAACCCACGACCATCAACAGGTCGCTGTCAGACCTTCCACGTACGATGGGAGAGGAAGCCAGCATGAACTGGTCTTGAACTCATAGCGGCCGCATTGACCTAATCAAATTAAGGGGTATAAACATATAGTACATGACTAGCACACAAAGAGTGCGTAACATTGCTGTGGTACATACAGTAAATTTGTTGGGTTTAAAACAGTGAGTACTAGAATGGAGTGGACTGTGGGCTATAAACATATAATACATTACCTTAGTTGAAGTTAGGTACACATACACTGAGTGCGTGGTGGTAGTGCCTGTATGGGGTATATTATACATTACATGGTTGTAGTGGACACGCAATACAGTTGTGGGGTATGTGGGTGTGGTACATATCTGTAGTAGATACAGAGTGCAGTTATGGGGGTATATGAGTGTGGTACATGTCTGTAGTTGATACAGTATGCAGTTATTTGGGTATATACATACATTACATGGTTGTACTGGGCAGAGAGCAGTTATGGGGTATGTGCGTACACATGTGGTACATGGCTGTAGATTGTATTTATTGGGTATATGTGTAGTACATGACTGTATAGGACACAGAGTGCGGTTAGGGGAATTACACATATTATACGTGATTGTAGTGGTCAGGATAAAACTTAGACACATAAACACCTGGTATGTGACTGTGCAGGACACAAAGTGTAGTTATCAGACATATGCATGTAGCATATAGTTGTTGTAGACACAATGTGCAGTTACGGGATATATATATAGTACACGGTTGTAGTAGACACAGTGTGCAGTTGTTATTACATTTCGTATGAAGGAGGGAGTTTTCCGATAGGAAAGCTTACTAACTGGCCCGAAAATTCATTGAATGCTGAGACGAGACCGATATAAAATGTCTGCTTATCTTTGATAGGTGTACATGTGAATTACAGATGTGGAGTTTTTACAAATTTAAAAATTTTGTTGAAGTATGTGGTATTTGGAGTTATACTTTCATTACACGCGAAACGAAATGCCAGGTGTATTTGCTAAACTCATACATGGGATTTATGTGAGAATTAAAATGTGGGTTACTTGGTAATATTTCCTCACATAGTACACTTGAATTAGTCAGTGAATGAGCACTTGGAGTTAAACGTCTTAGTTAAAAATGTTTGAGTCATATAACGACGTGTAGTCCTTCTGGTGTGTGCAAAATAGTATGTCTTCTTGTGGCAGGGCGTGCCTAAGAAACCAGGCATGACACCCCACCCAGTCACACCAGTCATTACACTGACATCGGGTTGACCAATCCTGTTTCCTTGCTCTAAGCTCTAAATGCTGAGTGCCAAGCGATGTAACGACAAGTAGCATTTCTTTGAAGTCTTTGGTATGACACGATTCTGGCTTGAAACTGAGTCTTCCAACCTCAAAGTGGAATCTCTAACCACTACAACACCAAGGCGGTTACATTTGAATTATGAATGCAGAGCATGTGCGCTCATTGTATCTGTAGCCTGTAGCCAGGACCTTCATGCGACGGCAAATCTAGGCTATATTTGCTGTTACACTTATGAACGTATAATGTACATTCGTATCAATCCTGGATTGTCCCTTCAAGCTATTTTCCTTTTATTTGACTACGCAAAATTTGGAGTAATTCTAAACCGGTTACGTCTAATAAATATTTTTCCTACATGCAACTCTGCTTCAGTCATGTCGCTCCGATGTCATTAGAAACTTCCGATTGCTCACTCTATTCTCTACCGTTAATAACTGTATGCATTTTTCTAAATGAGGCTGGTCTGTGGAAATTTGATTTTGTGCTTCACGTTTATTTATTTATTTATTTACTTATTTGATTGGTGTTTTACGCCGTACTCAACAATATCTCAATTATGTCAAGGCGGCCAGCATTATGATGGGAGGAAACAGGGCGAAACCAGGGAAAAACCCGCGACCATTGGTAGGTTAATTTACATATTGTTGTACCGGTCGGTGGCCTGAATTGTTATTTGAATACATCGGTTAATATGGTGCTAGAAAACGTGTAAATTCCTGGTACTTAAGAATTCACATGATCAGTTAAAGAAACACACTGAGATAAAGTGATAGGGGGCTATATTTCACCAGTTACGCCTGAACAATTGACCGTCGTCGTCACTGCTGTGGTATTATTCTATATGGGATAGCCTTTTATGTTATGTTACACCTACAGATCTAGTATATGTGTTCAAGGCACAGTTATAGGCTGTATATGAGGCTATAATTATAGGGTATATAAGGAACTCACAAACTAGGCACATGCGTTGACTAACACCTAATACATCCCGTATCTGCGCTCTGTCGGATACTTGGCCTAGGGGAGGTAACGGAGTAAAGTACTATATTTATTTCGATGTGAAATCCAATTTTTTATTCAATGGGCATGGTGAACGAGGGTGACCTGTGGTTTTTTTTTTTAAGCCCCACGCAGAAGTAGACGACGGATGCACAGCCTGTACCTAAGAAGGCCAAAATTGTCCGATCTGGCAAGAAGTTTACGCCAAGGATTTACAACATTGACGTGACCAAGGCGTTTCGCATTCAAGTTATGGGGGACAGATTACCTTTTTCCAGTATTTCGACCGTCCCTTCCAGAAGCAAATCACCATCGTAGCGGATGCCTGGAAGGCAAGACCTATGAAGGGCAAGCTCGCCGAATGATGGCCGTCCCTATAGGTATAAAAACACTAAAAAATCTCCTTACTATTTATGTAGTAACTTCACAAAGAACACCCACCTAGAACCGTATTCCCTAATTTTTGTTGACCCAAATGACACATAATGTCAAACAGCTAGATACCTGGCGTACAACATATCCAAATATCATCAGGGGTTGACCATCCCTTTCTCAAAATAAATCACCTGGAATGCAGGTATTAGCGTGTAAGCCTTTCGTCAGGCGTGGAAAAGTTTGTCAGTGTTACGCACCCCGTCTTTAAAATATTGTATCATATTTTTTATTTGTGTTCGCGCTAACCGGGTCAGTGTCTGACCTAGGCATTTCTCCAAGGTGTATGTATTAGCCTACATTGGAATTCAGTCGCGCGTTCTCGAAGCTTCTGTGTTCATGAGTTTTCATTCTGGAAAGATATACTTGTAATACCGGGCTTGTGGATGCATGCATATTGCCGTGGTAAAACCGATTGGAGGCTTAAATAGGAATCACTTAATTATATGTGCACGACCCTCACCACTCCCACTCTCCTCTTCCACAAGCTTTCTTGGGACGAGGCGGGATATATAGCCATGACATTTGCGAGGTATCAGTTGTTCCGTAGGTGACATGGTTATTGTATTTTGAACATTAATCGCAGCACAATTACGAAAGTGACAGGTCGCATTAAGTATAGGACACTTGTGATCCGTTAGTTGTTTTATTGGTAGACTCTGTGGTCGCCCGGTTTTCGTGCTCTCGTCCGCAATGACCCAGGCCCTATTCCCTAACGCAGTCGCTGTAAATTCAGTCCAGCTCATGAAGGCCTCCTCCTCGGTCGCACGTGGGAATGTCCTCTAGCGACTTGCGGATGGTCGTAGGTTTCTTTCGGGCTCTGTCCGGTTTCCTCCGAGTATAATTCTGGTCGCCATCGTATAATCGAAATATTCTGGGGTATGGTGTAAAACACAATTGAGATAAGTAAATTAAACACATTTATTCTATGGTTCAGATGTCCATATTTCCACCCCACATGGCTGTGAATCATGTTTTCTGTAAGTTGTTTATATTGAGAAAACCCATCATGGAACTCCCTGATTACACATAATCTGTTTGGCGCATTTTGTTGTTGTAACAAATTGATATCTGTCTATTTGTGTGCTTCTTTGAGTCTTCCTGTGCAATGGGTAAGTTTTCCACGAATCGCGCGGTTCTGAAAATCAATTTGAAGTGAAGCCTGAAGCTAACAGATTTCACTCAGCCTGTGAGACATTACCTGTTGGTACGTATGTTAATCTATAAAACCTTTGTCTGTACACCTTAGCGTCCAGTTGTACCCATGGATGAAAAGCAGGGACATTGATACTCAAGATCTTTGCATGTACCTCTGTCTGAATGTGAACAAAAGCTGATTTCAAAGGGTCGTGGAAAGGTTTGTGTACCAGGTTAAACTCGTTGCAATTTGTTCTACCTGTTCTGCCTGTGGCCTTTTGCCCACATCGTACACGGATAGTGAGGAGGATAGAGCATCGTTTAAATTTTTTACGGACATTATTTGTATCTGTTGTTGTTGCTTTCCGCAGACATTCTGGGTTTATATCTTGATCTGTTATGTAGATCTGTATGTCTGTCTTTTGTTGTGGTCTTCCAACGACGTTTGAATCTGTCCTGTGGGCGTGGTGTATCTGTATGACCTCTGACCGTCGGGGAACATTGCAGGTGTATCTATATATCTTGTGACCATCTGTGGACATTGTGTATGTGTATGCCTTGTGACCGTCTGTGGACATTGTGTATCGTATGTCTTGTGATGGTATGTGGACATTGTGTATCTGCATCTTGTGTTTCAGAAAGCACAGCTGAACCAGACAACTCACCCAGGAGACCCAGACAAACAGGTAAAACAAGAAAAAGCCGACCTTTATCGTGCCATTGGTGTTTTTCTCCACCAAAAAGGAATTTGTGTGAGAAAAATAGCAAGCTTCCCATGCAAACACATTTTCTTACAGAACAAAAAAGACAAAAAATCTTATATTTTGATGTTGTTTTCAAAATATTTTTTGATCGTTTATTCATGGTATATTTATGTCTGACTTTACGATTAGACCTGAGACCATTTTGCTCGTTACGCCACATTCAGTGTTTAGGCATTAACCAGTCCTTCAACAAATAACCAAATACTTTAGGCAGATTTCCTTTGCGCCGTATCCCCAGACGGGTTCATCGAACAGGGCAACAAAAACAGTTTTGAAAGTGCTCCTATTGTCCAGATAAATCCCAATATCTGGGTGTCGAAGAGACCTTTGTATGCCACTCAACAATAACGGACAAACTAAATCAATAATGGCAGGTCCGATTTCCAAAAGCATACGTAAGCAAAAGCAAGTAAATGTAGAAGACAACGGAAGAGAGACTAACACCAGAGCTGCCATGACGGTGTAATCGTTTGCAAATGGTCACAAATTTGGTGAAATCCGATATCTTTTGAATTTACCTTTGTCAGGGGTATTATTGTAATGTTCATGGAAATGCTTGATTAAACAATGGTTTTGGAGGGCGTGCAAGTTGTCACTCCTTTGAACAAAATCCTAATGTAATCTGACACGGGATTGGATTTCACCGGTAACGGTGACTATTTGCCACCAGTCAAACTGTCGTCGCTGCTCTGGTTTTACCTTTTATGCTGTAGGCTCCTACATTTAATCTAACAACTCCTGTAACTTAATTTAAATCTTATATACTAGTACCCGAATCAACAAAAAAGGGCATCGGTTTTCGGCCACACCTGATTGGACGATTGAGGCGTTGACAGCGGCCATCTGCGCGAGACGATGTCAGGATCGCAACTCCACCTGTCGGCTCTTTAACTATAACCACTTCACTAAGCAGTGCCTCGCCTATGCTGTCAGTCATGATTTTCTATTGATGATGGAGTCCTTCGATTACCTTAGTGTCTTACCATATGCAGAAGGAAAGCTATCACATCTATACGCATGAAGAACGGATCACTTTT
Source organism: Acanthopleura granulata (assembly GCA_016165875.1). Classification (NCBI taxonomy): domain Eukaryota; kingdom Metazoa; phylum Mollusca; class Polyplacophora; order Chitonida; family Chitonidae; genus Acanthopleura; species Acanthopleura granulata. The sequence goes on from JABBOT010000017.1 coordinate 668,301, forward strand.
CTTTTCGTTTATTGCTTTTTCATTGTCGCCACGCTTCATACAGCGTTCAGGTACAATTGATTACACTAAACACAAAATGAGGTTAATTTAGAATATGGCTTTTATTTTAAATTTCCACGGTCCCCGCCGCCCCCCCCCCCCCACCATAATGGTGGTCGCCGTCGTGTAAGAAAAATTCTTGAGTACGGCGTAAAACACCAATCAAAAATTAATAAAAAAAAATTTAAAATTTTCGTGTAGATAATTTTTATTGTTTTACAAATGCTTTGAACGTAATTATATGTGTACAAGAAAAAAAATCCCGCTATATAAGTGTGATTAATTTTGCCTTGATCCCGACGACCAGCATTTCAAAAACAAACATGATTCCGCGACGAGTCGTAGACCGGCGATTTTGGAATTTCATCATCTTAACAAGCGAGTTAAGGTTGAGGTGCTTCCCTTTGAGTCGTCGTGACGGTCAAGGCCGATTTAATAAGGTACTTGCCTTTGAATCGTCATGAACGGATCAAGGTCGAGGGGATAAGGTGCTTGTCGTTCAATTGTCACGAACAGATCTATCCCGATTGCTTAAGGTGCTGTCCTTCCAATCGTGATGAACGGATCAAGCCCGACTGGTTCATTTTTTTCCCCTTTCAATCGCTAGGTCATCAAAGACTTGAGTTCAATCCCTGCTTCGTACTGTCAATTTTCCAGAGTTCCCTGTCAATTATCGTCACGCCCTGGTTGACAAGCTGTGTGTAACTGTGCCTTCGTCCACAGACCAATCTACTGGGTCAACATGCAGACCGCTGACACCAGATCAATGGAACAAAGGTCAATACTTGCTGGCGCCACCGCCTTTGTCAGAATGTTTTCCAGCACCTGGCGGAGTGCTGCCTGGGTATATCCAGTATATCATAGTAAGGGAAACGTCAAAATAAACTTTCAGACCGTCAGCCGCTAAAACAACATCACAAATCACTTCTCCACTGACATATTTTAATTAGAAAAGTGATAAGCTCTGCTTTAGACGGATTAATGAAGTGCTTTTGTGTCTCCCGTACGTGGAAAGGTCTGCCAGCAACCTGCGGATGGTCGTGGGTTTCCCCCAGGCTCTTCCCGGTTTCCTCCCACCATAATGCTAGCCGGCGTCGTATAAGTGAAATATTCTTGAGTACAGCGTAAAACAATTAGATAAGTAAATAAATAAATAAATAAAGTTTTTCTACCGATAAATATCTTCACAAATAAGCCAAGCAGCCATCAAAAAGTTGCACAGAATATCCCTAGCGCACATACGGACTTCGCGACAGCAAAAAACCCCACTTTTCTTTTCTTTTTTTAACCATATATCAGGCCACAACGGGTCACAGGGTATGCGTGTTTTCGCGAGAGTTGCAGTTGACCTCAAGGTCGTGACCTTAGCCGCACCGTTTGTTATGGCCATTTGCCTGATATTTGGGCGATAATTTTATGATCTGTTATCAACTCTCTCAATCTTTTGCCTTAAAAAAAATTTTGTGTGAGGAAAATGTCTTCAATCCGCTTGGTCTGTTGGGGAACGTTGGTCACAATTGATACAGTTTGAAAGCTCTCACTTGTGGGCCTATGTGTTCGCCTTTGACCTTTAATGACAAGAACCAGAGCTTAAGTCATGTGACCTGGTCTGTGCCGTTACCTATGTGAAATACGGTAAAAAAGGCGAAAATGGGAAAAACTGAGTTAGTCAGTCATCTTTTGGTGGAGGCAAGCCCTTATACACGCAAGTGATTTTCTGGGCAACTTTGCGGTTGGCCGCGTCCCTTGTTTTTGAAGATATTTATCGATGAAAGTCCTCAGTCAGAAGGTCGACATTTTAGATAACGAAACACTGTAACGGTCGTGGCACTTATGCGCCACTTGAAAAAGAGAGACTGACATCATAGCAACTAAGTGATTGGGTACATGTAAACAAAGCATATATCTTACACACTATCTCATCAATGGCAAAATATAAAGTTTGGAGCTTGTTTAAATTTGTACACGGGAGACTTCATTTGAATGCAGACATCTTCTAGTTCTTAATCCAGGTTGAACTTGGGAAATTTAACTACAGTAAAGAAATAGTTAACTACAGTGAAGAAATTGACTGACAGTGAGCCAGTTTTAATGTGTCTGGGTGTTTCATAGCAGTTCTCGAAAGGGCGGCGTGACTGCACATCTTCATTCTTTGTCTTTTTTCTCCTAGGTTTCACGAGAAACGTTTACAAAATGTTTAAGGTAATATTCATGATATATATATGTAATGGGGTTATGTACCAGCTAAATTCATTGAGAGGTATAGGCCTATCCGCTCTCTGATACTATGAAAGTACACGTGTAGCCGTGAAAGTGAAATCGTTTAATCCGCACATAGCATTCAGAATAGCATTTCTACAACCGGTCGTTCAAAATATTAGCAAGCAGCATTAAAGTCTTAATTTCAGTCTTATCCCAAGATTAAAAAATAATTGGATCAATCCCATTTCTGTCCAGATTCAAGTTAATTTCAAGTTTCAATTAAATATATATTTTTAAGAACTGCATGGATCTTATCTGGTTCAAGGAGGAAGAATGCTGTCAAGCCTAGGGCCATTCAGGTTTAAAGAATAAACAAAACGCCAATGTATAATAACGAGGATTTATACTCAAAACAACTGCAATAAATAAACTTCACTAGTCTTAACATATAATATCTGTTAAAACAAGATTATAGACTTTACACACTATTTTCCACAATCATTGCATGACGCCCCACAATCTGGCCACGAAGTAAATAAAACATGGAAAAATTCAAACCGAAGACCTACAAAAATAATGACATTGCAAAACAAAAATATGACAAAAACAGTTGAATAATATGCTCAACGGATAGCAGAAAACGCAATTCATAAAAAGAAAACAAACTACATCAAAATGAGGTCCTAAAACATTACGCCTACCACATTCACGAACTTATCCATCTTCATTATGTCGAGGCAGACACTCCCCGAGTGTGCATAAGGTATCGTGGCAATTAAATGTATCGAAAGCTCTTTCAAACATGTGGGGCGAAGATTACGAGTTGACCCAGCACTATGAATGCAGAATAGACCACGCTATCTGCGGCTCGTTTACATGTTCTGCAGCACGTCGTACATGGCACATCAAAGCCTACGTGGCCACGGGAGGTTTAATTAACAAAGGCACAGCCGATAAGTCTGGGCCGTTCCGCTCTGATTTTGCGTCTTCGATCACAGGGTGACTTGTTGAAGGATCAAGAACTTTTATCCTATTTTACTCTATGATCGAAGACGTATTTTGACATCACGATTTAATATGACAGCAGACCAACATCTGTCTGTGAGGATTTTGTCCCCATCCTTAGAGGTGTAGAAAGTCTAAAATTTTACCTGCCGTCTGTCGTCTGTCGTGTGTGCGTGCATATGTCGTTGTGTCTTCGCTGTCCATCAATTAGGGGAACTACTGTTTGACTGAATAATGCATTTGTATTAGTATTCATCATCTATCCAATCGGGTCGATCGGTTTCAGTGTATTTCTACCCGCTGGATCAAGGCAACGCAGCTATATCGGGAGGCGAAGTGTCTGACTTGATTCAGTGAAGATAGTGATTATCTGGGTAAGCCTTAACAATACTGGCAAAAACAATGCCCTGTCCTGCTTTACCATTGTTGTACAGCTTCTGAGAACTGGTCATGTCAATGCACAAGTAAGCTGCAAAGATGTTGCCACTTGAACAGAAACAATGTGGATGTGCACAAAGCTGTGAGTGACATCAATGACTTCTCACTGCACATTCTACCTATTACTTTCAATGAAGCACAGAGATGTCGAACTTTGAGAAAACGTACCTTACAGTAAAAATGAAGAACAATAATATATAAAGAACAACTTATAAGATTAATTACACGTAATTAGAAAATGAAAGTAGCAGCACTTTAGGAACCAGTATAAAGTCATAAAAATAATATACCTCAATATCCAAAACATTCTTAAGCTGACATCCGAATTAAAATCTGATCGCATATTTCCTACTTAATGCTTTCTGTTTTTGTTATGTCTGTTAGGCATAACTTCAAGTCTCCTTAAAGAAACATTATAAAGTTACGAGTGCCAATAATTGGTCACATGTCTCTCGAACTTCTTCTATCGTCCTTCATTTTCATCAGAAATTTGCACTGCATACATCTTCAAAAACTTATTCATCATGGAATAAGGCATGCATATGATATTAAAATACTACAGAATCACCACCATTAAAGAAAACAAAAAACGTCTACCTCTACCTGTACACCATTCATTCTGTTATTCTTCAACATTCAACACTCGAGACCGAAGCTACAACATTATAAATAATTTTACATATCATGTACTTTTATTATAACACTGTCATAAAAACTATATATGGTGTGTACAGTTGTGTACAGTCATGTACAGTGTGCTTGCTGTGCAACGCCCTGAGGTTCATGACTGTCTCTGCGGCAATGTGGTACGGACATGAGTGTGATACATGCTCCGAAGCCCCTGTGGCACAGTACTGTTCCATGTTCATTACCTGTCTGAGGAGTACCACAGGTTCCAAGGACATAAAACTTTCATAAAATTTCATAAAACTTTGTACGGATATATTCCCCTGTAAGTGATCCAACACCTAAGTTGTATTGAGCTACAACACAAATCTTGTATATTTATGTAGAAAAACATCCATACGAAGTTTTATGAAATTAGCCCCAGAACCGTACAGTATGGTGCTGTGACAAATACATGCACATCACAATGTCTATGAACAGATTCCAGTAATAATTTGAACTAGTACATATATTTCTGAACATTTGTTCTGAAGTTAGTTCTTATAGTTCTGTAGATTCTTTGGTCTACATTACGTACAAGTACCCACTTTAACCATGTATCATCCATTAAACACAGAAATTCCCCCATAATTTCAAGTGATGTTTCGCCCACTAATCACCCTGCTGAAATAAGTTGCTGACAAATTCTGAGAAATTTCACATGATTAACAGTAAATCACATATACATTTACTTTATTTTCCAACAAATAATCACCCTTCTTTACCACAGGTTGTATAACAGGGGGAGTCGGTGGTGAACAATTCCACTGAAATGACAGGTGATTTTCCATGAATATGCCTCTAACTGTACTTACTTGTATCTTGCCAAAATATGAACACATTAATTACATCTTTCTACACCATAAATAAATAAATAAATGAACAAAGATATGTACAGGTACAACAATTACAAAGCCAACTACATGTATTTAATAGATTTCATTTTCATACTACCTTGTGTTCATATATTTGTCAAAAATTTCTCATCAACAATCGATCACAGCACCTCAGATGCAATATTTGGCTAATGTTCAACGGGTCATTTTACACCAACAATTAAATCATGATCACAATTAACTTCACAGCACCAAATAAGTAATACCTTTCTCAAGTGTTTTTGCTTTGTGACATGTTTGAGTCATTTCAAGTGGGATTGCAACTTGAATGCTCTATTAAAGATGATTATAATGCTACAGCAGTTTCATGGAAAAAAATGCTGGTCCAAGCTGTGCAGTGCCGTCTTTCCTGTTGTGACTGGTGCAATGCCTCTGGACTGTCTGTACAAACAAAATCTTACCTCGTGAAAAGGAAAAACTACAATTCACTCAAAGTAGAACCTCATGGTTATAATACAGCATTTAACACCTTATCTCTACATGAACAGTAACACAAAAAGGCAATGTTGGAAACACTGGACTTGATCAAATGTTCCTAGATCTTAAACTTTGCTCATAAAACAATGTACTGTAAATATAAAGTAATGCATTTAGCTCACGATTCCTGTGAAGTGTTATCACAACAAAGCAATGCAGTAGGGAATACTGCAATACCTGGATAAAATGTCATTTAATGTCCACCAGAAAACAATGTACCCTAAATAAAAAGTAATGCATGCAACTCATGTAAAACTTGCACATAACAAAACAGATACAAACTCCTCTGCTTGGTGAAGCTGTTCAATGTGATACTCTTATGTGCCTTATTAGTGTTACATCATGAATCTCTTCACTGTGACATCCTGTAGCTCTTAAGTGTGGTGTGTCCCGTTAATGTGACATCATATATCAACATCATGACTTTTCGTAGCTCTTTAGAGTGACAAACATCTTCTTAACGTGACATTATATATCTCATCACTCTGACATTCTGCATCTCTTCAGTGTGACAGGTGTCCCTTTAAAGTTACATTAGATGTGTATATCTCTTTTCATTGTGACATTGTCTATCTCTGTTGTGTGACAGGTCTTTTTTAGTGTGACATTAATGTACCTGTACCTCGTCAATGTGAAATTCTGCATCTCTTCATACCACAGGTGTGAGTGAAATTAAAGAAGAAAGGAGACTTTTGTTAGGAGAAAAGCGAGTCAGCCATGGGACATTTTTTCAGGAAAGGGGTCTCTGATACATCACGCTGTATCTTGATGCATTATTGTTATTATTGTAATACTATGTGTCCTTTCACTGTGATGTAGTGGCAAGTCATTTAACACAATTTTGAGCAAAACAGATTAAACATGTACATCCACCACTATGCAACTACTAATGTACCAGACTACATGTACATATGACATGCCCCTGACTTATCTATCTGGGCAAAGTGTTTAAAGTCATAGAAGGGCACAAATATCCCTTTCATTCAATCAGTGAACATATTTCAATGAAACGATGCAGCCCATCGAAAAAGAAAATTCTCATCTCATCAACCTGTAGTCTACTACCTGTATTATTAGGCCTGTTTCAGGTATAAACATCCTCACTGCCTCCTCCAACACCCCTGACATATGGGCTTCTCCCTGAATCATTCCTGTAAGGTCACACAAATCACCTCCCTTGATGCAACCTTCAATTTTATTGATCATCTCTGCACTGTGAATAAGTTCTGAGGTCACACAAATTAATTCCCTTGATGTATTCTCCAACTTCATCTATCATCTCTGCTCTCCTTGAATCAGTCTTATGAAGTCACATACATTACCTCCCTTGACCTGCCCTCGACACCTCTCCCCTATCATCTCTGCTGCCTCAGTCAGATTCTGTTCCACTGGATTGCACGACCTGTTCCTTCCACCAGCCCTGTACATCAGCACTCATGTGCTTCCCCACAAACATGGGCTGGTGGAGACGGCTGTAGTCCGGGCTGGTCAGCCCTTCTGTGACCTCAGGGAGGCTGGATCCAGCTGTATGCCAAGGAAAGGGTAAGTCAATGGTTTTACCTTCTACATGTAAATGTACAGCAAACATTTTTGAAGTGGAAGATTTTTTTTTACATCTGTAAATGAGAGGTTTAACATCTACACTGAGAGTATTTACACCCACAGGGCTTTTCCAATAAACTTATGGTAAGAGATTTGATCTGTTTTTTTGATTGAGGTTTTACGCTGTAGAAGAGAATATTTCACTTCTGTGACAGTGGCCAGCATTATGCTAGGGGCAGCCGGACAGAGTGCGGGAGAAAGTGTGAAGCATCCGCTTGTTGGCAGACCCTCCCACTCATGGCCAGAGAGGAAGCCAGCATGAGCTGGGCTTGAACTCACAGTGACACACTGAGGAGAGTTTTGTGACTCATTCTGCTGCCATAGCACGCTTACCTGCTTGGCCAAGGAGGCCCCTCAAACACAGGAGAGGTTTTCACACTGGCGAAGGCCCATGTTTTATAGACATCTCAACAGGCTATACTATACTTTTTTCTATACTTTTGGTTTCTTAATCTCAATCTCAATTCTTCGACAAAATTTTTCCTTAAAGCTCCTGTTACATATATTAAGAAAAGTAATAACGGTCATCAATCCATTATGTGCAAAAACCTATAAATAGCTGTTGATCCAATTTATTTCATCCCTACAGCCAAAAACATTGTCACACAAGTGAAACATTCTTGAGTATGAATAACATATGAACCAAATAAATGAACACAATAGTCATCTTTTCTGCAATGGCTGCAGTGATGCTCACACTGGAGTCGTGGGTTCCTCTTCTTTAGTCCTCCAGTCCTCTCCTTCTCTACACTCACTGTCACAGTCGGGGTCAGGAATTTACGGCTAGACGGAGGCTGACCATAGGCAGACAATACAGCAGAATATCAGAATAACACCAGAATGGGTGAATACTGTCAATGACCTAAAATTCCGTCCAAAAAAGTCCATTTTTAGAGGTAAATTAATGTCTTAAAATATTATATTTGGTGCTGAAACTTACACTTTCCAGTAAGACATCATTCTACCTTCCCAGCAAACCATAAAAAACATCAAATCAATAGAACTTCCAGCATCAGGAAAAAGGAGCAACTTCGTCAAGGACAAAATTTTAGGTCATTTAGGGTACTTTGAATAATACACAAAATGATAAATAAATATTCAATGAATCCAGCAGGGCAACACTCCTTTGTTATTGTTACCTGCTGAATCATTATGATGCAAAACACTCCAAAATTCAGACAAAGTTACTGACAGGCATGATTTCTGTTTATTCAGGCCAGGTTATAAAATTTTGTGTAGAGTCACAATCGAAATTTCATTAGTTTCTTACACGTCTCCTGTACAAGAGGGCTAAATTGTTTTCATTGTCAGTTGTAAATCTAGTTATAGGGTTTATAGATTGTGATAATCTCTTTTCAATCAAGTGACTCTTATATTTCCTATCACTCCTACATTTTTCAATTTTCCTATATTTTCCTATTTTAACCTCAAACTTCATATTTTTCCTATACTTTAATTTTTTTTTAATGAGTTTTTGCTGAAAGTTTTTGTGTTGCTAGCACGTGACGGACTGTTCAATAATGATCACAAGCTGGTAATCACACTCTGACACTGGCAACACTTTTCATTTGTGCTGAGTAACATAAGATAAAGTGTGGCAATAAACAAGGTGATCCATATTACAGTATCCGTTGTGCTGTGCGGGCAACACAAAAACTGTCAGCCCCTCACCAAAAACTGAAAATATAGGAAAATATGAGGAAATGAAAAAAATGAAGGGAATATAACAAATACAGGAGTCACTTGAACGCCTGCCTTTGTGGAACGGGACCTAACGATCAACAGGAATTTGAGAAACCTTTTTCAACATTTAATTGGCAAAATCTGTCCACCTGTAATGGAAATACAGCTGCAGTACTTTGATTACTTGTAATAATAAGTATATTAAACATTTGTCATGGTCATCTGTACAGACGTGCACTACACATGGCCTTTCTTTGTTGTTGTGTGCATTGACCCTGTGGCAGAGATAAGCATACAACATTCATACTCAGGGCACACAAAGGTCTTCTTCGGGCAAAGAACCTTTGCTACTGAAAAGAGCACAAATGATCCATCTTGATTGCATTTAAACATTATCTTGTCATTTCAGAGTGTTCCATGTTTTAACAGCACTGCTGCTGGTAAACATATTTAGATTTTTTTGAAACATGTCAGGATACTGTGTTCAAACTATATTTAATGAGTTACTCAAATTTTTCTTAGCTGGTTCTAAAAGCCTTCATTCCCTTTTTGGCTATGATCTTGGATGCTATCATTCTCATCTCGAAATACATAACTGTTTCCACTGTAATCATTCTCATGTAAAAATCCATAGTTGTTTACATTGTAACCACTCTTATCTCAAAATCCATAGCTGTTTCCATAGTAACCATTCTCATCTCAAAATCAATAACTGTTTTTGCTGTAACCATTCTCTCACCTCAAAATCAATAAGTGTTTTCAGTGTTTCCATTCTCTCATCTCAAATCAATAACTGTTTCCACTGTAACCATTTTCACCTCCAAATCCATAATTGTTTCCAGGCCTAACACTTTCTCCCCACACTATAGTTAAGACACTGCCAATAAGGTGTTAAGCCCTACTGCCTCATGCCCTGGTCACTGACCTGTAGCGTGACTGGTATGGGGATAGGGTTCCTCTCCACCACCCCCTTCTTGCGTGTTTTGATGGGGGCGATATTTTCTTCCCGCTCCGCGTGGATCTCCACGGCACTAGGCAGCTGCTCCGTGACCGTGAACAGAGGCTCGTTTGTCAACCGCAGATTGGAAATGATGTTGGAATGCTCTTTCTGTTGGAGAGAAAATTATAACCTGTATTAAGGAAAAGAAAACTTTACACATGCCAATGGAAACACATATTTTAGAGAGAACTTTCAAAGAAAAAAAAGAACGATAATTTACATGTAACAAAAGAGACAACACAATGTGATGTAACATCACAGAAAAGGGCTCTGAAAAGCAAATCTGAAAATACCTCAACCTGATGAACTGAAAAAGCTAAGACATGCACCTGTGAAACAACCCTTCTCCAATAATTCTATGCCTTTCACTGTATTGTCTAGAAAATGTTGATGTCTAATGAGTCTGCTTTACATCAGACACTAGGCAGCTCACACAGAGAACCACTGGGCAATACAGACATGGAGAGACAGGAAAAACACAAAGACAGATACAGGTAGTTTAACAGAGAGACAGACACAGATTGACATACATAATTGCAGAAAAACAGACAGACAAATTAATAGGCACAAGTGTACTGACAAAGAAACAAACGAATGGACATACATATACATGTACTGACAAAAGGGGATAGGCAGAAAGCCAAAGGCAGACACACAGACCAGCAAACACAGGGTCTGGTAAACAACAAACTCAACTAGAGAAATGTTAACAGATACACATACAGATATAGAGTCAAAGTAACAGACCTGGGTGTTTTCTAAACAGCTTCCCGTAGTGGTAACCCAAAACCAGAAATATCATGAAATGAATTTTTGATATATAGGTGATGAAAAAATATTGAGTTTTCTTATCTGTTCAAATTCTGTTCAAGTTTCTAAAAGGAAATTGGCTGAAAAAAAAAATCTGTAGACAGATATACAGATGGAGTAACAGAGAGACAGGCCAACTCACGGCCCTGATCCTCTTGAGGCACTTGTCCAGCCAGTTCCTGATAGTCTGTTTGGCCACCTCTTCCTCTATGGTATACTCCAGCTCTTCTCGGGCCAGGAGTTCTTCTAGCTGCAGACTTTTCCTGATGTCCACAGAGCGGTAAGACAGCATGCTGAAACACAGTAACAGAAGCCATAAACGGACAGACAGACTCTTTCTGATGTCCACAGAGCAGTAAGACAACATGCTGAAACACAGTAACAGAAGCCATAAAGGGACAGACAGACTCTTTCTGATGTCCACAGAGCGGTAAGACAACATGCTGAAACACAGTAACAGAAGCCATAAATGGACAGACAGACTCTTTCTGATGTCCACAGAGCGGTAAGACAGCATGCTGAAACACAATAACAGAAGCCATAAAGGGACAGACAGACTCTTTCTGATGTCCACAGAGCGGTAAGACAGCATGCTGAAACACAGTAACAGAAGCCATAAAGGGACAGACAGACTCTTTCTGATGTCCACAGAGTGGTAAGACAACATGCTGAAACACAATAACAGAAGTTATAAACAGACAGACAGACTCTTCCTGATGTCCACAGAGCAGTAAGACAGCATGCTGAAACACAGTAACAGAAGCTATAAACAGACAGACAGACTCTTTCTGATGTCCACAGAGCAGTAAGACAGCATGCTGAAACACAACAACAGAAGTTATAAACGGACAGACAGACAGACTCTTCCTGATGTCCACAGAGCAGTAAGACAGCATGCTGAAACAGATTAACAGAAGCTATAAACGGACAGACAGACTCTTTCTGATGTCCACAGAGCGGTAAGACAGCATGCTGAAACACAGTAACAGAAGCCATAAAGGGACAGACAGACTCTTCCTGATGTCCACAGAGCAGTAAGACAGCATGCTGAAATAGATTAACAGAAGCTATAAACAGACAGACACTTCCACCCTTCCACAGAGCGGGAAGACATCATGCTAAAACACAGTAACAGAAGTTATAAACAGACAGACAGACTCTTCCTCATGTCCACAGAGTGGTACGACAGCATGCTGAAACACAATAACAGAAGTTATAAACAGACAGACAGACTCTTCCTCATGTCCACAGAGTGGTAAGACAGCATGCTGAAACACAATAACAGAAGTTATAAACAGACAGACTTTTCCTGATGTCCACAAAGCGGTAAGACACCATGCTGAAATACAGTAACAGACTGAGGCTGCAAACAGACAGACAGATTCTTCCTGATGTCCACAAAGCGGTAAGACACCATGCTGAAATACAGTAACAGACTGAGGCTGCAAACAGACAGACAGATTCTTCCTGATGTCCACAAAGCGGTAAGACAACATGCCGAATCACAGTAACAGGCAAAAGCTATAAACAGACAGAAATATTCTTCCTGCTGAAACACAGTCACAGAGAGACAGGCTCTTCCTGAGCCGCAATGCAGCATGCCGAAACACAGTTACAGCTACCACAGCACAAGCATCAACAACAAAGCAATAGTACATGTACCAATGGTACAGGCATCAAAACACAACAACAGTAGCAAAGGTACAAGCATCAACACACAACAGTAACCATACTAGAGGCATCAAAACACATCTGAGAAATAACATACACACTATGGAGGTACATCTATAATTTGTTTATTATGTCAGTTATAAGTGTTTATGGTAGTTCTCAAAAATTTTTCACACAGATGAGGACAGTAGGAGAGACTGGAGTTTGGGGGCAGGTACTTGAATAAACTCTTGATTTAAAGCACAGATGAAAACAGGAAGATCTGGATTCTACCACACAATCTCATTGGTCGAGTGCCTGATGGCTGCAGCGAGCCAGGCAGGGAGGGCTCACACACTCAATATAACTTTTTGTGTATACTTGTCACAAGTGATGATTGTTTACAAGTATGCTGGTTGTGAATGACATGTTGGGACACATTAGCCTTCTCAGTAATATCTGTGTAACTAAAACCTCTTACTGTTACATTTTTATTTCATAACAGCACCTTACTTATTTCCAATTCAGACAAGATTCAGACAGCTGATCACAGGCTTCCACAGGGGAGTTTTGCAATCAAACTCTATTGCTAAAGGTACAATTAGTCCTACTGTATCATGCGATCTAGCAAAAATGTCAGGATCTCAAAAACAGAAAAAAGCATTTTAAAAGAGTTCCAACTATTTTACCTGAGTACATCGTGGAAGGTAACGTCACCCCCACTGTGGAGTCTCTCTACCTCATAACACATGTGTTTGAAGAGAAGACGGTCCTTCTCCAGGTCGACCTCCAGGCGCCCCCTCAGGAGCCTCAGCAGGAACTTCACTCTCCTCACAGGAATCACACCCTGGACAGCACAGAATTCATCTATTTGTTTGTTGTTTTGATGACATACTCAAGAAGATTCCATTAATAAAACAGTGGTCAGTTTTATGGGCAGCTGACGTTAAGCATCCATCTTTAGCAAGTCCATGGCAAACTTTTTCATGTGTGATGATTCAATAATCACACCCTATTAGTGGAAGACAAGAGATCTCAGAGGAATGTTAGACTTTGCAAAAAGGTACAAGGCCACTTATTGTCACCAAGCCTGCATAAAACGTGAGAGAATGTAAAAATTCCCCATCCCTAGCTGGGCTTGAACCCGTATCTCATGCATTCCAGTGTACGTTAAGCACCTATAAATACAGGGCAGGCCCTCTCTGGACTGCGTCTAAATTATACAGTGAGAACCAACAAGACTCTGTACAGCATGCTAACGTGTACATGAGGTAAAATCTACCTTTCTGTTCACATCCACCAGGTTCCAGGTGTTCTGGAATTGTCGGATGTCATTGTAGCTGAGCAAACAGTCTTCATCGTTTGAGTAGAACAGGGAGAAGTTCTCCATGATGATAGCTGGAACAAAAGAGTGACTGACTGAGGAAGTGATTCACTGATTGTAAATAGCTCATCATTTACCCAGAACAGGGAGAAGTTCTCCATGATGATACCTGGAACAAGAGAGTGACTCAGTGAGGAAGTGACTCCCTGATTGTAAATAGCTCATCATTTATGCAGAACAGGGAAAAGCTCTCCATGATGATAGCTGGAACAAAAGAGAAAATGAGTGAGGAAGTGATTCACTGATTGTAAACAGATCATCCTTGAAGTAGAACACTTCTTGACTTATTAGTAAAGCCTGCCATTCCACTGAGGATTACACAGCTAAGACAATACCAGCTGTTTTCGCCAACATATCACTTCAAAAAACTATACAGACATACATGTAGGCCAGTTAGAGAATTTTTGGGTCATGACCTGAGGATTAATTTAATGGTAGGCTCAGAGTCAAAACCAGTGTGACTTGACTTACCCACAAGTAGATTGAACATGATGACTTACCCACAAGTAGATTCAGCACGATATAGGTGATGATGACATAGAAGCTGCAGAAGTACATCAGAGAAGCTGTGAAGTTCCCACAGTCCGTCTCCCAGAAGTTCGGACCACGTGTGCAGAATGGTGGACCTACCTGAAAACGCAGGTGGTTAAATTTGTAGGCTTGACTGATTTTTTTGTGGTTTGGTAAGGCACCAATTGGCCTGAGGCACAAATAAGTCTATAAATAATGTCTCCTGGAATCAAAGGCTCATTATCATCATAATGTAACTAGAGCCTGTAGGCACTGAAATGTATTCTATAATGAATGCTCAGGTTTCTTGGATGTAGATAATTCTGTTGCCTGGTCTTTTTTCATAATCAAGACACTAAAGTTAATCTATCATAATTTCACACTTTTATCCGTCAACTGTTTGTTGTGCAAGTTAGGAGGTTTGAGAATCGCATTACGAGGAGAGCAAATATTAATTAGTGATAAACTGGCCTAAGCGACAACAACTTTTCAGTTCTGTGTTTCGTGTTCATGGAAACCAACACGACTATCAAGAAAAACAAATTTGGTTCCATGAAATGAAGTTTTCAAAAACTCTTTTCTCCCACTAGGATGAAGTCTGAATATAATTAATTGATATACCATAATTTGCATAGTCTAACTCTTTTAACATTTTAAGCACCATACATATATGAATGTCTCCCCTAACGAATTGCTGGGGATATTATCATTGATATAGGTCCAACATATGATTCCTCTACTTTTTATACAAACTATGCTTCACGTGAGGCATGGTAGCCTATACACAGTGCAGTTACAGATTCCTGTTGCATGTGGTCAGACAGTGTCAGCCCCATTTGAATTGTAAAGAACACCCTATTTCATCTTGGATGACCCAAATAAACCTCATCATGTAATACGATATGCTGAGATTTATAAATTTTCTCTTGGAATGCCCTCCATACAAATGTTGACTTCAACAATGAAAATCTGATACACTATATGGTGTCCAATATTTGTTTCATGACTTCTGACACATTTAAAACAAGTTTAAACTTAAATTTACTTTTAGATGTGTATTATTTACAGCAGATACACATGAGTATGGATCTGTACCATTCTAGAATATGACATCTTCGTTTCATTTCCTGGAAAAATACTTTAAGCCCCTTGACATAACCACTGGCAATCCTCATGGTAGGGCTGGCCTAAAAGCCAGCCGATCTGAGATTGGATCTGGGTATTCCGCAAAACTGACTGCAAAGAGTATTGATACAAATCCACTACTGTTCAACTGCTATTGATCTGCTATATTCAGCGAATGAAACAATATTTATTGAGTATGGCAGTCACACATGGCCTTTGGTGATGAATGATTTTACAAGATGGCCACCGAGTATCAAGCAGGTGTGGGGCCTGTGAAGATTGAAAGCAGCACCTCTAACACAGTGAAAACAACAAAAATGATGCTAGGTCACTTAAAAATTTTTTTATTTATGTATATATATATATATACACTGATAAAGATTTGTCCTCTAAATCTTTCACCTCCCACAGGTTTGGCACTGTAAGCCAAATAACCCTCACAAAAACAACAAAATATACCTGCCCGTGGAGGAGAAAAAAACGACGATTTTAAATGTTTACATTCAGTTTACTGAATTGTTGCTTCACATCTCCTCACTATAATACTTTCTGAAAAGAACATGTAGCAGAACGGGACACCAGAAAGGTTAAATCTGTGCATCATATTTAGAACTATCTGATATTGGTTGTACTATGGTCAACAACTTCCTGTATGAAAGTTGGGAAATTGTCATGGCTATATAATGCATTGCTATGCATTCACATAGAATACATAAAAATGGACAGGAAAGAACACAACTATAATGCTTACTTGAGTCAATATAATGATGTAGGCATAAATACTAATGCTACACACTCTAACACGATGCTACATATACCCTCACTATGCTACACACTTTCACACAATGATGCATAATTTTTGAGATAATAAATACCTGCAATACCACAAAAACATTCACTACCCAAATGTGCACAATGACCATAACATCATTCATACAACAATGTTCACATACCATACACTGTGCAACCATACCCACTATCCACATAATCAAGTACACTTACCATACAATCTGCACACTTACAATCAATCATACAACAACGCTCGTATACCATACACAATGCAATCATATACACTCACCATACTACCATACACTCACCATAAACCATACACACTCATCACACCATCACAAACACTCACCATACAACCATACACGCTCACCATACAAGCATACACACTCACCATACAATCATACACATTCACCATACAAGCCTACACACTCACCGTACAATCATACATACTCACCATACAATCATGCATGATCTTGTTCCAGTCTTCACCCGTGACAATCCGGAAGAGCAGAGCAACAGCGCTGGAGGCCGTCTTGAAGTTGGCGTGTCTGCCCAGGTTGTAGCCATACTTGACAGTGCCAAACAGAATGACGCCAGCGTATGCGTAAAACAACATCAGCAGAAACATACCCATGATGATGAAGAAACTCTTGAACACAGACATAACCACTGTCTGCATCAGCATCTTTAGGGTAGCCTGTTGGGAAGAAGAGGAGGAGATTTTATACTGATCATTTAAAAGACATAATTCAAGCGATATTCAAGACTGAATGAGATTGTCAACAAGGCTACACTGCAAATCAAGAACACTCATTTGATCAATCACTGTTGCAAGTAGGTTAACCCAGATGTGGGTAACAAATTTTCTGTGATGTCATGATGTCACACTTGCCTCCACAGAGAATGAAATGGAAAGTAACGCCACAATACGATACGATACGGAGGTGTTATGGGACATCGGGTGGGGACCATCCATATTTTGTGGGAACCATCCATATTGGTTATAAAAAAATCCATGAAAGTATGCAGAAGCAAACAAATATGACAATGAAGAAGTGTTCAACAAAAACTAATTTTTGCTGAACTAAAAAAGCTGATTGCAAAAATTCTAACAGAATTTATTAATATCTATTTATTTGCATGACTACAGTGCTTAAATCTGCAAAACAGCATAGGCTTGATCAGGAAGCTTTAAATTTCTTCAACCATGCACCCAAATGCCTGTGCATTAGTGGTGGAAACCCAAGTGTTCTGACTGAACTTTTGTTCTTCACCAGGCATTCCTCAAAGCTAGAGAGCAATGAGACCTAGTTAGACCATGATCTTAGCCTTCGATCTCATTGCTCGGGGGCACATCAACTACAAATTGAAGCCTCAAATTTGTGAAAAATCGAATCCAGACAAGAGAGGTAATTTGTGAAAGCTAGAGTAAACAGCCCTTTTGACATTTCTCATCACGACTGTATAAAAATGTACATAGGAATGTCAAATATTTCTGTTCAACCATCTTCACATTTTTCTTCCTTTTTTTTTTAACCGTCAACTGTAAAATCAAAATTATTTGATCCTCACAATGAAGTCTTGAAGTACATGTAACAGAATGTCAACACATGTGATTAGCCATGCCAGGAATGACTGTAGTTGACTACTTTTATATCTGCAAATGGAGAGTCCCAAGGAAGTAGGCACAGGCATATATTTGACTATGGTCCAGAATTCTTTAAATATGTGTGGAATAAGGTATTTTTCTAATAGAACAAACCTAAAAATCCTACAGTCTTCAAAGAAAACAAATCCAGATGTGTAAGACAACAAAGATGGCAGGGCAACACTTGTTGAGTCACGTAGACACCGATGCTCAAAACGAAAAAACAGAGGAGAATCCTTGTGAAGTTGTCATGGATGGAGCAAAGGTGGTTCTAAAATACATCCATTTTCAGTTTTACTTACAGTACACAGCCGCTGAAGAGACTGATAAAAGTTTTCAACAGTGCTCCCACCAATTACCTTGGCTAGTCTGTCATGGCAATTTCACAGAAAAATGATCACCTGCCAGGAGAATGCTAGCTTTGTTCTATGCACTCTAAATCTCAACCATTTGGAGTTTTAGCAAATGTGCTTTAAGCTGAATGCATCATATCTTGCGTGCCACATGCCCAGAGAATACATAATTAGGTACAGAATGTGGTAGTCAGCTCAAACACATGTACGACTGCTGAATTTAGGTGGGACTTACAAAAATGAAAATAAAGGACAAGGAGAAAGCGACATAAAAGATATATTGAGAGCATTAATAGCATGCATCATGTGTTATACTGAAGCAGGTCAGCTGAAATCACATCTGTCCCTACACACATGTATAAAATTACGTGTTGCTTACCGCGGGTGAGGATGGCCTGCATGATTGAGTTTTCATTTATCGTTTTATGAATTCAAGTTGCATTATTATAATCTTGATGTACACTGAACTGTAAAAGATTTTAAAACTTTAAAAGATGTGTAGGGGAACACCTGTAACAAGAATGTTGCTACCAGTATAGCTTTTACCGTTGAACAAAAACAATGCCACCAAACCGGGGACACCAAAGCATCGTGTTAATTCAGATTTTGTGTAAATCGATCCACGTAATTTGAGCAACCAGTGTAGTTAATACTCAAAATGTATACACTAAAGCAGTGGTGTTTGAATCTGTACTCACATGCTTGCCTGTGATGGTGAAGAAACGCAGCACAATCACAAAAAACCCAAAGGAGTTACTGCCATCATTCTGCCGAGAGAAAGCATGTAGAATGAATTTGTATTGAACATACACATACTCATATAGACGGTAATTATTTTATTTTTCAGCTCAATACTTTCAATATTAACAAATCACTTTGTTAAATTATTATCAAACTGCCTGGAATATTCAGCAATACTCAGCATACAAGCAGTAAAGAATTTTTACCACATTAGGATATATATCCATTGAGCAAATTTGAAAATGTTCAGGTGTTTGGAATTTGTTTATTTATTTGTTTAAATGTGTTTTCCGCCGCGCTCAAGAATATTTCACCTATATGAAGGTGGCCAGCATTATGTTGGGAGGAAACCGGGCAGAGCTTGGTGGAAACCCATGACCATCCGCAGGTCAGCGACTTTGGGGACTGTTCAGCCATGTTCAGCAAACTTATGTAACCTCAACTGTATACCAGTGTATCTACAACTTCTCACACGTAAATGCAGTTTTGGGCATGTCCCAACAAAAACAAGTCAAATTTGCCTGACTAGGCCTGCCTCGGAATTTAGCCCAAGATACTCATTCAAAACACAAGCATGTGTGAGTCAGACCTGGCATACTCACACTGAAGATGAAGTGTAGGATGATCCAAATGACCCCGAGGAAGGTGACAAACATGTCAAATCTGTTCCTGCGACTGGTCCAGTAGCCACTGGGGTTCAGAGCTACCATCTTCATCACCACCTGTCAACAGTCCAGTATTTGTATGTATGTATGCTTGGCTATTACATCGCTCTTAACAATTTTTCAGTGGTATCATGAAGAGGCGTCCTTAGAATTACTTGTACATATGTATATATATTACTACACATACCTCTGCATGCTATGGCCAATTTGTTTCTTGTTTTTCTTTTCGTGCTTTTTTTTTACTTTATGCCTCTCTTGTGAATCAGGTGAGTGCATTTTGATTTGCGCTCGTTCGCGGATGTATGTGTCGGTTTGTGGCATAAGGTTGTGAACAATATAGAGAAAACACTTACCGGGTATTTAATTAAAGTAAAACTGCTCAATTTTGATACATTTTCTCAACACTACTGTCACGATTTGATTAATTTTTGAAGATCAATGACTTTATTGATTTTTTCTGTTTTTTTTAATGTTGTGCAAGATTTCACAGAATTTGTACTTAGATTCTGACTTTTTAAAGTTTCTTGGTATTCCCCAAAAGAACAAAAGGGGTGGAAAGCACTAAGTCACCTTCAAAAAGCAGTTTCCTTCAGTTTAATGGGCGGAATGCACTGATCCTGCAAAATGTTAGGTGCTGTGTCCAAGTACCCAGACAAATTTCTTGACATGAAACTGTAAGTCAATGAATTTTTATTTTCTCTTTTATCATTGTTTTAAGCTAGAATCAAGAATTTTTCACATTATACATGATGACGCCCAGTATATTAAGGTGGAGGAAAACAGAGTGCCCCTAGAAAACCACAGAGCTTTGGTAGCTTTCATACTGGTTAACTTGTCCATATTTTACAAACTAGTCAAAGGCAAGAGGTCTCTGGACAGTGAACTTCATGTCAGACTACATAAAACAGTGCCTATGACATAGCATTATGCCCTCTTCGTAAGACAGGGCCCAGGTGAATCTTCAAATTTCCTTGTCTGTCCATACAGTTTTATACAGATGTAAAGTGATTTAAACGCGAGGTGAATTGTCCTCCTAGTAGTCTCCGTGAACAATCCTTTCACTGAGTGACTGGTCAGCCAACAAGTCAGTAACCTTGTCTGTTTACAGTATTAAAATTGTAATACTTCAATACCGTGCTTCAGTTCTGAATTTTTTTTTTTTTTTGAACACTGAAATGAGATCTGATATTTTCAAACAAAAACATGTATAATGCATACACAGACGATAAGTAGAAACTACATGTAGATGTTAGACACTAGTATGTGACCTACCTCACACAGGAAGAGGACAGTGAAGACTGCCGAGATACTGGCCAATATAAACGTGCGCTCAGCCTGTTCCTGGGACCACTGGAGCCATTCAGAATACAGAGAATGAGAATACGACAGGGGGAGAAATCTATTCTATCTATGTGCATGAAGGCTACGTTTCTATTACGGCAATTCATAATGCACAAAATTTTTCTAACATTTTAACAAATACACAATGTGAATTTAGAAATACAAACACGAAAAGAGATAAAACCCATTCTGTAGGCATTTGCAACTCCCTTGTTTGAGCCACTGTGAAGGTGTAATATTACCAAAGTGGCAATAATCATTCATAGATTCTTACAGCAGGCTCCAGCAATGTTACTCAGTGCAATGTTTCATTCAGGATAAACATCTGAACACCAGTCTCCCTACATACTGTATTGGTTTGATTCTTGTTTAATGTCGTCCTCAAGGATTTCTCACTTGTCAATGGCAGTTTTATGGGTATGGGGAACTGGAGTGCCCAGGGTAAACCACTGACCTCTGTCCAACTGGCTGTAAGCCAACCTCATTAATACAGCTGTTGTCAGCCAACCGTAGGAAGCTTGAACCAATTCATAGATTTATGCATGCTAGGTTATTATTAAACATAAGAGATGTTCTTCAACAGAGTGCACAATCTTGGCAGGTTCTGTGCAGACAACAGTCACCATAACAACAGCCACATTTGTTATGCGCAAGCTTTACTGTACCTTGTGTCATTAACTGATGCTGCTGAAGTGCATGACCTACAGGCGTGACACTGCCTGCCAGTTGTCAGGCAGGTAGGTGTTAGGTAGTTATTGCATGGATTGATGAGATACTGAAGAAATTTTCACTTGCATCATGTCTGTCAATTTATTGGGAAACTGCAGTGACAAGGGTAAATCACGAACCTCTGGCAAGGTACTGACAGATTTTTCCACATGTGATGTACAGATGTGCACATCATGTTAGACTGTGCAAGTAACCAAATCAGCATCAATGACTGCATTACATTGTCACTAAGCAAGCAGAGAGAACAGGGGAGTCCACAAATTGTCTGTCCACGGGCAGGTATTAAGTGGTTTATTCTTTGTAAAATCGTCTGGATGTTGTTATTGTATTAGTTCCACTGTTACAATTCATCCTGCAACAGACCTGTCAGTTCAACACAAAAGGCCAATGTGCCACCATATAGCTTCAAAAATATCATTGTTAACCCAGTCAACGAACTCATTTGGCATCGACTGCAGTGTGTAGAGATATACACATTCCCCACTTGAGCATAACCGTCCCATCAAAAACAGAGGATTTTGTCTGGTGTGGGATGTTAATACTTACAGGCACAGCCAGCAGACTACAGTTGGCCAGGATGAGCACTGCCACAGCCCTCTTGAAGAACACATGCTGGGTAATGTCATACATCAGTGCCCGGAATCCACTACCATCTGAAAGGGTTTGCAATTATCTATTTATTTCACTGGTATTATATGTAACACTGCACTTTGTCATTTCATGTGTGGAGGAGGCCAGGATGCCCAGAGTAAACCACTACATCTCGCCAGGTTTCTGAAAGTCCCTCGATTGCATCTAATGTACATATTGCTGCATCATAACTAGCAAGAGCTGGATTTGAGATTGCAATATCAATGCTTGGTTCTTGCGAGAGCAACACTTTTTCTACCTGCCTACACTTTATCCAAAAGAGCCAACACTATATCTGAATGTGCCAACACTTTATTCCCCTGAGCCTACACTTTATCTGCCTGAGCCAACACTTTATCTGCCTGAGCCAACACTTTATCTGCTTGAGCCAAAACTTTGTCTACCTGAACCAACACTTCATCTGACCCAGTCAAAACTTTGTCTCTCTGAGTACCTGTTCATGTACACCAAAAGTGAAAGTGTACACATTTCTCCGAATCTGTAAGAGCTGGAGATAATGAAAGATTTGGACAATGAAGTTAACATGCCAATCTTCAAACTGGACAAGTACAACAACCATGAAAGCTCATTCTACACAGATTCCTGCAAAAAGATTTACATTTACATTCCAGGAGTATAAACACTGTAATCAAAATTAAAATTTGGATGATGTTGAAAAATATCTGGTCATGAATCAGGGAAATATCATATATGCACAGTATCAGCACAGGCCAAAATACCATTAAATAAGCTAAGCAGAGGTTGTACTATGTGGAGTGACAATCTCAGACAGTCTACCACAAGAGTGACTGCTAGTTTTGTCTCTTACCTGGTCTGGGTGGGATGTGAAGAGGCTGGGCGAGCTTAATCCTCCCCTTCAGGTCCAGCCATCTCCTCTGGTCCACAGTCAGCAGAGCTGTGCCCTGGGGGGGAAACAGTAAAGATCAACCCAAGGTAATAAGGCTGAATGCTATGCCAATTTAATCATGGGATACTGGATATGCTTGTTCTGTGAAGACACAATCAAGGCTTTTTCACTGACAGAATGTTGGTCATTTTTTCTGAGGGGGGTGGAGGACACTGATGTGCCTGGGATGAACCACCGACCATTGGCAATTTACTGACGAACATCCCCATATGTGACATACGTAGGTGAAAGACAACAGGTGTTTAGCAAAAGTTTGGGTGTGCAAAATGGGCCCAAGAGACAATGAATCTCCAAATTCTCTGTCCTATCCTTACTTTGAGCCCACATAACATCCTACTGTATATCTTCATTCTTTTCTATCATTAAAGTCATTTTTAAAGGGTGATTTATGCAACAGTTATTATAAAAATAAAGCCAAAATGATTTCTTTGTGTCACCATAGGTATAAGCTTGACAAAAGCATAAAACTTATTTCATTGGACCATAAAGTTTTCCAAGAAAATACTGAAATATTGCTTTCAGCAATGGTTGAATTGTCTGAGGAATTAGGGTAAATGGAATGGCTTGACATAAGCATAAAAATTATTTCTTTTAGGCCCTTAAATCCTCCAAGAAAATACTACAATATTGTTTTCAGCAGTGGTTGAATTGGCTGAAGAATTATAGTAAATGGAATAAAGCCTATTTCTCCTCCAAGGGCTTGTTTGCCAGGTTATCATAATTGTTGAGGCTGTCCTTGAAAATAACTTCTTTTTCTATAACCCTACACATAGCAACACGTACGCACTAAAAAGGTCTCTACTGGAATGTCTTTATTAAAATATATTTTTTATGAAAATATTTCTTTTCCTTCATTTCCAGGACAACCTACCTTTTAGTTCCAAATTATACTGAGAAAAAAAAAAATCCCACCTAAACTTCCTTGGCTTCTTGACTAGGGTTCGGTTTACTTGTACACGATAACCGAATTCTTCAACCTTTTCAACCAACTCTATAACCAATGTTTTGAAACATTCGGACAGACCTATGGGGTCTAGAGAAATACTTTGCACAGCTTTAGGAGGCTCACAACTATAATCACACAAACAAATCATTTTTAGCATCCTTTTCACGATCACTGTATGCATAAATTCCACTGAAGGAACTGTTTTAGTGGTTGATTAGGTTGAAGATAGACAATAGTCGAACACATCTGGACGAACCTTGTTCTCACTGTAGTTCGCGATGACCACGCCCACGAACAGGGTCAGACCAATCATATAACCAATAAAGACAAAGACGTGGACGTAAACGGAAGACACCTGGAGGAAGACAAAAGTAGTTTTCAATGCAAAAAAAAAAAAATCAAACAGGTTGTTGTGTATTTTGGATACATCAAATTCCACAATGAAACAGTCATGATATAAGTTAAAGGCATTATCTTGTTACTTCGATATATATATATATATATATATATATATATATATATGACTTCTCTGCCAAGAATTCACTTGAGAATATACAAAAGCTAATCTTAAAGATAACACATTTATCTTTAGAATTGAGAGAACTACAATTATTTATCAGGAGGCTTGCAATTTGTCCCATGAAATCTATACCAATATTAATCCATTTATTTCACTGGAGTTTGATGTAGAGTCGTCGTTGTGAGAATTCTTTTACTCACAGACCTACAGACAGGAAACAGACTTTTTTCAGTTTAAAAAAGGAAAACAACCTGACAAGGTCAAGTGTCAGTCCACAAATGGCAATTACTTCATGTTTTCAAACTGACCATACAACTTGACATGTACAGGAACAGGCATACCACCATGGCAGTACAGTTGTTAATTCAGGAAGAAGAATAAATCGCATCCAGGCAAAACTTGTGTATGAAGCAAAGAGGTTTGTGAGCTTGATCTGAGAGGTCACAAAATGAATTGGATCAAATTCGGATGGCATGAACACCAGTGACTGCATAGAAACCAACGAACAATTAGAATCACAGAATTCATTAAATACATAAAACTTATGCACAGTTCCAGTTGATTATACCACTTGATGTGCAGTTCCATACAGTGAACTGGGCACACAAATTTCATTCAAATTGCGCAATATTAGGTGCAGGTACTACAAGCAAACCAAAGCATTCAAATTCAGACAGATAGATAGACAGATGGACAGACCCAAATTAATATCTGCTTTTTTCTCACTGAAACTTGAGATAAAGATATGCCCTAAATGACCAAAAATGTCACCCCAAAAAGGGCATTTTTGGAGACAAATTAAGGAAATTTTTGTGCTTAAACTTACATTTGTCCAGAAGTATATGATCCTACCTAGCAAACAAACCTTAAAACACCTTTCCAAAACCAACAGAACTCTCAGAATCATGAAAAACAAGAAACTTAGGCATGGTCGAAATTTTAGGTCATTTATGGCAGACAATGACCAAGATACTGACCGCTCCGACCCTGTCTATGATGACGTCCCTGATCTCCAACCATCCCTCCAGAGACAAGACCTCAAAGCATGCCAACATCGAGTTACCAATGTTGTCAAAGTTGAAGTTGTGAGGATTAGCCCTGCAACAGAAAACAGGAAATAAAATGTGAAACTAGATGCAATATTCAAGGTCATACATTAATCTCAGGTTTCAGTGAGGAACCTTTCCCACAAAAGGTAATTCAGGTCAAAGCTGCGGAGTCTGTTGTTCATTCCTGCATTTACGATGAGGATCAAGTCAGCTTGTGACCGACGGTTTTTGGGCAAACTGATAACATATTCCTGGTGCAGTGCAAGGCAACAACAGTCAAGTCAGCTTGTGACCGACGGTTTTTGGGCAAACTGATAACATATTCCTGGTGCAGTGCAAGGCGACAACAGTCAAGTCAGCTTGTGACCGACGGTTTTTGGGCAAACTGATAACATATTCCTGGTGCAGTGCAAGGCAACAACAGTCAAGTCAGCTTGTGACCGAACAGCTATAGTTTCGCAAAAGGTATAACATGAACAACATAATATGACCAACACCAGATTTAAAGCAAAGTTTGTTTACTTTTTTATATATTTATCTTCTCAACATTTGACTATTGGGTGTGCTCCTATATCTGTAACACTTTGCTGGAATCAAAACGGCTCAGAAAAATGTTCATACCCATGACTAGATGCACCTGCACTGTAGTCTACTGAAAGGGGTATTGAATATCTACCCAACAGAAACTGTTCCTGAACTGTGTTGAAACACATCAATCCTTACACTAAATGCAATGTGGCACACTGTCATTCACGTTATTCTGAATAATTGCTCAAAATCAGATTTGATGTCGGTTTGTATGGTCATTCAGTATATTTTGACATGAGAGTGATCTACATGTACAAATGCATGTACAAATATGTTGCCATACAGATACATTGCCTCAACGGTACATTGCCATACAGATACATTGCCACAAAGGTACACTGTCATACACATAGAGGGACCTCCGTGGCTCAGTCGGTTAGCGCACTATCGCAGCTCAATGACCCGAAGCCTCCCACCAATGTGGTCGTTGTGAGTTGAAGACCAGCTAATGCTGGCTTCCTCTCCGGTCATACGTGGGAAAGTGTGCCAGCAACCTGCGGATGGTCGTAGGCTTCTTCCCCGACTCTGCCCGGTTTCCTCCCACCATAATGCTGGCCGTCGTCGTATAAGTGAAATATTCCTGAGTATGCGTAAAACACCAATCAAATAAATAAATAAATCATACACATACACTGTCATACAGACACGTTGCCATAAAGGTACATTGTCATACAGATACATTGCCACAAAGGTCCATTGTCATACAGACATGTTGCCATACAGATACATTGTCACAAAGGTACATTGTCATACAGACATGTTGCCATGCATGTACATTGCCATATATGCACATAAATAACAGATTTCTGAAGAAACTCCCCATACATGAAAAAAAGAATAAGGTATGAGTTCCTTTACAGGTGCATTACCATTCTACATGGAAGAACATACTGCCTGCATCCCCCAGACATGTAGAGAGATGTCCCTTACCAGACTCGTGGCACCCAGAAGCCTGGCTCTGTCCCATCTGGCCCTTTCGGCACCTTCATCCTCGTTACAAACACGTTTGTCTTGAACATCCCTGTACAGTTCTCCTGTAGACAGAAGCACAAAACATGCACATTACATTACATACTTACATACAATGGCCTCTCGCCATAATGCTGGCTGTTGTCATGTGCATGAAATATTCTTGAGTACAGCAGAAAACACCAATCAAATAAATAAAAAAACAGCACAACGTCGCATGAGTCAACCCATTCATTGTGTAAATCCTTTTGATTCGCAAAACAGTAAGTCCTGGAGTGTACAGTAAACAGCCACATAAGAATAAGTAATTTTTAGAGCCCGGGGGAAACCCATGGCTATCCACAGGCTGCTGGCAGACCCTCCCACGCATGGCAGAAGAGAACGTCAGCATGAACTAAACTTGAAAACTCACTGCAACCACATTGGTGACAGGATCCTGGTGACAACCATTGTCTGCGCTAGCACCCACACCTCATGGTCATGGAGGCCTCACAATTTTATAGAAGCGGTTATGTTTTATAAAGGGTCTTGAAGATACTCTATGTTCATTACCTGCTGGTGTTCATTTCCATATTTATCTGCATGAAACTTTATAAAAAAATGTTATGGAAAAAACACTTGTGCCCAAGTGGCTTTTGAGCAAACACACTTTAAACTTTGGTGCTTATCTAGATCCAAATGTAGGACTTTATTAAACAATTCTTCACCGCTGTCAGATAAGACATTAATGCAGAGTACTGTCCCTTTGTCAGTAGTTGGGAAAATTGTACATTTAAGTCTTGCAGAGGTTTCCAGTTTATTTCTCTACTGGTGTCTAAAAATTTGTCCACCTTATGACAGGCAACTGGTGGGTCCTGAGTATATTACTGCCCTTTACCCAGATACCTCATAAATCACTTGATTAAGGCTATGAGCGATGGCTTGGCAAGCAAGCTCTGGCTTTCATTTACTTATTTGATCAGTGTTTTACACCTTTCTCAGGAATATTTCACTTTAATACATGATGACAGCCAGCATTATAGTGGGAGGAGATCCATGCCCATCTGCGGATAGCTGGCAGCCATTCCCAAGTACCACTGCAGAGTAAGTCAGCATGAGTTGGACTCCAATTCACACTGACCGCGCTGTTGAGAGGCACCAGAGTCATTATGATGGGCTCTGGATTTGAGTCTGTGGTTTCTTTGGTTACATGTTAGTTGCTCTCGAGATAATCCCTTCAGAGGCCCAAACAAAATAGCTATATGCAGTTCCATTTTGCCACTGATGCATCAGCACTGACAATGTAAACTTGGAAATGTAAAATGGTAATTTGGTTAAATTTAAATGTTGTCAAATGCATTCATAATATTTAAAAGAAAACACAACAAAAAATTTAACCTACTTCAGAAGAGGGTCCATAAAGGGCTGAACGGGCGTAGGTATATCTGTATGGAGCGCTTAGTACCTATATAAATCACCTTTTCATCTGGAATTCTTACAAGACCAAGTGATATGCCATTTTAGAGAAACTGGAAACATATTATTGCGTCATCTATACTCTATGCTTTTCGGTTTTAGAGGTGAGACACGCCTTTGTGTGTGAAGTACGCTTCCCTTTATCATTACAATCCAAGATCATGCATTGTGGCCTCCCGGTTGAGACCTTGGGAAATAGCCCCAGACATATTCCACTAGCACTTTCTCCTTGAAAATAGCTTTGAAATACATCAGAACTGTTTCATAATCAGGAGGAAAACTGTTGATTTAACACTACTGCCACATGGCAAAATAGCGAACTAGGTAGGGGTGACATCACAGCGATGCAGATGCCTTCTCGGATGGTAGGAATATCTTGCCCTTGATTGGTTATTGGTACAACTGGGAGCATGGTGGTCCATTCGATTTTCCCTCCATGGACGTTTTCGTTTACTTTGAGCCACGATATTTCAGTTATCCTACACCACAAAAATAAAGAGTCGTGTTTATTCAACTATGAATGGGATTCTTCATCAATACATATACACATTTTCTCCTGTGTTGTCTTTTCTTTTAATGCCTGAATTACATACCCTTGTCTTGATCTCTGGGTCGTTACACCTCGCCAATTTACCCCCAAACAAGTGAACGCCGTAGGTGGCAAACACAAACATCAGCACGATCAGTAACACAGATACCTGAAAGGTGAAAACACACAGGCAAACCACACAATATTAATACATATAAAGATGAAATACAAAGTTTCCTTCTCTGATATAAGTCATATTTCATACAGCTAGATGTCACATCTGTTGCTATATTTAGTTACTTCCCAGCCAGATGCCATGAGGTCAAAAAAGGAGGTTCATGACGTTTCCAGTATGAGCTCAGTGGAAAGACGTGTACACATGTATAGAACCGTTTTACATTCCTACATCACACAATAATTCCAAGATGTCTATAACAGACTTCACGCTAAATACATGTACAAGTCTATGTAAGTCTATAGTTAAAGAGCAATGCCTAACCCGTTTGATGAAGGTTTGAACAGCACAGATATTGTTCTCTTGAATGAGGATGATATCCATCCTTCTCTGTGCAATATTCTATTTATTATTTACACTCTGATGATATGTTCAGCCTGATTAGAAGATGACAAGTCACAAATACGAGACATCAACAATTTTCCTCAAACTTGGATTTGAGACTATCATATATACATGTATTAAGGCCCATAATTTACTGTTGTATCAGGCAGTAGTGTACAAAACACCAGCACAAAATCTACAGGATATTACGTAATTCCACATCTTTATTTTATAGGATTTTTTAGGAGATTAGCACTTCACAGATTCACTACATACACTACATCCTTCTGGAGAATACATCCAGATATTTCTCAATAAACCTTATGATGTACAAGTCACCTTCCATAATGTATGTTGATCAGGGGTAATTTTCCTGCCACTATACACAACAGGTGCCATATCCAAGCGAATGGCCAAACTAAAGCAGTGACCATAGTAACAGCCAATCTGATAGGGTAAGTAAGGATAAAGCCATAGTAAAGCCCAACGCATAGTGACCAACTAACCAAGAAATCATATGCAGTAACCAAGGCACATGTAACAGCTTAACTGAATCTGACACATTAACCTATGTGTAGGTAACATCCAATCAAACAAAGTAACCTACACGTAGGTGACATCGAATCAGACACAGTGACCTACATGTAGGTAACAGGCAATTAGACACAGTAACCTACACGTAGGTAACATCTGATCGGACACAGTAACATACAAGTAAGTAACATTCAATCAGACACAGTAACCTACAGGCAGGTAACAGCCAATCATATACAGTAACATACACATAGGTAACATTCAATCAGACAAAGTAACATACAAGTAGGTAATATCCTAACAGACACAGAAACCTACATGTAGGTAACATGCAAACAGACACAGAAACCTACAGGTAAGTAACATGCAAACAGGCACAGTAACCTACATGTAAGTAACATCCAATCAGGCACAGTCACCTACACTTAGGTAACATCCAATCAGATACAGGAACCCACAGGTAGGTAACATCCAAACAGACACAGTAACCTACACCTAAGTAACATCCAATCAACCACAGTAACCTACATGTAGGTAACATGCAAACAGACAGAGTAACCTACATGCAGGTAACATCCAACCAAACACAGTAAAGTACACGTAGATAACATCCAATCAGCCACAGTAACCTACAAGTAGGTAACATGCAAAAAGACACAGTAACCTACATGTCTGTAACATCCAATCAGACACAGTAACCTACAGGCAGGTAACAGCCAATCATATACAGTAACATACACATAGGTAACATCCAATCAGCCACAGTAACCTACAAGTAGGTAACATGCAAAAAAACACAGTAACCTACATGTCTGTAACATCCAATCAGACACAGTAACCTACACGTAGGTAACAGCCAATCATACACAGTAACCTACACATAAATAACATCCGAGCACAGTAACTGATGTGTAGGTAACATCCAATGACATAGTAACCTACGTGTAGGGAACATCCAAGAACAGTAACCTACATGTAGGTAACATCCAAACAGACATAGTAAACAAGGTAACAGCCATTCAAGTACACTCACCAGAAGGATCTCCTTGAAGCCTCTGACAAGCTCATAGACAACTTTCCTCATGTGTGGCACCTGGATAAAGATCCTGAGAGGACGGAGAGTGCGGAGGATCATCAGGACCTGTGCCCCCGATTGGGTGGGGATGTGCTGAGGCATCCAGCACAGAAACACCACACTGACCTGAAACAGTGATGGATTGATTGACTGACTGATTGATGCAGAGATTGGGTGGGGATGTGCTGAGGCATCCAGCACAGAAACACCACACTGACCTGAGGATAAAACAGTGATGGATTGATTGACTGATTGATTGATGCAGAGATTGGGTGGGGATGTGCTGAGGCATCCAGCACAGAAACACCACACTGACCTGAGGATAAAACAGTGATGGATTGATTGACTGATTGATTGATGCAGAGATTGGGTGGGGATGTGCTGAGGCATCCAGCACAGAAACACCACACTGACCTGAGGATAAAACAGTGATGGATTGATTGACTGACTGATTGATGCAGAGATTGGGTGGGGATGTGCTGAGGCATCCAGTACAGAAACACCACACTGACCTGAGGACAAAACAGTGATGGATTGATTGACTGATTGATTGATGCAGAGATTGGGTGGGGATGTGCTGAGGCATCCAGCACAGAAACACCACACTGACCTGAGGATAAAACAGTGATGGATTGATTGACTGATTGATTGATGCAGAGATTGGGTGGGGATGTGCTGAGGCATCCAGCACAGAAACACCACACTGACCTGAGGATAAAACAGTGATGGATTGATTGACTGATTGATTGATGCAGAGATTGGGTGGGGATGTGCTGAGGCATCCAGTACAGAAACACCACACTGACCTGAGGATAAAACAGTGATGGATTGATTGACTGATTGATTGATGCAGAGATTGGGTGGGGATGTGCTGAGGCATCCAGCACAGAAACACCACACTGACCTGAGGATAAAACAGTGATGGATTGATTGACTGATTGATTGATGCAGAGATTGGGTGGGGATGTGCTGAGGCATCCAGCACAGAAACACCACACTGACCTGAGGATAAAACAGTGATGGATTGATTGACTGACTGATTGATGCAGAGATTGGGTGGGGATGTGCTGAGGCATTCAGCACAGAAACACCACACTGACCTGAGGACAAAACAGTGATGGATTGATTGACTGATTGATTGATGCAGAGATTGGGTGGGGATGTGCTGAGGCATCCAGCACAGAAACACCACACTGACCTGAGGATAAAACAGTGATGGATTGATTGACTGATTGATTGATGCAGAGATTGGGTGGGGATGTGCTGGGGCATCCAGTACAGAAACACCAGACTAACCTGAGGATAAAACAGTGATGGATTGATTGACTGACTGATTGATGCAGAGATTGGGTGGGGATGTGCTGGGGAATCCAGTACAGAAACACCACACTGACCTGAGGATAAAACAGTGATGGATTGATTGACTGACTGATTGATGCAGAGATTGGGTGGGGATGTGCTGGGGAATCCAGTACAGAAACACCACACTGACCTGAGGACAAAACAGTGATGGATTGATTGACTGACTGATGCTTAGATTGGATGAGGATCTGCTGGGGCATCCAGCCCAGCAACACCACATGGACCTGAGGACAAAACAGTGATGGATTGATTGATTGATTGATTGATTGATGCTCAGACTGGGTAGGGATATGCCAAGGCATCCAGCACACAAACACTACAACAACCTGAGGACAAAACAGTGATGGATTGATTGACTGATGCTCAGAATGGGTAGGGATATTCCAAGGCATCCAGCACACAAACACTACAACAACCTGAGGACAAAACAGTGATGGATTGATTGATGCAGAGATTGGGTGGGGATGTGCTGGGGCATACAGTACAGAAACACCACACTGACCTGAGGACAAAACAGTGATGGATTGATTGACTGATTGATTGATGCAGAGATTGGGTGGGGATGTGCTGGGGCATCCAACACAGAAACACTACACTGACCAGAAGACAAAATGGCGATTAACTGATTGATTTATTTAATTCTTAAAACATGGGTTGCAAACATGTTCTCTTATTTTCTTTGTAAACACATTTAGGTGATATAATTTTACAGGTCGGGAAATATATCACATTCTCTTTTTGAAATTGCATTCTGAAAAGTACATGTACAACAAACTTTTTAAATCCTCAATGTACATAATTCTGAGAATATAACATCCTCCCTTTTAAGAATATGTCAAACAACTCTCCAAAATATTTGGAGGACATGCATATGAGTAAGTAGGCACAAACATACCCTTCATTTACTGGAATCACGCCCTTCTCCATAATGGAAGAGGAGCAGTTATTTCCCTAACAGCTTTACATATTAATACTGTGATTTAGACAGGCTCTCACCACAAGCTTAACTCATAGATGAAAATGTCCAGCGCTCCCCTAAACTCCTTGACCCTACAAACTTATCCCATAGATGAAGAGATCCAGCACTCCTCTAAAGTCCTTGACCCCAGAAACTTACCCCATATATGAAGAGATCCAGCACTCCACCAAGGTCCTTGACCCCAGAAACTTACCCCATAGATGAAGAGATCCAGCACTCCACCAAAGTCCTTGACAACGGCATTAGGAGTGAAGAAGAGGCCATTGGCCAGCGTCTTCATCCCCATCTCAATGCTCATACAAATCACAAAGGTGTACTCAGCGATCTGCCAATCAATCACACAGCATGATATATATATATACAGTTACAGTATTTGCTAAAGATCAAAATTTTAGATACAAAAGCACCTCTATACATCAGTTGATCTGTTTTGAAATCCTACCCTTCAATATGGGTCCAGGGGTTTTTCTACTACTCGTTGGTTACCACAACAAGGGAGGGGCCAGAAAAACCCCTGTGGTCGTTCACTTAACTAGGGGCCTGCATGCAAGTTGACATGGACTACCTGAAGGGTGTTGCAGGTATTCTGAATTTGCTTGTTTCCTTTATAGGTAAATTGTCTTGGCTCTTATTTTTCACTTTACTTAACTGAATGATATAGCAGCAATATAAAAAATGATGCAAACATCCATGAAATGAATCATATGAAAACATGTGCACTTTTACTTGTACCAAACAAAAATATATTTAACACCAAATATCCTAAGAAGAAAATTGCATATCACTTATCTGCCCTTGAATGGCACCAGGGCGCCAAATATATGTGACAACCTGCGGATGGTCGTGTGTTTCCCCCAGGCTCTGGCCGTTTTCCTCCCACCACAATGCTGGCTGCCGTCGTATTAGTGAAATTTTCTTGAGTACAGCGTAAAACACCAATCAAATAAATAAATAAATAAATAAATAAATAAATAAATGTGGCCTGATTGTAGGCCGTTTACTTTCCATTCCAAACTACATTTTTAGTCTGTATGCTGGATCAAAGCACTCCTCAAACTGGTTAGAGCATAATTTATAATGCTTATTCGATTAGAAATGGTCACGTCGTATGCAAACTAATCCGGTGTATGATTAGCACTGTTAATTGCTGTACAAATCAGCTGACTGCCAGGACACATTAGCAGGACATCAAGGGCAGGTATTCAAGTGTGTACAGAATATCAAGCTTCACAAAACTAAGCCCACTAATCTTGAAATAAAAAGATTTTTTAAAGAATAAAATTAAATCATTTTGACTTCTTGTTTTAAGATACCTCTAGGTCATACTGTGCCAGTTTTGCACGAAAAAAATGATCAACCGAGACAGTTCACCTTAAATATGCCATGGTGCTCAGGTTTACGGGGAGACCTGACAAATGTCCTGACTTGAAACTGTGGCTGAGCCATCATGGATTATAAATTATGAAATATAAAAACTCATCTCTACTACATGTGCATGTATACATATTCAGCTTTCATTTTGGTACTCTTTGGCACTTGATTTTACCATTACAACAACAACATCCCTTCAGATGAATCACTGATTTGTTAGACATGAATAAGGAATATTAATCGGGGTGATCTACATGTAACAACAATGTCAATTTAATTTAAGTTTTAAAGTAAATTTAGGGGGAGAGGGGTCAAAATTTGGACACCACTCGATAATATGATTATCTAAATTGGGATCTTACTCTCGTCTAAACTTACCTGTAATTCAGGTGTGTTAACGACCCTGTAGAAAGGTGTTTCAAACATCATAGAGATACAGGAGAGGACAGTCACAATGATCATCACCCAGTCTAAGTAGGTAGCCAGTCCCACCAGCTTACTGAAAATACAAACACACATGTATACATAAGTGTTTACTTCAGCCACCATTTCAGGTAAACCAAATGCTTCAGTTCTTGGTATTAACAAAACAAATGTGCTCCTCCCCCACTCTGCCTCCCAAAAAAAGCATTTCGTAGTTTAGGAAAACATCAAGAAGCATGTCCAAATTTAATATGGCGTACATGTAGTTCAGACTTGTTTATCATGTATAATGCTTGTAAGGGAATTTGCCAATATCTAAATCTGTAAAATATGGCAAAAATTCCAGCCAACCAATCCACCTACACACACCAGAAGATCTACATGTACATTTTTCGAAATTTATTCATATCATAAGGTAAGTGTGTGCCAAATTTGAACTGTCTTACAACATTAGGTTTTGAACATTTGACTCACAAGATAAAGACACACATTGACAGGCAAAGACACTAGTCCAGGCTGAAATATTTCAACACATTCTTAGTTAATATCACAATATTTCTTGCACAAGAAGCACATAATAAATGACGAACTCACTGAATCTGACGATATTTGCTCTTCAGTTCCTTGCCAGTGATGGGGTCACGGGCTGTGTGGTCGTACTTAGCATTCACAATCAACTGGCAGATCTTTCTGATTTTGCTCTCACGGCCCACAGCGAACAGCGGAGTGTCAAAGTAGGGGTGGTTCTCTCTCAGGTCCTCCTCCTGCTGGTTCCTGTAAAGTGAACCATAATGAATAAAGAAAAATGATGAAAAATGAATAAAGAAGCCCACTGAGTAATGACTAATGCGCCACAATGACGAAGCAAGTATATCCATTGATTATTTTGGCATAATGTAGGAGGAATTTGCTCCATAACTATTAGTTAAAAACATCTTGGGTTAATATTTCAAGAAGACATCATACACACCATCTTCAACAATTGTTATGAAACAATGCAACAGGCAGTACCATTCCTGACGATGACTTGAAAAAATGTTGAAAAGTTCACCCAAGGTTCTTGGAGGAGTGGGGTTTGGCAGATCTGAACCACTGCTTTTGCAAAGAGGGCTGCTGTGTATTTCCATGCGTGCTGTGGTACACAGTTAAATAGTTACAGTGATTGACTGATTGTTGAGTATACAGTGATTAACTGACTCATTGTTGAGTATACAGTGATTGATTGATTGATTGATTGTTGAGTAACGCCTTCCTCACAATTTTTTTCACGTAGACAAAAGTGATCAGTTTTATGAGTAGACATGGTAGAGGGAAACCACGTAAACCACTGACTGTTGACAAGTTACTGATTTTCCTACATGTGAAGTACATATATGCACAACAAATGGCTGAGCACTTATCTTCAACTAGGCCCCAGGAGTGAGCGAGTGGAAATCTACAAATTCCTTTTTCAGAATGAATGAGCACCCCTGCAATAAATGAACGAAACAAATTGAACAAACCACCTTTTAATTTCTGCCTGCTGCTTTTTCTGCTGCCAGACTTTGATATCAAAGTCATCTGTCCGTCTGCCCGTTAATGATGCACTGTGCATGTGAATGTCCCCATTCTCCTTCATGGACATCTTGTTGACCTTGAGGCTGCTGGGTCGCGATCCTCGCATACTTCGGCGATCCATGCGAATCTGGTGCTGCTGAGAGAGGAGAGATTTGGTCCCCGCTCTTACCAGCAACATGGACTCTCCACTGACAATCCGCTGCTGGTTGGAGTCCCTGTAACAGGTCAACAATTCATCATTTCACAATTCACTTACAATTCATTTGACATGCATGTTTCATTTGAACAGATTATCAACATGTTAAGTACCAAACAGTTCACTATCGACAACAGAAACTAGCCTGCCAATGGTTTGCTTGTGGAAATACCTTTGTAAGCATTGTGGAAAGTTATTAACAAAAGCCTTCCAAAAAGTTAGTCTGCCATATCCATAACAGTAAGTACACAACCATAAATATGTCTAGAAGCCTGCTAAAAGTGTGCTACTGGAGAGCCTGAGGCACATTTTTGGTGTTAAACAATGCAGGTGGTTTTAAACACCAAGTAAATTGTTTGAACTGTTTTAAACATACACCAAGGAAATCCACCTAAATTCAGCTAAAGTCTAAATGAGGGCTTTTTTCCATTGTAGTCAACATAAGAAACAATTAGATCTGAAAACATTATTTCCAAACATTTATTACTGGAGGAAAAGATCCCTAAAATTAGCAAATGTTCGCAATAAAACATCAGAGTCCTTCTCCTGTCCCTGACCTCAGGATAGAGGTCACTCCAGCCTTCTTTTCCACAACTCCACCGCTCCTTGTGCTTCCCTGAGCAGGAGATTTCACCAGATGCAGGGGAGATAACTTCTGACAAGAGTCGCTCTCTTCTCTGGTCTCAGGAGAGTCTATCTCAAGATCAAGGTCGTTCTCTTGGTCGATGAACTGCCTCATGAAGCTCTCGCGGACATCTGCAATGCTGAACTCTCCAGGGACACGATACATACGAACCATTTGTGGACGGTCACTGACAACAACAGGCAGAGTAAAATATCACAGGACTAAGCTTATATGTATTTCGATATCTGTACTGTATAAATCTGCATAAATATGCATTGATCTATTATGTACTGCTAATGAATTACATGCAGCTTGAAGACAGGGCAAGTTACAAATAGGTGCCTAACAGTTTCTAAAACAACAATATCAGGAATGTGGTATGACCCACATATAACCTTAGTATGAATTAGGTTTTACCACTTTGGTGAAAGTGGTGTTTTCAAAAAATGACAAGGGGCTATTCTGAGGCTTGGAAAGGCATAAAATGAAGAAATACATTATAGATAACAAACCATGGGACCATATCAAGATAACAGTATACAGTATCTGTGTTTTTTTCTTCTGTGAATGATGCATTCAATTGTTCACTTTAAATGGATGCCTCTACATATGCAGTAAATACCCTACTTATGACAGCTAACACATCCTGGGTAGTTACCAACACACCTGATGGCTGATAATCGCAGAAGAAACTTGTGGCGCATGTAACCTCATTGGTCAAGTGCAAAACCCATTAAATGGTGTTGTCATGTAACGATGTGACAAACAGAGGTTTACACTGAGGTATTACATGTCGATTATTGTACTGTATTGTATGACAATTAATACAAGGTGCTGAGTTATCGCATGTTTCTTTAAGAGGAAAACACTCTACCCACTATGTACCACAGCTCGTCTATGTACAGTAGAACCTTGATGCAGAACAACACGAGAGAGGAGGCAAGCTGGATGGGACATGGCAGTAATGAATACAAATGAAGCTTATTTTGCAACAATTTCTCCGACTCACGGGAACTTTGTGAATATCCTTAGCCTCAATGGTAAGTTCTCCTGGGTCTCAGCACTCTGTTCACGAGCCTTCAACTGCCAAACAGAAAAGTACAAACATTACATGTGTGGACAAATCTACCCTGCAGTAGTACCATTCTTCACAATCTTTCTGATTGTAATCACAGAGCTTAATTTGTGGGTGAGCTTGAAGTATCACTTGGCTTGTTCTGTTTTGGGGAGGCCATCCTTAAAAATAAGTGTGTTGCAGCTACCTCCAAGACAGGGCTCTACAGTAAATTTTTTATGGGTATTGTGATAAAAACTATGTTTATTTTTTTCCCCATTTTAACTTCCTTAAAATCTTTCCCATCAGCGAGAATACTAAAAAAAGCATACCCTACTGACCAATAATTTTTTTCTGACACGGGAGGGTTATGACCTACAAAGAATTTTTTAAGGATGACCTGGCCATTACTTTCACATGTACACAGATTTTGTCAAATACATTTTGCCACATCAGGTAACTGCTTTAGTCAAACAGGTTTTCAAAACTGCCCCCAATTTCTCACAACATTTAAGATGGAAATGTGAAATGATCTGGATTTCATTACACAATAAATGTAAAACATGTTTATCAAGTTTCAACATAACATTGTATCCCTCCAGTAAATCGATATAGAGCGTATTAAAATTTGTGTCCTCCAGTTCACTTAGAGTTTAGATTTTTTCAAAAATGACACATTTTGCTTGATTCTGACTTTAATAAGAGAGTTTGTAAATGTGATAAAATTTCATCTCAGAGAAACTATTTGCATCAAATGTATCACTCTCAGTCCTTCATGTACTTTGTGAAAGTCCATTTTCACATTTTATACAAAATACAGAATAAATAAAACACTCAGTTTAGGTCGAAGGACTACAGCTGGCATCTGCATTTTGTCAACTCGAAGAGAAGGTAACTTGCATTCAAATGTTGTTATGTCCATCTTGGTTCTTGTTTTTTCACATTATTCCAAAACAACCACAGACCAAGGTGATGAGGTTTAATTAGCATTTCACAAAACGTCACATCTTGTTACTGAACTGTCACAAAAATGTCAAATTTTGGGGCTAAATTTGTCAAAAGTTATGCCTTGAAAATCTCACCTGTTTAAGCTTCTTGATATCCTCATCCAACTCAAGATTATCCAAGATGACGGCAACAAACAAGCTGAGCACAATCTACACACAAATCACGGGATTCAAATATAAACACACTGAATATCATGAAAAATTCAATATCCACACCTGAATATACAAAAATGTAACCATGTTAGAAAATGGTGTTTGGCAACACCTTGGGAATGTGTTAAAAATGCAAAGAAATGAACAATAATGCTGCTCTACTTGAAAGAAAGGAATTTGTGTCATATCTTAATCCGACATAAAATTACAACTGATTATATTATCAATGAAAAACAACTGTGTTACATTTAATGTCATGTTTGACTCACTGACATAAATTCGAATATCTTAGGGCTCTTTGTAATCTCAGAATACCTTATTATCTTTGTTTACTAAAAGATAACAAATAAAACGAAATCAAATTTACAGAAGCAATTGATACTGTGATTAAACCTGCAAAAGTAAGAATGAATTTCCTGTCACAATTTCCAGTTAAAAATTAAACAAAATTTTTTAGCTAATTCAAACTTGATAGAAACATTCATTTTAAGAGGGTCAATGGAAGTCTTCACACAAACTTCCTTACCGAACATATCACAAGTTCTAGTTAAATGACCTTTGCTGTTCATTCTCCAGTTGGACTTGTTTTACACGTGGATAATGTCCATTACAAAAACATTTTTTGTGCCAGCGTGCTATACACCATATTGTGCAATGTCAGTTACCATGGAATATACCCTCAGCGAGCGTGCTATACACCATATTGTGCAATGTCAATTACCATGGAATATACCCTCAGCGAGCGTGCTATACACCGTATTGTGTGATGTCAGTTACCATGGAACATACCCTCAATGACCTAAAGTTTCACCCATGACAAGACTGCTCAATTCTGAGGGTTCTATCAATTTTAGAAAGGTTTCTTAGAGGTCAGTTAGGAAGGCAGGCTGATACCCTACCCAAAAAATTTAAATTTTAGCACAAAATAAAACATTTCAAGACATATATTTGCTTCTTACAAGGCACCTTTTAAGGCGAAATTTTAGGTCTTATAAGGTATTTTGGGCATGCATTTTTGTGAAGGATAGTCATCATAAGTTATATGAATAGTACAATGTATAAAAGTGGCTGGCTTCATACATCTGCAGCAGGCCTGATGAAGATTACTGACATCATGTCATTAAAAAGTCCCAAATTAACCAAATTTGCAATTTTCAATTTTACCATGCAACCCTGTAAGTCGGGGAAACAGATTTATGGAAGGCTTAAGCTGTCAGTTCACAATGTATTTGAGTAGATAATACCTGCACTTTTTGAATATTATTTATTTTGACACTTATCTTCCAGTTTGCATACGTATACGAAAAGAAGAAAAATGATTAACCTTTCAATATCAGTTTACAATAACTGGATATCACACCTGGCCAAAGTCAAAGGCCTTCCTGCTGTCTGTTACCCCCATTTGTCAAAACCTGTGTTTCTTGTGAGATTTCAGTTGAAGTCAAATGCCAGCTGCTTATCTTTCCATCTATGTTTCCTTCAGTTGTACACGAGAAACTGTATGCAAAGTTGTATGAAATCATATCCATTTAGTTCAAAGGTTTGCTGACAAAAAGTTGGACTGAATTTCAGCTGGTGTCAGAAGTGTTTTGCTATTTAGGCTGTTTTCAGAAGTGAAACAGGGTTTCACCTGGTGTCAGAAGTGTTTTGCTATTTAGGCTGTTTTCAGAAGTGAAACAGGGTTTCACCTGGTGTCAGATGTGAGATGAGTTTTCAACTGGTGTCAGAAATGATATTTCAGTCAATGTCAGTACTGACATAGGATTTCTACTGGTGTCAGTGAAATAGGATTTTATCAGGTGTCAGAAGTGAGATGAGATTTCAGGTGGTGTCAGAAGTGAGATGAGATTTAGGGTGGTGTCAGAAGTGAAATGAGATTTCAGTTGGTGTCAGAAGTCAGGTGAGATTTCTGCTGGTGTCAGAAGTGAGATAGGATTTTATCTGGTGTCTGAACAGGCATAGGATTTCCGCTGGTGTCAGATGTGAGATGAGATTTCAGCTGGTGTCAGAAATGAGAGGGGTTTCTGCTGGTGTCAGAAGGATTTCAGTCAATGTCAGTACTGACATAGGATTTCTACTGGTGTCAGTGAAATAGGATTTTATCTGGTGTCAGAAGTGAGATGAGTTTTCAGCTGGTGTCAGAAGTGAGATGAGATTTCAGCTGGTGTCAGAAGTGAGGTGAGATTTCTGCTGGTGTCAGAAGTGAGGTGAGATTTCTGCTGGTGTCAGAAGTGAGATAGGATTTTATCTCGTGTCAGAAGGATTTCAGTTGGTGTCAGAAGTGAGATAGGATTTCACCTGTTGTCAGCTGTGAGATGGAATTTCAGCTGGTGTCAGAAATGAGATGGGGTTTCTGCTGCTGTCAGAAGGATTTCAGTTGGTGTCAGAAGTGAGATAGGATTTCACCTGTTGTCAGATGTGAGATGGAATTTCAGGTGGTGTCAGAAGTGAGATGGGATTTCAGTTGGAGCAAAGAGCGAGACAGAATGTGTGCTTGTGTCATAAATGAGATGGGATTTCTGCTGGTTCTCCTTGAGTGACAGCTTAGATGAAATTCTGAGACGGTGTTAGAACTGAGACAGAAATTTGGTCAGTGTCAAACGTGAAATGAAATTTATGGCCAGACTTTATGACTCTGACATCTATCAGCAATGGCAGCTAGAAAACTCCAGCAAGTTTCATAAAAGTACATTCAAGCATAACACATCTTCGATCATCCGATAAATTCCAAGGCCAAATCAACTGTGATTTGATGGACTTGTAATGCATAGTTTTAAGGTGACAATTGTGGTTGAAAATGGATAAGAGTTTTTACATAATTATTCCATTATAATTACTCCAAAAAGGGATTTGCAGGAACGGTATACAAACAAGATTTGAAAATTTGACACTGGACACTGCAACACTGCCTCATACTACAAATGAAGGTAAGTATCTTTGAGCCTATATTAGCATGATTAGTATACATGTAAGAGTCAATTCCCTTCCCTTACAATCTTTTCACAAGTACTGCTCTCGCTTAAATTTACTCCATTGTTTTGAGGAGTTGTTTAACAATAGTTTTAATAATAAATCTACTACCCTATTTCTTGTATTTTTAGGACAAATGTTAGTAGTGCTGAAAGCTAACAAATTACATTTCTCCCCTATTTTTTCACCAAAGTAAAGATATGGATATGTCCTTCACATATGACAAGAGATAAACTTAGTGTTGCCATTGCAATTGCATGTATATTGACTAGAAAGAGCAGACCATATGTCTCAAAAATAAGAAGAATTAGTTTCTATATAGTTCTGTGAAATATAAACTTAATCATGCATGGATTTGTATTGTAAATCTTCAACCTTTTCAACCACGAGCATTTTTTTCAGTGGAATTTATGCATACAATGATTATGAAAATGATGTTAAAATGATTTGTTTGTGTGACTAAAGATGCAACCTTCACAAAACTGTGCTAATTATTTACTGACAGATATAGTTCTGTCAGAATGTTTCAAAATGTTGGTTGCACATGTGGCTGAAAAGGCTGAAGAACTAGGACAAGTGTGTCTATGGATGTACCGATGGGAGCATTTCACAAGTAAATCAACTTGTCCTAAATATTCTCAGTATATGGGTGAAACTATTTGATCTATCCAACCTAATGTGCATATCCCAAACACATTACAAAGTATGCTTTCAGTAGTTTTCAAAATCTCAAATCTTATTACCTTTAATTATCTTGCTTGTAGATAATTAGAACACAAAATATCTGCCTTGCTTTAAGCAAGAAAATTTTCAATACAGGCACGCATAATAAAAGCTGTGTTGTTTGTTCAAAAGCATTTCTCTATTTGTGCACAATGATCCCTTTGTAAGAAGGGTACTGCGATTCCTGCCACCACGTTACACGAACCATACTCACCAGGGTCACAAACAGATGGTAGAATATGAAATAGATGGCAACAAGAGGAGCAAACTTTGCACCAGTCCTCCACATGGTTATGTGCATTACGTCAATCCAGCCTTTTTGCGTTAAGATTTGAAACATTGACATGAAAGCCTGTATGAAATAGAAAGTTGACACGAAATATGGCACAGGAAGTCACAGATAGAGAGAACAAAAAAGAGATATGCCCCGCCCTGGGGGGAATGACCAAGCCCATGAAAGGCCACGTGAACCCAAGGGTAAGGGCAAAATAAAAGTCACGAGCAGCACAGACATCAGAGCGGCCCTTTGTCTGGATGTCAGACTAGTGCATCATGTCAAATGGCATCCAATCACAGAGGGTTTCATAAAACAGCAACAACTGTGCCATGTGCTGACGACACGTACATTGTCATTGGTTAAAAGGTGGGCCACATGTAAGAACTGGAGCCTTCTTGTGAGCTGAAACAAGATTCTCTCAAACAAAATCAAATATTCCTGAACTGTTTAAATTAAATGGTCTCAAAATATCTGAATGAAAATCAAGCAATTTTCAAACCTAGCACTGTTTCTTGGAGTGTAAGGGTGCAATTTACATCAGAATGACAATCGCAAGATGTTTTTAGGATGAGCTTTATCATAACAATTGTCTGAGGCTGAATTATTAGAGCTCCAGGAGTCTCCTAATACATCAACTAAAACACTCATGACATCTTTTGAAAAGGGAAAAGTCTCTACCCATTTGAAAGCATCCACATTTTCAGCATATGCACATTTTAAACCTATCTCCACAATT
This sequence comes from Acanthopleura granulata, assembly GCA_016165875.1. Lineage (NCBI taxonomy): Eukaryota > Metazoa > Mollusca > Polyplacophora > Chitonida > Chitonidae > Acanthopleura > Acanthopleura granulata. The sequence goes on from JABBOT010000017.1 coordinate 713,269, forward strand.
TTACTTTTGTGATGTGTCAAACTATTTTCAGGATTTCCCCAGCCCCTATCCCAGGAACCTTTTTAATAGTTAATATTAATTAATGCATCCAAAGAGCACTGTACTTGAGTGAAGTTAAAAGCAGTGTGTAATAAATTAATGCAAGATTGTGTTGCCACAAATCAGCTTCTGGGAGAGCATATGAATAAAAAGTGGGAGGTTACACTAGCAGTCCGGTTGAAAAAAAAAGGCTATGGGTGGGTAAAGATTACACGCAACGCAGTCAATTTTGCACTCAGGGTTAGAGCCGTGATTATCTTTCTGTCAGCTACATTGTTACATATGGCCACACGTTTTTTTTATTTCAAAGATCAGTGTGAAACATAACCTGTATCAAAACTCTCCACAGCACCCCGTGTGGTCAATTTTGACACTACAGACATATATATATATATATAAAACAGCAGCAGATTAATACTGAAGAGTCCCTTCAAGGGGGACAACCAGGACATGCTCCTTGACAAAAATTACATGCAAGGCTGGGACATGCCATGTTTGCTACATTGATCATATACACAAAGTTACCTGACAAAAGACTTGGGTACTTTTAATACACAGGGCAAGTAGGCAATTTGGCTACGAGTTAAGCGATAAGGATTATGACCAATAAACAAGGCCATATGCGCACTATAAACCGAAGTCCTCCAAGGAGCTTGAGGATAGTTGCTAGCAGCTCCCTCTGGTGGCCTGGGTGTACAAATCCTGGGTTCTAGAGGTTCTTGACAGATCGGATGATGGATTATCCAATTCAAGAACAATTTACTACCTTTAATAAAAGTTGCTGATGCAAAATTTAACCAGTTATGGCCATCACAAATCTTAAAACTCAAAATGGCTGCTAGAAACTTTGAACTTGATTCTCAGATTAATGATGTTACTGAAATCTGTTCTCTTGCCCATTTAAAAATCTGTGTATAAAAAGACACCTTGTCTCCCATCTCCTGTATCATGCATATCATGCATAAAACCAAACTCTCATTGGTTTGAGTGCAATCAAAAATGCCAACAAAAATTAATGAAATCTTCCAATATCTGGACACCGGCCTACTCACCAAGGAGACAAAAAGGTGGTATAAGAGGAAATAGAAGGCTACTATGGGGACAAATGTGTACGAGACACTGGTCATGACGCCGTCTACGACCTCAATCCAGCCCTCCTGGGTCAAGATTTGAAACATAGACATGAAGGCCTGTCAAGGTCAACCAAGGTCAGCCAACGAAAGCCCAGGGGGGGAAAAATGGAAGGAAAACAAAGAAATGAACAACAATAACGTCAAACTTAATCATAAAAAATTATATGATGTAAGCAATTCAAAAGAAAACCGTACATTGCATTTAACTCAAAATTGGATTTTTCCTTGTAAACAAAGAGAAAAAAAATGTGCATTAATGGTTTTTTACGGAAAATATGTGGTAAGGCAAATAAAAAAATGTGTAAACAGTGACAATGACCATTTCTACTATGCACATTTAATGTCATCTTTTGAAGAAATGTACCATATATATCTGTATATATACCAAAATCATGAGATTTATTTGTACAAATCTTTTCTTGCTTTCTGATGACAACAACAAAAAAGGGCTTTTGACTAAAAATTCATATTATTCAGAATATTTTTAATGACAGCGAGGACAAAAGAACAATGCACACAAAGAAAGCTTACTTAAGATTTAAATAAGTTAAATATACACATTTACAACATCTGTCTACCACTAATCAGTCCAACTGTCTAAAAAAAAAATGAAAAATAAAAACATCAAACAAGACTGAATCGATGTGGCAGTATATTTACATTTTTGCAAAACCACTGAAAATGTCTAAATCTACTCTGAAACGAGATGATCACAACATCTTTAGCACAGGTAAAAATTCCACACACAATAACGTTTTAGGCTTTTTACATCATCTCTTCATTCCTGCACTGTCAGAATTTCATTTACACAAAAGGTGTATAAATAACGGGACACCCTTTAAAGGGAAAGACCTTGTAAAAATGAACTTAGGGCGAATCTGAAAATATCTTCACTGAATTTTTAAAATTTTTTTTCACCAAAATACTGACTATGTGGTTCAAAAGTGACGTCACGTAACTTACTGTACACCATTATGTTCAACTCTGAATGTTGTTCTTGTGAGGAGTATTCCTGCAATATTTGCCTGCGTATGGAAACACTAACATGACTTAAAATTTCTACCTTAAGGCCACGGAAAAGTTGGTGTGACGTCACTGGTGAACCACATCATTAATATGGTACATAAAACTCACCATACAATATAAAAATTTGAATGTGTTTATTTTGGTGAAAAAAAATATAAAAAACTCAGTGAAGGTATTTTCAGACACAGTTTTTAGTGACCTTTTCACTCAACCTAATTTCATTTTAATGAGGTATTTCCCTTTAAGCAGCTAAAAGCCCATAGATCCCTGTTCCATAAGAAGCACCCCATGTTTCCTCCACATAATCGCCAAAGCAAACCTCTGTTTGCGGTACTACATTGCCATGGTACATACGTGCACATGTGGAAAACATTGTGCGTTCTTTAGGAAACAAGACCCATCTCCAGGATGCAGGTTTTGAGGTGGCTTGGTATGTACAGGATATGTTTAAATAGGGGTACAGTCACATATCCTTACAAGTATATGCAGGACAACATTTTTTTTTCCATGAAAAAGAAAACAACAACAACAACAAAAAACAAAAAGAACAAGACTGTTTTCATTAAAAAACTAGTACCAAAACATGGGCTTAGAGTTCTAATAGTGTTTTATAGAGTTTTTAGAGTTTTATAGCACTGCCTCACCAAATTTACTTGTTTGATTGCAGAGGAGAGCAAGCCAGCAAGCCAGAGCTGGATTTGAACTCAGATAACAGCAACTGCATTGGGTGAGGTTCCTGGGTCATTGTACCACTCTAGCATGCTAATTGTTAGGCCACTGAGGCCTTGGCCCAACTGAAGGATTACGCCTTTAAGGACACCACACATGACACCCCACCCATCTAGTCACCCACTGGCGCATGTAACACGAACACCACTTATGTCTATCAGTGCTCTATTACGCTCAATGACTGACAGAAATTATTTGCTTGACCCCTCAGCTCAAATTACGTGTGTATCGCCGTGTAATCACAGCCTGTTTTATTCACCTTTACACTTTTCAGGCATCTTCCCTGGCTGTTTCAACACAGAATAATTTATTTATTTCATTGGGGTTTTACCCTGTATTCAATAATATTTCACTTCTATGCCGTCTACCAGCATTATGGTGGCAAGGAATCAGGCAGAGCCCAGGAGAAACTCACCACCATCCGCAGTCAACACAAAATAAAGGTATTATAATACATGTATTATTCAAGACAATGTCAAATATAAAATATTTTACAATGAAGACTCATTGAACATTACAGGAAATGATGGCAAGTCTGCGGCATTACCTGAGGGAAAGTGTCAAACTTCTCAAACTCTGCGATGAAGCAGAAGAGCTGTAAACTGATGCTGGATGCGATGATCAGCAAGCACATGGAGAAGAGGATCAGTGAGCCTAGCTTCTTCCCTGGTCCAAATATCTGACAAAAGACAGGGACATAGGTAAAAACAAGATCAGCAGATACATAAAGAAGATGATCAGCGAGTCTAGCTTCTTACCTGTTCCAAAATCTGACAAAAGACAGGGTTATAGGTAGAAATCAGATCAGTAGATAAATAAGGAAAATGAGCGAGCCTAGCTTCTTCCCTGGTTCAACTATATGCCAAGAAAGGACACTGACTGACAATAGAGCCGATCGCACTTCCTTCGTCAGGCCTTCAAGATATCAGCTCTACGACACCAGGGCTCCTTTCAGTTGTCAAGCGGTAAGGTCACACAATCACACGTTATTTAGAATCATGTAGACGATTAGATATGCCAATGTTTCGTAAGTGCGTGCTTACTTCATCATGTTTATATAGGGCTCTCTTAGTCTTGTCTGCAGGGTCTCTTGATAGAATGCGATCGGCCTGATTGGATGATTACCAACCAATTTGAGGCATGATCCTAGCAAAATATCACACATTTCACTTTTTCACTATGACATGTTATGTTTACTTTAATACGGCACCTGGATTTGTACCCTGACAGCAGTGCTGTAACAAGGGAGAAGTTTATGTGTACCTGTTTTATGTCACAGGCATAAATTAACTTACCTTCCAGCAGAAGTCTTCCAGCATTGGTGAGGCTTTGATCAGGCGGACCACACGCAACACCTGTGGGGGAGAGAGCAGAAAGAGGGAATTATCACACCTGGCACACTAAAAGAGAAAATGAGAAAGCACAGCGAAGTCAGCATGATAAGGTGGACCACTCTTACCACCTGTGTGCAGGTGTGGTGGGGTGGGAATGGGTGGGTTGTGAGAGCAGAGAAAGGGAATTCTCACCTGACATACTAAAGAGGTATTCACCTAAAACTGTATGAACTGTACAGATGTAGCTTTGATTGGCCTGTATACCTGAAGAATATGCATCTATTCACCTGGAACTTGTCTCTATTTATGTGGAAGTATGTGAACTGTGATAGGTACAACTGGAAATTCGTCTCCATTTACTAGAAATATGTGAACTGTGATCTGTTCAGTTTGGAAATTCGCCTCTATTTATCTGGAAATATGTGAACTGTGATCTGTGCAGTATGGAAATTTGGCTCTACATACCTGAAAGTATGTGAACTGTGGCCTGTACAGTTTGGGAATTTGTCTCTACACACATGAATAATGGCAGACATGGTGACTGTGTGATGAAGAGAGCTCCACCATGACAGGGCTTGTTTTGCCTATCTTTATTGTGCTGGCATTACTATTCCAGTATTTATCCTTGCGTATTCAGTAAACTGAAATATTCATTTATAGCCTAACAGTAAAGCAGATTGGCCTGTCATTCCTACATTCTCATGTTGTGAGATCAGAGAGCAGAGAAGAGAGATCAGTATTAAACGAGTCATTGTCATTTTACTGCTCACTTGCCATAATCACGTTTCTATGTAGGCCATTAACATGTCTTGTATATACCTGTTATTTACTATGGCTATTTACAAGTCTTACTTTTCATGACATTGTGATGCTGATTATCTCTCTACAATGTCGCTTTCTAGTTAACTTGATAACACTACAGATGAGGAGGGCCTATTTACTACTTTGCAGCTACTTCCGTCATGAAAGTGAATCTCGTTCCTGCTCAGATTCCACAGTCCACAGTATTCTCACTACGGAAAATTTTTGAATTTTGAGGATTTATGCTTTGATCCTATTCAAATTAATGATATAGATGATACTTGATATATGACTAGCGATTTACCAGAGGAGCAGGAGTCCTGGAGTGACATAATATCACAGGAATCAAATTATTACCAAGAGAACTCATTCAATAATCTTATAACCCTTACTTAGAGGTCTTGCCAAGCCATTCTCAGTATTTCACCTTGATGCAATAAGTCTACAAAAGCACTTCCACGAAATAATGTCTTATATTTCAAGCCTCCAATGTCAATATTCAGTAACTGGTATTTATGAAACTGACTGAACTCAGAAACATCCTTTTGTTTGATATATCAAACTATACTTTGTACTCCGCTTCCAGATCCAAACGCAAAGGTGGTTTGCTAGTATTGTATATACACAACTTTCTTGGTAATTGTACTGTGAGAAGATTTAACCCACTTGGGTGATAATGGCGAATATGAAAGCCTTTTCAAATAAACTGATGATATTTGAGGACAGCATATTGCAGGTATCTCCACAGACCTCCAGGGAGAGATGGTCACTGTTTTAATGACAGACTACTAACTATATTAAACACTTTAAAACCTGAAAAGAAGCTGTGCTTTGACTTATTCAAGTGCAAGAACCATCAGCCATCAAAATGCTTTTTTCGAACCCTACCATTATTTTATTTTTTTCCGAGAATCACTAAACCAACAAGAATTACTTCAAAAACAGCAAATCTAACAGATAACATTCTGTTAATTACCATGAAAACAGCATAGTCTCCGGCATATTATTAACTTCATATCATCTTCGAATTTTTCATTTCAGTCAATCCATGCTCACTTATGATGACAATCCTAATCTTAATCCAATCCATATTTGGGATACTTCTTAAAAAATAAAGAGAAACTTAAATCCCTTGTCCCAAGCATAGATTAGCAATCCATCCTTGACAATAATGAACCTAACAAGGCATACAAGGTTTTCTATTTGTAACATATATGATATCAGCTTTCCTTTCATAAACACACAGTTATGCAAAAAAAATAAATCCCGGACAACACCTGCAAATCTAAAATCCACACAGGAAAAAAACAGACTTTATAAACTTCATCTTAGAAACAGCAACCATAGAATAACAAGGCACTATCGCCAGAGTAGAAACAAACTTAATCACACACTTCTGATGGTGCAAAACATACTATGACAATCAGTTTAGTGCAGTTAACAGCAACATTAAAGGCACTTGGAAGATCATTTTGAGAGCTACTGAAAAGGAAACAGAAGCAGCCTCTCCCGGACACATTTACTTTTAACGAAACTGTTTTATAAATCCGCAATTAATTGCTGATCAATTTAATGACTTCTTTAATACTATTCCCGCCAAACCAGCGTCCACTACACCCCTACTACGAATGCCTATAATAGCTATCTTGCTCCACTAAAATACCCAACTTCATTTCAATTACTGTAAATCAGATGATGTTTATGACACCATAATTGACCTCAAGAACAGCTCCACTGGTATTGACGATATGAAAGCCTCAATAATGAAGAGTGCTGCCGTAGGTCTATCTGTTCTACTAGCCACTATAATTAATAGTTCTTTTGATACAAGGATTTGTCCAGGTAAGAAGAAATTCGCCAAAATTACTCCAATATATAAATCTGGATCTCCAAATCATTTTGCTAACTACAGACCAGTTTCAATGCTGCCTTGCGTAAGTGATGTCTTTGAAAGACTCGCCACAAACTGAATTATTGCAGTTTTAGAAAATAACGAAATACTAAATCAGAATCAATTTGGCTTCAGGTTTTATCATTCCACATCGCAAGAGCTTATTGCGGCTAAAGAAGATAAAAATATAGCTCAGCTCCTTTTCTTGACTTACATAAAGCGTTTGACAGGGTAGCCCACGAAAACCTACTCGGCAAACTCTTTAGAGAGATGTCCAAAAATTGTCGTGCAGATACTTGACAGATACATTAGATAAGTCTAGTTTTTGTTTCATAACATACTGCATTCCACAATGCTCCACTTTAGGTCCTATTTTATTCTTAATTTATATAAATGATATCACAAATACAATTCTGGATAAAACACTGTTTGCAGAAGACACGAGCTTCCTCTTGTCTCACCATGAATAACGTACCTTGGCCACATTAATAAATGAAGAAATAGAGAAGATTTATTCATGGCTAGGCAGGAATAAACTGTCCTTAAATGTTGCAAATACACAATTCAGGTACTTCACTCTGGTATGTAAGAAGAAGAATGACTTCATGCCTTATAATTGCTGGATCAGAAATAAAAAATGACCAAAACTTTTTAATTCTTGGGAGTATTCATAAATGAAAAGCTTACCTGGACCACAAATATTAAAGAAATTTCTAGAAATTTAGGCATTATTAACCTTGTAAACAAGTCCTTAAGTAAAAAAATCCCCTGGTTATGTTATACTATGCCCTTGTATGCCTCTATCTTATTGTAATGTTGCCTGTGGCAATACTTATCACACACATTTAGTCACTATTTTCTTGCTACAAAAAAGAGCTCTACGAATCATAACTTTTTCTGAAAGACTTGAGCTTTATCCAGCCTTTATCTGTTCGGCATAAAATGTTGCTGCTAGCACTAATTAATACTTATGCAACATGACAATGAATCCATCAATTTTGGTATTCTCTGTGGGTGTCCAAAATTTATTTAATCTTTCTTTACGAAACAATCAGACATCCATCTTTATCCAACACGAGCATCATGTATTCATCTCTATCCACCATTTCACAAATCTAATTTGTCATTATATATCTGCAAAATCACTGGACCTGTAAAATGGAACAAATTACCCTCCAAATCGAAAACCTACACATCACTGTGACTTACCAAGTCTCTGCTAAGGAAGTACCTGCTTAACAATTTTCCCCTGCATCATTATTTTTTACTGAAGTAAAATTCTGTCTCCATTTGGATATTTGACCTGTATCTAATATGTCTTCACTATATAAGGTATATGAATATATATGAGTCAGAGTGTGGGCATTTTGTTTATACAGTTATTTTGGCATAAAACTGGAAATGCTGTCCGTCCATAGTCTTTCTCTTCGCAAATATGGGACAATATAACCCCTTGAGGTTTCGGCTCCCGTCTGAGATAATTTTGATACATCGTTTACAATTATTTGGTATTTGTCATTAATTTACATACTAGTTATGTGTCACACACCTATGTACACTAACTCGGGTGAAAAAAATAAAAAGAAATGAAATGAAATGTGAACTGTGACTGGTACACTTTGGGAAATTGTCTCTACATACCTGAAAGTATGTGAACTGTGACCGATACAGTTTGGGAATGACGTGAAGAGTGGTTCCAATAGCCAACAGAAGCTCAAACTTATGCAGGGACCGTCTGCAATACCCCATAAATCCTAAACACCACATCTTGAACAAGGCTTCCAGGTCAAATAGGACAGTAAAAACAACCTGGAAGAGGAAGAAAACAGATTAACATTGTCTAAGTCAATATCAAGTTAAAAAATTTCAATTATATCAGTCTAGATCATTTATCATTTTAAGCAAAGTTTATTGCTCTGCTCCAGAATACCCACCATTTCACTTAAAAATCAGCAGTCAGTTTAATGGGTGGAAATGGTTGAGGATCTGAGAACACCTGAACTAAATCACTGACTTTTGACAAATAACTGGGTTCCCCACGTGATTGTGTCCCTATCAACAAACTCCATGTGATCCCACACCAAATTTATTTAATCTGTTGATTGGTGTTTCACATTGTAACCTAGAATATTTGACTTATACGATAGTGATCAGCATTATGGTGGGAGGAAAGCCAAGCAAGGCCCGTGGGAAACCCATGATGATGGCAGACCTTCCCACTTACAGCCACCACCGAAAAAGTGCATTGTCTGTCATAGCAATTTTGTAGGAGTGTCTTTTATCAACATCTGACAAAAAAAGAAAGAGGAATCTCTTCTACAAAGCCTTGTTGTTTTGTAATGAATTCTAATAAGGTCTGTAAAGAGAAGAACCATTAATCATTTTATTAATCTCAGGAAGAGGGGGGTGGGATGAGGATGGCATGGGGTGGGGTGAGGTGAGGGAGGGGTTGTTCTTTGTATTGGCTTGATAGGTTTGTCAGTTACCGAACAGTCTGTAAAATGTTTTTCTCATCACAAGACAGTCTATCAACGTCGAAATAACCCTCCAGATAACAAAAAGCATCTGAAGGTTTTATTTTATATCACAAAAGATGTCATAAGGGTTAACATTAAAAAAAAATCACCTCAAAGTAATAGAAACCATCAAAACTTTTATCCATCTCCATCTTGTCATGGTCAAAATGGACGCTGGCAGCGACAAAAGCGTCGGCCAGCACTAGGAGGAGGATAAAGACGTGGAAGCCGTTGGAGCGGAGGATCCGTTGGAATATTGGGGGTGCTCTCCCCTGAGCCTTGTTCTCGTCCACCATCACCATCTTCCACACTGTCCCGTCTGTCTGGATCACCTGGTAAAACCATGTCAAAAATTGTTGTGGGGTACTTAGATTAAGCTGCAATCATTAAAAATATGTTTGGATGGGGATTGCCTCAATGACCCTCCAAACAGAGGCCCTACTGTAATTCTTCAACCTTTTCGTATGTTTGCAATGTGTTTCTTCAAGAATTTTCTGAAGGCAGTTTCCTGTGTTAATTGAGAAACTGTAATTTTTGTGCTGCCCTGAAATTGGCCAATCCAGCCATTGTAGTTTGTTTCCAAAATCGTATTAAAAATGTACATACATTGCATAGAAAGTTGATCTTTCATATACAAAAAGGTTGTGCAATTGGGGTACTCTAGTTTTTATTAAGTTCTGTGGATTTTCCTTTTCTTTTCATTTTCTCTCAATGTTAATTTATTTGACATGACGCCCCACTCAGTCAAATTACACTGACTTGGGGCCGACCAGTCCTGCTTCCTTGCTCTAACCTCTCAGTGCTGACTGCATAGCGAGGCAGTAACAAGTACCATTTTTAAAGTCTTTGGTCAGGAAAAAGTGTATTATTCCAAATATACCAAAATATGCCAAGTGAAGCATGAAAATTTGTAAATGCCACATTTCAGTTGACTGGATCCCATCTCTGTTTATCAAGTAGGTTTCAACACATTTTGTGGCAGGTCATCCTCAGAACCTGACTCCAACTTCACAAGAATGAGAATGTTAAACCACAACATTAACACGTTTGACCACAGTCTGTCGTAAGTCTCCTGGTCAAACTGAACCCCATCTCCATCATGCCTTGAGCTACTGTAATTGACAGGCAAATTTCTATGACTTGAAGTCCTCCACCTCATTCTCAAACACCTTCTTCCACAACATAAACCTGTCAATGATATTTGCAAATTTCTGGCGGTCAATTTTCTTCACTTGTTTTCACTGCTCAAGCAAAGTAAGGCCCACTGTTACTGTGTGGTAAAAAATAGGAACTTCAGGTAGAGCAAGGAACACCTGCTCGCCTTGTACTAGCCCATCAGCTATTTTCACTCACCACAGACCAGTGGGATCTACACCCGCTGTATGCACAAATAAAACAAACAACATAGAAATACCACCATGCTGCCAACAGTGATTCTCCTATTGCTTTTCTTTAACATTGTTAAAAATTTATGGCAAACAATTTTGTTTTTATGGTAACTGATTACAGGTCGCCTAAACTCAATTTTGTGAAACTGGTAGGCGACCACATTCGCATCCCTGAAGGTTAGGACATGCAGAACACCCAGTCTTTACCTGAGAGGTGTCAGAATCTGCATCGCTTCCACGAGATCCCCACATCTGTTGGAACTGTACGCGGATCTCGGCGAATGTTTCTATTATCACAGCAATAAACACGTTCTGGAAATATGAAAGATACAAAAAGGTAACCATTTCTGCGAAAGCTGACCACATTTCTGATTAAAAGGTCTATACAGTTAACAGAAGTTTACTTCAAAACCAAACCAACCATAATCATAATTCATATAAAATAACCCATACAACAGTCTCGACTTTTCAGTGTGGTTAGGAGAATAAAAGTCAAAATTTACACAAACATGATAAAGGAGAAAACAGTGACAATTACATTCATACCAACAACATGTGTTAAACTGTTGAGAAGTTTTATGATTGTAGCATACTAATGAAATGTCATTACGAAACAACAACTATATTTCTGTACATCCCTTGGAAAGACATCTCTTTCAAGGCAATGGCAACTGGTTACCTTGGCAACCTTAACTGGCTATAAACAGGTCATGATGTATCATCTTACAAATATATGAATACATAAATGATGGCCCTGAAACTTAACACCACAATTCGGTCTTCTTATAATTATGACCACCTCAACAGAATGTTAATCCTGTAGCTTCTATAACCTTATAGCTCAGACAAAAAACAATACCTATATAAAAAAAAAAAAACTCCCCCCCCCCCCCCCCCCAGAAAAAAAAACAAAAAAAAACATCCCCATGCACCTCTCACCAATATAATCATTGTGAGTTCAAGCCCAGCTCACACTGGTCCCTCTCTGTGGGAATGTCCACAAGTAACCTGCATGCTGAAAGTTCTGGGTTTTCCCAGGGCTCTGCCTGGCTTTCTCAAACTATAATGCTGGTTGCTGTCATATAAGCAAAATAATCTTGCGTACTATGTAAAACACCAATCAAATAAATAAATAAATAAATGTACCGAAATGGCTCCAACATTACTAGGAGGGTAGGCTTCTTTCAAAGGAGGCTTGTTTAAGCAGTCTTGGCTTCAACACACCTTGACAAGCCAGGCGAGGAAGAAGATGAGAGAGATAAAGTACACAAATGCTCTCCAGGAGGGCAGACTGTCAATGGCTCGGTACATCAGGAACACCCAGCCTTCCTGGGAGGCCGCCTCGTAGACCGTGAAGAAACTGGTGGCTGTGGAAACACAGGGAGAAAAAGTGATGGGTTTATATCAGGAAGATAACTGATATCAGGAACACCAAACCTTCCCGGGAGGCTGCCTCGTACAATGTGAAGAAACAAGCGGCTGTGGAAACACGGAGAAAAAGTGATGGGTTTATATCAGGAAGAAGAGAACTGATATCGTGATTTTATGTCAGGAAGAGGTGAATGGATATCAGGATTTTATGTGAGGAAGATGTGAATGGATATCAGGATTTTATGTGAGGAAGAGGTGAACTGATATTATTTTTTGTCAGAAAGAGAACTGACATCATAATTTTATGTCAGGAAGAGGAGAGCAGATTTCATGCTTTTACGTCAGAAAGAGAACTGATATATCATGATTTTATGTCAGGAAAAGGTGAACTGACATCAGGATTTCATGTCAGTATGAGAAATGATGTCATGATTTTTTGTCCAGAAGACGACTGATATGGTTTTTTGTCTGGAAGAGGAGAGCTGATGTCATGATTTTATGTCAAGGAGAGCTGATGTCATGATTTTATGTCAGGAAGAGGTTTGATATGATGATTTTATGTTGGACAGCGATGTCCAACCTCTAGTGGTATTTCACAATACAGGGCTGATGCATATTCCAAATTACCATCACTACGGGTTGAGGATTTATACCAGAGGATAAAATTCATCAGTTAAAATCAAGCAGCCAAATAATAAAAAGAAAACAAAAATGAAAAGAAAACTAGAGCCTATAGGAACTGAAATGTATTCTATGCTGAATGCTCCGGTGTCTTGGATGTAGATAATTCTGTTGCCTGGCCTTTTTTTATGATCAAGACCCTAAAGTATATCTGTCATAATTTCACACTTTTATCCTTCAACTGTTTGTTGTGGAAGTCAGGAGGTTTGAGAATCGCTTTATGAGGAAAGCAAACACTAATTAGTGATAAACACTCGGAGGAGGAGAATTTCACCTGTACTGCCCTATGCGACAACAATTTCACCTGTACTGGCCTATTCGACAACAATTTCACCTATACTGGCCTATGTGACAACAATTCTTCAGCTCTGTGTTTCACAGAACCAACATGACAAAGAAACACAAAATCAGTTCCATGAAAGAAAGTTATGAAAAACATTTTTTTTTCCAGTAAGATAAAGTCTGAATATTATTAACTGATATACCGAAATTTACATAGTCCAACTCTTTAACCTTTTAAGCAGCATACATATATGAATGTTTACCCTAAGAATGGGGCTGAGGGGAATTTCACTGATATCGAGCCAACATATAGTTTCTCTACTTTTTATACAAACTTTGCATCAGGTGAGGCATGCATGGTGGCCTATACACAGAGCAGCTATAGAATTTCCTGCTGTATGTGGTCCGACACGGTCAACCCCATTTGAATAGTTAAGAACACTCAATTTCACCTCAGATGACATAAATAAACCTAAAAAAAAATCATGAAATAAGATATGCTGAGTTATATAAATTGCCTCTTGGTATGCCCTACATAGCATTGCAGTATTCCTTCAACAATGAAATTTGATACATTATACAGTGTCCAATTCTCATCATTATGAACTTATGACTTCTGATGTGTTTAAAACAAGTTTAAATCTAATCTTACTTTCAGACCTGTATTGTGTATGGCACGTTCACATGGGTATGAATCTGTGCCATTCTAGAATATGACATCTTTGTTCTAAATAACATAACCACTGGCACTCAGTAGTGGGTAGAGCTGGCCTAAAAGCAGGTGTGGGGCCCGTGAAGATTGAAAACAGCACAAACACAAAATGATCACACCTCTAACGCTGTATAAACTATCAAAATAATGCTAAGTCACTTGACTTTTATATTTTTATTTACATATACTGGGAAAGATTTGTCCTCTGGGTCATTTACCTCTCACAAACTGACAGGTCTGGCACTGTAACCTGAATGATCCTGACACCAGAAACTTGAAATCTGTGCATCATCTTCAGAACCATTTGTTATTGATTGGACTTGTTCAAGTCTGCGAGTTGGGAATTGTCACGACTACATAATGCTTCACTATGTGTTCACATAGACTACATAAAAGTGATTTTACATGTTGCTTGCCATTTAAGCGAGCATAGCCAGGGCAATATCTAAAACTGGTTTAGTTCCAGGGAACTGCCCAGCTGAGTACAAAAACTGATCAAATGGTTGTAAATTAGGTAACAAGGAAAATTATGGTTTGTCAACAAGATGCTAGCTTTTTATACAAATTTGTGTTATTCACAGAGACATGACAACTCAGAGAGGTTTACAAAACATTTCTTAATGCACAATTGTACTGCCAACTTTGCAGTTTGACTTTCAATGTTTTTTCCAGGTGCAGCCCAGGGCCAACTTCGAAAATCAATTATTCCTACAAATCACGTCCCTTACTAACACTACAGTCTAACTGACCTATTCCACAAAAAAATATTTACGCGAAATATCATTTACTAAGATCTGGAAAATGGCGCATTTACCACGGACATCAACAAGGAATAAACCAATCATACCAAACTCATCAAACCCGTTGAAGCCCCGTTCATCTTGGCGCAGGTTCAGCTGGCGACACACCATTCCCTCAGGACACTGGTAGCCCGATCCCGGCTCCGGAGAACAGTAGGTGTCGGGGACAGCAAGGTCGTACAAGGTCACGTTACTGCCAGAGAAACCATGACACCATCGTCAATTTTTACAAACGTAAAATATCATTTCTCTAATCAGTATTTACAGCAAAGCAGAATCGGCATATGTTTACATCCTCTGGCACCAGCCTACAGGCATTTCCTAAATTTGTTTGAGTGAGAGAGAGTGAGCGAGTGCTAGGCATTTTACATCGTACTTAACAATATTTCATTCATATGATGATGAGGTCCTTCTGGTGCATGCATATAGTGTGACTTCTTGTAGCAATGAGAGTCCATGCTGCCAAAGTGCTGCCGCCACTGGAATATTATGGCACAGACGTGACACCCCACCCAGTCACATTATACTGACACTGGGCCGTTGAGTGATGTTTCCTCACTCTAACCTCTCAAAACAAGCGAGGCAGCAACAAGTACCATTTTTAAAGTCTTTATTATGACCCAACGCGAGCTTGAACCTAGATCTTCTAACCTCAGGGCAGAACATTTTGTTTGTATATGAAACAAAGAGCAACTACCAGAGAGATCAAAGCATCTTTTTAATCTGGTTTTGGAGACAAAAATACTTGTACATGTACATTGGTTGGGTTTCACAATTTCTGCTCTTCACCGAAACTAAATTCTACCTGTATACAAAGAATACTGACCCCAGAATATGTTTGAATAAAAATTTTGCAAGCCCACAAAAAAAATGTTGAAGAGTAAGATACAGGAAATGGAGCTCAAGAGTCATTGTTACACTAAAAATAAAACTTTAGCAAAATGTTTATACAATGTACCAGTTTATGATTTTCTTCCTAATGGTTTCAGATTTTCAGGAAAATTTAATTTGTCGTGACAAAGATTTATAAGAGTATCGACAACTTTAACTTAGAAACATCGCATTTAGCCATGTGCAAGCTCTCACATGGCCACAAAATGCTCGAACAAATATGCCGTCTGCATCAACCATGCCGTCTGGGCGAGGGACATACAGGCAGGTAATTCGGTGGTGGTCTATTAGGCTAAATGGCTTCTGACAAAGATACTCACTTTCCTGCTTCTAACAGTGCTATGGATTTTAGGGGAGCCGTCACGTACGTGCATGTTTGAGATGTAGAATGATGTCCTATTGAAAAGTGTAAGATTTGGCAAGAGAAATAATATTTTATTATATTGATTTGTCTTAAAAAATGTACTTTGTTGGGGCATTTACATTTAGTTGGGGCTTGAATCATTGATATTAATATCAATGTTTCAAGTTAATGAACAGCTGTCTTACTCCGGGTCAAAGTCCGTCTTGTTCACCACACAGTGATACTTCAGTTCTCCGAAAAACTGAACCCCTAGGATTCCGTAAAGAGACATGAAGAACAGGAAGAAAATGGTGACATTGTAAATCTGCTGACCTGATCGCCTGGGAACAAAAACAAAATGAGAGAATGTCAAAATTTAAATATACAGTAAGCCTTTGCTTGTGGTTATTAAAGGCTCTGCAACACTGTTGACTGTTTCCTTAGAGATGTCAGGTTATCAGACTGATTGATTTACTGGTGTGCATTTACTTATTTATTCGACTGGTGTTTTATGTCATACTTAAGAATATTTAAATAATATATCGGCCCAGCATTATAGTGGGAGGAAACCAGACAGAGTCAGGCTGGAGAGGAAGCCTGCATGAGCTGGACTCACAGCGATCGCGGAGTTTGAATTACCTGGGTCATTACTTGTGTTTATCTATAAAATATTACACTTAAATATCCCTGCAGTCAGTTTCATAAGTGGAAGAGAGCTGAGTGCCTCCAATTCTAAAACCATGCACTGGCATTCCACACCCACTTCCACCGATTTTCACTTGCAGAGCTAGCTCTGTATATGCCACCTTTGTGGAAAGCAATTGATCTTCCATAGATTGTATTATTATTAAAAATATCGACAAAAAAGCTCAGATGTTTTACAGTTAAAACATTACACGACCTCTAACAGTTCTCTCTCAGGAAGTTGGGGATGATACCACCTGAACACCTTATAATATATTACATGTATTTCATTACATATCAGCCACATCATTTATTGCTTGTTTCAGTTAATGAACATGCTCCACACTGATCAAAAATATTTCACTATTATAATAATAATCAGGTTTATGCGTAGAGGACAATCAGCATAGCCCATGGGAAACCACACCTGACAAGCACTTTTCTCTTGACAAAAAGGACTGCAGACCTCATTGAGAATGCTTGATCTCACTATGAACACGTGACCTCATCAAGAACATGTGAACTCACTGTGAGCATGTGACCTTATTTACACATTGTCTGTGATCTGCTTCATTCTTCCCAGCTTAGATTTCAGCAATACAGATCTGTACCCTTCCATTCACTTGTTGTTTTCCTGTGTTGTCCTCAATATGTCAAAACTGTACACTTCAAAAACATGTTACCTTTCATTCCAGAGTAATTCCTGTTTAATATCACTTACGTATTCTTAAATAATGAAGACTATCAGGTCACAATTATTGCCAATGTACCTGGCACATCAACAGCTCACTGACCGCCATTTCTATATGAGCCAGCAGTACTCGACATCGTTCGGAAAAAAGATAAACTTGTGCACCGTTGGGAATGAAACCAAGAAGATTTACAACATTAAAAGGGCAAGTGACAACATGTTAGTTAGAAAGAACAGTCAGCAAATATCATGGAAAGAAAGAAGATGTTGATTTAGGGAAGAGCATCCGAGACATTGCAGCAACAAAGACACTGGATTTGAAAATGGCAGCTTGCCAAGAGAGAGTGTGTCAGTTATATCGGTGTTAATTACAACTTCGTGGTCAGCATTATTTCCGCAAAATGCAGGGATTATGTATTAAAAATACACCAACTTTTTGTCATGTACAGCTTTTACACCTTGAGGAGAGCAGAGGACAGGACAGGACCTAGTTCCAGGTGTGCAAATGTAACGATTTAGAGCAGTGAACGTAGAAGCTAAGCTGGAAACATGGTCCAGCATTTTCAGAGCTAGACCTCATTGAGGGTATGTGACCTTGTCCAGAAAATGTGACCTCGCTGAGAACATGATCTCATCAAGAACAACTAACTTCACTGAAAATGCATGACCTCACTGTGAAAACATCACCGAAAATATGTGACATTAGAGAGAGCATATGACATCATTGAGAACATGATTCCATGCTTCCACAACAACCACAACAATCAGCCAATCAAACACTTGGAGCAGTTGTCATAATTTCTACAACTTGTCAGACCTTGACTACTGGACAGACGCTTGAATTGTCAGGGTTCATGTGAAGAGGTTTTGCCAAAGGGCAGTTTCGAGAAAGTGTGAATGTCATATACCGGTTTCGAGTTGTGCATAGTTGCGCATGAGCACAACACATCATGCGGTAGACAAACAAAAGCACATGGCAATTCATGTCTATCTCTTAATATTACAGGCTTCGGCAACCGCCCAGTGTAGAGCACATAAACTGTGTGAAATGGGCTGAATTGTGTGTGACTGTCTATCGTAACAATGCCTTCAACACAGCCACAAGTGTCTGTTTATCTACCAGTGATGGAAGTTCCTTCACGCGCAGTCGAAACAGCTATCTAGCTAATTAAGATATTTCAACATCATTCAGAACATTTGACAGGTGTGGTCAGAAGTGGAAATGACTGTCTTTTTATACCATAAAGCTAGTGGGGGTCAATAACCCAAGATGTTGACCCTCTGGAAAGACACGTTTGCTTGATTCTCACTTGAAAATGGAGTTGATTCTGTTCTTTGGCAGCTGGAACTTAAGGAAGACTCTGAAGACCCGGATGAGAATAAGGGGACGAGGTGCTCTGACAATAGACCAGTAGGAATATGGCGGTTCAATGGATTTGGTCATCTCAAACATCTGCATCAGAATAATGGAGACTTATTAGCAAGACAAGGTAATTCAAAGAAATTCTACCCTGAAAATAAACATATCCACAAGCACAATTTTATCAGAAAATGGGTGATTTTTGAGGAACTTATTGCAAGGAAAACAACGATTAATTTGAATCAAGGAAATTGTTAAATATGTACAATGTTAAAGTTACGCAAGGCTGGTGATGAATATACATAGCATAGAAAATGTAAGGATCTGTTCGCCCAAAAATTGTGGGCCTACCTCTCGTATTATGCAATTGAAAAATACGATTCCAAATTTCACCTATTGTATTTCGTTGTATACAACGTGTTCCCCATTGTCTTTGCGTTTCCCTCTGCAACATCATGATACTGCTTCTGGGCTGCCCTACATGTGCATTATGAATCCCATGGTCTTGTTTCTGCGACCATGTCAAATTATCGTTCCATGAATCTCAAATACACCCACTCGCAGAATTAATAGCATTATTATTTGGGAGACACACAATTTAAGGGGGGGTGCCCTAAGAAGATTGTAAACTCTCAAGAAAATACTGACCCAACACTGGGGACAAAAGACGTACCTGAAGAAAAACGGACACCCATAGACAAATGACCATGAAGCCATCGAACTGACACCAGCTGTCCCTCAGGTAGGGGATCTCACCCTGACAGAAAGAATGAATGAATTAGTATGGACCAACCCCACATCGGCAGTATCTCAGCCATATCGAGGCTAAAATATATTGAAACCAGTAAGCCCTGAATGGCTTTCATCACTTACAGAAAGAAACATTTGAAATATCATTTCATTTATACAGTTACATGTTGCTGACATTGTATGCTTGTATGCTACATTTTACACCTCTTAATTTTTCCATGTCCAAGCCGAGTTCCAGACGAAAAGTTTGCAAACTGAAAACTGAAAAAATAAAAAATCTATCTGAGCTTATTGAAACAACAAATATTTAATTGAAAATTATTCTGTTTCAGCTCACAACTACCGTATTTTTGTGCATTTCAGAATCATTCGTCACTGTGATCAAGTCAGCAAAGGCATCAGGGTCATTGCACTGTGCTAGCGGAAGCCGCGGCTTTGCACTTGAAGAACTTTATGGTCTCATAGGAATGATTTATGTAGGAAAATTCACTTCCTGTAATTAAGTCATGGCAGAATTCTGTTCTACAATTCTTCTGTAAAGAAAGAAACCACAACTGCCCCTAAATACTTTTTCCTTTCCTTTCCTTTTCTGTGGAGTATTTATGTACAGAGTATAATGAATTTATGTAGTACTGTAACTTAAGCCTATCCTACACTTGAAGCATTTGGTTGTAAATTTTAATTCACTGAGAAAGAAGTACAAGCCTGTAAATACACGTAGGTGCCTGACATTTTTGAAAGCACCACTTTGATGAAAGTGGTGTGCTCCAAGAGACCTTTGCCCTGTAATAAATAACATGGACAACATGTTCTTACCACCTTGTCCAAAGGGGTGTTTTCAAAAATGCCAGGCACCTATTTGCAGGCTTGTAGTAATAATTCAGGTAATGATGCCATAATGAAGTATGGGCTCCTTACCTTGAGCAAACCACGCACATGAATTTTGGCCACCATTTCTGCCGTGAAGAGGAACATGCAGAGCAGGTCTATGGTGAAGGTAATGTACATGAGGGCGGGGAATTCTTCAAACGTCTTTGGAGTATTCATGCTAACCGAGATAATGCTCAGCAGGGCACATCCTCGCAGAATCCTTCTCACCCAGTTCTTGTTCACCCACTCGACATCCGTGTTGTCGTTGATGTTGTCATCCGGGCCGTAATCCGACATGGGAACATTCTCTCGAAAGCTGGCCTTACGGTTGACCAGCATTTTATTGTAAATCCACATAGTGCTGGTTTTCTGTTTTACCTTATTGTTTGCTCCTCAGAAAATGTCTCTCAAGAGGCTTGATGTTTTGGATACGAGAATTTGCATCCTATTTTTACATGCATAAATGTTTTTTTCAAACTCTGGCCTACACCTCGATATCTTGGATCATATCACTATTTGTGCAAGGCCAGAAATCTTTTGATGTTTTTGTAAACAGCAGCTTATCTTAGTAAATTATCCTTCAGCGCAAACAAGAGAAACATTTCACTGAAGTGGATCTTTTCCTACAATAAAAAGAAGACATAAAACAAATGTTGATGGCTAATGGTACATTCAAACTTACCCTTTTCTAATCGTAACCTAATTGAAAACATATCAGTTGAAGTTCTCTGAATCAAGCTGTCTATTTATTTATTTGATTTGTGTTTTACACCTGAAACAAGCTGTGCAGATTGTGACTTGAGTTCAGCAGCATACTACTAACATTTGACGCTCTCTACCCTCGTTTTCATCACTACCACCCTTGTGGACTAGTGTCACCTTTGGAGCCCTGTGATGTATGTAGCCTTGTAGTTTAGTCTAACCATTGACATCCTTATATTCTGCATCAACCATCAAATCTTAACTGTAATCAAAATGCAAAAGTGCAAGGTAACTCTGAAGTTGTGCAGTCATTTGAGTTATAATATTATACAGTGTAAAACAGGATACCATATCATAGTTTCTGAAAAAGGTTATTTTGTGAGTGATTTCTTCAAATAAATCTGACAACTTCATCCACAACTGTCATTTACTTGTATTTGTTCGTTTATTTCACTGATGTTAAATGCCATACTGAACAATATTTCACTCATGTGACGGCTGCCAGCATTATCGTGGCAGGAAAACAAGCAGTGCCTGAGGGAAACCCATGATCATCGGAATGTTGCAGGCAGACGTTCCATAAATGACTGGGGAGGACGCCAGCATGAGCTAGACTTGAACTCACTGCGGCTGCATTCATGAGAGGCTCCTGGGTCATTGTACCGCAACATTCCAAAGCAGAACTAATACTATTTCCTACTAGCCATTTTGTTCTCCTGCATTCCTTTCAAACTATTCAAGGGGCAACTTACAGCCTGAACTGCTGGTTGGGCCAAACAGGTATGTTGAGGAAGATCAGCACACTGGGCCTATCAAATGTCGGCAATCAGGAGGAAACTAATGGATTGACCAGCAGGTTCACAGTGTTTTTGACGGGAAGAGCCAGCATCTAGAACGGCACCAGTCCAATATACAAAGTTGTTACACTGCAGATGCACAGTGTTTGGCCTGAGGCAACAAGCCATAACCACTATCAAACATTTTTTCATGCTTCTACAATATAGCGCCATGCAGAATATACCTCCCCCTTTTAGAGTGTTTTGTGTTGTAAAATGTCGCTCTTCTGACTGAGGACTTTTATCAGTAAATATCTTCAAAAATAAGCCATGCAGTCATCCAAAAGTTGAAAAGAATATCCCTAGTGTACACTTGGACTTACCGACAGCAAAAAAATCCCAACAACAAACTTTTTTTTTCTTCCTTTTGTCTTTTTTTTCTTCACCCTATTGCACACAACAACGTCCAAAACGGGTCTCAGAACTGCTTGTTTGCGTCTCTCACTCTTTTGTCTTAAAAATTCTACTGATGGAAAATCTCTCCAATCTGCCTGGCCTGTTAGGGAAAAGTTCTCCACAAATTATACAGTTTGCCAACTCTTACTTGCTGGCCTACATGTGTGTGCTGTTGACCTCTTTTGACAAGAACCAAGGAGCTGAAGTCACGTTACCTGGTGTGTGCTACTACCTGCATGAAATATGGTAAAGAGGCGAAAACGGGAAAAGACGAGTTCGTCAGTGGGATCTTTTGGTATAGGTAAGTGTGTATACACACTAGTCTTATTTTTGAAGATATTTACAACTGGAAGTCCCCAACCAGAAGGTCGACATTTTAGAACATGAAACATATTGAAACTCTTGCGGTGCGAAAAAGAGAGAGGTACACTGTTGTTACTATGCAAATCAATTACTTACGAGTAAAATTATAAGCTTCATTTTAAGTATTTCAAACAGCTTAAAATCTAATCTTATTTACTACCTCTGACGTGTTGACAACAGGTTATTTATCTACAAGTTGTTGTTGTTGTTGTGCAGGGACAAACAAGCAATAAGCCCCAATCTAATTCAGCTTCTGTCAAAATGTTACAGCCGCAGAACGAGCACTGAGATAAACAGTACACAACCCAAGTACATACTTAACCTTAACAGCAGTGGATACTGCCGGCCCTGATCAACGTTTTCTCACGGTCTCGCTATTTTTTAACCTCCCCATCTTCATCATTTCTCCAGCTGCTGAAACTAATTTATTATGGGCACAGAGGGCGCTCTGTAATCCAAATTATCTCCCCTTCGCATGTCAGTCAGCCAGCGCTGATGAGAATTGCATTGCCAGCCACAACAGATAACCTCTGCCAACGCCACGGGGTGCACGTTTGCAAGTATCATTGTTGCCTCGCAAAATACAGCCATACATTGTATATTATGTAAATCCATCGTAGATGATCAACGCAATAAAAAATAAGAAGAAAGAATCATCGTAAGGGTATTAGAACCCTTCAGAAATGAAATTTTGTCACATTTTTTATTTCACATTCCGAGTCTCCATTCTCCTATATTTCCTCTCACTTAAAGATGAAAACCAAATTTACATTGTAAATACCTAAAATTTGAAAAAAAGTATAACATGTTGTAAATCAAGACAGTTGTGTTTCAATAGTTCCCCTTGATTAGTGGGATTAGCTCACTGAAGGTGGATTACCTGCTGTGAATAGACACACCTCTGGTAAATGTGTGTTGCCTACTGCTATAAAAAGAGCATAACTGCTTGTGCACACTACTCTAGCAGACCTACTAATTAAAACAACAGCTTTAATCACCCCACCACGGTGCCCTTGGGGGAGGGGTTTATAAATACATTGTGATAGATTTTGCTCAGAAATGTCAAGATAAACCACCAATTTATGCTTTTATGGAGCATGATAAGTTTTAAAATTTAACATAAGTAGGTTGATGTGTTCACATTTTAAGTAGAGGCAGGACAATTCTTGATTAAAATTAATTGACAAACGAATTAATAATGAATTTTGTCAAACACAATGCTCCTCCAGACATTTTGTGTTTTTCTCCCTTAGGAAGTTGTAGATTTTCAAAGCTTTTTTGAGAACAGCAGTCGTTTAGCTTTGAAAATATATAAACATTTGGCCATATCTGAGCAATATTTCAGGCTACACAAGCAAATTGTAAAATTTTGCTTACGAGGGGTTCTGGTATCCTTAACTATGGCACATTTATAGTTAGTTAAAATAAAACTTGCCTGCAACTAGGCGTCAGAATCAAACTGACTGATAAAATTTTCTGTCTCTTTCAAGAAACTGACTAAGCCAGCAAATCAATTGAGTTAAATATACATTTTGTTTTCTGATATCAACTGTGATTTCCAATGAACGGGGTCGACACAGACCTATATTGCCGAAAACTATGCTGGCCTAGGCTTTACGATGTACAGGCCTATGGATTCTGACTGGATTAAGCCTATTTTCGTGCGCAAGTGAGATTATTTAGGTCTGAAGGAACAGACTCACGCCGTCTGATAATATGCGAGACTAAGGCACCCGGTAGACCTACATAAAACATCAGCATGTGTATGGTGCTCGAAAGCCTATGTAGTCCTCGCACTGAGAATGAAAGTAGCTGCTGTAATATAGGCATCAGTAGGACAGCAATCTGCCAGGCCATGGCCCAGATCGAGGGCAAAGTCTGTTATGACTGATGAAGAAAGGGCTTTGCAAAATGCTTCCTAGATAAACTGATGAATTTCACGGTCATGCACTGAGCATCTGTATGTAGGCCCTCATGTTTATCCCTGAACGGTGTGGACTTCATAGTTAGGCACCTATATAGGCCTATAGGTACCTAGAGGGCCTACATGAAGTCTATCCTATGTAGCGGTGACATCCTGAGCAATGTTGGCATTATCGAGGCTATCTCGAGTTGCACATAGCTATTTAAAAACTTACAAGGGCTTAGCCAATGTAAGTCTGCCAAAACTTCCAACAGGTGAGTATAAAAATTACATGTACATGACTTCAGGTAATGGTATAGAAATTACATGACTTCGGGTATAGATATCTCATGACTTTAGGTATAGAAATCACATGACGTCAGGTATAGTATAGAAATTACATGACTTCATGCATAGAAATTACCTGACTTTGTATAAGCTTACCGACGGTTTGCTATAAGAAATGCATGAAAAGTTATTCAGGCTTCATGTGGGATTAACGTCAATATTACAGTACGTGAACCTATAAAACACATACTGTCGCTGTGAGTTCAAGCCCAGCTCATGCTGCAGGCTTCTTCTCCGGCCGCACGTGGAAAGTTCCACCAGCAACCTGTGGATGTTCGTGAGTTTCTCCCACCATAATGCTGGCGGCCGTCGTGTAAGGGAAATACTGTTGAGCACGGCGTAAAACAGCACACGAATAAAAATGTATGAAACACATATCACATGGAAATGTGTTTGTATATATATATATATATAGGCGTATAGTCTGGACAAATATATATGCACGTGCTGTCTTTTATATATATATATATATATATATATATATATATATATATATATATATATATATATATATATATATATATATATAAGGGCATGGTGGTAAGGTTAATGGTTAATTACAGGAGTATATTGGCAGTCGTCTGGGAATATCCACGGAAGTGAAACATCAGTCGAGCAGCGATTGAACTTATATTCGCCGACATATTCCGTGATCCCAAAGTGGAGGTTGGTGTGATCTATCATTAGTGTCGGATATCTCATTCATTTGTAAACCATGGCCTGACATTTAACACACTGTAGCGCAGAACAATGACCCAGGAGCCTCTCACAACAATGCACTCGCTGTGAGTTCACTTCTGGCTGGCTTCCTCTCTGATTGTGAATAGGCAGGTCTGCCAGAAACCTGCGGATTGTCGTGGATTTTCTCTACATATGGGCTTTGTCTGTTTTCTTTCCTTCATAATACTCGACACACGAGTGAAATATTCTAGAACACAGGAGGCCAACATCGTAATCATCTCCATCGAGTAAGATTTTATTTATTTATTTATTTTATTTAAAGGAGAAAAAGACATAAAAATGATCCCACAATCAGATGAAAAAGCGTCAAAACTTATTTACATATATGGTCTTTAATATTTTTAAAATTTTTTTTCGTAGTAAATGATATTTGAAAATATTTTTCGTATGGTAGGTATTTATACCAACATTGCCATTTATCATCGGCATAATACTTCTCTAAATAAGGGTGTGATGCATGTCTAATAAATTTATTTGAATGTAAATTTGTTGTTTATATCTAAACATATGCATTTGACCTGAATTATGATCATATTTATGAATATATTACAAAAGTATAAATATGATCGAAATCCAGGTTGAACACATTTGTTAGCTGAAAGGGACTAAAACTAGTGCAACGATACTTATTAAAGATGTGTTACATCCTCATTTATAACATTATTACACAGACTATATATACCAGAAAGCGGTTCCAAATACAAACCACACAAAAATTATTTTCAAGTGTCGGTTTCTCTTTAAAGAAAAATCGAAAACATATTGAACATCACAGTTACAACTAACTTTTCGCACTCTTTCACCTGAACTTTACGTTATTTTTTATGTTTTCTCCAACTTTAACGCTATATGCAGTATTTTTTCTCGAAGATGACGGCTTTCACCCTAAAAAAAACAACAACAAACAAACAACTTCCGTTAAATCCGTTAGTGTGTTGAGAGGACTATGTGCATTTTCGTTTATCTAACGGATTAATTCGTTGCTGCATGATTTCTGATTAATACAGGAAGGGATTTATTCGTAACAAGGAACGGATCAATCCATTAATTCAACTGAAATACAACCTGTCATCCCTCAAACAAGGGATTTTTTTTTATTGAGAGCAGGTTAATAGGTGATGAAGAACGGATTGACCCGGCGTTCGAGAGCTGTGTTAGAGCACGTGACTTTGTTGGTCTTGTGTTTGGCTGTCGCAACCAGCCGGCTCTGTGGAGGCCCATAATGTGACCCAGTTCTATTATACCTCATTTTTGCTAAACATTTTTTTTTATACTACTTGGTTTCCATTGGTCAATACACAGTCAGATGATATCACTCAAAACATGATGGAATAATTATTACAATGTGGTTACCTATTTTTACAACGGTAATGGGGTAGTAAATGTTATCAGCAGTAGGCCTATAATCATTTTGCTTCGTTTCAGTACGGGTAGTAATTATTACCCATTTTGTGCCCACACCAGTATTGTAATAAAATATATTTTTTTCTTCTCTGATTTGTTTGTGTAAATAAACTGTGTAGAGATGATTTAGCATCTGCATTCTGTATAAGGTATTTCATTCTGTATACTGGTCAGACAGTACTCTGTCTTTTTACCAAGTGCTACCAATAGCGGATTAATTATTAGACTGCGGAGGCCTACACTGCGCCGTTTTTGCCACCCTCCTAGCAAGTCGATTAAGATAACTCAATGTGATAAATATAATTAGACAGTAGCATAATAATTATTCAAATCATTAAAATCTAAACTTTCACAGGTCAATGCCGTCTAGGATACGATGTATACCACAGATTATAATAAACAAACATCAATGAAATCATCCTCAAAAAAGCTTGTAGTACATGTATTGCAACAAGAACAACACCCCCCCCCCCCCAATTATGTTAACTTAATCATGGAAGTAATCAATCGATCAACCAATAAGCCATGTACACTTTCGTCTGCATCAGTTTCATATTGTATTACATAAATTTCTGACAGCTACCCACTGTACACGTATTCCAGACAACCGCGAACCACTGTTACATGGCAACCGTATGGATCATTGAGAATGCAGCTAGACTGAAGATCGATGTCAACAGAATAGGTGTAGCAGGTATGGAAGGAGTTCTTTCCTCAATTTAATCGGTGTATAGCATCACACTCATTATTTCGCTCTGCTAAATGACCATCAGGTTTATGGCTGCATGTAGGAAACACGAGTGCCTTGATGAAACTACCGCCCTGTAGAGCCAGGTACGTGTACCTGACGAATATGACTTAAGGCTACGGTTGTACTAGCCAGAGCTGGACTTATTGGGCCTCATTGACCAGGGTCCAGTCGACTGCAACGATTAAATCCGTGAGCCAATGAAAGCTAGGCGCAAAGTAAAATGGCTTTAACCACTAAGGTGGGCCGCGTCGAGAGGAGTATAGAACTGGGTCGGAAAATTCGAAGTGAGTCAGAAAATTCGAAGTGAGTCAGAAAATTTCAGCTGTTGAGATCTGAACGACATCGATATAGCAAGAAAGGGTGATCCAAACAAGTCGCTAATCTTGCACAAGACCCGTTTCCAAGACATCCGCTTTGTGAGGAGTATGCAAGGGTGGCGGAAAATTGTATTTGTTGAAACCTGGGCTGTGGTTAAAACCTGCACTGTCAGGAGTATCGAAAGTATCACTATAGGTGATAAGCCTTGGTACGCTTGTGTACAGCGTATCTTACTTGAAACACAGAGGTAAAATATTTCTACCTCTATGACTGATTCGATCTTGGCGATTATTGGTCATTTTTTTCACACGTAGGCCTATTTGCCAAGTTTTTGGCATCAACCTATTGTCGAGTACATGTAAAGATTCAGGTGTCAAAAACATTAACTTAGAATGTACGATATTTGCGGAATGGTATCTGGCGAGGATGACTATAGGCCTACTTGAAGACTTAAATGAAGCCATCACTTTTTGTGCTGTCAGTCATTGACGTAACTGTTTAATATTCATATCATGCCCATACCGGCCCACGGAGAGCAGTTGTGTCAACCCCGCGAGAACTACATGAGGCTTCGTCGCCCGCCGCGATGTAGTCCGACAGATTCTGCGGCGTGGAGCCGACCACAGTGTGAGTGACAGTCGCATATAGAAACTTTCATGACAATCTCTTGTTTACGAATTGAGTTTATGAACTGTGTTTGTTTGATATCAGAGAATCCTGAGGGGAAAAACATTCAAACTTTGCAACAACAACATGTACGGCAGATCTCTGACTTTAGCCTACAGACTTTATTAGAGAACACTTACGAAGTTGATCACGATTACGGCTATATTCGGCCAAACTTCACGTTATGTTTCTAACGTAAAATTACTGACGTTTTTGTAGTTGTAATTTGAGATGTTCAGACTCCGGTTTATTATAATTTGAACAGCACCGATACACGTATAGTCCAGAGCTAACTCTTGATAACTACGATTTATTGCCTTCAAAGTATTGTCCCTTACTTGTGTGTGACATTGTAAAGTAACGGGCGTTGTCTGATTCTTTGTTTATAATTCCGCTATAAACTCTGTCCTCATTGTTTATTTTTGTTCCTTCCAGCCTTTACCGCTTCCCACCCAGAATAAATGGTTCACAAACTAACTGTCGAGTGTTAGGTTTAAGTGATTCGATATTCAGCGATGCTAGGTTAGCTGTCTGCTATCTTGTTCCCACAAGAGAGGCAGAACACTTTTTTAAGATTTTGTTTTGTTTTAAGACATCAAGTTGCATTAACACACTCTCAATCGCGAATAATAAATGTGAAAGGGACGTTGCTCAAAATAATTTTAACCAATGAGAACAAAGGATTATTTATAAAGGTGAACTAGCGGATGTGACATGTATCGGGCCGCTAAAACATTACCATTCCATCTCTTGACGAATTCAACTTGATTATTGACTATTGGCTACTGTTTTGTCGGTGCATAGACCAGAACGATAACATGTGGGTGTCTTCTGACAGCCATGGGAGCTTACGGCGATAAATCTTATGTTTCACAGACAACGTTTAAAATTGTCGGATGATGTTTTTTTAAGTCTTCAAACCTTACTCTTTTTACTATATTTTACCATATACTTCCCAGGTTTAGTTTAGCCCTGCAGACGCTGTAATGGGAAGACGCCTTTGTATGGTCACCAGTAAGAGTATGAAGTAGTCTTTTTCTTTTACTCTTCTTGTTCCATAGCCTCAGATTGTCCATGGGTTGTCTGTAAGCTAATTTGTCCCGCGACAGTCTACCTTGTCTTAATAACAGGCTTTTGTCAGGGAACCCAACACTGGAGGAAAAAAACCCCTGTAAATAACAAACACGGTTCCAAAGCGATGGAATCTAAATGGATTTGAACAGCTGCCTGGCTTCTAGACATCACACTGTTTGAGACCACATTTGAACGAATTACGCATGTGAAAGGCAATTTCGTGCTAATTTCAGATATGATCATTATTTTTTGGGATATTTTACAATGAAAATAAAGACTGAGGTGCAAAGGTTGACCTTGTGCAAGATATGAAAACTTAGTGTTAGAACATTGTACATGCTTACACGTCAGAAACTTGTTCGTAGGGGGCACATGTAATCGAACTAAAGCACAATCTCGAGTAACGAAGTAAATGCTTGTAAACCTCATCGATTAGATTGTTCTGGCAATGGCACTATGGGCAGTGCCAACTTGAAACTATTTCGCGTCAATCATATTCATTGCCTTCCGTTGAGATATTGTATTTCTTGACTGTGTCTCACTTGACATTCCAAGGTTACTATTTTATTTTGCTTGACTTATGCTTTATGCCGCAAAAGAATATTTCTCTTTTACATCAGCGGTCAGCATGCATCATGGTAGGTGAAGGGTACTTTGAAGATAGGTATATGACTTTGATAATTGCCGCCACATTTGAGCAGAGTCGTTGACGATAAGCTCGTAACTGAGCACGAGAGCCATCTTGGGTTCGTCATTAGGTTTGCTCGCGAGGAGGCGATTGATTAAAAACTACCGACACCCAGTAATACCAGATTATTTGAACTTTTACGATAAAATTCAATAAAAGACTAGATCGCCAAATTGTAACTGATGCTACCATTTGTACTAATGGTAGCATCAGTTACAATTTGGCGATTGAAATAATGGACCCATGCATAAGTTCCTCTCCGAAGACTGAATGTGAGCAGTCTTGGCTACACTCCCATTATTTATTTACTTAATTGTTGTTTTATGCCATACACAAGACTTTTTGACTTGAAGGCGGCAAAGGCGGCAAAGGCGGCCAGCATTATGGCCGGAGGTGAACTGATAAACATGTGTACGTAGTTCAGGATGTGCGGACATCGACCACGTGAGACGTCAGTCTAGACTGACAGCCGGGATACTACCTACATAGTCTTGATGGCATTCAGCATTTAATTATTTCCTTTGAGGTTCAAGCTCCTGCACACACGTCGCAGCTGGATTGTGAGCCGTGTGCGTTAACTCTGGTAACACACACAAAGTACTACAAAACATGAACTCTTATAGGCAGTGTACAGTTCCAATAGCTTTAGACACCGCATCATTTTTTTTCAAAACTTGGAAACACGTGATTGCGTGAACCAACATGATACATCGGAATGGCTTACAACTTCCCAACTGGACATCGAATATGCATATATAATTTTGGTTCAAGTATTTTTTTTATGATGGCAATTTTCTGGGGAAATCACCATAAAGTGGCCAAATCTACTTTTGACCACACTTTTACTTTCTGATAAAACCAAAGCTCTGAATCACATCACCTCAATTCGTCACAGACATGTTCTATAGTAAATGTACTTTAGATTTAATTAGCTTTTTCTGCATGACAATAAAATTACACTCACTGTGGAACAATTTCCTATCATTTGGCTTTGTTCATTCATGTACACTGTAGTGGCGTAAAGACAAGTAAAACTCAGACATTGTTAGGGGCGGTGGAAAAATTGGTGAGGTAAGTTATGTAGAATAAACCATATTTCGACCCCGAAAAGAAAGAATATTTTGCATACCACGAAGCATAGAAATGATGTGATCAATGCGCTTTCACTATGCTAAGATCGAGAATGGAACAACTGACATATATCAACACAGAATCGTTCACATCACTTGGTGCAAAATGTGCATCGATCAAAAGAAACCTGCCTTTTGTGTATGGAAATGTACTAAGTAGCGAGTATATCATATATTTTTCACAAAAGGTTGTACTTAACTAAATCCATAACGTGAGTTTCTGCAACTTACCCGGAAAAATGCGCTTACAATGATTTTTCTGACGATGAAGCTTTTTCTGCCTTACCATTTTTCATCAGGCTTCTATGATGATATGATCTGCACGGTATGACCTTAGGCCCGCGGGGCGTTTTACTATAATCGTTCTTCTTTAATTGCATCGAAAGATAGAAAAATCTACATGTTAGAGGCTCCGCCAAATTACAAAAAAGGCAAATGGCCACACAAAATCAGTCGGGCATCACAGGATGCTAACAGGCGTTTAAGGGTTAGGGTAGGACCATATCAGTTTTCAAACAAAACCTACTTCTACAAAGGATACACACATCGTATAAGGGCATCCCCACTTGAGATTTCATAACGTCACACTACACTGTCATCAACAGTGTATAGGTAATCCGATGGGTATAAGTGTTGCCCCCCACTCCCTGCGCAACTTTTGGCAGACTTTTAGCTGTTCTCGTATGAATACCACTAAGTGCAAATGTTATTACAAGAAACGACAACTAGGCCAGATGTATATATGTGTTGATAAAGAATCCAATTCATAGTTCAGAAAACTTCAATGTTTTTGTGATGCATGATAACCGAGATAAAGTAAAGAAAAACACCCAAGTGGGGAAAGTCGAACGGGATGCTACGCTCTTAATTTTACCCAATCAAAGGTGAGATACTTCTACCAACCGAGAATGCTTTGACGTCATCCGTACCTAGTTCACCACTTTGCTATATAGCAGTAGGGTTAAATCAGCTGTTTTCCTTCTCATAACGAGACAATTCTGATGTACTTTTTTCAACGAGAAAAGGGGTAGGTATGTCTGGGGTTATGCACTAGGTCTCAGCCAGGAGACAATAGTGCATGGCCTTCGATTGTAACAATAAAGGGGACCGTACTTAGGGGCCCCTCGTAGTGAACATTGTTGGGTACAGATGACGCGAAATCGGGTTTCCGGTTTCTTTAAAATGACGAATTCTATGGCCTCGTTAGAATTCTACATTAAAAGATGATTTATAGAGTTTCCAAGCACGTCATAAAAAATGCCTATGCCCGTTTAGGTCTGTATGGACCGTTCTTCTGACTTATAACTTTGGTTATATTTGTTGCTGCCTTTTCTTTAAAATAGTTATCCTTGTCAGAATGGAGTTTTCTCATTTAATATTCGGTTTATTGATGATCTGTTATATTACATAACATTAATCCGTGGATATAAAGGAAACTAGGCTCTCCAGAGAGTTGAGCTTACCTAGACTTGCATCAATACAAAGACCAAAGCGATATAGTGTGATTTTACTGGAGGGATACTTTCAATTTTGACTTCGTGAATTCTCTTTACTTAAATAGATTTTAGAATATACCGTAAGGTCTTGGATATAGCGTGTAGGAATCCCGCCCTGTAGCATTTGATTGTTTGTTGTGAGACAGTTTCAATCAATGCCACAGATAATTACTACAAATCCACTGTCAAGGATCCACTCCTCCCCCCCCCCCGCCCAACGTCGTCACTTTAAGTTTCTTAAATTTTACAACGAGCATTTCTTTAACTTTCTTTATAGGTAAATAGGAACGGATTGTCAAGCTTTTGTAGCAATCTGACACATAATTCCGCTTAACCGTGGACTAGGGATGATTGGTGCTATATTCGTAGTGTTGAACAAAATCAATATGTATGAACGCTTGCAATCAAAGCGCAACATATATATACATTTATTAACGACAGATTTTGGATTAGCATTGTAGGCGATTTAAATATTGGTTTAATTTATTTGTATAAAACATCCTTTGCATCTCTCTGTCGTCAATAAAAGAAACTGTTCAGTGCTTCTCTTTGCATGAATCTGTAATAACTTCTCATCTTATACGCTTTCTTGATATGTGATGAACGTTGTTTTGGAAATTGGTCTTGTTGCATACATAAAGCATACGTTTAGCATACATAAAGCACACGTTTAGCATACATACAACGTACATACTAAGATCTCTGTCAAATATGGCAAGGATGGATCAATCACAAAATCGGCCATAAGCGTGTGGACATTTCCAGCTCTACGCGTGTTAGGGCTAACAACCGTTAATATAAAAGATTACAACGCATAGGGTTAAGCCACAGCGGTGACGGCAGTGTAATAGTTAGCAAATCGCCAGATGTAACCAGAGACGTGCGATCACTTGTAAATTAACTTCAGTTAGATTAAGCACTGGCAAAGCATACCTTCAGATACTGCGATGAGGGGAAATACAGGCGATGACAAACGCTAACGTTTTGCAGACGCAAAGTTATATTTATTAAAGGCTATGTCAAAGATATAAGAAAGTATAGTGACGAAGCAATTCCTGTCTTTATGACTTATGTGTAAAGACTACAATATGCATACCTGTATTCCAGGATGTTTATAGACTGCATTTCATCTCGTCATTCCTAATCTGAAATTGCCTCATTCAGCTCTCTAACACTGATATAACTTACCACCTAGCCATGAGCCACGGGATCGTTCTAGGCTTTTAAAGAGTTTAATCCTCGAAAAAAGTATAATTCTGGTCCTAAGTCAATGAACCTTTACCATTGGAGATGGAATAAGGCCAGTATATAGTTCTCGTCCGCGTACCTTCATCAAGAAGGGCGTAGTGTTAGGGTACAGGTCATGTTTAGTTCTGGTGATGTGTCACTTTACCGTGACGAATTTTAGATCAGCGCTAGGCAAGAGGCCAAGAATAGTACACGTTGTTGTGCCAGTGTACAGTGATATAATGAGAACCAACAATAGGAAAAATATCAGTATTGGTCTTGTCTTGTGTCAGTGTACCGTGACACGGTGAGAACCAACATTAGAAAATAGGTCATTATGGTTCTTGTCTTGTCAGTGTACCTTGACATAGCGAGATCCAACACTAGGAAATAGATCAGTATGGTTCTTGTCTTCCATCAGTTTACAGTAACATGGTGAAAACCAACACAGTGTATGGGTCAGTATGGTTCTTGTCTTGTATCAGTGTAGCGTGACATTGTGAGAACCAACATGATGAAATAGGTCACTGTGGTTGTTGTCTTGTGTCAGTGCACCGTGACATGACAAGAACCAACATCAAGAAATAGGTCCATACAGTGACATAGTGGGGCTTAGAGTCGGTCAAGTATGGTTTTGTCTTCTGCCTAATGCTAGACTGGTGACGACTTATAAGTTGCAATTTAGTATCACTGATCTTTCCATCACAACTTGGTGCAAATGGCGAGTGAATTGCTTCTGTTTAAGAAATTACATGAACAGTTAGAATAAAACCCTAAGTGAGGTACACAGATAAAAGGTCGGATTTCCACACTGCTCTGACTTGGTAGGTGTATATAGTGTAGCTCGACCAAGTGGGGCTTAGAATTTTTGGGATTGGTGCGCAGTTCTGGTTGTCTATTAGTTTGCATGTGACCAAATGGGTTTCAGCCTTATGAAATGGATTAGTACATATATAGTTTTTCTTGTCCCTCAGTGTACTGTGATCCAGGGAATTGAGCAATATATAGCGTCGTGTAAATATGTTCCTGAAATCCCGACAAAAAAATATCGTTGTTACGCATTTTTGAAACTCTACTCTGGTAAATAATTATAACCATGTCATATACAATGTTTATCATTAATGTTTATTTACTCACCTGCGCCTGGTCATAAATGTTCGAAAACTGCACTTACTATAATAATCGGACATAAATTTAACCCCAGAGGACTTGGTTCAGAGTCTACATCGATGCTGCTATATATCGTATTAAAATCGTTGGCAACATTGAAAGCTTTGATTTCGTTTCAGCGAAATTAAGCAACTTATAGACCCAGGCGACCCTAAGTGCTTTTTAAAGTTGACAATTTACTCGTAATTTTTCTGCTTTTAAAACGTCTGCATCTAATCGTAATAGATCTTCTTGATACATTATTATGTTCGAAATCGAGCTCCTATAATGCTCTCTCTGTTAATATACTTCCAAGGTACTTCATAAGATTTCACAGAATATAGTACCAACGCCTGGAATATCGACTGATTTGAACAGAGCCTTCAGAATACTTATTAACAGAGAGGTAAAAAAAAAAGACGTTGGACGAGAAGGAAAATGGATAGGAAAATGAAGTAAGTACCAGTTGGAAGATAGATGAAAACTATATCCGAAATTAAAATAAGTACCGTACTTAATTTTTAAACACTGCCAGAGTCTCGTCCTTGTACGTGGTTCTCCAGTGATAATAGTGAAAAACTCAAAGCATCACCACGTAATGTTTCACGTATTCATTAGCTTTCGACCTTCTTGCTGAGGTCTTTTTGAAATGAATAACCACTTTCATTTTATCACACTGGAATGAAATGATTTATTTATTTATTTAATTGGTGTTTTACGCCATGCTGCGGTATGAAATGAGGACAATTTAGCAAATTAAAAGTAAGTATAACAAGAAGACTGGCAAACAAAAGTGGTGAAAAGAAAACATTAAATATCATAAAATTATCTTATACATGTATGCAAGGCTTAAAAAATATATGAAAAGGTGTGCTTTATATCTTAATATGCGGTTTACGATGTATAATAACATTTACAAGTACCAAAAAAATTCTCTGAATCTTCCTTTTGGGAGGGGGGAATGGCTTTAAAGTACAGTTTTCTTAAGTCCCCAGCGATCAGTCTGAAAATTAAGTAGACTGTAGTGGTGACGTCAACGGTGAAGTAAAACTGTTAAAACCACTGTGGGAAGCGCGGAACTGACCGAATAAGCCAAATAACTAAAACTTCTGCGCATGACCGGGGAATTTTGGCGTAGGGATAAACAAAGTTACGTGATTTTAGACTTTCATCCCCTTGGGAAGCAGCGGGGGGAGGGGGGAGGGGGGAGGGGGGAGGGGGGTGAATGCACAAATTTTATGTAGCCATGAAAGGCTCCCAGCCACACAGCTTTTTGGCAAATTTCATTGGCATAAAATTCATGTAGGCTAACCAGCGTCCGAAAGAGCAAAAAGAGGCCCCCTGGAGGCCCCCCCCCCCAAACCTCGCCGGCCGGGGGGGGGCTCTTTTTTGCGCACCAAACCCACCCCCAGCTACACAGCGTTTTTGGCAATTCTTCATGTACGTGAACGGGCGTCCGAATTCAGAAAAAGAGCCCACCATCCTCGCCGGCGCAAGCCCTTTTAAGCCCATCAGAGAGACCATATCATAACAATGAAAGGGACAAACACACGTGCATGGCTGTTGTTGGGGAAGACGGAACGGTGTGGAAGAAGCTGTGTGAAGGAGTACTGCTGGGCCCACAGTGGCAATATAACAAAGAGTAGTGTTGGCTCCCACCCCTGTCAAGGGGGTGGGGTAGGTGTCATTAACAAGCGAAGACTCTATATAGCGTGTTGATATCGAAGAGTGTGGGAGCGCGACAAGAGGGCGGTGAAAAAGAAATAGAGCGTCTGGCGGCCATCAAACTTTCCAATTAGAGAATGGGTAAAAAGATATAGGTATCCAAATAGTGGATAAAAAACCCATTCTGAGAAATTGTAAATGGTTATACCATCTCCGTATGGCGCAAGCGCAGAAAGCACGGACACTTCAAGATGAGTTTGAGGCCTCCACAGGCATCCGGCTGTCCTACACGACCTCCGCACGACCCTCGGCCGCTACACCGCGGTCAGGGCAGCTAAAGGCGGACGACTCCCGGAAAGGGACAGCCGAGAACAACGAGTTCGCCCGTTTGGGCCAGATCGACGTCGTGAACGACTTCGATCTTGACAGGTCGTCAAGCGCTGGAAAGTTTGAGGAGAGAGGGGGGGAAGCTGGCTGGATCTTGAGACGTGCCAAGGCCGCGCCCCGACGAGAAGGCGCAGCCCACGTTTTCGGCTCCTGGCGCCAGGAGTGTCCTGACCCCTACGACCTCGGCGATATGGTCATTAACGTCGGCATCAAGGTCTCTGCTGGCAACATCGTCCAGGACAACACCCTTTCCGCCGAAAGAGCCGCAGAGATTCTTCAAGATCTCGACGGAGAGTTCATCCTCGAGGTCAAATTCCTCTGCGGAGAGGCTCCCAACATCTGGGTGATCGAGAACGACTTTGCGCCTCTCAAACAGGGCGGCACTCGCGGAAGTGGTATCCTTGAAATCTCTGCAACAACCGCCCCAGGTGTTTTGACTGGTATCGACAGCGTATGTGGAGCACTTTGAGGGCGCCTTGAGGAGTCAGGGCCTTAGTCCCGCAAGGCGCCAGAAAATCCAAGAGTGGGAGGAGAGGGTGCATGAAACGGGTGCCACGGTTAAAGATGTAGCTGAACTGGAAAAGGATCCTCAAGAGGGCAGTCATCCTGCGTGTCGTTGCCGGCGAGGACATTTACAACGGTGCCAAATACCAGTTTGGTGACAACGGAGTAAGGGGTAAAGTAGCGCTCATTTACCACAATGGCCACGCCTGGTCCAAAGATCTCCACTTCCCTCCAAGCAGAGAAGCCCATATCTATGAGGGCGACGTCTGGTAGGCCATCCGGGAAGCCACCCAGGGAGAGCCCTTAGGTGTCTGGCTGTTGGGTGGGCAAGACCGGCAGCTTAGTGTCGACCCGTTCGTACTACAGGACGGCCGCGCCTACAGGACATAGGAGGCCCACGAGAGGCTTCAAGCCATCTGCACCAAACTGGGTGATCCCGAACTTGCTGAAAGGGCGTTTGGCGAGAATCACGCGAATCACGCCAACATCATGGCCAAAGAAAAGAATGGTTGGAAGCCAATCCCAGCCAGACTGCTTGACGACATCCAGAAGGCCTGCGTCGAGACTGGCCACCGAGGGCTCTGGAACTCCATGGACTACGACTCGAGAGATGTAGTCAGCATCGACATGAAAGCCTGCTACACGGTCTCCTTCCTGGGAGAAGGTGAAGCGAAGGCCTATTTTGAACGTTTCGGGCATCCAACCCACCGCATGACCCGTGTATCCATCAACGGTCCCCTCCCCAAGGACATTGGCGCACACTTCGCCGAGGTCCAGGAGTGGGAATTCACAGACTGTCATCCTGTCATCGGAGCGTGGTTTGGGAGGCATTTTGCAGAGAACGGCTGGGCCCCAACTCCGCTTCTTGTCTTCCTAGCAGAGACCGGCCTCCTGAAGGTCTTGAGGGTCGGTTAAGCGATCATCGCCTTAAATCCACAGGCCGAGTTCTGGCTCCCTAAAGACCTTAACCAGGGGTGCAACATCATCGGCAAATTCACACAGGGCAGCAAAACTGACGGAAAACGGATGACTAGGAGACTGGTGACCGATAAAGCTTGACTACCTGGTCAGAGACACTCTGCAAGCTTGAAGGAGTCGAGGCGTACATGGCGATCAGGGTCAACTGCTCGCGAGATGCTACACGACTGGTTGAGACAGAAGGCCGATCACTATGAAGAGATCGAGGTCGACCACAGAGCAAAAGACGAGGCCATTAAAGCCCTCACAAAGGCTATCCGCCTGCAGCCAGACAAGATCCAATGCCAGGAGATGAGAAAAACGCTCCCCAGCTGCCTTGGTTGGGGAAAGTTCGCTGAAGCCTAGAAGCCAGGCGACCTCATCTGGACCTCGAGACAGAGAATCCGCGACCGAGCACAGGAGCTGCTATTCCTACGCCACAAGGCCCACTTCCCAGACGCCCCAGTGCCTATGCCACTCAGTGCCACACGCCCACGCCTGACAGATGGGCAAATCCATCATGTGTGATATGTATGTCCAAGCGGTATATACAAATGGTATGGAAAAATAACTCGAGCCTCACTATTCATGTCTTACCTGCCATTACGGCGAGGAGTTCTTACGAGAGTTCATCACAGTCTTTTCGGATTAATCGGCGAGTTTGTAGGCGACTAGCCCAGTCACACACACCCATGCCAAGGAAGATGGCGATCTCGCGTTTTTTTTTGGCCCTCGGACGGTGTATAGAAATCGCTTAGGACAGGTTTCGGCCCTGTGGGGCTAAGTGTTTTCCCCGTGACCTGAGCGTACTCGCGCATCGCGGAGTCGTCATCGCGAAATGTGCGCTCTGCAGTTCTTTTGAACCACACTCTCTTTGTTTTGCGAGCAAAACTGTTCAGAAACAATGAGAAGTGAAACATAAGACTAAACTGCTTCTGCTCATTTGCAACCGAGAACATACAGGTGACCTAGTCCATCCCACACACCCCCACTGCTATAATCATCGTAGAGAAAGTGGTGTTTCTGCTCCGACCGCCATCAAAATATTTATTTATTTGATTGGTGTTTTACGTCGTACTCAAGAATATTTCATTTATATTTATTTATTTATTTGATTGGTGTTTTACGCCGTACTCGAGAATATTTCACTTATACGACGGCGGCCAGCATTATGGTGGGATGAAACCGGGCGGAGCCCAGGATTTTAATAAACTGAAGTAACTGAAATAAAGTTCAGTTCAATTTTATTTGAGTAAATATAAGGTTTTCGCTTTCCTCGTGAACCTTGAGTAAGGCCACCCATGTTGGTGTTCTATCCATAGCTATTAAAAAATGGCTGTAGGTTGAAATACTTTGGTTTCTGCAAATGCTCTCTGTGGGCAACACCAGTCGAAGTTTAGGTAAGAAAAATGGGGTTTTCCGCTCTGTGCAGAGAGCCAAATCACCCACGTGTATAGCAAAATATAAAAGTCTAATGCGGAAAATGAAAACGACCTCTACTGCTTTAGAAAGACAAATGTGAAACAAAACACCAAGTTAAATACGCAAAATGTAAACGGCTTAAGTGAAAAAAGCACCATTTGTGCCACTTTAGACAGATAGTGTGTATATTGAAGTGTCAATGTACAAAGTTCAGTTGAATTTTCTTTCAGTAAATATAAGGTTTTCACGTTCTTTATGACCCTTGAATAAGACCTCCCATGTTGGTGTCCTATCCATACCTATTTAAAAAAGGCTATGGGATGAGATAATTTGGTTATGCCACTTTAAAGTGCTGTTAAATCTCTGCAAATGTCCCTTGTGGGCAACACCAATCCAAGTTTAGGTCAGTAAAATGTGGTTTTCCTCTCTGTGCAGAGAACGAAATCACCCACGTATATGACAAAATATTAAAATCTAATACGGAAAATAAAAATGATGATGATGATAAAACCGCCATTTGTGCTACTTTAGAAAGACATTGTGTACCTGAAAGAGTCAGTGTACAACGTTCCATTTGATTTCATTGGGTAAATATGGGCTCTTCATGTTCTTTACGACGCTTAAGCAGCGTCACCAGTGTTGAGTGTCCTATCCATACGTGAGAAGAAATGTTACATAGAATTTTGTGCATTGTTTTGTGCCACCTTAAAGTGGAAATAAAACTCTTCATATGTCCTCTGTGGTGACCTTTCCATGGCGTTGTAGCGTAGTGGATACGCCAAGTGATTACTTGGCTATACAAAACACAGTATTTCAGTTTACTAAGTCAAGAAAAAATGCTTTGTAGTGTTTGCATAGTGATCCCATTGGATTTACTGATGGAGCTGCGCGTATGCTTAGCAACTAAAGTTTAGCGAAAATGCTGACCTCAGTCACCACTTGACAGTTTCCTCAGTTCTGGGACGAAATTTCAAGCCGGTAATAAAGATCGGAGTCTGTACATGCAGATATATATGAGCGCCACCGTTCCATCGCCAGTTGTCGGTGTCCCCTTCGTCGCTCAGGCCGAGCCAATAAGAGCCAATCTCTCTCGACCCTTCGGTGTTTACAAGAAGCATTCTCCACTGAGAGTCGCTACTAAGCTGGCAAGCGCGCTAGACAGCTACTCTCACATACCATTTTGAAAGAATGAACACTAGGGGAGACCAGTCAGTTCAGTCAATGACACAATATCCACTGAAGGGACTATTTTCACCCTTTCACAAATATTCGTCGATTCTTAATTTTCGAAGAAAGATGCTTTGGTGATGGCTGCTTTATAAAACCCTTTGTTATATGTCCACAGACAGGAAGTCTCACATACTTACATGTGTGTCCATCTGGCGTTGTCAATGTTTGTCATCGCTAACCAATCCATAGGAAGGTTGTTCCTCAAAGTGGGTCAATAAATTGTCCTATGTCGTAAAAGTGTTCAGCGCCCGTTGCTTAGCAGCCAGCCTGTATGTGCTCAATAATTCAGATTCCTCAACACTTGGTCCAAAAGACGGTATTGTTAAGGCGATTAGATACCGGTATGTGATATTTTTCTTATTCGTAGGAAATAAGTTGATTAAGCTGTAAATACACGGGTTTTCCAGGTTAGGAATATGATCTTTCTAAGCTTAAAGTATTCAAAGACACAATGTGTCACGTGAACTCAGATGGATTACCAAAAACTCTTACAACCCATTCCCCGGAGATCAAAAAAAGGCAGGAA
Source organism: Acanthopleura granulata (assembly GCA_016165875.1). Taxonomy (NCBI): domain Eukaryota; kingdom Metazoa; phylum Mollusca; class Polyplacophora; order Chitonida; family Chitonidae; genus Acanthopleura; species Acanthopleura granulata. The sequence goes on from JABBOT010000017.1 coordinate 755,444, forward strand.
CTTGGCATAAGTCAGAGAAGAAACAGGACAGAGATGAATAAAAACCGCCAATTTCGGCCAAGATGTCTGATTATGGGTGGAAGATACTGGCCCAGGTTGAAGAACAACCAAGATTAGCAGTGATTCCTCCCAGGCCTCTGGGGTGTTAAGCTCATCAGAGGAATCTGGTTTATGCAAGTATACAATGTTAAAGACTGGCGGTTAAAGAGTAAAACCAGAGCAACGAAGAGAGTATAATGGGTAACATAATAATATGGCAATGATCGTGCGTAATCGGTGCATCCTTATCAGTTAGCGTCAGTTTGTTTTCTGTTATGAGTGTTTATGTAATTGTTTAAAAAGTAACAACGCCCCCCCTCCCTTCAACCCTAAGCGCCGCATCTTGAGGAGAATTGGGTAAAAAACGCGCAATTATGTTCGTTAAAACGTATTAGACTTCACTTATCTAGAATTACTCGAAATGCTGTGTTATCATCAAATTTAATAAAAATAAACACTGCCTAGAGACCAGCCCTCTGTAACTCTTAGCCCACCTACATATTCACAGCTTACGCAGGGACACAATGTAAAAGACTCCAGCACGAAGCATAGCCCTCCATCAACAATTAGGTAGAAACCTCCTAAGGTAGCCAAAGAACTACATCTTTCAGTACAAGTGGCACCCGAGTCAGCTGTATATTGACTCACGCACACGAAGGCATTCCCCTAAGGACTGTTGGTCAGCACTCACGTTGCCAAGTTCTCATTATTGGAGTCTACAACCTGCTCTGTGTAAGTTACTTTACAGTCTACTGTTTATTATTTGCTCTGGGCGTAGAAAAGTCCTTCGGAATAAACTGTCTTTATGTGTGATATTATAACGGCAATGTGGTCCACAAACATACCATGAGAAGGATTAAAAATGTTTGGTTTGTTTCTTCCGTGTTGTCTGTCTGGGCCTTGGTTTAGCTCTGAATGGATCCACTGTGGATTCTGCAAAGTGAAATACATGTACACAGAATGCTATGGCATGAATCTCAACTACACAAGGCCCACATTGAACCAAAACAAGAGTTGTGTGCAAAATTTGCAATGATCGCTCACAATACTGTGTACAAAATAAAGCTAATAACTTGTTACATTTAAATCCAAAAGCCACGCAAAATACGGGCCTCACTCCGGTGAGATCTGGCCTCTTGTGGGTTGACCTGAGTTAGGGAATAATTCACTGTTACAATGTTCACCGAGCCAAAAAATCAAGTCAGCTGCCTGGCGACCCCCCAAAAACCTAGTCAGTGTTTTGGGTAGCACATTGTGTGATGAAACATTTTTGGGGTCGACAAATGAAATCGACCCCAAAATGTTTGGGTTGGTTTCTTGAGGCAAATTGTTCCGCTCGCATAAGTGCCTCTTTTCATGGTCTGTGCCCAAAATAACCAGGTCAGTTTTTTATGCCATGAAGTTTGATCCAAACAATTTGGATTGATTTATTGAGTCAAATTTTTTAGCTTGTACAAGAGCCTGTCGTTATGCACTTGCCTCAAATAAGTTCAGTTTCTCATGACACGAAATCTCACCAAAATTTTTCGGGGCAACAGTCAACTAACTACAATTAAGAAGTGCATGTTTGACTGAAAACATAGGAGATAATGTAAGAGAGATAAATATAAGAAACCCCAAATTTACTATAACTACATATTTCATTGTATGAGGGCCTTCCCCGCACTGCATGAAATGAGACGGATGCAAGTGTCAGAAGTTTGACCCGTGAGGCCATGGGTTCGAATTCATGAAGGTCATCTGGCGTATTCGGCTGTTGATTTAAAGATGGGCTTAATGAACTGTTAAATACAACAACAAATAAAACAATTTATTTCTTTCTGGGTACGCATATGTGAAATCTGGCAGAAAATGGGCAGATGTGTATCTGGACTTATGTTCTCTATGTATATACATACAAAACATATCAAGACAAATCCCTTATTAAGTATTTTTTTATTATGTCTTACTGTCTTGTAAGACAATGACATAGATTAAATATGCAACAAAAACTGAAATCAGATAATTAACAAAAGGTAATGAAAAAAGCCTTTATATCCCTCCATAGGGCACTGTAATATTGACCCACATTTATGTGAATTTCATACCTTTGGTTTTTCAATGGTGTAATCTTTAATATTTTCAACACGTTCGAGGGAAAAGGCAGTTGTAAAGACCTGGTTGATGTCTTTGTGTACAATGATTGGCCCACTTTTCAGACGTTCATTGTGAAAAGCAGATTCTTCATGCAATGAGTTGGTGTTAGTCTACCATGTGGCAGCTACCTAAGCCTAGAAAATCCCCTGTTTGGTGTAAACCTTGCACAATTCTAGTCCTAGCCTTAAGGCTGTACTTGTGTTAACCTTACAAAGAAGGATACAGTTGTAAAGGGCCTGTTACATGTTTGACATTTCATTAAATTGGCATGTACAGAGGTCAGGCATGAGTGAAAATTTCACAACGAGGCTCACAAAATGGTGGTGTGTATAACTACAAAGTACAGAATTTCAAATGACGCACAATATGGCGGATATCTCCACCCATAAGATCCCCAAGTCGACACACATCCGGAAGCAGAAGGTAGTAAACAGTCATCGGGACAAATGTTATTCCTCCATGAAAATTGCGGACGAGTGTTACAAGTGCTACAACAACATCGATCGTGAGAATTTAAACCTTTTGTGTTACATAACTTGTAAAGAAAGGGTATTTTAAACTAGGAAATTTTGAACACGGAATTCATTTTTATATGTGTACATTAAATCATATGTGATGTTTTAATTGGGATAAACTTGAATTATAGTCTTTCAGTCGCACATTTTAAAAAATGAGTTTGCATGCATGGTTTTGTTGTCTGGCCAGTCATGAGACCAGTATGTGAACAGAGCCAGTTTAACCCAGGCCAGGAACATAAGCCTTCAATAAGATTTACCAGTGAAAGAAATAAAAAAAAAAATGATATGTAATGTAAAGCTCTTAGGTAAGAAACTTTTCCTGGAAGGGTAATCACAATGTGTCTATCCTTCAAATATGACGGTTGCAATGCCCTGTAGAACTTAAAAAAATTGCAAAAATCAGAATTTCACCCATTCAGCTTTGTGTGTTTTATCAGGCTCTTGCTCTAATAATTATTCTAATGAACAATTTCTTGCCTGCTTCATTACTAACATAATTTCATAATTAATAGCAAGATATATTTTTGTTTTTACAGAAAACTTTATATTGTATGTGTAACATGATGGCTTACTGTGTAATCAAGTAAAAGTGAATATGATTGAAAACAAACTCTGTACATTGTTTGTACTCAAAAATTTACAACCTTCTTTCCAAATCGAAGTTGTTTTGTGAGCTAGTTTAGATTTTTTCTTTTGTGCAAGATATCTTTATAGTTGTTATCACTTACGAGAGAAGGTCCGTTATTAATTCAAACCCAACCTGTTCAGCAACGTTTATTCTTGATTATGAATGACAATTCTGTTTATAATAGAGGTGTATTAATATTCCTGAAGAACTGTTAGATCTAATCAAGATTTCCCTGTAATGTCTGGCTAATGAAAAGTAGATTAACATACTGTATTTCTGTCTTCTAATTTCAGGTTAGCGCTACAGAAGCTATCCATGTCTTCTTATTGGAAATCACCCCAGACCGAGAATGCTGCCAAGGGACACTTTTCACAATTTGCTGATAAAAACAAAGGCGTCACACCGATTTAAAAGGTCCTTCCATGGCAGCAAACCAATCACACCAGCTCCCCAGGAATGCTTGTCAAGGTATGAAATTAAGGTATATTAATACTTTTTGAAAAATACACTTTTTATCCCATGAAGAAACAAAAAATAGAAATGGTCAGCAATTCGGGCCACCACAGAAACAGTAATGATTTGATGAATTAGTTTATTTTACAGAAAAATTTATTTTTTTCATTGGTGTTTACGCCATATTCAAGAATATTTCACTTATACGACAGGAGGAAACCCACGACCATCCGCAGGAGGTGAGATGACTTCACATTGCTACACATACAGATTACAGCACATTTTTCGCATTTATTCCTGAGGCATTGGCAGCAATACCTTATGAACTACCCGGGTTGGACTGTGTATGTGGCTTATTGGCAGCTAATCTCGTATTTTACTAGTATAATATTTGATGCTACTCTCATGTCACAAATGGGGCTGTTCATCATGTTGTTAGTTTCCAAAAATAGAGGGTTTACTTTGTCTTCCTGCAGTCAAAACTGACAACTTCTATTGCTGCAACACTATAGAGCAGGGTGTAATGATTAGACATAAATAATCAACGAATTAAGTTATTAAAATTGTAATTAATGTGTAATTCAGCTTTTGACCTATAAAAGTAAACAAGCTTTATGCTGAACTATGTTAACAATTAAAATGCTTTATATCTTTCAGATGCCTTGACATATAGTTCAGGAGAGTGGTGAATATGGTTAGGGAGGCCCCAGGAAGTGTGTAAAGATCTGCCCAAAGCAGCACCAACTTCATGAGATTAATGCAAAAACATTGAAAATGAGGAAGTTTTCGTTCATGGAAGATGTTTGTGTGCGACATATTAGCTCCCTGTCAGTGACAGTGCCACAACACCCCATGCATATTAGCTCCCTGTCAGTGACCGTGCCACAACACCCCATGCATATTAGCTGCCTGTCAGTGACAGTGCCACAACACCCCATGCATGTGTAACCTGACTGAAGGAGCATGGGCTTTACACAGATTGAGGGAGAGACGATTACAAAGATTGTTTCTCTCACAGATGGCTTAAATACATGTACAAGTGTCCACTTGCAAAAGTGTGCTGAATCGCTAAAAAAAATAGCACCAAGAGACTTCTTGGATACCAGTGTGTGGCAGAGCTTTTAAAATTGGTAGACCTCAGTTTTTGAAAGGTGCTATACGGCAGTTGTTTTTTGTTTGTTTTGTGGATCCATGAGTCTGATTCTCTGTAATTTGCTCCAGAGGTACTTGTATCAGAGTTATGTACCCCTTCCTTTTAACTAAAATTTATAGGTGGTTAGGTAAATAGGTAAAAGGTTATAGGTAAATGCACATTATATTAATTTAGTTAAGAGCAAGAGGCAGATAACTCTAATATTGCCCTTGCTATTTTTTTAAATTATACAACTCTTACAGTTTTTGTATGATTTTAATGAAGCTCGGCTCAAGTGTAGACTACATCAAGATACATAACTGGTAGTACCAATTTTGAACTTTGACGATCAGTTGTCCGTCTGCCTATCTGTTCATACAGCATGTGTTGACATGTCTTTCAAAATGCTACTAATCAGGGGTTACAGGACTCCGTGTTGATTTTGTCCCAATCACTCAGGCGACTGTTTCATCAGAGACTCTGATTATGTAATATATTTTGTTTGTGGGTGCTGCCAAGTCTATAAAAATGAGCAGGATCTGTGCATGAGTACATTTCTCGACTTTCTTGATTCTGATTGGTCATTCTTTTACATAGCTGCTTAGAAATATTGTGATTTTTTATATAGAAGTGTCACAGCATACAGTGAGTTTGGAGTCTTTCTTCCAAGGCTTTATACCGTGAATATCCTTGCGTATACATATATGGTTTACTGTAGGATTATCAAAAACAAGGTTGGTGAGGGCATTGTCGCTCGAATATACAGTGAACTTGTTTATATGGTGTTACTCTAAAGGTTTGGGTTGAATTCCTAGGGTCGAGGCAGTCCTAATTTAGATCAGGGTGACCCTAATTAATTGGGTCGAGAAGACTCTACGCTTTGGATTGGAGCGAACCAAATAGTTTGGGTCTGGGACATTAGTTTGGGTCGGTAATTCGATTAGATTTTTTTGGGCTCGTGACTACTGTACCCAAAATGTTTGGGTCGAAACTTTGTGTGTGTGGGGGTGGGGGTCGGGTGTGTGTGTGTGGGGGGGGGTGTTTGGGGGGTCGATCCGAGCCAATCCTTGAAACAGTATTTTAACTGTTTAGATAAATGTTCTAACAGTGACAACTTACACACCGTAACACCACTCATCAAGCAGAATTAGGTCTTTAAAAAATACCGTGATGTTAATTACAATTGATTAGGCGTCTCTTGTCTAGAACTACTCAAACTGCTGCAAACAAAAAATAACGGGAGAACTATCAGTTTACCTGAACTTAAACGACAAAACTGTCGTTAAAAACTACTCTTCTCGAATTTTCATGAACCATTTATTTCCTTTAAAATGAAATCGCCTTTTTCTGAAAAGACAGAACTCGAAAACAGTTTTATCCTCAATACAGCGATCTTTAGATTTCTCAAATGAAGCCTGTTGAAGAGAAGCTGTTTACTGTCAAAGGGGAAAAAAAACAGCATTAATTCATCCATCTCTGATCAAATACATGGCAAATACAAGACTTGCCCAATAAGTCACACAGTTGATCTAATGTTTTAGGCTATTAAGTACACTAGCGTGCTCTCGTGGTGGGAAGTTCAAACAGGCACACTGATGATGCAACACAAAGAGTCAAACCAGAGCAGCCATGGAAGTATTTGCAAATGGCTCCACGTATCCGGTGAGATCCAGTCTCTTTCTAATACACCTCAGTTACGGTTTCATTCTAACTTTGAGCAAATGCGAAAAAAGTAATAACACGACCCTTAACACCACAGCTTACGCAGAATTAGACTAAAATGCGGTGATGTTAATTAGAAGTTGTCAGATGTCACTGGTGTGGAATTGCCCAAAATGTAGCAATTAATAAACAATGACATCGAAACAATGCAAAGGGCGGAGGTTCATCATTCGTTAAATTGTGAATCTGCTCACTCGAAGTAGAGACGCGTGTCTGTACTATTACTGGGATAGTGTCTGAAACGGGGAGAACACAAAGTTTGATAGGAAATGAAGTCACATTTCAATGTGATGAAGGCACAGGCCCAACAATCCTGAAAACATATGTTAGTACACATGCATTCTTGAATTTCTTTAACAACCATGTCATAAGATTTAACTTAAGAGTTCATGTAATATAAGCTTTTATAACTTGGTGCAGAGAGTGTTTACAAAGATATGAACGGACCACGGATGGTCGGACTGACGCTGACCGCTACGACAGTACCCTTCCTTCTACATTTGAAAGAATTAATTGCAATGTACATTTCTAATACAGCCACAGGATACAAACTGTAATGCACACCGAATTCACGTATAGCTGGTCGAAACTGGTAAGGTCGCAAACAGAAACTGCTCACTGCTCCTCTCTTACTTATTACCAGTTTTATTTTACATTTAGGTATTATTTCTTGCATATTTGGGATCTGCTGTTTCAGGTTGGTTGCTACATAAGTCTTGCAATTAGCAGCTTGGTGCACTCTTTTAGGGTTTATGAGTGGTGCACGAGTGTAGGACATGACTCATGTATTCAATTCCTTTCATTTGACAATGAACGTATTAATATTCCAGTTGTAAGACCCTAAATGTCTTAAAATATTATGCTAATGTAACGCAGATGTAGGTATCTCAGTGGTTCTTTAAATATAGCTGTTGATGTTGAGCTATTTTGTAGATGCGAAAGGTTTGCATGGTTATACAAGCTTTAGCCATGTCAGTTAGATGCAGAGATAAAGCGTTATGATGGGAATGTTGTCAGTTTAAGAAACTCAGGACTCGTCCACTTTATACAGCACCCCAGACGCACTAGCCTGCGAATTAAACATTTGCAACGTGTTTAAGTCACATGATCCAACAGTCTCACTGGATATGATACACTGGACCGTTCGGTAGATTTCCGCTTTCCTTCACACAACAGTCTCACTGGGTATGATACACTGGACCGTTCGGTAGATTTCCGCTTTCCTTCACACAACAGTCTCACTGGGTATGATACACTGGACCGTTCGGTAGATTTCCGCTTTCCTTCACACAACAGAAATTATGTAGTAATTTTCGAGACGTTTCTGTACGAATAAACTCTAACTATGACATGCGCCATTTAACTGCTGGCCAATTGCTCCTTTGTGACGGAAAATGTAAATATTTATGCATTTATTTAATGACTACAATTTAAAGCTATACTAAAACGTTTTTCACCTATACGATGACAATCAGTTTAATTAGTGTATTATAACGAGAGGGCCCTTTGATAAACCACTGGCAAATCGCTGAGGAGCTTTTCCTCGTAGAATACAAGGCCGGTATCGAACCTGCATTTTCGTGGCCCTCGTGGATACTGGTATTGATCTACTTATTTTTTACTTCACTGGCGTTTTATACCGTATTGAAGAAAATTTCAATTATACGATGGTGGCTATCATTATATTGGGAAAGAACTGGGCAGACCTTAGGGGAAACCCACAAACACCCGCATGCTGATACTAGCAGTGGACCTTGGGATTGCAAAAAGTATTGACCTATTCTCATTGGTAAACACCACCAAGCTTCTCTGTTGAATGCAGCTGAAATTCTTCCTATAAACAAGGGGTAATCAATCATCGAAAGCTGATCTGCATGTATCCATGTCTCTAGATTTGCCTACTTTTTAATATGGAATTTATGAAATCCAAAGCTAACATATCACCATCTATGCAAATAACGTGTTATTTAATAAGCACACTAACGTATTGCTCTACGATTATTTCACCAGCAGGTATTCAGCATTTGCTTTTATCTTCATGAAATGAAAAATCTCTAACTTAATATCTGCCAAGAGTGAGGAAGAGAGGGGTAGATCTAAACTACACCTTCAGTAAACCAAATATTAATTTCACGTTATTCGATGTCTATATTTTTATGTGTGGAGAGTGTCAAGCTGCATACCCACGCATTGACACGGAAACTACCGATCACTTTCTATCACATTCAGCCTATCAAGTTCGAAAATCCGGACAGGTGTGTTTCTTTGTTTGATCGTTACATAACGCCATATTCAAATATGTTTCACTTAGATGATGGTGGTCAGCTTTACAAATGAAGGAAACCAGAAACCAGAGCGCACAGAGCGTCTGCAACGGACGTTGCACTGCGCAAGCTGCAGCGCAAGCGTCATATACATCAGTCGACTCTTTAGAATTTACTTATACATCTGACTGGTGTTTGCGGTCCAACTCAAAAACATTTCATTCATAGCACGGTAATCCGGCTTTTATGGTGTGTGGAAACCAGCGTCTGGGGAAAACCAACGACCGTCCGCCGGTGCTGGCATTAATAGCCTGGACAACCTTAAGGTTATCCCACTTACCAAACTAGTAGAGGAAGTGGTGGTTCATCAGACAATAGCATTTAATCCAGAGCCAATTTGTGATTCTATCGATAGAAGACAAACTCTAGATGTAGCCAGGCAGTCGTAAAGTCGGTTTTCGACCAAAGCAATCCGCCAGTTGGTGTAGATAATCTCCTTCCCTGATAGAAATACACATCCGTGCATTTAGCATCCGCCAATTGGTGTAGATAATCTCCTCCCCTGATAGAAATACACATCCGTGCATTTAGCATCCGCCAACTGGTGTAGATAATGTCCTCCCCTGATAGAAATACACATCCGTGCATTTAGCATCCGCCAGTTGGTGCAGATAACCTCCTCCCGTGATACAAATGTACATCCGTGCGTTAAGCATCCGCCAATTGGTGTACATAATCTCTCCTCTGATAAAGATACACATCCGTGCTTTTAGCATCCGCCAGTTGGTGTAGATAATCTCCTCCCCTGATTAAATATATACATCAGTGCGTTAAGCATCCGCCAATTGGTGTAGATAATCTCCTCCCCTGATAGAAATACACATCCGTGCATTACACATCCGATAATTGCTGGAGATAATCCTCCCCTCACGCAAATGCACATCCGTGCATTAAGCATCCGCCAATTGATGTTGATAATCTCCTCTCATGATACAAATACACAACGTCAACAAACGCGGAAGGAAAAATTACAACGGTCCATAAAAATGTCCAAATGATGGCAGATAGTAAAGGGGTGATAGAGCGGTATAAAGTTGACGGGATTGCAATGTTCATTTATTGATTTATTCGACTGGTGTTTGACGCGTACTGAAGAATATTCCGACCCGATGCTGGCTGATTGACCTGAATCTGGTCCTTCGTTCTCAAGTGGCGAAATGTCAAGCCGAGCTCTTTTTCGTCTGTATTCAGCGTGCTGTTTGTGGAGCCAAAATCTACTATGTATTATGTTATGTCGGTGTTATCATGTAACTTATTTTGTCGATGTTATCATTCTTAAAGGACAGGCCACAAGAGCGCTTATTGTGAACGCGAAACGAGGTTAATGCCTGACAAGCCTCATACCTACCACAGATGCATGCTTTACCCGCTTCTTCATCAGTTGTATTCATTGTACTTTAATGAAAAACTTAAGTAAGCTCTCTGGGGCAACTTTCACAAAAATTCATCAATCCGTTTCTCGTAACCTTTCTCGTAAATGCCGTCCTCTTATGGCGCTATAACAGACACCATCTCTTATAGGAAAAAAATAACGAAAAAACTGACGTACAAAGTTTTGTGAAAGAGGCCCCTGATATCTGTTCTCGAAATTTTTCAATATCAAGTAAAGACTAAATCGAGCAATTACACGTTGAACAAACAACGTTTGTTTGATTGCAGATTTACGCCTAATTTTAGAAAATTTCACCTAAACCACGGCAACCGGCATTATGGTGGAAGGAAACCCACGACCGTCGGCAGGTTGCTTGCAGACCTTCACACGTTCGGTCCGAAAGGAAGTCAGCATGAAATGGACATGAACTTTTATTTCAATAGGGAGAATGCTAAGAAGTGAAAAAAAAGGATACGAGCCTTATCATCGCTCCATCGCCAGTTGCCGTTATGCCATTATCGTTCAGGCCGATTCAGTAACAGAGTTCATAATTAACCCCATTGGACATCATCAGAAGCTCAGTTGTGTTACGAGGCACATGTCGTGATTACATGTGTCCGGGTTTATTAATCACCTTGTGTGGGCCTTAAACTTACGCGGTTAATAAACCCGGACATATGTAATCACGACATGTGCCTCGTAACATTAATAGCTCTCTTTCCTCCTTTGGGTAACATTAATGGGGACCAACGGCGAGAACCATCTTTGACACATGTGTGGGAATTTCAGCTTGGGCCATGATGTAGCATTGTCCCATGTGGACAATCAGCCAGGCCAAACGAACTTAAACCCGACCGTGAATTTAATCACCTTGTGTGGGCCTTAAACTTACGCGGTTAATAAACCCGGACACATGTAATCACGACATGTGCCTCGTAACAGTTGGGAAGAATTCTCTCGTTTGTCCTTTTGTCTCCTTGGCCAAAATTGTGCCATATTTCCCGTAGTGCTTCTCGACTTTCCCATTCCTTCTTAACATCTGAGCTGAAGAAGCACACCTGTTCGTGAACAAAGATGATCCTCTCGCTACTTCCACCCCACGAAGGACACGTCCAGTCAACAGAATCTGTGTCCAGGAGCCAGTGTTCAAAATTTGCCAGGATGTTAAGAAAAATATCAAATGTGACACTACATGTAAATCTAGCAATCAATTCTAGATCAGCTCTAATAAGTGTTTGGTAACAAAACTGACACACCTGTCTAGGAGCTAGATAATAGATCGATGTATAGTATATATACAATCGCAATACTGTGTGATTGTCTGTGATGTGCGAATAAAATTACATAAAAGGAACTTAGCCAATGGCATAACAAAATCTGGATGCCTGTAAGAAGATGAGAAACTTTGCTGAGCAGTCGTCGGTTGCCCATGGTTCCTTTGTCGAGGCTCAGTCAATAGCGACACGAAGGCTTTTATAAGGCACAGTCTATAATGACGTCAAGGCTTTTACAAGGGTCTGTCTATAGTGAAGTGAAGATTTATACAAGATACAGCCTATAGTGAGGCGAAGGCTTTTACAAGATACAGCCAATGGAGAGGTGAACGTTTTTACAAGGCACAGTCCATAGCACGGAGTACCCTTTTTTAAGCACAGATTAAAGCGACGGAATTGGTGACGCACAGTCTGGAGCGAGGCTATGACTAATGACTCTCAGTCTATAGCGAGGCAATAGCTGGTGACTCATAGATTGCAGCGAGACCTGGACTTTGGTGAGTCACAGTTCCAGACTTGGGTGAGATATCTGAGAAGATGCAATAACTTAACATGGGCACAATTAAGGCTTGGCTATTTGGCTTCTTGAAGCAGCCTTAACTGGTGCTCATACTAGTTGTGGAAAACACGGCGATTACACAACCTCCTCTTGGAGTTATGTCACAGGTTTTAACTCTAGCCAATCAGCTTTCACGAATCTTTAACTTAGAATGTATGATATTACTTAGCGGAAGACAATGAAAGTCTTATGTATCTTCAAAGAGGTTTATTGTCCCTCCCTCAGAAGTCAGATTGTAATCCATCAATATTTAAGAGGTCTGTTCGGTCACCAAATTACAGATGTCATTTTGACTAGTACTGGTAATGATGTTACATTACAAAGCACAGGTAGTTTCCTATGTGTCCAGAAGTGTCATTTCTCAATGTCATAATACACACCATGGGCGCTTATTGACAGATAATCCCGTGTACAATTGTCTCCATTATGAGCTTCTGTAACCTGGTACTCCCAACAAAGCTAACTTTTACTGATGAAATGTTCCATTATTTCTTTATTCACTTTACTTATTAAACTGATATTTGCTAAATATATACTTTTATAGTATGGCAGTCATTTTATAAGTAGAAGAAATCGGACTATGCTTTGGCATGATACTTGCTACAAAGAAACAGTGTGCATAGGCGTGTTTTATTCTGACTGTTCATGTAGGTCTTTAAGGATTAATAGCTTACACCACCTTAGCACCATGATTTAAGTAAAATTAGGTAAAAAAAATTGCAGTGAAGATAAATGCAATATTTTATACGTCAGCGGTTTAGAATTACTCAGCATGTTAGGTTGTCGTCATATTTAACACAAGCACACAATAACATGAAAACAATGCCATGGGACCAGGCCACAGTGATGCTTAGTGCACCAGCAGGACCCCAGTCTATACAGGGATACGATTGTATAGGCTCCAGCATAGTCGTTAAAACCAGAGCAGCTATTTTATTTGAAAACGGAAATACGGTTATGTCCCGAAGTTATTGAAGACCTCAATGTTCCTCATTAACTAATACAGCATACAGCTAATCAGCCAGCTTTAAATAATCCCGAAATATCACGTAGGTCACGAAAGGAGGATACCTAATTTCCGTGGATTGAAAGGAAACCAGAGACTCTTCAAGTGGTTCATCTTTGTTGAACTTGTTTATTGTACAAAGACAATAATGTCCTATCAGCGGTGTGCATAAATATAAAGTGCTTTGTGTATCTATTGCTCTGTTTCCCATTTTGCCTCTTCCCGAGAGCAGGGATTTACAGACATACTGCTTTGTATAGCAAGGGTTGCAATCAAAGGGCAACTGGGATAAATATTTTGATGGCAACTGCTTAAAAAGAATGGTTCGTGTGCACGTTATACAGACTTATTAGATCTACGCGCTTAGAACAGTAATTGTGTCTTTCCGTCACATTTTAAAAGAAACTTCTTGCCTGGTTGTAGTTGTAATAACTCGTGGTGATTTCTAATCTTACACACCTTTTTATTTGTGGTTATGGTGTTAGGGGGCATGTGAGTTGCTGCTTTGTAAGTAATTACACGAACATTAGGAATAAGACCGCTAACAAAGCTAAATTCCTAAGACGTCGCGTTTCACGTAGTCTGTGACCATTTGTCAACCATTCCACCGTCAGTGCTGCTCTGGTTTTAGTCTCCAAGCTTTATTTCTACATTAAATGTTGCGCTATGCTTTGGGAAATTGGACCTGTGATTATTAATTTACTTTATTCCTGATGTTCATGAATGGTATATGAAGATTGGCTTAGACGCCCAGATCTGGAGTATTTCTCTATACTATAAGACCACTTTAGAAATTAAATGACACATGTCATGCTGATATACAATGTTCACAGAAGGGCCGAAGACATACAGATACACAATATCTGAAGATGTTCACAACACATACAGATACACAATGTCCACAGATGGTCAGAATATATACAGATACAAAATGTCCGCACACGGTTACAGAGCATACAGATACACACTATTCACAGAAGGGCACAAGACATACAGATATACATTATCCACAGACGGTCTCAAGATATACAGTTACACAGCGTCCACAGCCGGTCACATGACACACAGATACAAAATGTCCACAGATGGCTAGAAGACATACAGAGAGACAATGTCCACAAAAATAAAGATCTGACACACAGATACAAACTGTCCACAGACGGACACAACACATACAGATACAATATGTCCGCAGACGGTTACAAGACATACAGATACACATTGTTCACAGAAGGGCTCAAGACATACAGATACAAAATGTCCACAGACGGTCAGAAGACATGCAGAAAGACAATATCCACAGAAAACCATAAAGCAATACAGATTCTCTGTGTCTGCAGACGGTCACAAGAGATACAGATACACAAAGTTCAAAGGTGGTCACAAGATATGCAGACACACAATGTGCAGAGACAGTCAGAAGACATACAGATACACAATGACCACAGACGATCACCAGACATAGAGACACACAATGTCCGGAGACAGTCACAAGAGATGCAGATACATAACGTCTAAAGAGGACCACAAGACATACAGATACACAGTGTCAACAGAAGGCTACAAGACATAAAAAAACACAATATCCATAGAAGATACAGATGCACAATGATACATGACGGTCACATGACATAAAGATACAAAATATCCACAGACAATCACAAGACATATAGATACAGAATGTCCACAGACGGTCACAAGACATACAGATACACAATGGCCACAGAAGGGCACAAGACATACAGATACACAAAGTCAACAGACGGTCAGAAAACATACATATACACAATGTCCCCAGACCGTGACAAGACATAAAGATATATAATGTCCATGGACGGTCACAAGACATACAGATAACAATATCCACTGACGGCTACAAGACATACATATACACAATGTCCACAGACGGTCACAGGACATACAGGTACACAATGTCTGCAGAGGGCCAAAAGACATACAGGTACAAAATACCCACAGAAGACTAAGAGATATACAGACACACAATGTCCGGACGATGTACAATAGTGTCTCAGAGGCCAGCGCTTGTCGGTCAGCTTTCATCTAATATACCAAGAATAATTAAGAGGTCACAGCACACATGATCACTTAATTATTTGAAACACGACGTTTATGACCTGGGTTAAAACTGATCATTCAGCACCCTTCTGTACATGATCTCATGATCTGTTTTGTTAGAGGAATGGAATATACGCTTATTCGGGTACAGTCAAAGATAGAAACACTCAGTATCATAAGATACATGAGATCATACATTGATTTTTTTCAAAACAGATGATTTTAAAACGTTGTTAATTCACTTGACTTGAGGTTTGACTCATGTAACGAATAGTAGTCATAAAGAAGTGCAAAATCGAAGGTCTGAAACAATATGTCATATAACGTCACACATAATGTGATCTGTCGTATTTGTGATTGAATGCTGACCCGTATCTTATTCTCTCTTGTTCACATTTGTTATCTAGCGCTCATGCGAAATAATATTGGAAGTAAAGAAGTCTTTAGCCCCTAGGCTGGGAACTTTAAATTTGTCAAGGCTAAACTGCATCTCTTGTCTTCCCTCCGTAGAAATTTAGCAAAGTGTTGAATAGATTGGCAAGTTTTTATTGGATGATTAATTATGTGAATGCGTGGGACGGATTATGCAGTCGTGAAATTCTCGCGTGAATCAAACCGGAGGTGTGACCAATGTACAAACAAGGGAGAGTAGTTGTTACGCCATAGTATATAAGTTAAACATTTTGGTTATATCTCTATTCCCTTGACGACGATGTACATCGAAACGTTGCGGTGTTCTTATGCATAAAACTGTGTGATGTTGCGATATAAATCTACATTTATCACTACACTTTATAAAAACTGCAGCTCATGCTTGCTTCCTCTCAGTGGGAAGGTCCGCCAGCAACTTGTGGATGGTCGTGGGTTTCCCCGGGCTCTGCCCGGTTTCCTCCCACCATAATATAAGTGAAATATTCTTGAGTACGGCGTAAAACACCAATCAAATAATTAAATAAATAAATAAATAAATAACTGTATACAAATTTGAACAAATTACATATACATGTACTGCTGATACACAAAAACTATGTGTATGTGCATTTTTGCCACAGTGATGTGTACCACTCGTACACAGTAGTTTTTAGAGAGTATATTCACACCTGTCCATCTCAAGTTGAATTTAAAATGACAACGGCAGGGACTGTGCTCACTGGTTCCTGTCCTTTCTAAGTCAATTTTGCTTCAGATGTTTGTTGTCACTGTTTGCATTACGCTTTGTATTTTCATGCAAAAACAATATCGCATGCCGCCAACAATTCGTGACCGCTTGAAATGCTTGATTTTCAACCCCTAATTAAAACACAAACAAGATGAAAGTTCAATCACAAAAGTGGACACAAAATTTGTGAATTCTCAGGCCATCAAAATTTGTAGGCATTGGTAGCAAAAAGCAGGCCGACTATGCTGATGGAGCCAGTGGCGTATTCTACTGCAGGTTAAATACTAATATTTTACAAACGTATTTAAGTTGGAATGAGAAAAGATAATAAGTTTATGCAAAATTTATATTTAGTTATTCATTCATTTTAATTTTTTTCGCTGCAGTTCAAGAATATTTTACCTTTACCAAAGTGGCCTAGCACTATTGGGAGAGGAAGCCGGCCAGAACCCGGAGGTAGCCTACGACAAACCGCAGGCTGTTGGCAGACCGGAGAGGGAACTTGAACAGATTGGCTCAGATGAAATAAATATTACCACATCAAGTCTTGTCACAGATGTGATTCAGAGATTATACTTACCTTTGGACATCAGAGGGCTGTCACACTGAGCGAAACGGATTAACAGGGTTCGTTGTGACGATGAGTTTGAATGCATAACATTAGTTACATTGTTACTGAGTGACAGGATACGAAACTATATGGGATCGGTAAGCCTCATATTGAGAGGAAAGCGGCCAGAGCTCGGAGGAAACCTACGACCATTCACAGACTGGAGAGGAATTACACCAGCATGAGCTGGACTGGAAACAAAATGCTCACGGTACATAAAATGGGCATCACCACAACAAGATTTCGCGCTGATTATTTATTTATTTATTTGATTGGTGTTTTACGCCGTACTCAAGAATATTTCACTTATACGACGGCGACCAGCATTATTGTAAGAGGAAACCGTTCAGAGCCCGTGGGAAGCCCACGACCACCCGCAGGTTGCTGGCAGAGCAAGTACAGCCGAAGAAGAAGCCAGCTTGAGTTGAACTCACAGCGACCAAATTGGTGGGAGGCTTCGGTCGTTGCGCTGCGTTACCCCGCTAACCGACTGAGCCACGGAGGCACCCCTCTCGCAGATTAGATTAAGAGATTATATACTTACCTCTGGGCACATTCTGCAACAGGGTCCGACAGGGTTCATCATGTAAAATGACGATGAGTTGGAATGCATCTAACAAAAAATTCCCACCTACCAACAACAACAGCAAATATGACCTATAACTGGTCCACATTCGAGTGTATGCCGAATGGAAGGACTTCACTAATGTTTACTAATTTGACATCAGTTTGATTCCACACAAGAAAAGCGTTATGAACCTAATGTTTTGCTCGCGGAAACTGTAGGACAGACTTAAAAGATAAGACTGAATGGCGGAATTTTGGGAATAATGGTATCGTGGAAAACACAGCTCATTCTTTTCAATAGAAACCCACAGTATGTTACCAGGTTTCACCTCTTATATGGCTCATGCATAGCATGGAGTGCCCACTCGGAGCAGCCGTGTGAGAAAGCTTCAGTGACGTGGAGTGTAGTTTTTTTGACAGAGTGGTTCCTATCGACTTGCATGATGTAGTTGTAGGCATCAGTACCACTTACGCTGAAATGATATAAACGCGCCTCAAGTAGCTATGCCTGCGAACTGGTCCTGTCTGACACAGTGCTTCCACAGTTACTCGTTATCGCTGAAAGATCAGATTCTTGTGTGAAAACTTAGTTAACCATGTTTTCGTGTGCTGATAAATGAGTGTTCATATGTATCAGTGGATTGTAAAGAACATCGCCGGAGGGTCAAAATTCGGTGCATGGCCATTGGATCTTGTCACCGAAGCATTGTGGTGTAAAAAGCTTACTTTGTGAAGACTAACACACGCTGGAAGACATAATCTAAGACGTTGCTTGAAGTTACTTGTAGCAAGTTAATGTTATATTTTGAAGCTAACGTGTCTAAAGAATGAGAGTATTAGGTCATATTTCTGCACTTCTGAGGTTGTGTTCAGTCAGTGCTGTTTTTCTTGATATTCCCAAGCAATTCTCCAATAATAACGTTGGCCACCTTCGTATAAGCGAGATATTCTTGAGTTCGACGTGAAACACCAATGAAATAAATAAATATTTATTTAATTTGATTTGTGTTTTAGGCCGATTTCAAGTATATTTCACATATATGACGGCGGCCAGCATTATGGTGCCAGGAAACCGGGAACAGCCGGAGCCAAACCCATTTCAGGTTGCTGACGAACCTTCTCACACCGACCGCATCGATGGGAGGCAAAATAAATAAATAAATCAATCATTTCATTAACCAATCAATCAATCATCAATCAATTAATAAATGAGTAAATAGTTCACAAATTCAAAACAACATCTTACACTGAGCACGATGTACATGTAAAATGGGCTAAATCAATGATAATAGAAAAATAGTCAGTGAGTTTCTTTGGATGTACTGTCATTAATTGTACTGAATAAAATCTCAGGTTCGCCTTCTCAGGTGGTAGGTAGTAGGTTACGGCCGATTTCAAAGGAATGTGATCACACGTCGGAGGCAACATGGCGAACGATACAGGCAGAGGTTTTCTTCCCCTTTAGTGATGATTTATCACCGAGTAGATCCTCGAGATCGCTATTTGCCATTTCCGTTTATCACATGTTGTAAGTATTTTCGACCGTTGCCTATGAGCATGAATTATGTAATAGATTATAGCAAACGAGACAGCCTTTTGCCTTCGTTTTTTGTTTTAAAGTTAAGAAATCACCGCAGGGAACGGCAATTGCCTTGTCGATGTTCTAATGATAAACAATAGCTGACTGCTTGAACTAAGAAGGAAATCCATAACTATTGTTAACTGCCCATATAAATATTTGCTACGAGATGCTAAACACTTCTTGTTGCGAACTACTTTTGTCGCTAGGCCCAAGATATCGTAAATTGGAAGATATCAGGGAACTTGCTAAACTAATATCTCAGTTCTCATCATAGGAAACCGAGAGTATTATGCAAAACAAAGATGTAGATGAACATACTTTTATTTGTTCATATCTGTCTTTCTTTTTCTCTTTACATTTCATGTCTCAAACAAAAGTGAAATGGAAAGTGGTCTAATGCTTTAGGTATGTACCTTGAAATCACTAACTGCCGGCTCAAGCCCGGCCATGGACAGGGGAATTTGTAGGTTTCCGTGCTCTCACTTCTTGGGGACGCTTAAAACTCGTTAACACTCGTACATGTGTTTGTCCTGTCTAACCTTGGTTTACGACCTCTTGCGTTATGGTGGGAGGAAACTGTGTAGAGCCGGGGAAACCCACGACCATCCGTAGGTTGCTGGCAGACGTCTACTTATAAATGTGCAGGAAAATGAGTGCACGAAAGCCTCCCCAAGGCTCCGTCCCTTTGCATTGCATATTGTATAATAAATGTGACAACAACACAGCATTTGGAGTGAGTATAGATCAGTGACATCTAATAAACTGCAATTAACAACTTTGAATTTCCCAACCTAGATCGGCTTGCCATGATGCAAGTGGGTAATTATTAGAATAAAACTTTAAATGGGGTAGATTGATAATGAGTTGATAACTGGACCTGAGCTCTTACGTGTGACTATTTGCCAAGTGCTACACTGTCCTCACTAATCTGGTTTTACTCTCTGTAGCGGTCAAACTTGTGAACTTGTTGTGTTGTATTATATTGATGGTATGGGCTGTAATGGCTAAAGGGAGATAAATCATTCACGCACACTGATCATGGCATCCGGATTTGTACGTTCGAAAACTTAGTCAAGATGACGAAGCCTGTGAAACTGTAATTAATTCGTTTTGTATTGATTACATGTTTGCACTCGTTTCATAAGATTATACTATTGTAAGTCGAACAATCTTTGAAGGTTGAGTCCCTTACAAGGCAAAAAATGTCACGAACGGTGTACAACGACACATGTTTTTGACATGTGTAAACAATGAAGGTTACAGCACTGTATGTTATAACTGATGCGCATTGATGGATGTCTCAACTAATAGGAATAGATGTGTAAGACGTAAACACTGATGTGAAAGCTGCGTGGTTTAGTTAATTAAAGTCGTTAATGGAAGTGATGATTTCACTTTTCCGCTTGTTGCAGTCAATCTGTCTCGGAAAGCACGACTGAGCTGTAACTGATCGAAAGATAAAGAAAGACAGTGAATTGACGGAGTCTCGGTATTTTACGCTCTGTATGCTGTAGTCGTACAGTATATATGATATATATACGAACTAAAACTTTCTGAAAGGTTACATCTATCTCTTGAGGATTGCGGGTCTAATTCATACTCTTCCACAGGGGATACTCAACAATGGGCTTAGCTGTTATAGGGCTTATAAATTTTGAAAATACACGCTGTATCTCCAGGGTGTCACCCAGTTGACTTTTGTCCACAAGATGACCTCTAGTTAAGGATCGCCGGTATAAAAACGGTCGAGGATTGACTGTTACGCTATGTTTCTCAAAAGATCTGCTCAACACAACTGGTTTCTTTTAATCCTGTTACAGATAGATTTATCTTCGTCTGTAGTTTTCTTGTCGTTTCCTTCCGTGACGCCGGGTAAGATTATTGTGACATCCTGGTGCTATCGATAACGACTAACTAGGCAGAATAAAGAGACAGGAAAAGAACGGAACCACCAGATGGCGTGTGCGGCTTAACCGGAAGTACTGGATATATAGGCCATGTTTGATTACAACCGAGAACACACAGTTAGTCTGCGCTGGTCAGTTCAAACGAATCAATTACCCAGTATCGACAATAGCTGACCAGTGATCGATTTAATACAAGAATTTTCAACAAGGCCTGTTTTACTTAATTTAGCCCAAGGAAAAGCTGCATCAATAAAGTCAGCACGTTGTGGAGAGGCACTGTCTCTCTTCACATGAACTGACGTTTGCAAGAGGGCGCGACTATTTAGATACAGATAACATCAAGTCTCACCTCAGACACTAGACAAGCCTCGACAATGTGTGAACAGTCTGCAAACGGAAATCATATTTACCGAATCTATCTAGATCAAGCTGACTCGACTCCGGCCTTAAGACTTAAGTTTGTCCTTTACCGCGAGAAATGTTGTAGTTACTTGCATCCCCAGGGCATGTCATGTTTCATCCACGCATCAGCCCGAGTGTCTTCTTAATACAAACTTGTATCGCTGCCTAAGTGCGCAGAGTAGTCTCCCTTAAACTGAAGGCATTTAAGAAGATAACAGTCAGTTCAGCAAGATCGATCGTTACGTAGCCATCGATGTATCCATCTCGCTTCAACGAAACTTCCATCTTATCAGAGAGGTTTGTCAAGGATTCATATGCACATCCGAATACTATAACCGTGACTATATGCGTTCAAACACGAACAGCTATCTCTTCAACCGTTTCTGCGGAAACATGTGCTGGAGGGATATGCTGTGCCTTCTGATTTTCATTAAATTCATCTTTCTGTTCATTTTTTCCCCACAGATTTGACTGAACTAGTGCAGAAGTGGTATGGTAATGTTTTATTTACAATCCATGGCAGAATGAATTACAGCTGCAAAATTGTTCACAACATGTTCATATCTGTACTGACATGTACGGCATCTGCTAACCACTGTTTAAAGGGTCATGCATTTGGGGCTTTGTACGGGCTCATGTAACAATTAACAGGTTGAAATTGGAGAAAAAATCACGTATAAAATAGTGAACTGAGTGGAATTTTGGGCTTTCGTTCTAGTGAGCAATATTGTTTCAGAGGCACGTGGAAATCGCACGCCTGTTTCTCTGTTGTATGGCGTTTTCATCTCATGCACAGTGAGGCTTAATCGAAACTCCAATGAGATTTACTGTCATCAGAGATAGCTGTTTAAGTCTGATGACATACGAAGCTTATTATGGTATCTGTCAATACCTAATATTGAGAAAAGAGACTATTTTCACGTCAGTAAAGTGAATTCCTTGCAATCTCTCACAGCTTGTTGGACATTGGTGAAAACAAAAGCTGTCGGCGGCCTTGCTGAGTGATATTTGTCTGCCAGCAAGGTGTTGTACATATCAGTACGTCAGTTGTGAGAAAACTCCTCAATAACTTGCCGAAGTTCTCCTGTTTTCCAGGGCAATACGTTTTCCTTCTCCCATGATGCAGGCCTGTAGGGTATGAATTCTTTGTGTAAGGCGATAAACATCAATCAAATAAATAAATAAATTACCGAATGTCTGGACAAAGGCAAAGTGACACCTCTACCCCGGTGAGTTTCGAACTCTAAATATTGAACACCACCGGCTGCTTGTTCTGGGACTGTTTGCCGACTTCAGGACCACTTTTAGGTGCACTCGTCCTCATGACCGATCCACACGGCATTAATCTGTTTCATGTTCTGTAATCAATCTATTAATCCTGCTCAAATCACTCATAAAAGGATGTGTTCTGAGAGGCCCACGCTAGAAGCGATTGCTTTAAAAATTTATTGGTGAAGCCTTTTAAAATTTCCTGTCTCCAATATGATGTAGTATTAAAGAGCCAAGTGTAAAGAAAGAGAATGGGGGTGAGAGAGACAGAGAGAGAGAGAGAGAGAGAGAGAGAGAGAGAGAGAAAATGCGACATTTATAAGGGTTGATATTTATTGAATCGTTTGCTCCCGGCTGTGGCTTTTTTTCACAGTCGATGAAATTCGAGCTGGGTTTGGCTGTATTCGGTAGACTTTCGGGCAGCGATTTTGACGGCTGAAGACAGGCACGGTATTTTCTGTAGTGACGAATGGCTAAGCACTACATTAACCAAGAAGCTCTCAGCATTAATCACCCGTAGTTTCACGTCTGAAAGATACAGTTTTTATACAGCGAACAGCTTAACCTGCCTTCCTAGGAATATTCATGTGATTTAATTTATTTATAGGTTTGGTTTTCATGAAGAATATTTCTTTGAGATGATGAGAGCAGTTAAGGTTACAGTTCAAGGAAATCTGTCAAATCCTAGGAGGAGCCACCGCACCTCGTTAGGGATTTGTCTAGCCTTCTGATGTGAAGCCACAGTCAAATGCGCTTTCAGACTTATCGTTCTCTGTTCTCTGGCGATTATCAGCCCTCCTTCCATTTCGGGCACCGGTACACACAGTCAGTTCTCTCTTGAGACGAAATTCTGGGATAATGCGTCACTTGAGACGATGAGAAACATCGTCAGTTGTCTACAACATGAGGCCTTCGAAGGATAAAATGAAACATTCTTCAATATCGTGTTAAGCATGCACATGCAAAAATAAATAAATAAATCATGGATGATCGAAAGAAGCCAACCTATAATTGTTGTTGTGTTCAACATTTCCCGCAGATTCGTACAACCTGTGTGTCTATATCCTCAAACAAACTCATGAATGAGTGAGTGAGTGCTTGAGGTTTAACGTCGTACGTAACAATGTTTCAGTCATATTACGACGAGGATGCCTTCTGCTGTGTGCATATAAAGTGTGTATTCTTGTAGCAAGGCGAGTTCATTCCGAGAGTGTTTAGAGAGTGTGTACACGTGGGATTAATGTTATTCTCTGTCAAAAGAGTGTAAAATGTGACTGGTTGTGAACCGTGTGACCTTTTGGCTTATGAAAAACGACAAAATGATCGGAATCCGTGTGTTTTGATAACACTAATGCATTTCTATCATCACTGGTTTTGATGCGAAAGAATGGTTTTACTAGTATGCTCCTGGAGTGATCAGTGTTGAAGCAGTGGTTGGAATTCCTCAATGAAAATGTGATTTGGCATCATTATGTAGTTCTTGTATAAAGGGCCAAAATGTCGTCAGCTCTGATATGATTATGTTTTGCAAATTTCTATTCATTAGTTTCAAATGGAGACTACTTAAATTAAACCAATATAGTAAACATCCTAGAGCTTAAACTATTCTAAGTTCACAGTCAGTTCACGGAACGCTCAATCCTTTCGCCACGGGAATTCCGTCACACGCTATTGTCAGGTAAGAAAGACGTACATGGATGATGTCAGGAAAGTTTCAACGTGCGGTAGAGTTCAAAAACTGATCTTGTTGGGGAGGAGCGGCATGATGGTGATGATGGAAGTTTGGCTCTTCAACAGTGATGCAGAGTCTAAATTTATTGACAATATGTTCCTCGTGTGGCCGTGAAACCGCTGATCATGTTTGGCCGCAATGACACCGGACGAGTGGAAATTTTCAAATCGGACACTGAACCGTGGTGAAAATAATGTAACTATTGACGACTGCTGCAAATGTGTGAATACCGGATATAGCCTATGTGCTCTTTTTGCTGTTTACACTCCCTGAATTCAAAGACGGTGGATTCTTGAAAACGGCAATATTTCGATTAATTTCACAGTGACCCGGTGACCTTATGTTTTGAGAAAAGGTTTTCCACAAAAATTATCAGCCTTATTTTCACTGTACACTGAACTTTAAATTAAAACCCCGTACCACTGCAGTGTTACAGTCACGCATTGAAATGTCACATCTTCACAGCAGTTCACATCAAATTAATATGTCCAAGGCACATGTATCTTGTCGAAAACGATCGACTGGATTCAGACGACAACTGACTTTCTCTGTCATCTCAACTTTTTCAATCCCGCATTTCGTCCATCGAACGGGAAAAACTAGCCGGCTATAGTAGGTCGGCTAAGCATTAGAGCGTTTTACTTTCGTGAAACGGTTTAGTCAATTCTTTTCGTAGCCTGCTTACGGTAGTCGGCTAAATGGCCCTTAGCTGACTAACCGATCGTAAGTCACTAGATCCGCGACGTAGGATGTAGTGCCATAAACATCACTGCATATTTGATGCACATTTTTGCTTGAGTCATCGTGACAGAGGTATATTTATTTTTGTCATATACCTATAGCGGTTACCCACATAAGAGGTATCCTATATTTTTCCGTATAGATTGGTTCGTATATGTATCCTCTGAAAACGTAGACTACTTTCAGTTTTTACATTCAAAGCGACCTCTACCAGGAAAAACCCCTGAACTGACATTGGAATTTGGCTTATTGTAACTACAACAACAGCATCAAGTTGTGAAGAAAAGAACATTTAACATCAATACACAATACTCAAAGCAACGATACGTCGCAGACAAAGAAACACGTTAAAAACATAGCAATGTTGTAACGACAGGAATATACGAAGATCATATATTACACGGTTCTATATCTTAAATATGTGGCAATATACGAACTTTCACGGACTATATGCATTCTAAAATGTTATGTCTATTGTCCCATTCCTTCATTTTGTCCTTTTCATACTAACTCTCTTCTCTCACCTTCGCCTGGGGATAATATATCTACATGCATGTATTTATTGATGTAAGCGGGCAAAGCACTGCTGAGTCCAAAAAAACCTTGAATGAAGCTATTACTGATCTCATGGTCGGTATGAAGATAAACATGTCTAAGTGTAAATATTGGTGGTTCTAAAATGGCATCTTGGGGGAAATGCCATCGAAATAAGAAACGCGTTAGATTTTATCTGGAGATACCCTTGATGTGAACTTAGCAGTTCGCTGCGATTATAACTGCGTGGATGTATCCGTGGCTTAATGGGTTTTTATAACGATCTAGTGCAGCATAATTATCCAAAAGCCTAGTGCTTTGCTTGCTTCTCCAGTACAATGACCAAGGAGGCTCTCACCAATGCGGAGTTCAAGCCCAGCTTTGGATATGCGTGGGATGGGCTGCCAGTAACATGCAGATAATCCAGAGCAGGGCTGATAAATATATTTAGGGGTGGGGTGGAGGTGGGAGTGAAAGAGGAGCGGGGTAGGGTGATGGTAATGTAAACATCTTTATTTCAAAGCTACAGACTTGTTTCGCCAGTGTCCTGGACGGCTTAAATGCGTTGTTATGACATGGGATTTCACCTGGACGCGGCATATCCTTTATGTGTTGAGTTCATATACTTTTAGGTTTGGAATTTTTTTCAATTTAAACAAACAACACAACTGTATATGGGTGTAGCACATTATCCAACGAATTCAGATGCGTTACAAAGAACGAGTTCGATTAACGCTGTATTTACACTGTTCTTCGACTGGGGCCGTCTGTCTCCTTCTTTCCGCGGGACCCTCAGATGGCAGAATGAGCCTTTAAATCCTGTGGAGTGTGTCACAGTCACGTAGAAGGGTATTGTGAAGGTAATACGCTTAGAAGAGAAGCGATGAGACTTTTACTGCATATAAATCTTGCCTAGAAGGTACGCCATCCAGTATATTATTAGCACTTCCAGTGTGCTTTTCTATGACACTTGAAGCATGGATAACATCTATGCTACTGTATATGTACCTATGCAGCAACAAGCGGAGGATCAGACCAGGCAGAAAGAAATCGTACGTGGATATCTGGCTCAAAATTTACAATGAAAGCTACATGTTTCTTTGTTTTTTTCTTTGTGAGTCTGAGACGTACAGAGTTAGCAAAGAGAATGTTTGATGTAGCTGCTTGTGGGATCAGACACAACACAAGTTGTACAAAACACCCTGTAATGCATAGATAGTCTTTTCTCTACCCGCGATTGCCCATCATGTATTGTTGTTTTCCTTGCTTTTAAAGCGAAGAGAAACACACGATTGGACCGGGTCTAAGCCACAACAGAAATAATCAGCTTGTACAGAGCTGAAGACAAAGTCTTCTGTGAGAAATGTATCTCCGGGTGGTCCTTCCAATAAATGCGTAACTATATATATTTTCTTACCCTTGAGGTATCTCGCGAATCAAACTGTCAGTCGTGGGTGACGGTACATTAGAGTAGTTTTTCTGTTAAATTTTTTTAGCTCTTAGTATTCATCTTATTTATGATTATAACATATATTTTTAGTACATGTACTCATGATTTTTATATTAGCTGTATGAGCTGTAGCTAATTATAGTTTTAATTTGGGTGCATATTTAGGTGTAAGAAAACAGTGTACATAGATTGCTTCGGTGGCCTAGTGGTTAGGTCAGGCCTTGTCGGCCTCGGATCAATCCCGGGTCACACCAAAAACTTAAAAAATGGAACGTGTTGCTTTGGTCGGCACCGTGTCAGTATAATGTGATCGGAAAGGGTGTCATGTCTTGTGTTTTTGGCATGACGTTCCAGTGACGGCAGTACTTTCACGCCAGGGACTCGCCCTACCTCAAAAAGAGACAATATACCTGCGTTCTTAGGGCTTGTCGTCGTTATATACCTGAAAAACTGGTGAGCATGACTTAAAACCTCAAGTATACACGTGCATTGCACTTATCCTCCACTAACCAGTGTGGCGGTCGGTTTGAACCCATCTCTCGCTGTCTTTTATGGTTTGAAATCAGAAATTTAGTTCAACGTTCGAAAAGAATAAAAACTCGAAGAGATAAAGAAATAACCGCCCTATAAATTATTGTTTTAATGGAATAATATTGTGTTTCTCCACTGTATCGAACAGTTCGGGTTTTTCCCCCACACTGAAGTTAAAGAGCTATGACGGTATATCTAGACGATTTTTCTGTCGAAGTTCCCAAAGCACCGATAGACGGATAGGTAAGGCGTAAGACGATAGATGGACGTTCAGTGTAGGTTGTCCTCTTCTAAACAGGAAAACATTCGCATTTCCGACGGATACCTTTAGTGCTTTATAGCTTTGGTTACAGCCATTGCATTTCTGCCATCAGTGAAGGTTTCCGACTTCACCAAACCTTCGGGAGCCTGGTCACAGATCATAGGCCGGTTGGCAGCTGTACTACAACAGGCCTCCGGAAAGTAGGGCGGTTGTCAATTGCAGGAAGGTCCCTCGCCTTTGAAGACAGGATTAACTTATCTCTGTGTGCGGTTGAATTCCCACGGCTTTCCGGCAATTAGGAATTAGTCTGACTTGAATGATAGAAGGGGAATACATTCAAAATGGGTTCCTTTTTTGTGACCAACTACTGAGGTAAGGAAAAGAGTGTCTCTGTAATAATAGAATAAGGTACCTTCACAAGTTGCATAGCTAAATTTCATAACTCCTAGCCGATAGGCCAGTTGTAGCGGTAAAACAACAAACATTCAGGTTTCTATGCAATACTTTCACCTAAGGGAAATATAGTCATTGAGCTGATTATTTAGATATAAATTCTTTTGTGTGATTACAAAATCGATGAAGTGTCTCGACAAATTTATAGTTTGGTTGTTCGATTGGTCAACACCCTACTTAAGACTTGAGACATTAAGGCTAAAAGTGGCATTGGCGCGAGTACACTACGTGGAACTGAATATCATGGCGTATTGCTTTGTTGTTGACTTATTGCAAAAAAGAAACCCCGCGGTGGGATATGAACACGTGTAGGATGCGCCAAGTCGTCAGTTCTTACATGTACAAGGAAGTTTATACTTTAGGTCAGCAGAAACTAAAAGCTGCACTCGAAGTTTCGATTAATATTCAAATGACGCTGTGTTTTACAATGGTCGTGTCTGAAGGAATTAGGTTTTAAATTGACATAGCGAACATAATTCAAGACTTTTTTTTACATTTTTTCATTCACTAGGTAATGAAGTAAAGTTAGATAGGTATCTTCATTTGGTGACTCATGTTCCATTAGACCCAATATGGCTAGGTCTGGTAACCTTACCAGCACATAGATAAAGGTTCTGAAAATGGTTAGGAACCTTGAAGAGTCTAATGCCTCTGCATTTATATAGTATTATTTCACTGGACTCTCCCTAGGATGGTCGACTAAACACATATAACCAAAGCAAGGGGCTATGGATCCTCGTATTGTGTCAAGGCCATCCTGTCAGGGTTAATATGTGTTTTACAATCACCACTGACCGACAATTTAATGGACTGATGTTGTAGGGTAAAACCCCTATGATTGCGTCGTCATGACTTTCTCTCCATATTTCTCCCACCGGATCAGTCTGATGACACCGACATTTATTTATTTGATTGGTGTTTTACGCCGGACTCAAAAATGTTTTACTTATGCATATGGCAAACACATGACCATCCGCAGAATGCTGGCTGATCTTCCCACGAACAACCGGAAATGAGGACAGTGTGAGCTGGGCTTGAACTCACGGCGACCACACTGGTGAGTGGCACCTAGGTAATTGCCCGGCGCTGGCGCCCTAACTCCGACATGCCGGATGCCCTCGGTGGCACCGATAGGACTGGGAACAGGGCCGTTTCAGTCGTGCTTTTGGAAAACGTAGCTGGAGCCACATAGCAAGCCCTGAATCGACCGGGCTTGTCTCTATTTATTACCAAACACAAATAGAATAAATAGACTCGTTTAGACATCTCTGTATGGAGCTAATTTCAGACGGCACGACATCGTTATAAATAAGCTATACCAAGATAACCCTTTTGCTGTTCCATCTTAGCCATTTATTAAAAAACAAAAACAGAACTGCAGATTCTTGGGTTTTTTTTTTTCTTTAAATGTTGTTCAACGACTCATTTTATATTTTTCATTTATAAAACTAATCATTTTAGAGTGAAGGAAATCGGTTTTAAATCATAAGGTACCTGGGAAACACACTGGTTTAAAGCTGCAGCCACATACGAGATACTAATTGGCTGCCGAATAGGCGTCAGTTGGTTGTCAGTGGAATATGGCTTAAAGCTGACGTGCATCTCCTTTGTTACACTTGTGGCCATTTTAGTCTGAGGAACGCCCAATTTTCCGTTCTTCTGTCTCTGTTTTATTTTCCATGAGAGTATGCGATAAAACTTAATGCCTTCAGGTGGTACACTTTAATCTTCATGTCAATGATGGCGTGAATTCAA
Source organism: Acanthopleura granulata (assembly GCA_016165875.1). Classification (NCBI taxonomy): domain Eukaryota; kingdom Metazoa; phylum Mollusca; class Polyplacophora; order Chitonida; family Chitonidae; genus Acanthopleura; species Acanthopleura granulata. The sequence goes on from JABBOT010000017.1 coordinate 785,637, forward strand.
ATCCTTCGCTCTCTATTTCAGCGTTGGTGAAACGGCAGCCCGTCACATTATGATATGATATAAAGTTATCGCTGTCTTTGACAACCATGACAAATGACAGTCAGGAAATGTATCACAAAATAATGTTATGTGTGTCTATTTTAGATGTTTTTCTTCACTGTTAGCGGCTGGTTTGCCCTGCACGTGGTCTGCGGACTCGATGCATAACAGCCTTTGTTTTGGGGTTACGTATATAGCGCGTACCATATTGAAAGCACTTCATTTAATTCTTCGTTTAATTCTCTAATTTTTCATTGGTTGATTAGCATGTGTGTCTAAAAATTGTTGAACTCTTCTGAAACCTATATATGCCGTGTTTACTTTTCAGAGTGGATTTTTTTTATATATCCTCAACGAGCTAGGCGTGGGTTCGACGCACTCTTATAGAGTCCTTTATTTTGATGATGTAAGCTGGTGATACCAGTTGCTTTGGATGACAGTTTTCTACAACTTTTGCTTACAACAGGTTTACTAACGTTTGTTTAAAGTGAATTTCGGCGGAAGTCATGTTTGTGGGTGTACGGATTATTATTATACAGTATTGACTGTGTAATTCATTTAAAACGCTGACCTCATCTGACCGGCAAGATCGTCACGGACTTTGAACTGTAGTATCAGTTTTGTGAAGCACCTTCGTTCTGCAAGCAGGTGTCTCTGAACGGGGCGTTTGTTTGTTACATCCTTCGGGAACTGTGATTATTCCAAAGTGAATTTTACCTCCCTGCCTGGATTTACCCTGTGTTGTGCTTTGTTGGTGTGACGTCATTCAAAAGCTTAACTGATCGGGTTTTGTTTGAACTGTGTACTGTGTTCGCGTTTGCTAATCCAGTGTAATACATGATCGGATTAATTTGTGACTTTTGCTAACCGTGTGTTGTGATAATTCCGAGGACTATATGCTGGATTTCCAGGTGTACCTTCTTTTGGATTCAAAGTTGTATTTTGAACGGTGTAAAGACCGGTAAAACATTTGTTTATGGTTTCTTGTTAATGTTGTTGTTGAACTATCAGTATGTAAATGTATGACTCATGTTGGATATAAAGCATTGTTTACATTGTAAAATAAAGTCACTGGGTCTGTTTTCTGTTATTGTTTTCAATACCGTAACAACAGGAAGTAGATGTTTATCCATCTCAATAAATAGTTGCAGAAATTATAATCAATATCTGAAGGATTGATGAGAATAGTGAAGGATGGACGCACTACTCCTTCTGAGCAATGCAATCGCGGATCGAACACACCGAATCCCTTTACGATAGCTATCTTAGTTGCCTACTGTATTCGATTGCATTTGTGTACACGTGAAAAAAATGTTGATCACTGGGTAAAATGATACTGTATGGTTTTCGAGCATTTTTCTCCTTCCGGGCCATACTGATTAGAGAACAAATACCACATCGGTATACGTGTGTTGAATTCATAGAATGTGCAGTCACAATTGGTCTCTGAAGAAACTACGCACAGACTATTAATGTTGCCTTGTCAGATTGTGAGCCTCAATTCAATAGAATCGATGTTTGCCTTAAGATTTTATTTAAAGCATAAAGTGTAACATCCATAGCGATCTTGACAGAACACGTCATTATATTCACGGAAAATGTATTAGCGTAAAACAGCATCACCTTGACATGCAAAATATGAGGGAAAATGAACACCAGAACTTAACTGTTGAAAATTGTCTTTGATGTAACACTTCATCGGCCTGCTCTTTATATTAACGCACAAAATTTCTTTCCACTGGCAAAGGCCGTTTTCTGAGGTTATGAAACATACTTATCTGCTAATTATTATCCTTTAACTTGACCCTTTGGATACGATTGCGCAATGCATGTGAAAGTGACAGTTAACTGATCGGCTGCAACATACAAGGTTTATTTTGCATTTATTATACAACGCAGGCAACAAGGGTAGAGTACGTCCAAGATATTGATAAACTTAGCTAATGTTAGGACTCAAGACGTGCACAGCCAAGAGAAATATACGCTGTTCTTAAATTTAAGACACTGCTGGTTCGCCCGCAGAAAGTATACATGTACCAACCCTGCGCTGATACCAGGGGAGGGAAATATCCCAACGCAGATCGGTTAGGATATAATGTCTTTTTCAGATCAAAGGCTTTCGCTATTTGTCGGTTATCCCGTGGCGAGCACGTTCGAATGGGCTCAACACATAGCTGCAGAGCGGCGAGTGTTCTCACATCCCCCCCCCATTATTTTTCGACAACCTTTCGTATGATTTGAAGGTTTCCCGCGTTTTTGTTCGCTCCATATGGGCATGGTTCAAGCAGACACATCAGGGCTACATGGAGCGGAGAAATAAGGGCATGATGTAATAGAACTGACATCTGCTGAATAGAAAGCACAACAGTACGTTTGCTTGAGGTTAAACATGGGGTGATCATGAATAACATGAAGGGTTCAGCGAACGATGGCCTTTGATCGTGTTACACATAGTATATTATACAGTAACATACAGCAATGTACCTGGCTTATCACTTGTTATTACAGTGTCAAGCCACTTATGCTTATCTATACCTACTCCCTAAAACACACAGGTGGCATCCCAAATAATTTCACCTAAATTAAGATTTTGAAGTTTTAAATTAGTAGGGAAAAATGACTAATCAAACATAACCCTTATTCTAATAAAGGCGTGGTAAACGGAGAAAGTAGGAGATGAAGTAGGATATTCATTGAAAAAAACAAGACTTTGACTTAGTTTGGTCATTATATTTCAGGGGCCTTGCCACACACCTGCCTAAATGGTGTGACTCACTCTTGTTTCATTCCGGTTTCCCCCGGCCGTAAACATGGCCACCGTCACATAAGTGAAACAATCTTTAACACGACTTGTAACATCAAATAGTTACCAATAAATGAAACTATCGCAGCAGCCGTGCAGCAAAGGGGCCGAGAATTAGCTTGTGGGACAAAGAGCAGACACTGACAAAAATACCTATGACACAAAAGAAAGCTTTAGATCCAAAATTTAGTTTCTTTTCAGTTTTCATGAAATACGAGATCGGGCCCAGTGTAAGCCTATCTGAAAGCTCCCGCCTTATCGTTTGGAATCGAAAACTTATCAGTGCCGAAACCTTGTATGGATACGATTATCTACTTTTACAACGGGACATAAAGACCTAAAGAGAGACGGGCCGTATGCAGGCCGATACGACAGCCAGAGGTCATGTGACAGAGTCGATATGGCGTCGGACGCAGGCCCAGTGGAGTTCAGTTCATATTGACCATTGCTACGATGATTGGTAGCAATTGCTCTTTGCCTTTATCAGTTGTGTTTTTTCTCTCCCCTCTCTATCTAAGTTAGGAAGACCTACGAGCTTGTAGAGAATTTGTCAGATGATACTGAAGGGATGAGAAATCACCAGGTTGAACCGCCTTTGACATATCGATGTGGCCTTGCCAAGAGATAGCCACTGAATGAATTTAAGATGGGAACACAAACACAGGGGAAAACGACAAAGGTACATTTTTACTTAAGAATAACTCATTTCTCAGAGGCAAATTTAATCATCACGAATGATATATCATTTAAACTATTTAAGATAAAAATGAAATCGACTGTTTCACAAATATGTGAAACAATGTCTAATCAGCGTTTCTAACTTGGATTTACATGTTGTCTTTTAATTACTGGCCATAATGGGGACTTTCCATGATCATTTCCGGTGGCATTTCTGAAGACAAGGTTCCTACATGTATACTGCCATTTTGTTGATGTTGATGTCCTACATTCTGTCAAAGTCACCCACAGCTGACAATTCCGGAAAGAATTACACATTTCCCAAGGCAACTATTCAACTTAAATTACCGCAGGCGCCAGCTCCACTCGTATATAGCTGCAAATTGCTGCTAAATAGACTCAGTAATTCTGCAAATTCAGGAACCTGAAATTACAAATAATCATAGGCCAGCGAAGCAGACAATGCCGGGTAATCTCTCCATCATTAACATCGGAAGTAAATTCATGTCCGACACCATGTCTGTTTCTAGACGTTCAACACTTTTCCGTATTTCACAATACCTAGCGGATTTCGCTGATGGACGTATCTTGGGTCAACAAACTATCACAGCTGATTGATTAGAGTGTCATTCTGGTGCAACCCATTTTATTTCTAGGCTAATTTTGATAAGCATGGAAATAGTCGTCTGTATGACTAGGTTTCACCAGAACAGACCGGACGCCGTGGCTTTGGTCTGGAATGTTCATGGAACAGAGCAAGGTCTGATCGAAGGATTCTCGTTTGTAACTGTTTATCACTAACTGCAAATACATATCTGCTGCTGCCTGAGGTAGTAGTTTGAAGCCATAAACTGAAACAGCGGACCAATCGTCCAGCAAAGCTCTCAGTTGTTCCGATGTTTACTTTTCTCATTCAGTGCAAATGTATATTTTACTGCAACCTGTGGGTTTTTTTGTCAGCTAGTTTGTTTATTGCCTGGAGGCGCCTTCGTTCCAACCCAGATTCGTTGTGTCTGTTCTTTTATTGTTATGGACACATAGTTATAAGTATGCAGGCTCTTCTTTCACATAAACCGAACAGAACTGTATGGATATCCTTCATTATATTTTGAACCCTTATAAGTTCTGCAGCCTGCTGTCGGGAACAAGTCGATTGAAAGATCAAGAACTAGTAGGTTATCTATGCTATTTACGCTGTCCATCGGCTGGGGCTGTCTGTTGCTGTCTCTCCGCGGAACCCTCAGACGGCAGAGCGGATCCTTAAATCCTCTGGAGTTTGTCTCAGTCACGCAAATGGGTATTACCAGCGCAACAGGGTTAGAAGGCAAGCGAAGAAACCTCAGCAGCAAATGAATCTTGCCTAGAAGGTACGCAATCCAATATACCACGATGGTTTCCGTTCTGGTTTTTGTGACACTTGAAGTACGGATCACATCTGCGATATGGTATCACCCATAGCTGACGATACCGGTTACAGTAAAGAAAAAAATATCATCGATACAAAAACTGTGTGGAAGAACACAAGGAAGACGAGGCCAGACGAAAAAAAAGTTCGTCGATACGGGCCCTAGTTTTACAACGGTTACTATTTTGCTTGTTTTTTTTTCTGTGGGACCAACCAATAACTTTGCCTGAGACACAAACAGTTAGACTGTGGGTAGCGAGCAGCTGCTGATCTCATCTAAGTATATATAGCATTTGTTCTGCAACTTGTTGGCCGTCAGGTTTCATTGATTTACTTGCGTTAATGTGCAAAGCTCGGTTGGTCGGAGCTGAAAGAATCGATAGCTTTGGTGTCGGAAATCGACTTCTGAAAAAATCAGTTGGTCTAGAGCCTATGGAAGAGTTTCTATGAAAAGGGAAACATTTTGTGTCAATGAATTGATTTCTTTAAAAAAAATATACTACCATGTATATTGCTTTCCTTGGACAGCTCAGCGATTGAACACTCTCGGCAACATGAGAGCCTATCGGTGGTGTTTTGAGTTTTTTAATTAATTCCGTTAATGCTGATACATTTAAGATATATTTTTGTAGATGGTATATTTATATATAAATACATAGCGCCTGTAATTAATGGCAGTTAAGGTAAGTTCTTATGTCGATGCATGAGCGTTAATGCCATCTGCCAAGAGGCAGTAAATTTGCAGTTTCAAATCAGCTCTTGGGTGTTTGGTGTTTGCTTCTCAAGATCCGCCTAACGCGTCCCCTCATCGGCCTATAAATTTGCCATTGCACCCATGTATACACTACATACAAAGTATCGTGCAAAATGAATTTTCCTGTTGTTGAAATGCTTCTGTATACAAAGTATAAAACACCTACATACGGAGGGCTGTAGCTTCGTCTGTTATGTAAACATCGTCCTGTCAATCCAAGTTTAATAGGTGTTTTACAATCATCGCGGACCGGCATTGGAATGGACGGATATTGTAAGTTGAAGCCCTCGTTACGAGTTTCTGTCCTTTTCCCGATTGGACCAGTCTGACAGCGATTTAAACAACGGAATAGTAGTAGCTCTTTTACGAAAACCAGCCCGTCGGCAATCTTGCAGTCCAAGTGGTGTCCATGAACTCGGCCCTGATTCCATCGGGATTGTCTCCCTTTATCTCCAAACAGAAAAGCTGAGCTGAATAAGTAGGCAGCCTTCGATACCTTTTAAGCTAATTCGAGACTACATGACAACTTCACAGGTATTACTGTTTGCTCGAAAGGTTACGAATCTGTATATATTATCCACGTATTTAATGAACAAAGCAGTCCTGATTTTTTGCGGAGGTAAATGCGTTTACTCATTTTATTTGTCATTTTTCATTCTTACGACGTCGAACAGTTTTAACTGTTGAATGCTACTGATTTGCCCGGTGCAAATTTTCCTTTGCTGGGAACAGAGGAAACCTGCTTAAGACTTAATAACACACACAAGTAGTTGGAGTCGTACTGGCGACCCACTGCGTGTCACCGCTCGTCTGTGACGAAAATAAGGCTTTACCCAACAAAGTGGTTTTTTATTTCCTTTCAATGTGGCCATTTTGGTGGAGGGAATACCTGGATTTAGCCTTCTTATCTTTGGAGTAAAGCAAAGGAGCTGACCAAAAGTTTAGGCTTTTCCATGGGATACACTTCAGTATCTAGCCAATTACTCCGCGATTTCAACAAGGGTGAAATAACAGCTTGTGGCACGGAGACCTGTAATAAGAACAAAACAGGAAACAGAAAGTCATTAATGTAAATAGACAGCTGAATAAAAAATATATCGGCGGTTGAAATTATTAATATGGAGATGATTGATTTGAATGATAAAAGATGGGCGTGTAAGCTGTCATGACCAACTAGTGAACAGTGCGATCCAGGATGAAAGATATTCAGTCCATGCACAATACCTGTAGCAATTGCACTTGCGCGTTCGATGATATTTGTGTTTAGGGGAAATTATTTTCGGCCAGAAAAGAGTTGCGAAAGACAAGAGGAATGAAAAGCCTGTGGCTTATGTTACAATAAATAAGTAGACCTGCACGCGATGGTGCCAAGTATGCATGTGTATATGCTTTCTTGTTTGCTGCGTTGATTCGGTAATACATTGTGTTGAACTTAGAACAAGTATACCTGTGTTGATACCAAAGATTGGAAGGGGGACAATAAGTTTTTGAAAAAAGTAGATAGACACGCGCAGTGACTAGGATATCTATATGTTACATCTTAGAATGGTAGTCCTATTTATAAAATGTCGATGTTGTTTTCCTTGAATGTTGCTTACAAGTTCTTATCATTGAGCAATGCTGTCTTTAAAATGTCAGTATGCAGAGAAAATGTAGAACATATAACAACATTGCAACTTGCGCGAGAAGTACGAGAAAAACAGACACCATTGCCAGACTATTGAAATTTAATTTTTACTTGGAAGACGGCGACCAACATTTCGCTGGGAGGAAACCGAACTCAGGGTGGGGGAAACCCAGGACCATCTGCAGGTTATTTGGAGCCCTTCCCACAACCGAGGAGCTGGGCTTGCATTCACATCGATCGCAATGTGTGAGGTTTCTTTGTCATTGTAAAATATATTTGTAAAAAATATATCTAACACTATTTTGCCTTGAACGTTGCCATTGATTTATACCAGATTGCAAGTCGAGTCAAAAGATATTCTGTTCTGTTAAGTTTAGTTTTATCAGTATTAAAAATTCTCCGTATACTTCATGCTAACTGACATAACATCGATTCGCTCCACACACGGACACCGTTCTGCGAGATCCTATTTATTGGCGAATTAGGTTATAACGCGGTGATTTCAAGTGGAATGAACATGAGCAAAGCCAAAAAAGGTGATACCTAATGTAACATCTACAGTTGATCATGCTCGTCAGCATGCACAAGAGACAGACACTGTAGACCGAAGGGGCTGTAGACCGAAGATCTAAATACATATCTGACAGAAAACTTAGTAAATGCCATGTATGATGCAATGGGGTCTGTAGGACGAAGGGAAATATCCTCTCGTGTAATAGTCAAGACACTGCCGGATGGTTCGCAGACAAGATATATATATATATACTTGTAACAGCCCCGTGCTAACACAAGGCGAGGAAATATTCCAGCGTAGACCAATGAGGATTCGATTTCTTTTTCAGATCAAAGGCTTTTGCTATTTGTCGACCATCCCTAGCAGAGAATGATAGACTGGGTTCAACAGATAACTTACAGCGTGGAGAGTTCTCACAAAATTCCCCATTGTTCCTTTAACGTTTCGTCTGACATCAACGCTTCCCGAGCCTTTCGTTCCTCCACACGGTCATAGTGGCAATAGCCCGAACAGGTACATGTGGGTTTGATTGATTCGAGCGCCTAAAGGTTGACATAATATAAGATAGTTGACATCAGGTAGAAGGATGACACAACAGTAAGTTTGTTTAAAATTAAACAGAGAAGGATTAAAAATAACAACAGAGGCTCAGCAAATGATCGACTTTGAATACTATTTTAATTGTACTATATCTTACTGACAGTAATACAATTGTTGCAATTTTGGTCCACATTTAATGCCACGGCATTTGCTCTTCAATACATATATCCCAAGATACACAAGTTTACTTATATGAGAGAAAAATGACGATGAATAAACACAGCCCTCATTCCAATAATCATGAAAACTATTTTTCTAGTGGGGAAGGTAGGATATTAAATGAAAAATACTACATGGCCTTGTTTGGCAACGTTAAATGCAAGTCTATCTGAGAATGCAACGTTAAATGGAAGCCTTTATTGTTATCGTTATTAAACAAAAACTTATCAGTACCGAAACCTTGTATTGATAGGGTTATCTACCACGATGCTTTCAAGGGCGAGAGAGGGAGAGATAGGCCACATCGAGGTCGATACGAGGGGCGTAAGTCATGGTTTACTGCCAAGCAGACTGGCGCGCTCGGCATTTGCAATTTCCTTGCATCGCCTGCGTTTTTTCTCCCTTCCTCGTCTCAGTTCGGAAGACCTTCGCGAGGTTGAGGCTGATTTGTGGGTTGATACTGATGAGTTGATAAATCACCAGGTCGACCCGCCATTCGCATAGAGATATGGCCTTGGCAAGAGAAGTCGCTAAATGGATTCAAAACGAGAAAACAAATGAAGCTTAAAGCTACAAAAGGTTTGCTTCCATTGAACAAATAATGCTTTTTGTATAGAGCTAAATTTACCCGTCGGGAATAATGCATCACTGACATGACCTCAGGAGAAAGGTGAAACTAAACTCTAAAAGATTTCTGTCAGAAAATATTTGATTGTCGCCTCTGATTGGAGCTTGCATTTTATGCATATATTAATTTTTGTTCGGGGCCTTACCATCATCACGTTTAGGTGTTCAAAAAGGACAAAATTTGTATAGCACCATTCGTAACAGCTTATTCACATTCCATCGAATATATCATGAACCCAAAATTTCGGATACAGTTACCGGGAGTTTCCTAAAGCGACAAGTTCTCAAAAGTGACGACATGGTTCTCAAGTACCACAGGCGCCAACTCCACCTGTAAATTCATGTGAAGTAGACTCACTAATTCTGCTAATTCCGTGACCCTAAATTACACCTACTCATAGGACAACGAAAGAGACAATGTACGGTAATCGTACCATCATTAAGACCGAAATTTCGACGAAACCTGACGTCCGTCTTGGAGTAAATTCATGTCGCACACCCCGCGTATCTCCAGTCTACAAATGTGATGGATGTATCGGAGCGGGCAAGAGCCTTGTGGGCTGGATTTGGACATCTTGAGTTTAAATAACCCGGTTGTCACAGAAGGAGCAGCTTTTAATTTGTTGTCCGTTATATGGTGATTTGGCATAATATATTTTAAGGAGAGTTTAAATATTCGGGCTGATGAAAACGTGTTGATCATAATATAGGCACGGTGTTTATTCGGTGTCCAGCACTTCCCTGGCCGAAATAACATTAATATCTCTTTCGTTGATGCCATTTGTGTTATATGCTGATTTCAATAAATCTGCATTTGTATAGCTGTGGTCAGATTTTTGTGACAAGGAAACCGTGGAGACCGGAGAAAAATCAGCCCTCTGTCTGACAATGTTCTTGTCGCATGCAGATAGACCTGGACTAGAACGCCCAATCAAATTAGGCAAGGAACAGTCGGCCGTTGTGAAAATGGCGATAGTAGATTCCCCTGCCCCCGCTGCAGACATGTATATAGATCTATACCATGATGTTATGATCTCCAAGATTTGGTAAGAAAAAGGGTCAACGTAATACACAGTGAATATCTGTGAGTCACACGTGTGAAAGTTCATCAGTAACTTCCTAGAAGTTGGTGCACTTCCTTCATCCAGAAAGCTAACAAACAGCGTATGTTTAAGTGAAAACTTCTTGAGCATGACGTGACACGTCAGTTAAGTAAATAAATAAACAAATAAATATAAATATAAACATGATTTAGCGGTTTGTTATTTTGCACGATATCCTCCGTTCTGCAGTTACATATAACAACATATATGTTGTTATAGATATATAGATGTAAACGGCCAAGAAAGGAGTTGTAAAGATATATAATTCAGAAGAATAAAAGCACAGGCTTTTTTTACAGCCGTCCATTGATGCTTCCTAACTTTGACTAAACGATCGTCATCTAGCCAACCATTTGAAGAAGATTTTGTTTATCGTAAAAGACGCTTAGCGTATGCTCTTGTTTGATTAAGTGGCTTCGCTCACTTATATAAATCTTTCATTTGGTTGATTTTGGGGGGGGGCAAAGCGTTTCTTTTCAGTTTTAAGAATGTATTGACTGTTAGAATCATCGGATATCAGTTGTGAATCGAATGGTAACGATTTCTTTCTATGTTATTACCTATGGTAAGTGGACCATTACTCGCACAGCAGGCAAAGAAAGTACGAGTCTACAATTAAAACGCTCGTCATTTCAAGGAGCAGTAGTGGTGTGTCTGTCATGAGTGACAGACTATGTCGTTGTGGGATCGCATTATATGACTTCGATGAGTTGAGTGACTGGATACGTGCGACTTTGCAGATGAACCCAGTTTGCACACGCATGTACAACCAAATAACAGCAGTACAGCAACCATTTTCACGATCTGCTCGCTCGGAGATCAATATATAGTCTATAGGCCGAGTGCTGATCGCCTCTCTGTGGCCTGTTTGATCTTTTGCATATCATTTCCGTGATGAATTCTACAATAAATATGTGAAAATTGGCATAAACGTACTGGAATTATCTTACCAACATAATGTTCAAAGCAACACTAATTCGCTGACAAGCATGCAAAAAAGTTGGTATAATTAATCATGGGAATATGTTTCATTCAAAGTGACAAAAGATATACATACACTGCACCGCAGTGGTTTTATGGACAACATGCATAATTGTAGTGGTTTGTTTATCTCTTTCACCCGCATCCGTCGAACTGTTTTCCCTCCCATCTTGCTAGCTGGTTTACTCGGCCGTATTTATTGGCGTAAGCTAAAGCACTCACAGATGCACAAGTACCTTGAACGAAGCTATTACCGCTCTTATCAGCAGGGAAAAAATAAACATCTCCACATAAAAGTATTGGTGGTTCTTACAATACACTTTCTGCAAAAAGTTCGTCAAGGCAATATATATGTAAGATTTTATTGGCGATATCCATGATGTGAACTTGAAATTGGACACGTTTATGTTTGAATAAAGGGCAACAATCGCCTTGATTCGTATTGGCCGGACTATTTTTACAACTTTTAACACTCGTCTCGAACCAGAAATTCTCGAGCGGAAACAAATAACAACTCACGTGCGTCTTCGTCTGAGGTGTGTGCTTTGACCTGAAAACTGTTTCATTCATGTAGTCTTGGAGACATTCTTTTAGGTGTACACATGTTTCGTCCTATTTAGCAAATCTCCGACATTAAAGAATTGCATGGGTAACTCACATTATTCTACGAGCCGAAAAATTTTCTGTAGGTTTGCTGGATTTCCTTTGACCGATCAAGAGCAAGTAGGTTAACTTCGTAACCTTTGGAAATTTAAATCACGTTTAGTATATCCCAGTCACAACCGCTGAAACGCCATTCAGTGTTTTATGCTGGCTTCCAATAGGTTTCTTAAAAACTTGCTAACACAAAATCACAAATGTGTTATTCTGCCTACGAGCCAATACCAGTTAGAGTTATTATTGTTCTGTTTTTGGTGCCCGTTTCGATCTGATTTTGTGACTCAGACATTGTCACAGATCATAGAGCTTTACATACACCGGTTAACAAACAACTTGAAACGCTTAACTCCTTTCATATTTCCTAATTAGCACCAAACGAAGAGAGATTGATGAGTCATTTTGTCACCACGGTCATAGAGTAACAGACAATTTCACTTCATTCTTGATGCAATACATAACAATTAGTCGAGAGACTGAATAAAATATATAGTTATTTTCCACATCACTGGATACTGGAACAACCTGTGACAATTCCCATGTTCTTTTTAAGTTTGCCTAGACGCCTGTGATATTTTGGTAGTCAATTTCTTTGCTCTACAAATGGCTATACATGAACAGAATGTAACACCAGCCTTTTCCAGGGATATCCTACCGTAGATTACGGCCTCTAAACGTTCTATGCCGATTGCAATCAGGGAAGGTTTGCAAGTTCACGAAACCTTCGAGGTCCTGGTAACAGATCGTATGCGGAGTGTCAACCGTAAAATAGCAGAGCCAAGGAAAGCATGCCGGGGCCTATCGCTGGGAGGTCCTACCGCTTTCCCGAAATTAGGAATCACTTTAACAGTCGTTGCCTGTAGCCTGGCGTAACCCGCTTATAACCTCAGACGACGGCTTCCGTTAAAATAGCGTGACAATACTACCTTCTGAAGCGCCTTTGTTTGTTTGTATAGCTTTGCACAATGTATTAATTTTGTAGTTGCTTTTCTGCCAGTTGTAGCGACAGCTGTACTTCTAGTCCGAGTTATAGTCTGGAAGCTGTTTACCTGGATATAAAATTCGATTGTTTGATTATTCAACCGGTAAAGCATCCAGATGGGTCTGTTCTTTGATTGTATGATCGATGAACTCCATACCAAACACTGCAGAGATGATGACTTATCCAATGACGCTATCTAATAGGAATGTTTTCTGCCCAAATGACACACAGCAAGTCAACGAATTGTCCATGGGACATGGAAGTGTTAGTCCCCTTCGATAGACACTAAAAAATATAGGTCTAAATGGTGAGTCCAGCTTTATAATTAAATGACACTTTTTCTTACAGCTCTGATGCATGGTTGCCGAGTACAGAGTAAGTCCATTCTCTAACAATGAAGACGGGGATACATTCTAGCTGCTTTCCACATTTTGTCGCCAAACATTGGAGCATTAGGTCAAGAGTATCTGTGCAATAAGTAACTAAGGTTTCTTCACAACAGATGTAGCCAAGATAGGCAATCTAAACAGCAAAAACGGAAGACAGATTTGACAGTGGACACAAGACGCACAAATGCAATGGCCCAGTCATTAAAGTCCTATTATTCTAAATTCATATGGGATAACTCCCCCGGATTCTTCCTAAACACATATATTAAATACAAGGGATTTGGGATTCGCCTATTACGTCAAAACCATCTTGTCAGTTAGGATTTATATATGTTTTACAATCACCGCTGAGGAGCAGTGTAACAGACGGAAGTTGCAGGGTAAAGCCCCCAGGATTGCGTCCTTATGACTTTCTCTCCTCCTTTCCCTGAATGAGCCAGTCTGACACCGACAGGTCCGAAAATTAAACACCACAATTTCAGTCGAACCACAGAGCAATCTGTCACTGTTCGTGGCGTCTGTGCATCTGTGCACTTCATCGATCGGGCTTGTTCCCCTTTGTTGCCAAACAAGAACACTTGATTTATTAAGTACACACCTTAAGACGACTCTTGGAAGAAAAAGGCAGCTCACGTACAAGTTATGTTTGCCGCCAGGTTGTAAAATATTATGTTCATTTCGGTAAAGTTTTTGCTTTCCTTACAGCTACTACGACACTGGAAATTGACATTTGACCGTGCTCCGTCGCCTAGCATGAAACGCCGACATTCTGTGACGTAATGCTTCCCAGCGCGGATCACTTTTGTCCACTGAAACTGTAGTGAGTTGCTAGGGTTGTGTTTGAAACTGTATATATGTAAACTTATAGCATGACATGAACAAAAACAGCAATGACCTGGAAATACTTCGCAGTGTTGTTCACACATGTACTTGTTACAATTAAAACAAATTGACAGTGTAATCCCATATGATTACATGTTACATTGACAGTCAACTGACAAGACTGACGTCGCAGCTGACAAACAGCTGATATCTCCTAACTCAGTGACAGGTCAATCTCTCATGAGCTCAGACAAAGCTTACGCTTAAGCAACGAATTCATACAAAATTAAGCAATGTTTTGTATTCGAATGAGAATTTTGTAATCTTTTTAATGAACAGTGTCACAGTCATGAGCTGTGTTTCACTTGAAGAGGCTAATTCCAGGCAAAACAATATCTTTCCATTGGACTTGTTATTCATCGCCACAACAGGGGGAGCCCCAGTAGATGGGAGCATCAAAGGAAGGCAGAATGTAATAGAGTTGACAACTGGTAAAAAGATACTCCAACAGTACCTTTGTTGAAGATTAAACACGAATTAATTAAATACAAGAATGGCCAAAGAAATGATCGCCTCTGTGGATTACATTAAATTGTACAATATAGTGTTGCCCAGTGGTATTAGTACTATAATTCGTCTACGTCTGTTCATAGTTTACGTACCCTTTTCGGTCATATGCTATAGTATACATATACTGTCTAAACACAAGAGGAGCGCCGAGCAATTCTTTTCAATCACGAGTTTCTTAAAATAATACCGATAGAATAAATGGCGTTCATGAAACATAGCCCTTATCCCCGTAAAATGTGATTGGCGGTGAAGATACTTTGATTTGAATTTGGGACACTTAATGTAAATCAGAACATGACCTTCATGGGTCAATTTTTAAGACTGTTCCCTGGTAAAGGTGGCTTTCTCTGGACAACACGGTATTTTCCACCTTGCTCTGAGCGTCCGAGATGAATTGTGTGCCAAATTTTTGAGCACATTGTTAACCCGGAATAAAACATATAAATCACATAAAAAACTAAAATACCCTTATTTGAAGGTTAGAGAAAGTATCCCAAACTTGAAGAGTGTAACGCAGATCGTGCTTTATTCCCCACAATTTGCGTTCTTGCCGAAAACTGACCTGAGATCAATTATCATAACGTTGTCGCTGACACGCTGCTGAACTCACCCCGCACTACATGTTTTGGTCAAACCTGACGGGGAGTAGTGAACCCTTTGTTTTGGTTTATATTCTGGACGTCGCCCTAAATTTTCTTTCGAAGCTATCTTGATGGCATTATAATGGTTTCACATTGAACTGAACGGTTCAACTGACTTGCATGTGTATAGCAATAGCCGACTGAAATTTTTATTAAGGCATCAGACAAGACACTTGATTCAATCGAATTATGCAGATTTCTGTCCTGTGGGTATTTTGAGTTATGCTTGGACCGCAGGGAGATAAACCACCGCCCTCTGACATGCACTGGCAAACCTTTCGACTTCGGGAAACTGAACACACGACTGTGACCTCATTGCCTATAACTGAATCAGCACTTCAAACCAATAGACCACGTATCGATCTTTTTGTCCAAGTACTTTTATGACAGTTTTGTCGGCCAACACACTTGCTCACCCCTATTATAATCACAAGCTCGCCACCCAATCTCTCGAGGCATTATAGAATACTAATCTTTCTTCCAAAAACTTCCCTTTTTCTGGCGAGCTGAACTTCTAAGCGCCCTTTTCACTATGAACACTGATAACTATACTCTGGAGGACAAAGTTATTTTGCAATCTAAAATGAAACATAGTTAAGCTTTAATTGGGAGAAAACCGCCTTTAGCCACAATGTAGTGTCAGTAGTTGTGAAAATTTCACGCTGGTGTCCTACCAAAATCATTGTTTTCAAAGACTTAGAATTATGATCTTGTAACTTTCCTAGGCATGTTGCAGTTGCTGATTGCAGATAATATTGTTGGTTTTGCATAAACATGTATAGCAAGGAACTAAAAAAGAACCTTTTCAGCTTTCTTTATGATTATTTTACGCATAAATACTTTACAAATTTTTCGAATATCAAGTAAATTAGGATGAACCTCCAAAAAGACCAAAAATATGAAGGATTTGACCTTTATTGTAGACATGAGAAAGATAAATGCGTTTGTTTCCACTTTTGATTGTCTCTGTGGATGTCGTTGCATTTCTAAACCCAATCACATTAAGCAGATTTTCAGCACGGACCCGGCTGTCCCAATTTAGAAGACAATTGCACCAGGTGATAAGCAAGTACTCGCATTTTTCTGAGCTGGCATTAGCTTTTACGGTCAAGTGGTAATCACAATTTAGCTTTCGAGGAGCATCCTTTTTCTTTCCATGCTTTTAATGGATGGAATTTTACCCTTTTCTGTAAAAGATCTCAACCCAGTGTTTCATACAATAGGTTCCTTCAACCTTGGATGTCCCAATCCAGTTTAGCTGACTCTGCAACCGTGAAACATTGTTAGGAAATCTAAGTTAAGATAAAATACCAAGATTATTTCTATTATCTTTTCATGGGGTGAAAAGTCATCAAATTATCCGTCATCTGGCTTAATTTTCACCTGATCTCCTCTACCTCATTGGAGACGCTTCTTACATGATCAACAATGGATTTTGTTTGGACGGCGTTAGCCTCAATGGTCCAGCTACAACACATACCTTTGTACCAAGACCCGCAAGATGGAGATTTCTCGCGGTTTCAGATAGTACATGAGTTTTCCTAGAGCTTCTCTTCTAAAATCTGGCTCTTTTATCTTGCTGCTAAATTAACACATTGATTGCTCTTTGCACATTCTCTGCTCCTCACCTCAGATGGGCAGCTATATTTCTAAGAGGGGGTAACGATCTTCCATATTTTGTGGACGGGTCCCATTCATTGACGCTGTTACACAATTCTCTCTGAGAAGAAATCACTTCTGTGTATGTTCTTCTTCCACCATTCAGTTCACACGTTGATGGCACGTCGGCTGATACAGAAACCATCACCGTATATTATCCCGACAAGGACTTGCAAGAGATG
This sequence comes from Acanthopleura granulata, assembly GCA_016165875.1. NCBI lineage: Eukaryota > Metazoa > Mollusca > Polyplacophora > Chitonida > Chitonidae > Acanthopleura > Acanthopleura granulata. The sequence goes on from JABBOT010000017.1 coordinate 802,829, forward strand.
ATCAGCAGTCGACTTATCCAGTAGTAATCTTGTGACCGCAATTTACCGATACCATGATTATGGATATTTTGGACATAATGTAGTTATAGTAAAGAATAAGCAGTTGTTAGTTTTAGCCCTCTGACTAGCGTCGAATGATACACGTTTTCCAACTCTGCCATGAATCCCCCTAATACCCCCCCCCCGTCCTCCTACACCCATGTACCCTCCCATACTCTTACTTACTAATTTTGACTGCTTTTTATGCGGTATTATATCGTCAACAAGACCAGGTAAGTCATTTATCCAGTGTAATATTTTGACGCCTGTACTACCGTACTATGGGAAAGAAGAAACAAATCGGTCGATCACTTCCTGTAATACAGGAAATAATAATCGCCACCTACTGTTAAAGATGTTCTATGGTAATCCTACAAGTTTTATGACCAGATATCAAGGTCTAAGGTTTTCAGATGTAATGTGGACATGGCTGAGCAAAAACTTTCCAGGATCGATAATCCATTGATCCGATCAGTGATTATAACTTGCTTTATCAAATAAGATGGGATTATGTCTGTTTAGCGGATCCCTTGTCTCGGAAACCTAACGGAGCTTTAAACAGTCTTGCGTGTAGTAGTTTGTATTTACCTACCACATTTCCAATAAAGTCATCTTTTCTGAGTGCAATCTCCATCAGTCTAATCCCTTGATAAGTGTGATGTATCAGACGAAAGATTCACCACGCAGACCTGGTTAAGGGCCTTTGTTCCAAATGTGGTTTAAATTGGTAAGTATTTGTTGGTCCCTAGTCTAATGTGAACGACCTGTCCGGCCTAGAGCTGTTTTACGGCAGCATATTTGTCTCCTGGCAATAGATCAGGTCTTTAACAAGGTATTAACGGCCTCTGAGTTAATTCGTCATAACAAGTATCTGTGAAGTCAGACACGCTGAGTGGGATTAATGATTCGCTTGCTACAGTGTTGGTAGAACTTACAAAAACAGGCATATACAAATCCGAGTGCCTATCTTACGTGTACTTTGGAGGCTAATGAGTGAGTGATTGTAATATGAAAGAATTGTGGCAATGGCCGTACGGAACACTTAGGCAGGTGCTGTTATAAATAAAGGTTCCAATTGTGTGGAAAGAACTTGAAGATATCCATGGCGATTGGAAACACCCAGGCTTGACTTGACGATAGGTCGACGTACTTTTGTCGCAAGGTCTACAGTTCTGTCTAGGGAAATGGTAAGGACAATACGTTTACATTAAAAACAGAGATGTTTACAGACGTCCAAGTCTTTTGTACCAAGGTCAGCCAGGTCAAGCAAAGATAACTGTCAATTACTTAATGATGAATATTTTATTCTTCATTGCAAACACTGTTGAGAGTCAGAGAAAAAACTCTCTTCGAAAGGAGTTCAAAAATATGTTCTTTCGATCACGTGAAACATAGTTTGGAAGGATAAAACTCCCATGTGGAGACACTGTAGCTCGCGGGTCTTTTCCAACGGTCTGGCAACAACCGAGAGAATTAAGTTAGACGGACATTATTGTTATCTGTAATATATTTCCCCTTGTGCATCTAAACAAGGCATTTTTAAAGAAGTGCAGTCTGAAGGAAAATGACAAAAAAGTTGTAGTACATCGAAAGAAGAAATCAATTCAGGCAAAAAATGAATACAAATCACATAAAAACCGACAGCCTGAGTAAATGACGACGTGTTAATCTTTGTGCAGATACGTGAATTCATTTTCATTTTCATTTTTTTATTGTTATGCTTCAGGGATTAGTACGGTTCCTACATTGATTTCAGAGGTAAACAGTTAGTGGTCCTAATTACGGGGAGTGGTTGTGGCTGACGTCATGATGACCCAGGCGTGCTCAATCTCGAAATAACTCCATTTAACCAGGAGAGTAAAAAATAAGTAAACACGGAGTCAATGAAATCTTCATCATGGTGTCTGATTTTTTCCAGCAGGCACCAGGCAGATTCAAAGCACGGATTCAGCTGTTCGATTTCAAAAGATAATAATGCAAGGTTTTATGAGGTGATATTTTTCTGTTGTAATATTAGTTCTTCGATAATTGTTAATCAGAATTCAGCATTTCACGAGTTTTGTTTTTTGTTCAATATTTGTAATTCCTAATGGATGCAATTTTAACCCTTTGCAAATATCCAAACAGCCTGTGCAAGACGGTTGGCTGGGCCTTGGGTGCTTCATGTGTCGGGTTACCTTATGTCGGCATGTTCACATCCGGCTTAACCGACTCTAGCACAATTCTGCACTGCTATCAAAACTAAATTAAGACAAAACACTGTGGCTATTTTTATCATCTTTTCAGCAGATGCCAACGTCATGAAATTATCCGACTGCTGGCCTCCACTTGTTTTTATTTTATTAATTTTCACCCATCGCCTTTACGAGGCGGGTGTTTCTCAGGCTGGCTCCTGTGTTCTGGACGTACGTCCCTGGCCTAAACCTTCAAGCAACTGTACATTTCTGCCTTGTGCCAATACCTTTACCGTCGAAGTTTCTCGCGGTATCTGATAGTACAAATGTACATGAATTTTTCTGGGTATTTATTCTCTAACTCTTGATTTTGCTTCTGAATTCTCCATCAATTGCTCCTTGTTTACTTTTTGCAATTCACAGAAGTTGAGTACCTATATTTTTAGAGGAGGTAATGACATTCTACGTCTTTTTAGATCCGTCCCTCTCAATGATGCCGGTACTCAAGGCTGCGTCAAACAAACACTATGTCGGTATCTGCTTATTTTTCGTCACCAAGTTTATACGATGATAACACGTCCGTTGATACTATAACCATCACCACTTATTATTCTGACATAACCATCACCACTTATTATTCTGATACGGATTTGCAGGAGATGATATCAGCAATCGACTTTTCCCGAAGTATTCTGTTGCTAGAAAAAAATGACTGAAAATTTCCCGATTTTGTAAAGGTCAGGTTTTGCTTCACCCCTCCTCGCTAACTGTGTTCTCACCTCAATCACTGGAGATTTAATCAAGTTTACTGCACAAATACACTAAATTCTCTTCAAAGCCTCTTTTGAAACAACCTTTTTCAAAACATGAGAAAGGTACAACGTGATAATTATTTCACATCGATTGAAAATTTCTTTACCTTTTTGGAAAATGCCTAGTACAATGTGTTGGCTTCCTGTCAAATGTTTTATTGTCATGTTGCGACAAACACCTTGATATATAATCAAGAATGGTTTGAACTACTGTTAGAAACACACAACAGAAACAAGCTGTTTGGATTAAGTCTGGAAATTAACCTCACCTTATTTTCGCTTTATATGGCTACGGCGGAGTAATAATTAAATGGGCTGTTACTATGTTGGGTTTTAGAAAGAGCAAGGCTCAAGAAGATGTTAATCTACTAAGGAGCCGCTGGACTCGCGTCAGATGACATGCGAGTTCTACTCTGTAATGGTCCCCAATTTCCCCTGCTCTATCCTTCCTTACGAAATCCCACTTCTCGTGTAACTTTGCAGCGGCATTATTTAGTGAACAAGACTAGATCAGTCATTTGATTAGCATAACAATTTGGCGCTCTCTTCTCTTTCAGTAATCCTGACTACATATCGTTACGTAGTGTGGTTTAACACTCAGGTTTCCTTCACCAGTAAACTTACCGACATTATATTAGTGAAACCTGTAACATTCAGTTAAAAACATTTTAAAAAGTGATTTATTCTATGCTATCCACACTTAACACATACAGTCGGACGAAAACTTCATGAAATACAGGAAGTAATAATCACCAATTACTCTTTCTATGGAGTCGCATAAGTTTCATGAGCAGGGATCAATGTCTAAACTTTCGAGTCGCCGTGTGGACATGGGGTTAGATTTCCGGGAGGTATGACCCTTTGATCCGATCAGTGATTATAGAGTCTTTTACATCATCACAGGTCGTCTGGGTCCCCAAATAAGACGGGATTACATCTGTTTGGCGTATCCATTATGCCGTCGATCAAGAAACCTTACAGCCTTACACAGCCTGGGTTGGACTGCGAGCTGTATTTAGCTCGTATGTTTCCACCCAAGTCACCTTCTATGAGAGCAATATCCAGCACTCCAATCCGTTGACAAGTCTTATGCATCAGACTTAAGATCCATCACGCACCTGGTTAAGAACATCTAGTGTTATGCCATGATACGGAAAGTATTTCCCATCGACCGCAAAACCGTCAAAGACCAGTTTACGTCTATAGACCTTATTGTATGAGGTTACAATGAAAGGTGCTAGGTTAAATCCGGAAGACACATCTCCCAGCATACCCCATTTTACACGCTTATTTATTACGCAAAATACACTTTCAGATCTTGGTCCGTCACTCTCATAAGCCAGTTAGGCCCGATAGTGACTATCGGTTGGATGAGCTTAACAACAGGTCTTCTATTAGAGGTATTTCTAACTAAATAAGAGACCTTGTCAATGGCATGTAACGGACGGTCTAGAATCGGCAAATACTGGTGTCATGTCATCATATGCTTGGGATTGATCTCTACCTCTAAAATTAGTCTGACAATACAAGAGAACGATTCACTCCCGAGGGCATCTTTGTACAGATGTCATGTCAGGTTTTATTGGACTAATAAAATATGTACGTCAAACACCAATGAAGTGTAAAAACGTTCCAGGTATTTGACATCGATCTAACGGCCGGCAATACCGAGGCTTACAAATCGGTTTATTCAATTATTCCGCTCTTTGAAAAGCTGGCCCATTATATCATAGACTTGTTTAAATGTTGGCTGATAAATCAGCCTTCAACGTGTGTCACTGACACTTGATATGCCACAGAAAGAAACCGAATTTTGTGTAACAGGTAAGACTCGTAACTTTCGAAATCCGGTAAGGTTGATAACCTTTCCGCTACAACCAACTCATTGCTCTGCGTATTCATCTCAAGAGGCTGTCTGTGCAAGGGTCACCTGTGAGGTTTAACTCAGCAGGCTTCGTTCCAACGAGATTCACACAGAAAAGGAACCAAAGATGATAAACAGCCTTCATACTTTTGATTTGTGCACCGTCTGCTTCTTGGTGTTAGTTTGGGAAGGGATCTTATTCACATCCTGCGGATTTACTTTCTTGAAGAAAGTCTCTTAAAACTTCAACTGCAAATTCAACATCTGTCAAAGACCAAACTTATCCACAGAGACGTGCCGAAGATGTACACTCTCATTATATGTATCACAAATTTAAGTCGTCACTTATAAATAGCTTTAACCAAGTGTTTATTCCTGCGATGTCAAATGAAGACATGTATGCACTAGCATCATATAATAACAGAATAGTTGCCACCTTTGAGCAGTCTATACAAGATATTAACAATCTGTTGGAATTAATTAACTCAGACTCACACATGGGAAGTGGAAAATTGAAATCTGTGGGAACATTTTGAATGGAGCTCACAAGAGCAGCCGTAAACATATCCAAGTGTCCTGCATACAGGTGCTCTGGGGACTGATGGGCGTGTGGTTGCAACACGGAAGAGTTATGTCGTTGGGAACACTGCGGTATGTGGCCGTCCATGCAAGGTGTTAATTGTAGGGATGTCAATTTGAAGACATCCAAGGTGATAAACGAAGCCAAACCCAAGCTCAAGTCGAGCCGACGAACTTGGTCGAAAGGAATACAGGACATCAGGTGGCAAGCTTAAGGAGGTCAAGGATACATAACTGTAAAATATTTAATGATGATATATTTTGAAGTGTAAATAACTGAATAATTACGTGTCCTATGTTTTTAATTCTTCATCGTCAATACTAACAATCTTAAGAGAAAATGTCAGGGTTTGAAGCTGATTTCAAAAATGCATTGGTTCCATACAGAATAAATGTTTGCCCCGTCAGAATGAAATCGCCTCGACACAACCAGAGAAAATAAGCTAAATGCATATAAATAATCTATATAAAAACATTATCTCTGAAAATGTGAAGTAAATGGTCAGCATTATTTACTGCACAAACTGTACAAAAAATAGTCAGATCTTGTGGGAGTAAAAAGGGTATCATGTCACTCCAGAGGCAGAAAAACATGTGTTCATCAGTTGCCATGCGGAAATATCACGAGACGCATGTGTTTGAGTGTGGAATTATTCAGTGCTATTTTATTGTTTCTATTTTGATTCCTGCTATCAGCCTTGAAAAACTAAACAGTTATTACGTTTTTTTGCTTGAAGGTGTCGCTGAAGTCATCGTAAACGAAGCGTGCTCAATGTCAAAAATAAGGCGATTTATACGGGGGGTGGGGTGGGTGGGCGGGAATAAATACGGTCTCAGTAAAATCCTTATATAAATATAAATTCTCTTATAGGACGGCGGCCAGCATTATGGTTGTAGGAACGCACGACTATCCGCTGATTGCTGGCGGACATTTCCACGCACGGTCGGAGAGGAAGCCAGCATGAGCTGAATTTGAACTCACAGCGATCGCGTTGGTGAGAGGCACCTGAGTCATTACCCCGCACTGGCAGGCTAATCGCCTTGGCCACGGAGGACCCAATTTTTTCTGATCTAATAGTGTAAATACAAATGTTAATCAAATGGTTTGTAATTTATGATGGATGCAGTTTTAACCCTTTCTATGTAGAACGCCTGTGCAACGCAGTTAAATTAGTCCTGGTTATTTCTTGTATTAGGTTGCTTTTACCAAAATGTTAGCTTGACTAACTCTGTAACCCTGCCGTACCGATATCAAACATAAATTAAGGTAAAGTATTAGGAATATTTTCATTATCATCTGAGGTCGAAGTCATCAGACGATGCGACCACTTGTTTTTCTTTTATTATTTTCACTGGCCTTTCTCTCTCCGGTCGGAAATGGATTTGGGGCAAAAGAGGTTGAGGCGGTTATTTTCCTACAACATTTATAACGTAATTTTAAAACATATAACGTATGAGTTTATAAGTGTTTGCGATAATGTACCAAATTAAGTATGGTTATAGTTGTTAGAGCCCACTCCGCCAGTTTCATGTATCTTTGGGCGCCGTGAAGGCCTGATTTAGGAATCATTGAAGCTGTGGCCCAGAAAATTGTGGCCAAAAGTTTTAACCTTTACTGTATTGTTTTGAGAGATACAGCTTCTTTTATGGCGACAACTACAAGTTTGTGTGTTCATATGAACCAATACTTCGGCCGATACCAGGGACACAGGTCACGTGAGTGAGTCATTATGGCGTCTGACACATGCCGAGTGACGTTCAGTTCATACTGATCATTGCTAAAATGATTTATTCCCAAACAAATCGACGTGCTTGGCATTGGCGTTCATCACTTGCGTTGTTTTTTGCTCTCTCCCTTCCTCAGTGTGGACGATCTCAGCGAGGTTGTAGCGAATTTGTCAGCTGGTATTGAAGAGATGAGAAATGACCGGGTCGACCCGCCATTAGCATGTCGATTTCTTGGCAAATGGATTTAAAATGAGAAAAAAGAAATGAATTGCGAAAGTGGAAATGTTTATTTTCATCCAAGAAAAAATTCCCCCCTTAATAGTAAAATTTAACCACCTCAGATGTAAGTTGAATCGAAAATGTCAAAGATTTATGTCAGAAAATAGTTGTTTGTCACCTTTGATTCGAACTTACAGTATTCTTAATGACTGTACAGGGCCTTACCAAGATCACTTGGAGATATCTCTAAATACAAAGTTCGCATAGCATCATAAATTTGCCTTTATTTGAATGTCGGATATAATTACACGGACTTTTCCTGAGGCGACAGAGTCTATTCAATTACTTGTGCCGCAAGCGAAACATTTACTCGTATATATATAGCTGTACATTGCTACTAAAATTCTGTAAATTCCGGGATGCACAAAGGCACACAGTGTCTGGAAATCATACTATCATTAAGACCGGAAGTTCGTCGGTTCCTGACATTTTGTCTTGGTGTAAATTGTTGTCTGACACTCTGTGTACCTCCAGACGTGCAGTGGACTACAAAGGACCTCTTGCAACTTGATGGGAAATCGTCCCCCTGTCGCTCCAGACCATATCCAACCTGCTCAGAGTGACAGACCTACTGCAGAGTGACACAAGGACTTCTCTGGTATGTGATTGTAACTGTTAGATAACTTCTTGCTGTGCAACAGGCCAGCAATAAAGGGGTATTCGCTACTGACCATGAACGTCCACCGTGTCTTTTCTACACAATAATTTGTCCGTTAATATCTCTTCCAGTCAGAGTTTTTTCTTAGGAATTATATCGTGAAGACATGTATATGAACTGAAAAACCCATGTACGCCCAGGTGCCTTTCTCCACAATATAACATATTTATTTTAGTTGTAAAAATATATAATATGGAACTTTGCAAAAATAAGATTTCTCTCTTTCCTGGTTTAATCAATTTTTCCTTAACACATGTTACTAAACACGAATTTGCAGGCGTAGGAATCGAACTCCTACATACTTGTTACATCCGGATGAATAGTCGCGCGTCTCACCGCTGTGCTTTGTGCAACTATGATCCATGTACCATGAACTTTTATCGTGAATATGAAGTTATGGCCGTAGAAAATATTTCGTCTTTTTCGATTTGCAAAAATATGATTGGGTGAGCCAACATGATTCAATATAACGAAAATTGCTTTTGATCTTACTTATGAAACAAAAAGTCTGAATCACACCACTGCGATTTTTCAAAGATATGTTGCGTAGTAATTGTACTTCAGATTCAGGTAGATTTTCTCTCTTTTTCTGCACAATCACTATTCACTCCTGCAAAGCCGGAGGGAAATTCCCCATCTAGTTACAAGAGGTCCTGTGATAGCAGTGTGACACAAGAGACGGGTAAGCTGGATTTGGATATGTTGCGTTGAAATAACAGCACCTGGATTTGATTAGAAGGACGGGTTTTGTGTGAGCAACCTTTAACACGTTGTTGATGTTTATGTCATATGCTGATTCGTCGAAATATATTCCTCGACCAGTTTAAGTAGCAAGGAAAGTGTCGGGCTGATAAAAACGTGTTCGTATTACAAGCTACGTGTGTAACTTTGCTTTGGACTGATTCAGGAGTAAATACAACACGTAGGATTGGGAGATATCTGGTTTTCACTAGACTGCGTATCTGCTCGTTACTTCTGTGTATTTCCGCGTAAAGCTACAGATTTAAAAGTTGTGATACATTTTAAAGATGCATGTAGTGAAAAGACAAGCTCCAGAGTTTTACGCGCGCTATTTCCAGAGGCATGGCAGGGGCTAGTGCAAATGAACCACGTTTTCTCACTAACAATCGTGCTGCTCATCGCCACCTTATTTCCCGATCATATCAACCCCTCGCTACCTGTTTGTGTGACCCATTCCTGTGAGACTGTAGCTAGATGCAAAAGACAGAAGAACACATCCTCAGCCTATGTGTTCAACTATTCCAGTGGTTACCTTTCTTATTCAGCGCCAAATATTTTTTGGTTTCATTTGTGTTTAGCCTTGAATTTAGTAGTTTTCAATAATGCGAGGGTGATTGAACTGATGCGTTCTGGAAAGCGGAGAGTGCAAAGAAAAACACATACGTCTGTCTGAAAATGCCATTGTTATAACAAATAAGTGAGATGATGATTCGAACCAGCAATAACCAATAATTGTACTTGCAAAATTTAATTTTGTGTGGGGATTCTCCTGTTCCAATTGTTAGTGAAGCTTTGATGATGACGACACTCTTGTGGCCTTTTGTGCTGTCTAGCATTCCTTCACTTGTCTTCTGCCAATGTTGTGTCCATATTGTACTTCATACGCGGAAAAGGGTACCGCATAGAGAGTAAAATCAGAGCAACGACGACACTTTGACAGCTGGCAAATGGTCACGCGTGACCGGTGAAATCCAGCCTCTTGTTAGTTTATCTGAGTTATGATTTTGATATAACTGTTCCTGGAAGTGCGCAAGAAGTAGCAAGTTACACACTCCTTAAAACCACGACTGAAGCAGAATTCTATACAAAAATGCAGTGATGATAAATGTAATATGTTAGACATTTTTGGTTTAAGTTTGTTTTGAGTATGAGTTTCTATAACACAATCGTCATTTCATGAAGTAGCAATGATATGTCTGTTTGAATGACAGCTCAGCATGTATTCTAGGGTAAGGTTTAATGACGTATATACAGATGATTAACTGTGTGCGGAAACGAGAAATGAAGTTGGATGTCCGAGGTGTACAGTTGTAGTGAAGCAAGGTGCTCTATGTGTGCTCAGTATAATGGATATAGACCGGTGGTGAATAGTCCCTGTGTAGGTATGTTGCACAGGGCACAGGTGAGGCGTCATATCAGGCACCGGCACATCATTCCAGTTATCACCTCCGCAATAAATATATCAAAATTGGTATTAACTTGTTGCTATGAAACTTAAGGACACGATGTTTAAAGTAACGTCAATCCGCAGGCCAAAAAAAGACAGATTACGGGGCTAGGTTTCATACAAAACGACAAAGGATATATAAGTTTCTTTGAGTTTGGAACGTAGCCATATAGATTGTGTAACTTCACGTTCTGCATGTATAATTGTACTGTAGTTTTGGTGCTTTCTTTCCCTGTCACCCTTTTCATATACATGCAACTCTACGTATAAATATTGATGGTTCTTAGTAGACACCTTGGGGGCAAAGGTTTATCAAAACAAATTTTTCCATGATTTTCCATCCATTCTTATGTTTGGCCGGAGGGTATCAAACTCTATGCCTTACACACTTCTGGTGTCAAAAGTCCCTGAATTGTCTTGTAATTAAAATGATAATTCAGATGCGCATTTGTTCGTGACATGTAAGTTGACCTCGATCTTCCTCCTTTCATGTTTAGGTGCATGTAAACATGTCTTCCTACCTACATCCCTACTACAACAGATAGGACAAAGGGAGTTCGATTGACAACTGATAAGAGGGTAGGTTAATTCTTATTTCCAGTGCTCATCGGCTGCGACTGTGTATCTCTCCAGCCCTCACACAACAGAGGAGACCTTTTAATCCTCTGGAGAATATTTTAGTCATGTAGATGGTAGAGCGTGGATGCTTGGCTTGCAAGAGAGCAAAGGAAATGGGTGCAGATCCCAGTCAGATTTATCACTAGGTTTGTACTGTTTTCAGCAGTGCTTTTTTGGGGGCTGGGGGGGGGGGGGCACATGAGTAGCTCATACAACAGTTAAACGAACAGTCTCAAGAGAATAACATCTTTGAGTAGCAATTAGGAAATGGTAATTCTAAGTGAACAATGTATTTTTTACGAAAAAAAAAACCTTGGGATTTATCGTCTGACAACGTGTGAACTCGATTCGAGAATTCCTACATTGGCGTGATAGAGGTCTGACAATTCAATCGTTTTCCATGACCACCTTGTTGATGAATTAATTTTACACACGTTGCCTTCCTATTTGGCAACGTCAATAACTGACGCACACCAAATGGTTTCGTAATCCAAAGAAAATTAAATATCCCTTGATATGTACACTGTTTGCGACAACAGGTAGAGTATTGGTCTGGACAATACGAAACGAGATGTCAATATCCAACATCAGGAAAGCTCAAAACGCTAACACTTTGTTTATTTTTATTTTCCTTTTACGGCCCTAGACAAGATGAGAGTCTTATGATGTTGGCTATTAGTAGCAAACACAGTACATGCCCACAACATCTTGTTATATATAGATAGGCTTTGCTCTACACGTCATTGCCCGCCAGGTATTGTTGTTTCCCTCGCGTTAATGGGTAGGGATCGACAGATCTGCACCACACCTGAAACACTTCAGTAGTTTTTATGGAACTTTAATGGAACTTCTGAAAACAATCAGTTAATATAGAACCGAAGGCAATGTCACTCTTAGGAAGAGCCATTACAGTGCCTTTCCGAGGGGCTTTTCTTTAATTCAAGCGGCCCGCCGGTGAGAATTGTCAATCACGGATGTCATCTTGTTCGCGGCATTTTTAGTACTTTTTTTTCATAAAATTTATTCGGTTGATGTTGAAATTAAATACCTTTCATAAATTATATACATATAAATTAAAACACCGCGACTGTGTTTATTGTGCATTTCTGTGCATTCTTATTTCGAAGCATGTGCACAAATACAATGAGATTGCGGGCTAGAATCGAACTCACGCAGGTTGATCTAAGCCTTTAGATTTACGCGTCAGGAACGTCAGTCCAACGTCGTCGTCAAAGAAGTCAAGCAATCTTCAGCGCCTCTAAGCACCAACCATTCACATAGAAATTAACACGTAGAAAGCTTATGAGTGATGGTTTCCGTTTGCTCCCACCATATGTAATGCTGGCCACCGTCATACAAGCGAAGTATCCCTGGGCACGGCGTAAGATTCCGATCAAATAAATAAACCCCTTTTTCAGGTAGTGAAGAGTGCACCAGTTTATCAAAACTTTTATTCTCTTTTCCAGCCTGCCTTAAATGTGGGCTTTTTCCCAACACTTTGGTAATGGAAGTGACTATATATTTTTCCGTCAAATGTCCCAAAGCACTGAAATCATTGATGAGCCATTTTTTCAAGACAGTCATACATTTCGAGATTCAAGTGAAACACGCAACTGTTGGTAGCGCAACTGAATGAAATATGCAGTCATTTCCCATGTTTCGCTGACACTGTCGCTAGGTTTGACTGATCCGAGGTTATACTTACTTTTGCAGTGACTTGTCCTATATACGAGTCCTTGCCGAGTAAATATTTATCTATGTCCTACGGTAGAATACGGGCTCTATAGTGTCTGTGCCCATTGCCATCAGGGAAATTTGCGCCTCCAGCAATCCTTCGGGAGCCTGGCCACAGATCATATGGCGTTTTCCAGCCGTATCATAACTAACCTTCGAACACCAGGCAAGGGCCTATTGTAGGAAGGCTCCTCGGCTTTGAAGACCGCATCAACTTATCTCTATGTATGGATGAATTCCTACGGCATTCCACAATTAGGAATCGCTTTAACGATATAAACTCAGACGAAGGCGTGTGTTAGAACAACCTGGCAAAACACTATCTGCAACTTGAAAAGTAAATACATTCAAAATAAATGACCACTGCGCCTTTATAACAGGTATAGCTGACCTGGCTAATTTAACAAGTGACTGGAACAGATTTGAAAAAAGTTGCAAGACACAAATCCCAGTGAATAAAATCTGATGCTTCCTTATTCACATACACTGTAGTACACCTCCACCGGCCTTTTCCTTAACACATATATAAGGGGATTTGCATGTTGTGTCAAGACCATTCTGTCAGTAGAGGGTTAATATGAGTTTTACAATCCTCAATACGGAATCCGCTGGGTAAAGCCCCCAGAACTGTGTCGTTATGACTTTCTCTCCTTTTTTCCCTCCTGAGTCAGTCTGACACCGACAGCTAAGGAATTAAAACACAGGAAGTACATCCCACCTTTCGCGGAATTGAAGCCACGGCCTGACAGTCTCAGTGAACTCGGCCCTGTATCGATTGCGCTTGCCTCCTGTTATGACCAAACAGGAATACTTGTTGAATAAGCAGACACTTTTATTTGCCTCTTTAGGAACCTAATTGCAGACTGCACGACATCTGTTTTAGTGCAGGTTATTATTTGCTCCTAATAACACGAAATTTGACGGGATGCTGTATTTATTAGCTGCTTATTTCAGAAATACAACGAAGCCCCTTTAAACAATTAATTTTACACTGTACTCAGACAACGTAGGATAGTTTTTACTAGTGAAGGACATGGAATTGTGCAGAGTAACGAACTGCCCCACGCCGTGTACCTGGCAAACCTGCTGACTTAATACAACAGGCAAATAGCGCGAGTTCGATTTGAACCGTCGACCTGTTGGTAAAACACTGATCGGATGTGAGGAGTACATTGCTTTCATGGACTTGAGTAGTTCAAGTCTAATCTCTCTCTCAAATTGTTGACCACTAAATGCTGAACACTGTGATTGACGATCGAACATATTTAACCCATTGACAATTCCATCAATACTTACACTATATTCGGTGTCTTTTTCTTCCAGGCGAGAGTGTTGTCGGTGACCTAGTCGTAACTGAATGGGTTTTAAAAACACGTCAAAACTTACCGTATCTCTGCCATTGTTCCGGCAACGTTTCATCTGACTCCATCCCTTCTCGCGCTTTTGTTAGATAGATGCTAGATTTGAGTGCCAAAGGAAGGCATAATGTAACAGAAGTGTCATTTGCTAAAATATACCTCAACAGAATGGTTTGATCAAAATAATGCATTAAATTAACAAGAAAGGCTCAGCAAATGACCGCCTCTGGCCATTATATGTACTTTAAATTATATCACATTGTACTGACCAATAATGCGCTTGACTTACTTTTGGTCGCAGTTAAGTGGTCAGGCCTCAAGCTTATGCTAGTGTATGGATACTGTATCAAACACAAGATAGGCGTCACACACTTAATTCATATCACCAGCTCATAAAGTATTATACTATATAGGATAAATGACGTTGGTCAAACATAGCCCTCATTCCAGTAAAATATCATATGAAAACACACTTGATTTGAATCTGGGACACTAAATCAGAACATCACCTTTTTTGGCGACCTTAAGATTTTACCAGCCGAAGGAAGGTCGCTTTCACTCGATACACTGTTTTCCTTCACAGCTTGAGATCCGCCTAATTCCACAAATGTTTGAGCACTTTGTCGAATGGAGTAAAATGTATATATCAATAAAAATATACTTCATGGTTTAAAGGAAACAAAATCTCAAGTTTGAAACACATTAGCTTAAATGTACGTTTTCATCATTACTTGGATACTTACAAGAAACTGACGTGAGTTTCTGTATTTCATCTGAAAAGCACATTGCTTGTGACTTCTTTGTTATTTCATTTCAAAATATGTTGTTAACGGGCATGCTCAACACTACAATTTAAGCATTGGCATGTGGAGTCAGAACACAGCTGTGACAGAAGCAAAAATGCCAAGCCCTTTGTCAGTTATGACAATTTACTTGCTGATATTGTTTAACTCAGCTTGCATTACATTTTCTTTCATTTGACTGTTTGTAGTACATATTTGTATTCTTTTCATCGGTGACCTTTTAGACGTTCTTTGCAACTATTTTGTATATTGGGAGTTGGATGTGTTGCTGTATCTTAATGAACCCCTGGTATATTCCACAAGGCACCGCAGCTTACACATAATTCCGACAAACTACGCAGATTTCTGTCACCGGATCTTTGGGTATGCCAGGTTTGCCGGGCATAAACCACAACCCTGGTACTGAGAAACCTTTTATCTTGAAGAAGTGGATAAATTGGCGGGAGTGGGATACATGCCTGTGACATCATGTGATAGTCCTGCGATGTCATTAGGGCCGTTTTATTTCCGAAATGACAAGCTACTATAAATACAGCATCTAGCCAATTTTCGTTTTATTAAGAGGAAACAGTCACCTGTACTAAAAAGAAGTCGTACGATCTGCCATTAGGTTTCTAAAGAGGCGAATAAAAGTGTCTAGTTATTCAACAAACCATTTCTGTTTGGTCATGATTCAGAGCCGTGCGCATAGACACCACTGAGACTGCTAGGTCGCTCCGGGCTTCGTTTTCGACTGTCATTTCAGCGTAATTCCTTAGCTGTCGTTGTCAGATTTGTCCAGACAGGGAAACAAGGAGAGAAAGTCATAACGATGCAATCCTGGGGGCTTTCCCCTACACCTTCCGTCCATTACAATGTCGGTCCGCGGTGACTGTAAAACACATATTAACCCTATACTGACAGGATGGTCTTGACACAACACGCGAATCCACAGTTCCTTGCATATGTTCAAGAAGAGGCGGGTGGAGGTATACTACAAAGTATATGAATAAGGAAACATCGGGCCGAAAGACAAATGAGCCATGAATCGATCACTTTATCTATGTAGTAAGGACATTTTGCGAACAGTCATTTTCATGGTAGAAGGCCTCATATTCTGACTGTTATCACAGTTGTGTCGGCGAACGCATTCTCTCACCACTATCGTAATCACAAACCCCGGGTACTTTTCTCTCGAAATGATACCTTGCTTTACTCTCGAATCAATTTAAATCATTAAACCTTTTCCCAAAATCACATTTACCCTCTGCACGCTAATCTTGCCAGTGCACTTTTCTAGGAACGGAGAAGATTAAGTTCTGAAAGACAGTGTTATTTTAAAATCGGAAACGGGACATAGTTTCTAAGAGAAAATTTTGCTTTCCCCAAAATATAATACCACTAACATGGAGATTTTGCACTGGCATCCGTCTAAAAACATTATTTTAAAAGATTTTTCAATGTAATGCTGTAACATCGCTGTGGATGCTGGTAGTTGCTGACTTAAGATGACATCCATGGTACTTTATAATGTATATCCATAATCTCAGGGAGTGACCTTGGGAGAGCACAACTCTCTCGGGTACTCTATGTGGGGAACAATAGACTTGCGCTGGTTTTGAAAAGTGGGCATTTGTCACAGGCCGCTAACTATGGACCACAAAAGCACAAAGCGGTGAGACGATGTTAATGCTTTGTGGTGGGCACGTGTCCAAACCAAATTATGCAAGGCAGTGGTTGCAAAATGGCAACAGTTGTCACAATGTGGTGATGACTTCTGGTTAAGATATTGACATTTGCCAAAGGGTGACAACTTTTCTTGGGGAAACTGGTCATAAGATGACACGAGATTTACTGGACCTTTGCCAGAGGAAGGCAACATATGTGTTAAGATTGCAACGGTTCGAACTTGTCATATAGATTGCAGTTCTTTGTGTAAGAAAGTTGTCAAAGCAACCGACCTGGGGCTACTTGCACGAAGCCCTATTAACCAAAGAGCACTCGTAACGCCATCGTAGCGTGACGTTACGAAGGCCAACCTCTTTTACTAAACACTCTTAAATTAAGAGGAACTCAGGTTAAGAGAAATTACCAAGAGTGGTTCGAATCTCCCATTGCGAATAAAAATGGAGGTATATTTCATTTTACAAAACGTAATTGCTGGTAATAACCCGAAGAAAGAAGTTTTCCTTGAGCGCATCGCGCAACTAAATTCTCTAACTGACAATGAGTTGAGGGTTCCCTATAGAATTTCTAGAAATGCGCTGCTGGAGATACTTGACCGATTGGCCCATCTCATTCAACACGATACCCAGGGATCACAACCTCTGAGCCCAGAAAAGCAGGCCGTAATGAGTGCTGGTCTACATGGTATTAAAATGAATCCATGATGGTGTGGCCAGCGGAGATGTAGCAAAAAGTTCTCCACACAAAAGTGGCGCAATAAGAACAACATGTCATAATACAGAAAGTTTTTTTGTTGGCGGAGTAATAAGTATTACCGCAACGCACACCAATGCGTCATATACCAATCCGTGCGTACTGTAAATAGCAACAAAAGTCTACCTTGGACAGCCGTGATGAACCAATTAAACGTAAAAATTCTGATACTTTTTGCTGTGTGGGTGTGCTGACGAAACCCAGGCTCTAGTGAGGGTTAAATAATGTCACCCGCGACTTATCCTAACTTTGATTTATCTTACAAGAGATCAAGTTATCAGGAAAAATAGGAAAAGTAGCACACGCTTAAATGCAAAAACCTCGAGTTGGAAATAGGTCATGTTCGCATTACCTATTGTTTATCACTATATCAACACTATATAAACGTCGTTCCATGTAAAGCATCCTGCTTCTTTAAACTGGTAAACTTTGTAAATATCATTTTGGTATACATCTCCTCCCATAAATACAACTCCAAGAATATTCCCAGGTACATGAACATATTTACATGTTATAGGCTGCATGTTTGAACTAGCATTATATCTGAAAGCTAGTGCAGGTAATAAGTCTGTTCTCGCCTTTCACTCTCCAGCCATACACTAGCAAATTTCTTAAAGTGCAATTTGTTTAATGAATATTAAACAGAACCCATAAATTATACTAGTGATAGATCCATTCAACAGCTTACCTTAGATTCAGGCACATAAGCACATGTATTAATAAGACCCGGCTAGCAAAGTAACCACCAGTGACAACAGCTAGCCCTGTAAGTGTATTTCTGGTACCTAAAGCAACACATATATTGTAATTTATTTATTTATTTATTTGATTGGTGTTTTACGCCGTACTTAACAATGTTTCACTTATACGACGGCGGCCAGCATTATGTTGGGGGGAAACAGGGAAGAGCCCGAGGGAAACCCACGACCATCCGCAGGTGCTGGCAGACCACGTACGGCCGGAGGGGAAGCAAGCCTGAGCTGTACTTGAACTCACAGCGACCGCATTGGTGGAAGGCTTCTGGGTCTTTGCACAACGCTAAATCACTGAGCTCAAGTAAATTGTCATAAAAGAAAATATTTTATTTACTGACATGAATGAAAAGTCATTAAGGCTGGCATATGCTCAGTAGGGAATGTGATACATGTTATGGGCTACTAACACTTGACCACAAAAGAAGATTACCCCGAAGGTATGAAGGTATTCTCTCATTAAATATAAAGTCATAAACAATTGCAAATACTGATATATTTATATTCATGTAAACCTGAGCGGTACATGTATTTAGATAACAAGGCGTGCATATATATGCATACGTATCAAAAGTGGGAAAGTTTGTCAGTAACTTGCCAAAGACCCACGGTTCATTTTGGCACTCTGGTTTTCTCCACCCATAAAACTGATTGCTATCATGTAAGTGAAAATTTTTTTGACTTTACCCTTGATGAGCAGGCAAATAAAAATATAAACAGTATATAACCATGGATATGTGGTAATAGTTCACTATTTATATTTATAAATTTAAGAGAATATAACTTTCATGTCACTCTTTTCTTACGAAAAATTCTGACATTTATGTGAATACATAATTTATTTCATTTCAAAGATACTGTTCAGATCCATATCAGTGGTTCACCCTAGACACTCTGGTTTTCTAGACCCATAAAGCTGATCATCATCGTGTAAGTGAAAACATTCTTGAATATGGCCTTAATGAACAGTGAAATAAATATGTATACATAAACATAATATATAGCCATATAAATACAGTAATAGCTTACTATTTATAAGGGTTAAATACAGAACAATATGTGAAAAACAAGCTTTCAAGCTTTTCAAGTCACCACTTCAAAGAACAGTGTGAAAAGTACCAGAAGTACTTTGTATACATCAGAAATATACAGAATACGTCTGCAAGAAAGAATATGTCTACAAGGAACAATATGCCTGCAAGCGGTGCATAACATTTGAAAGCAGTAGTATGTTTGTCTGATATCTATTACTGAAACTATCATCCTGTTCATCTAAGTTTCTTGGGCATGATTAATCCCTCAAACTCATCTTGCACCAGTTCAAGTGTTTTGGTGTTCCATTGTATCGTTCACATCTCTCTTGTGATGCCCTTTTATCACTGGACTGATCCTCAAATAACCAGCAGCAGCCAGTGGAAGCATGGAGGTAAAATACATTATCTCCATAATGGGGGTCAACATCAGTGTTACGCACACAATTGGTCTTAAACCGTCCAACCACCCTGTGCTGTACACGATGTGAGAGAAAAGTTTTCTTAATTTCGTCGTGTGGAGGTGCACAGGCTTCACCTGCGTGATATTTGCAAAATAAAACGCTCATGGAGACCGCATTATGCTGCCAACGACTTTACATTCGGCTGCCTTGTTGGGTCCACTATGGCTCTGTTTTGTTTTTTGTGCTATATTTAGACTTCAGGGGACTAATAATCGCCCTTTCATGTCGGTGGTGAGACAATAGGGGTGTCGGGAGTGATTCGGCCTAGTTCAACGCATTATATTCCGCACTTTGATTTCAGAATTCTCATAATTGTGCGAGTTTTTTTTGGCCCAGGAAAAGTTATTTTACAGAGTACTGATGCACAATTTGTTTATTTTTTTCAAAGGAAATAAAATCAACAGCAGTTAATATATTTTCAGAATGGTTAGGATATTGTCATCGTCGTAGAAATAATTATAAATCATGGTAGGAATAGTTTTCATGAAAAAATTATATCAGCAGTGGAAATCATTAACTCCAAGGCTGAAATATTTCCACTGCATTTGAAATAATTACCTTTGTGAAAACATTTACTGCTTTTCTAAAGTATTCTTTGTTAGAAAAACGACAAAATCTTGTGTAAAATACTATTTTGTATGAAAAATTGATTGACTAGCTTAGCTGACTGACTGTGCGACCTAAGAAGTTATGTAGAAACACGTATAAAAATTAAAAAAAATCTCTTTGTTTCCTTATTTATTTATTTATTTATTAACATATATCCTTTTACAT
Organism: Acanthopleura granulata; assembly: GCA_016165875.1. Taxonomy (NCBI): domain Eukaryota; kingdom Metazoa; phylum Mollusca; class Polyplacophora; order Chitonida; family Chitonidae; genus Acanthopleura; species Acanthopleura granulata. The sequence goes on from JABBOT010000017.1 coordinate 823,102, forward strand.
ATGGTTTAAGTTTATTTAATTTGGAGAATTCTGGATGAGCATATCACGCTTGCAAAAAGAAATATTTAGTATCTACCGCAGGTCTTGCCAATTTTTTCTAATTTCTTTTCCTGTTTTCTGGATTGTGGATGATGCATTCACTCTGAAGGGAAAAAAAGTATTATTTATTTTTAACAACACTTCAAGTTTTGAAAAGGTCAATCAGTGCTGATGGCCTGATAAACTTACATTAAAACTAAAAAAAACAAAAAACCACTCAAGTGAGTCTTAGAAATTGTACTCTATTTTCTTTCAAACATAAGAAAGTCTTTAAGTTTTAATACTGTAAATATTAACATGGTGTACATATTTTGTAATCGGTATGATTATTTACTTTTACAAACGTGCTAAGTAATTTTGGCTTGGCTACAAAACCCTCTTCTTTGATATTTGGTGCATTTATTTCAGCCCAAATTCTCTTTTTCTCTGCATTTTTCACTGTCGAGCAGAGATTAGGAAACAATATGCCATTGTTGCATTTTACATAAATGACAATTTGATTCAAATAAGAATAGTCAAAATTCCTTTTTTTTGTGTGTGTGTTGCTTTCGGGGTAATTTAATTTATTGATTTACGTTATCGTCTGCTACCTATCATATAATTAGCCAATCACAGACTGTAAAAACTTACCAAATATCTATCCTAACGTAGTTAATTTCCCTTTTATTAGCTTAATAAATGTATATAATTTAACACAGGTAGCAGCTTACAAATACATCAGGAAGTGTCACTTCGACGACAAAGTGAAAGCTTACAAGAGCGTAGTAGCTTCCTCCATAACTGGGTAAAAACCAGATTTCCGGTGCAACACGGTTCCATGTACATGTCATGTATGTACATACATACACATGTATAAATATGAAAATTCATTTTTTCAAAATCAGTGGACACTATATCCGTAAAAAATCAGTCTGTAAAAAAAAAACAAAAAAAAAAAAAAAAACACAAGTCGTGAAAAATGTAAACCAAACTGAAGAGAAGAGACTCCGTCTGTAAGGTTATGCAACTCATGGTTTTTGTTATTTCCAAAGTGGTGCTGTTTTAAGCAGAAGTGAACACAACAGCCGGTAGACCTCATAGTGTATATGATATGTTGTCACTAAGACGCGATGCGGGACTGATCCAGTAGACTCGGATCATCACAGACACAAGGCCGCACCGCATATAATAATCCTTGTTAATTTGTATGGTTTAGAAAAATCTCTGTTAGTATATGATGACATTGCTTGAAAATCTGTATTTGACATCTCAAAGAAAAATAGTTAATTAGTTTTTATTGTTTATTATATACCTATGGCTCTTACCTACATGATACACAGGCATGCTGTATTTTTTCCGTATAGGATGATTCATATATGCATCCTCTGAAAACACGGGCTACGTCCAAAGCGCCCTCTACCGGGGTAACCCTCTAACTAACATAGGAATCTGGCGTAGTACAACTACAACCGAATCACCTGGCTGTGAAGAGAAAACATTTAATATCTTCATTTTAACATACAAAGATACGACAAGCACGCTCTTCAAAGCTGTATTGGTTTGATTTATGTAAACATCATTTGAAGCTAATGAAATAGAAAATTGTTTAATATAATCATATTAGAACTGAAGAAATGTGCTAATTTACAGAACTACATTTAGTCTCACAGGTTCTCTAGTTGTGGTAAGTCAGGCTACCGATTAAAGAGAAACAGCGTAAAAGGTAAGGTGTATCAAAATAGGTTATCATAAAAGTGTGTGTATCAGCTCTCGAGGTAGGCCTGTCGCCCTTCGAGCTCGGCTGCATCGAGCTGATGTATTATCGCGGATCACACATTATAGGCGACGATTTAATGTCGGTGCTCAGCGTGAACATTGACATCACATATGTTTGGCTAATCTCGGTCGTTCACGTGTGATCAAATCGAGGTGGGAGTTTTAGCAGACTTTCCTGAAGAAAAGAAACCCTTCGTAGGTAAATAAAACGTTTGCCATATCTAACGTCAGGTGCACAGATCAAATATACACAACAGATCAAATATACACAACAGATCAAATATACGCCACCCCTTTGTCAAAAAGTGTTTAAATGTTTATAAAATCCTTATTGTTCGGAACACATGTAAGTCTGTCACCTGACTCGAGAGAATTTTCGAGATCGAATGCATTCTGAGTAATCACTGTTAGTTAATTTCGAAAGTTAGACATCTTGCTTGTTACACCGGGTCGCTCTCTTGTATATCACATATCAGGTGTCTATAAGGTTTTTGGTGAGGTTTTATGGGTCAGCATTTCGAAAAGTTTTGCTAGCGACAGGCTGCGTCACTTTCTTCAGGAGTGTAAAAGTCAGGCCTACGAATTCGAAGGTCCGATTATTACCAGGTGTTAAACCGATACAAAAAATACTGTTACCTCTGTCACGCTTGAATGATTATACGTCGCAATATAACAAGTAGTCGCTTTCGGGTAATATGCTTAAGCAGAGACTGTAAGAACTCTTTGTGAGAGAATAATTTTTTGTCGTATGTTGAGAGACACACTATAGTGGAAGAGACCCACCTCGACCTTCTGAAGACGCCAATGCCTGCCGATTTTATACTTTCCGTCATGTTTTGTTGACGCTTTGTATTGTGGAGTTAGGATGACCACTAACAAGGGATCTCTTGGTAGAGCTTGTCGTGTCAAAAGTCTTACATCATTTCAAAAGTTTACAACAAACTAACATGTTATCTCACATCATTTTATCTACAACAGTACAATGTTATGTAGAGTCGGAACATTGCAACGTACAGAGGAAGCTGACAGGACAGAAGACGTGATGTTAGTCTTCCCGTCCATGCACACATTCGCGTGGAGTGGGACATACTTGATCGAGATCTACGCACAGATTTAACGAGGTATCTTTTATTGTTAGTGCGGAAACATTGAATGTATATCTAAACGTAGACTTGACAGCTCTCTTAGAATCTGTGTTCAATGACTGTCGCTTGCCGTATCCAGAGATAACACGAAAATTATAGTTTCTTACAAAGCGGAGTACCAGTTTCATAACCCTTATTTCAGAATTTATCCAAAAGTCAATATATATTTACAGGTTACGGACGACGTTCATCCAGAATTAAATGAGCTCTGGGCATCATCTAATTTTACCGTATTGAGGGCATGACGTCACAGGAAGACTGTAAATAGAGGGGACTTTTGGTGTTTTGCTCCCCAGTGCTTGTCCTTTAACATTTCGGTGATCATTTTTACTCGACTTTGGGGTTATACTCTACATTTGAACCCCAAAAGATTTCTAACCCTCGAAGGTTGATTATAACCCCGGAGGACTTGGCCAGTTTTTGTCAGAGAGACAGCGTTCAATGCTTTTCCGATACTCCATACGGTGACATTATATAATTCATGTTGATCCTTTAGAAATTCCAGCCCTTTTGTAAACCTGGTGCGGAGATGTGTAAACCTGCAAATAGAGGGGTCAAAGCTTGGCACAAGTTTACACTGCTATACACAGCTTTACAACAATTTTTCTCTAAAAATTAAAAAAAGTAGTACGGTCATTTTTAATACATACCAATTAACTGATTATAAATGACCCAACCGATTGTGAATCAAGGGGGACAACTCTGGAGATACCTGTACTTCTGCTTTCCATCGCAGGAAAGATAACTCTAGTTCAAGAAAGGTTATGTGCCTGACCAAGGGGAGATAACTATGTCACAGTGTTTTCAGGGCGAGAAAACTCCAAACAGACATGTACATGTAACTGTCCACATTATTTCCACTTTAAATGACAAGGGGAGACAACCCATAACTGATCAAATTGAAGACACGGAGATGCCCACCACCTGGCAAGGTTCGGTCCAGGTATTACGCTATTATGATTGCCCAAATATTCACCTTATAACACCTCGCACTCACCTTCTACTCACCTCGATCGCATAAAACTCCTTGGGTCACTAGTACAATTACTTGTCTACGCATCTGTAAAATCTCCTTGCGATTGAAGATTGATGAACGGAAAAAGGAACTCGACACGGACACCATAAGTCGCAGATTAGAGATACATTCCCCGATTGCACACAAACTCACCTTGTAACATCTGGTACCGACCTTTTACTCACTGCAATCCCATGAAACCCCACGGATCGCCAGCGTAATACCTTGTCTACTCACCTGTTGAATTTCCCTACCATCGGACAATAATCAATGAATTCACCTGTTAAATTTCCCTACCATCGGACAATAATGAATGAAAATTAATGATGCAAACCTCATACACATATTTGCTCTCCCTTGAAGGATTAACCTTAAGTCAAAGTCCAGCTGTGCAAATTCCTTACACGTAATAGCGCTCGACTTTGAAACTTCCTGTAAAATTACATCAAAAAAGCCCCTGACCTTGACCTTCCAATACGTGATGGCCTTGACACTTGTGAGTTGTCGCACGACCTCTTACCTTTCACATATTTTTTAGAAAGTAGATTCAGATTGCACTATCCAAAAAGTAGGCCTGAAGTCAAATCAAAGCCATGGGTCAGCTTCAAAGTCATTTGGACATCACGTGTCAAAATGTTAAGGTCATATGTCCACCAGGAATTTTTTAAAAAGTTTCCAAAGTGGGAGTCAAATTTTCGATTGCCATTCTGGAGATCAAGCTCAAACCTGACCTCTGATTCCTGCTCTCCTACATCGATTACCCCTTTTAATATTAATATTTGAGGTCATCCAGATAAAAATGTTAGCGCCTATGTTGTAAGGGTTCCACTAACGGAGAGGAAAAATGATGATCAAATGACTTGTTCAACGCTCAGACAGCGATTGGAATTACACAAGATTAAACAAAGAAACACGAAGACGCTTGATTCGGTTCAATAGGTATATTTGCACAAAATACACAAATAGTACAACTGAAAATATTATACAAAACAATATAGATAGTGACAAAAATATATAGTTTCTTACTGATGACAGCTTCCTAATCCCCACCGAATATTCCGTCTTCCAAAGGCAATCAAGGCCACGTTAATATAGAATTGACAGAATTCTCTAATCGAAGGATGACTGTCCTGTAAGTGACAAACACCAGTGGGCACGATACACCCTCTATGGTGTATATCCAACTTCCCGGCAAGGTGCAACTTTCCTGGGCAAATGTACGTAATTGCACAAAGAGGCAATGAGCGATACAGGCTGCAAAAGAAAGTCTCACACAAAATAGCATGTGGCGAAACACAAACTCAGAAAGTGCTACGTACAGAAAAATGGAGTACACAATGCCACATGTCGAATGGCCCGAAAGCCGATACCTCCAAATTCCACAAAATCCCTCTAAATAGACGAGGGTAAATATGGCTGCTCTCACGTGAACTTCAGTAAAAGATTGCTCTCATGTGGACATGACTGCGAAACTTCTAACTTCCTCACTTATATTTAGAGACGAACGGAAAGAAAGTCCTGGATGGTTAGTCATAAATATGTCTGCAACACAGATGCATCTTTCCGGAATTTACTCTCCATGTACAATGGCACCAAACTCATAAACACACAGGCCTCGAGAACGTGTGACGCTAGTGCAGGCTACATCGTACACAAAGGGAAGACTCGGAGATTTTGACTCGGAAGTCAAAATCAATGTTATGTGTCAAGGTCATTGGGCCATAAAGTGTCAAAAAGTCAAGGTCAAAGGTCAACCAGGGATTTTAAAAAAAATTGAGCTGTGGGTTAAATCAGTGGTAAAGGTCATGGTCAATGTCAAATCTTACCTCGCCTGTGGATGGAGGTCGATATCTAGGTCACTGTTACATTACACGAGAGATGCTTTAATAAAGTTTTAAAATGGGTGCCCAACTTCTGGTCCCCATTTTGGGGGTTAAGGACAAGGTGAAATGTGATCTCAAATTCGTGAATCCCGACCTGGAATACCCCTTTGGCTCTCCTTTTGTTGCAACCTTTGTTTCGTCTAACCTTGACATCGGTGTCCCCCGACCTTGACCTTACAATATGTTTGGTTTCTGCCCTCCATGGGTATCCCTACCAAATTTGGTAGAAATCCGACGGTAAATTTAAACTTCGGATGTTTGGACATGGCTTTTAGATCGACATTTTCTTGCTCGGTTTACCAACCCCACGTTTTTTTTCCGTCAGATGGCCAGATGTCCACAGATTGACCAATTTTTTGCTGATCCGGCCCAAACTTCACAGGCTGGTAGAACTTGGTGAAGGCTTTCCAACGATACCTTAGAAGGGCGGGCCGGTCCAAATTGGGACCAGTTTGGGTCGTTGATCATTTTGAAGTCGGCCATTTTGAATTTGGGCGGAACATGAATTCGAGCGGAAATGAGTTCATCCTTTGGGTCCTCCAGGTCTGCCATTCAAAATTCGATGTCAGATTTGACATCGACCTAGACCTGTACCTTCAAAATTAAAGTTCGGTAGTTTAAGCCTAAGTCTAGGCGCGGTCAAAGTCCAGTAGCTTGCTACCGGAAGACGGTCCAATAACTTTGCAGTCGACGTTGGCCTTGACCTTTGACAATTTACCTTTAGTTTTCTCTCTGAAGGGTGTATTCAGAATTTGGTGTACAAAAATTTTGCAGATCAACATGGCGGGTAATGGTTCAACAGACAGAGGTCAAGAGAGTTACATGCTAACAAATGAACGCGGTATGTGCATTTTGCGATTTTAATTGAATTTGTAAACGTTGCAATGTAGCAGATTTGTCTCCCGTCATGAGTTGAGATAAAACGATTGATAGCCAATCACTGTGGGTAAATTGCGGCGTGCGTTATGACTGGATTTCGTTGAAATTCGGCAATTGTCATGCCCCACCGACTCACAGGTGATTCGAACAAGTAGAAGGTGAGTATGAGCTGATAGAAGTTGATTATGTCGGGAAGTCTACAGGCATAAAGCTCAAAACATACATCGTTATATGTTGATGCATTAGTCATTAAAGGAGGTGGCGTGATGCCGGGATCGGATCCTGCTGCGGGATAGCTACCTTCATTTTTTCAACCTGACGAGTTATCTCCCCTTATGTAATGTAAAGTAAATATAAAGTGATCCTAACCGTAACTCTGATTACCCGTACAGTTGTCTCCCCTTGTAATGGATAGAAGGAATAAACACAGCCGCTAGTACACCATGAAAAAACTTAGATCCTCGGTATTTAGGCTAACAACCTGAGATCTGAATCAAATCACTGACATTTATCTAACTCTGGGTAAAATAAAGTTGGAGTTTGGTTATTTTTGCGCTACATCCGTTAGTTCTTAAGCAACATATCTCATACGTGGTGGGGTCCATAATACACTCTCCAGTACCATCTAACACTATAAAAACAATTGTAATTTCGGTATGGAGTGTAAAGTGGCACAAATATGTGTGAATTTGGTGGTGACCCACGCTTAGGGTCAAATTACAGATTTTAAGTCTGGTGCGGAGATGTGTAATCCTTGTTATAACGGTTAAAAATCAAAACGCCAGCTTTACTCATCTTAGTACGCCTTACACATCTTATTACATGGTTTATTCGTCTTAGTGCATGGTTCACACAACTCCGCACAAGGCTAACACATCTCCGCACCTGGTTTACAAGTGCTGTAAAGTTAGTGCGAAGGTTTGTAACAAGGGGCACAACTATAGCCCTAAGCCTAACCTTAATATCACAGACCGGATAGAGCGTTCTTAGTGGTGTGGAGGCCGAGAGATACCCACCAATTTGAACCACATTTCTCAACAGACGGCTCTTAACCAGGTCTGCGTGATGAATCTTACGTCTTATACATCACGCTTGTCATGAGACAGGATTGCTGAACACTGCTCTTGAACGAGTAGGTGACTTCACTGTAAATGTGTTAGGTATATACAGACCGTAGTAAGATTGTGTTGGATTACTTGACTGCCAGGGGAATAGGTCCACGAAAGGGGCATAATCCCCGTTTATTCGAGGAGCCAGACGACCTGTGATGATGCAAGACAGGCAATAATCACTGATCCGATTAATGGATCACACATCCCGGCAATCTCCGGCTGATCCATGTTCACCCGGTAGCTCAAAAGTTTTAACTTTTCATCTATGGTCATAAAAGTTGATGGATTTCCATAGTAAGTATTTAACCACTACTAAGTGGAAATCGTTATTTCGTCCGACTAATTTCATCTCTTCTATGTTGATGTTCTGATAGAATAGATCATTCACCTGCTTGATTTCTTTAATCCCGTACTAAAATGTCTTAGTTTAACAATGTGGGTATGCTTTATCTTTGACGAAACCGGAGCTCCTTGCGTTAGTGACGAATACAAACCCACAGATACACACAGAGATTTAGTGGAGGAGAAGCTAATTCAAGAAAAGAGGTCGGTAAAAAGGTTAGCCTGAGCTAATGGCCAAAGTGTTATAGCTGACAATTTTCTCTCTCCACAGCCGCACGAACGGTGAGCAGTGGAGCAGGATAGACTGGAACCAATGTCGGAGTAGGGTTAAAGGTATTAAATTCAGTGCATTCTTTCAGATCACACTGACTACATTTTGTTCAAAATCTCCATAATGGCATGAACAGTGTTTTATGAAGAAGACAAAAAGCAAGTCAGGCAACAAGCTCCCCGTACGTTTAGATTTCATCCTAAAATATTCTCATTATATTAGCGGCGTAAAGTTTCACAACAGGGTTTTCAAGAGCAGATACCGAAAAAAACAGCTCCTATCCGGGCACATTGAACGACATAAATCCGGAGCTCAACCGAGTTACTCAGAGGGGTGTTCGGTAAACCCATTTTACTGCCATACAACTAAACGGGAGAAACACGGCCATGAGTACTCCCACTGAAATCACCCGCCACAGTCATATAGTCCTATCTGAATTCTGGACAGGACTCCTTGTGTGATTATTTGCATCGTCTTTGACACAGACGTGGAATTTGTCTCCAGAGAGCCGATGAGATGCTGTATCTTTGTACTAGACACCTTTCTATTCAAGTGGCAACAGTATTGTGGTGATAGTGACAGCATGACAGTAAAGGGTTGTCAAGGATGGCAACAATTCTAAGTGACAGTTATAAACAAAGACAACAATTTGTTCGGAGCAGTTGTCACAAGGCGGCATCTTTTGATAATGGGCATTTAGCCAAACTCAGCAACGTATTTTTGAAAATAAAAAGTGGCAAAGCTTGGTAATTTTGTCATGTTGCTTTGAACGAGGCCTTAAACAACTTTCAACTAATTCAAGGAAAGAGTCTTTTGGTCATTTGTTTTGGCAGTAGATACTGCGAGAAATGTCGATTACTGATATAACCTGATGCAAGACCGTGTCGGGAATACATAATTTGATGGTTATGATAACAGCCGACGTGTCATCAGTGTGGTCAAATGAATGGTGGAAGAAAAGTCAAAACTGGATTTTTTTTTGTGGACCATTTTGCAACGGCGTCTATGAGAGGGACGGTCTCCAAAAATAAGGAAGATCGTTACCGTTTCCAAGAAATATACCCGCTCGTCTGCTTTGACTAGCGAGGAATGTGAAGCAGGACTCAGTGGAGATTTAATTTAGCGACAAGATCAAAAGGGGCGTTCTTAGGAGAATACCGAGGAAAAAGTCACAATTTCTAGTGTGCAAAAACTTCAATATTGCGAGTCAAGGCAAAAGGTGGAGAGGTATTGTAACTAGCACCGTCAATATATTAGGCAGATGTTCAATACTTTCTTCAATGAATTGATCACTTCCCTTTTGAAAATGTTTAAAAAATTATTGTTCTTATCAATACTATGTATAAATGGAGCGGATGTGTGGGGTTTTGCGAAAGCACCAGATGTTGAAAGTGTCCATATCAAATATTGTAAAAATGTCCTGGGGCGTTAAATATTCCACACAAAATGATATTGTTTCTGCAATTTGGCCTGATTTTGAAATACTGGTTGACAATTGTAAACACTGAAAACAAGAAATATGTCAAAATGGTATAGGATTTCTTATATCATGATTGTATGTAGCTAGGTACCTAATGTAAGACAGCTATTAAATGACCTTGATCTTGGACATGCCTGTTTTGCACAAGCTTTAGGCAATGAAAAGATTTTCCTCTGCATTATAAAACAGCGTTTACATGGTCAGTTGGTTCAAATTTGGGCCGTAGGTTAAGATGAACTACTAGGGGTAATTTTACATGGATGTGGGAATTTTTGAGTTGAAATCATATTTGGAAATGATCACAGGAAATGACTTTTGAACCAGGTACGCAACTCTGCTGCTCTTCACACAGGCTTATGATTGAAGTAATAAGATGGAATAAACAAAACAAAATGCCATTTGAAGACAACAAATGTATTAACTGATTTGGCCTCTGTATGTTGTTTTGAGGAAAAAGTACATAGTTTCCTATTTTTACAAGTATCCTAGTACTGAAAAATTTATTGAGTCTATCGATCTATCTATAAAACGACTGATATTGACTTCCAGTTCCGTTGATGCATGGATATGTAAACCCCCTTAAACAATACTGACCTCGAACGACATCCTCGGGTACTATTTTTTTTTTATGGCTTCAACATATCTATGTATCAACCTCGTGGAAAGTCAGTGATTGTATAACAGTGAGTTCTATAAGCCCAGACCACAGCTGTTTTACGGCTGGGTAGTTATCTTCGTTCAACAGCTGGGGTCTATACAAAGAACTAACGACCTATCAGAACTAATTAGCCGTAACATGGATCTCTGAACCCAGACACCCTAAATGGAAGTAATGAATCCGTTGGAGTAGTTTCTTAAAGGCTTACAAGAGGAGCCTTAAGCAAATCTAGGTACTCTTTACACAGGTAGTTGAAGATCTGATGGCGATTGATTGGAACATGGTATTTTGTCAGTGGCGGCAGGGAACACATCGGGTGAAGTGGCTGTCGGTAAAGGTTTCAATAGGATGTGATAGAAAGCTGTGTATATGCATGGCGATGAACGATACCGAGCCCTACTTCACGAACACAAACGTTGTGGAAAAGGCTTATAGTTCCATCCATGAAGAAAAAAATGAAACCCAGACCATACATAATGACATAGTATGCACGCCAACTGTCACCGCAACGTGTGGTGGTAAGTTCATCGGGGTCAAGTGGAGATTACTGTAAATTATTTAATGATGGCTCATATTTTATCGTAAGTGTAAATCGCTGAATAATTAAGTAGGTTGTTTTTTCAAATTATCAGTTTTGAAAGTAACAGAAAAATTATACCTTTTAAGTGGATACGTAGGTTCAGTGAAGAGAAACCGAATGGCTAAGCAGAATAAAAATCCGATGTTGTGTTGGAACCCCTTACGTCACTGGTTTGATGGAATGGTCCCAAACCAGTCGAACAAAGCACCACAGACGGGTACTACATTCCTGTACGAATGTAATTTATATAAATGGTCCTCATCATTTACTGGACAGATTTATCAAAGAACAGTCATACATCTATCTTATTGCAGTAAAGGAATTGTCGTATCACACATGGAAATGCATGACCACACAAAAGTGAGTCTTCTGTAATTTGTAATAAATAGGTCTGTGATTTGCGTCCGTGTTACGTCTTCAGGCTCTATGGATTCTCAAAGTAAGCGAGCATTTCACCTGCGTGGCGGGTGTTTTTCTAGAGCTGTCTGGTCATCCAGAACGCTGTATAGTTTCGGGGAAATAATGCGGTTGTTTGAGAGCAACACAATGAGACGGTTGGATATTTTGACTAGAGATTTTAATTTTTATCTAATCGGTGTTTAACACAATGTTTTTACGTTTTTTTATTTTCACTGATATTCAGGGATCAGATTTTGGGTTGCATGAAACCTCTGCGCACGGGCCAATCAGTTTAGACACATACTTCACAAACTTGATAAAAGCTGTAGTTACTAACATTTAACTGTACAAACTGCCATACGAGCTTTGTCGACATCATATGAAAGTATATCACAATATCAAAGCGATTGACAAAGGTTTAACTACTCTGCCATAACCCGTTTTCCTCTATTCCCGTGTTTTCTGCTTTTTTGACCCAAATAATATGCTTGTGCGTCACTGTAGCTAACTCCTTTATAAACGCCTTTAGCCTCTTTTCGATCGCCACTTTATCTGTGCGGTCAACAAAATTAGACCACCAAATCCGCTTGCACTTGCTTGGTCGGTATTTGTCTTAAATATTTAGACCAGACCAAGCGTCAGTTTGCGAGCAATGTATTCCACGTAACCTTAGCTTTACCTGTTTGAGAAGTCTCTGTGTGAGAAGGTATTCCTGACTGATAAGCTTTTCCCGGCCTCTACTTCGCTGGGACAGATCTACCCAGCATATGATCTTCTGGTTTGTAGTCGACGGTAGAGTAATCAACTCAGATAGAAACAAATGTTAAATATATGGATCCAGAATTATGCGTCGGTAAAATAAGAGGTGGCTTCAGAAGTTCGGAGCTGAAATACACCCGACACCAGCCCAATGGTTAAAGAGCGAGGTACCATGGGAACCAGGTCTGTCAGCACCGAACGCAAGCTAAGAGGTCGTCACTTTGTTTCACCAAATTTTAACGACACATTATGTCAGTTTAATAGTGCTACATGTATTTTGTAACTCAGAAGCCGCTAGGTGATTGGTCAGGACCAGAAGTTTGGAAGACATTGGGCATTAATGAACTAATGAGCCAATCTTTCAAGTTGAATTGAAGAAATTTCCATTTGAGACACCTTCTTCTATCCAGTGATAACGGTGATTCTTTCCTATACCACTCATCTACAGATAGTGTTTGTCTTTAATGTTGATGTGTATTTTCATTATCCTTTGTTTGCTGTTTTACATTGTCCAAGGCAATCTAAGTTATTGACCGATTTATTGATTAATTGTAAATTTTGAGTGTGCTATAATTATGATGTAATCAAATCCAGTCACTCAAGAACAAGACAGTCGGCAGATACCCAGCAAACTACAGCTGGACAGTGACTACTTTCTTATAACTCCCTAATGGAGGACTCTATTCTAAAATATGTCATACCGTCACCAGACAAAGGGAACTAAAGAAAAACGCGGTAAACCTCGCAGTGTAGATCAGAAGTTTATTAAAACCACGAGAGGCATGTACTTCTATGTGAAATCCGTCAGTGTTTAATACTGTCTCAATATTGACTGCGGCAATCATTTGTGTCTCGAAGAATTAAACAGTTCATTATGGGAAGTCATTGTCCCTGACATCATTGTAAACCAAACGTGTTCAATCTCGAAGTAACGCCATTTAAGCAGAATGATTAAAACAAGTAAACATGGTGTGAATGAAATATCTATCAAACTATATGCTTGTTTTTGAAGAATGAGACAGTTGTTCAGTTTTAGAAGATTGTTAATCTAGGATTTAATGAGCTAATGAGCTGATAGTTTTTATTTGATTTGACTTTTTTCTACAAGATATTAATCGGGATTCAGTATTTTGGGGAGGTTAGTTTTTAGTGTCGTTTTTGTAATTTCTAATGGATGGAATTGTAACACTTTCCACTAGCCCAGGGCACATGTGCGCGGAGGTTATTTTATGCATTGTATTCTTTCAACCCAGGATGTTCAAATCCAGCTTAGCAGATTCTGATGCCGTGCCACATTGCCGACAAATCTAATTAAGATAAAATAGGAGGCCTGTTTTCATTTTCTTTTCAGTAGATGCGAAGTCATCAAATTATGCCTTGGGTGCTCTAGACTTGTTTTCTTTTATTAATTTTTACCGGCTCTGGCCATCCCGATCGGAGGGGCTTGTTGCAGCTTCAACAAAGGTATCTCTGAGGATGGTGTCAGCATAAAGGTTCTAGCTACAATGCTTCTCCGCTTTGTGCCAAGACCCGCAATATTGAAGTTTCTCGTTGTATCCCGTAGTACGTGACTTTTTCTGGGTTTTCCCGTAAGAAGGACACGCCCTTTGATCTCATCGCTAAATTAAATCTCCATTGATTGCTCCTTCCACATTCCCTTCTAGCCACAGTAGATGGGCAGTTATATTTCTGAGAGGCGGTAACGATCATCCATACTTTTTTGGATCCATCCCTCTCACTGGCACTCAGGCACGAGACACCGTGAAAAACATCTAAGGATTGATATCAGGAATCGACATTTCCCAAAGTAATCTATTCCCACAACAAATGACCTTAAGTTTCTCGATAATGCGTTGGGCAAGGTTTTGTTTCATCCGTCGTCTTCCGCATTCGCTTTTAGAATTTTTACTACAGGAGAATAATTAATTTAAGTTCTCACCCGATTTTGAGGTATTGGTTTGTTTCGCAATGTACATGTGTTCTTTCTCGCCTGGCCAAATATGGCACACCCTAAAATGATTTTTGAACGCTCATCTACATGTATGTAAAGCTTCCTTCTGGCGCACGATTTTCTATTCGTGGCAAAATTAAACCATGTTGCAATCTGCCTCAAAGTGTTTTTGTTTGTGAACTGGCAGAAACACTCTTTGAATTATCTGCTAAAGTGACACTGCTGTGCAGTAAGATTGTGCGTTACTACGTTTGGCAATTACGGACATCAGGTCTTTGTGGCGCTGGACAATTGTTCCAAACAACCTTAATGACAACTGCCGGTTGGAAAAAGTTGATACCATTATGTGCAGCTCTGCAAAGCGTGTACAACAAAACGCGTTGCTGTCATCAGGCAAATAATAAGTAGGCCTTTAGTCATCTTATAACAAGTGTTCACAAGAAAAGTTGTCATACTGTGTCAAATGTCAATCACGTCACAACCCTATAAGTCATGAGCAAAAACCATTGTCATTCTGTGACAGCTGTTCCGCAATCAACGTTGCTATTAGGAAACAACTGCCACGCGCATTGCGTTTATTGACAAATGCCCAATACAAAACATTACAATCTTCTGATCAGCGGTTATCTTTGGCATCTTCTTACATCTTCTCTACAAAATCCTGTTCTCTTTTGACAACTGTTCCACACAAAGCGTAGCAGCTGCCTTGTGCTGAGGTTATTCAATAAATGAAGATCATGGATTTGATCGACAATTGTCTAAAGAATGGATACCCCAGAGCAGAAAATACTCCATTATTCTACAGAAGCGACTGTTGCAAAATATGCGCATCCACAGTGACATGTGTATTAATGGTACATAAATTGTGTAAGGCTGAAACAAACGCAGTTGGTATTGTGTTACACAAAGTACAAAATTGTGAACTACCGGCACACAAAATTACTCGGATGTGCACTTTTAACACATTGCTGTGTACTACTCGTACACAGCAGTTTTTGGAGAATGATCACAGCACCCTTATCTGGCAGTGTCTGAAAGAACATAGGGAACCAAGGTTTTTGAATTACGAGGAGTGTGACTTTCGGTACAATTATGTGAAACAAAAACAAAAACCCAAACTGATTGTAGCATTCAGGATGACATTCATTCTCTCAGCAATAACATAATATTATATTCACCAACCAAATGCTTCAAATGCTTGAAGTCACACTGAGGATTTGGGTGTTTACCTTCATATTAGCCGACCTGAAAGTAATAAATTAACCTGGATATCATGATTCGAAATCCAGCACTATACCCACAAAAGCTCAGAGAAAATCGGAAATTTTCCTCCTATTCGTTCTTTTCAGTTTGGTAACTGATGTGTCGAATGTACGTTGCAATCTCAACATGCAAATATTGGGCCATCAGACGACAAAATGTCTCCCAAAAACCTAAAATCATACATTTCCGAAATGCAAATGCGTTTAAATAGATAAAAAGAATGGAAACAAATTTTTTTACTTTTACATGTTTTCAATGAAAAATTGAAAAACCTCGTTTTGTAAAGTTCAACTTGTCACAACACAGATGGTCACATCCACTGCATGTACCTATGCTGAGCACAATCATGCAGAAAGCTGTGAATGTGTTGTTCCTTTTTATATTAGGTTATACATGTATAAATATATCCAAAACCATCGATGTCGTCTGAAGGCAGCAACTGCAAACATCTCCGGGGATGTTACAGATTATAATCCGAAGCCCTTTAAAGTAATGTTTTTGAAAGGATGCCAGTGGAAAATCTTCCTAACTAATGGTATTATATTTTGGGGAAGGCTAAATTTTCTCCCGGCTACAGCGTAAGTATGTTTTGTTTTGGACTTTAAAATAACATTGCCTTTCGGATCATACTCTTCGGCGTTCATGTCAAAGGGCGCTGAGTTTAGCTCGGTAGAAGAAATGATGTTTTTGGAAAAAAATCAATATTGTAAAATGTTTTGAGAGTAAAGCAAGGTGGCATTTCGAGAGAAAAGGTTTCCGGGCTTGTAGTTAAGACAGGGGTGAGAGAGTACGTTTACCGACAGAACTGCGATAACAATCAGGCTATGAGGTTTTGTGATACGAAAATTGGTGTTCTAAAAGTGTCCTTAATACCTCGAGCCAGTAGGTTTGTCAGTACCTCTAGAAGGCCGTTGGTTTGCCCAGGGTGATCCTAGCGTACCGCAAGACGCGATAAGACGAAAGTCTGCATATTTTGTCTCCATCAGGTGTCATGTCTGGTACCTTGGCTCTATACATCCAACCACAATGTAAAAATTCTTGTAAAAGAATACTCTTTCTAATTCATTGGTGAAAAGCGTAACAAATGTGTACTACTGTGTGCACAAATGTAAACAAATGTAACGCGAGCTGAGAGCAATATCAGCAAGTAAATTGTGTAATTGACAAAGGCTTTGGTTTTCTTGCCTCTGTCATAGCTGTATTCTGATTTTACATGCCGATGTTTAAATTATGGTGTTGAGCGTGCCCGTTAACAACACGTTTTGAAATGAACTAACCAAGAAGTCATAAGCAATATGCTTTTTAGATGAAATACAGAATCTCAGATCAGTTCCTTGTAAGAATCTAGGTGAGGAAGAGAACGTGCATTGAGGCTGATATGTTTGAAATTTGGGATGGTTTCTGTAATCTTGAAACAAGGAAATATATTTTTTACTGAAATATAAATGCTTTACTCCGTTCAACAACGTACTCAAACAATTTTCACGTGGATTTTGGCGGACCATCAAGTTGTGGAGGAAAACAGGGTACCCAGTGAAAGCCACTTTCCTTCGCCAGGTTTCAGTAATAAAATCCCAGATTCAAATCAAGTATGTTCTCATGTGATATTTTATTGGAACGAATGCTACGTTTGATCAACGTCATTTATCCTATAGCTATAATTTTTGAGGAGCTTGTGTTTGGAATTAAGTGCGTCACGCCTATCTTGTGTTTGATACAGTATCCTCACAATGGCATGAATCTGTGGCCTGGAAGCACAAACTGCGACCAAAAGTAAGTCAATCACATTACTGGTCAGTACCTTGTGATATATTTGAAAGTAATGGACAGAGGCGATCATTTGCGGAACCTTTCTTGTTATTTTTAATCCATTAGTGTATAATCTTCAAAAAACGTACTGTTATGGTATCTTTTCAGCAGAATCCAGTTATATTACATTATGCCTTCCATTGGCCCTCACATCTATCAGCCTTTCCGCCTCTCTGTGTTGTCTCGAATATGTCTGCGTGAGTCATCGTCATGTGAAAGGAACAAAAGCGCGCGAAGCGTTGAGGTCATCCCAAACGTTGTCAGAACACTCGTTGTCAGAACACTCTCCAGGCTGCAGCGGTCTGTTGAACGCAGTCGAGCGTGATCTCCTCGCGAATAACCAACAAATACCGAACGCCTTTGATGTGGAAAAGAAATCAAATCCTTATTGATCTACTCTGGGATATTTCTCCCCCGTGTAACAGTTCAGGGTTCTTATACACGTATGTATATTGTCTATGGAACAACCAGCAGTGTCTTGACTTTTAGAAGATTGTGTATTTCCCTTCCCTGTAGACGTCTGGTGTTTTGTCATTAGCTTCCTTTCTCTGACAGGTTGCATAGATCTTGCTGCTAGCCTCCTTTATATATACTGCAAAATACACTAAATATGTTGAATTCAATCAGTCAGTTTTTACCTTTCCCTGCATTGTGCACATATATGATGAAAGACTTCGTGCTGTATTTGAGGGCACAAATTTTCTAAAATCAATCAGACAAGCTAAGAACTCGTAACATCTATTAATCAATTCCAAGTTCAGTTTAACATCTACGGAAACTTTTTCGGTCAGCAAATGCAATGATAAACTATGTGAAGGTTGTAACCATGTAATTTATTTATTTATTTGATTGGTGTTTTACGCCGTACTCAAGGATATTTCACTTATACGACAGCGGCCAGCATTATGGTGGGAGGAAACCAGGCAGAGCCCGGTGGAAACACACGACCATCCGCAGGTTGCTGGCAGACCTTTCCAAGTACGGCCGGAGGTGTAGCCATGTAATGGTTGAGTCAAAATTTCAGTTCAGATATGTTTTACTGGAAATGCATCTATGAACTGTCACACCAGGAATTTACGTCCTAATCTTTAGTGGATGTCAAAAATATTATAAAGGAGAATCTGGAGATGCTCGCGCAACAGAAAGATATATATATATATGTATATATTTATATATATATATATTTATATATATATTTATGTATTAGTATTTTGGGTACATATTTGGTATATATATATATATATATATATATATATATATATATATATATATATATATATATATATATATGCAGCAAAACAAGTTTTGCTGTGAAGGCATTATACTTTTACTATTTAGTGTCATGCTTAATTAAGCTCTATTTGTACACAGACCCAAATCCTCTAAGCTGATTTCTATGTTTACATTTACCAGGCAACGTCTACGTGTTGCTAAACTACCTGACTGTATACATGTCTATATATAAGTTTTTTGTGACTGTTTGATTGCACCATTTTGAAAAGCCTGGAAAAAAATACGTGTTAATGGTTTAAATACAAGCATGATGTTATTTTAGTCACCCGAGTGGCTCATCGCACACTGCACTAGCTTCAGCGAGAAAGTCATTCTCCTGGATATACCACACGCAAGAACTTTCCTGTATGTTATGTATGTATAATGAGGCCTGGTATCCCAACATTAGCTCAGTGAACTAGGTAGAAGTTGGATTCGATCAGTCACGTATCAACTATCCATCCATTGTGGAAGCAAATAAATGAAATAAATGTTATCACAAACATAACTACGAGTAAACATGATTCATATCCGCCAGAATAGGATCTGGCTCTGTATGGAAACGTTATGTCATGTACAGTTTAAAATACTTCTACTTCAAAGAGGGAATGGTCGTCCAGGAAAGTCAAATGACAGAGTATGCCTCAGTTAGATGAAATTATCAGATTAACACACCACGAGCAGACTCGTTATGTTGTGGAAAGCAATACAAGCAAAACCATGGCGCTTCAAAGGTTAGTATTATCAGATTGTTTTAACGGACCCTGTCCTCTGAGTTTACACGGGGTTAAGCCAGTTACATAGAACGACAGCTAAAAGCGATTCCTAATTGCTGGAATTCGCCCCAACATAGGGGTAAGTTAATTTGGTCTTCAAAGCCTAGAGGCCCTCCTGCAATAGACCCTTGCCTGTTTTCCCGCAATCTGCTATACAATGGCTGGCAATAGGCGTATGACCTCTGACCAGGCTCCAGAAGGCTGATGGATTCGGAAACCTTGTCTGACGGCATCCAGTAGAGAAGGGAGATGAATCCGAGATTCAAAGGTATGACACAAAGGCTATTCGTGGAAGGGGCTGGTGTAGGACAGTGTCTTCGATGCAAGATATATTTGCTGCCAAAGTGTCTTCGCTTCTCTTGTAAGCCTTTTTTTCTTGGTAATACCCGTCTACGTGACTGGCATATACTGCAGAGGATTTAAAGGTCCACTCCGCCGTCTGAGGGTTCAGGGATAGACAGTTCAGCTCGATGAGGAGGGTAAGTATAGAGTTAATAGTCAAGATTATCAGCTGTCAATCGAACTCCTGCCAACAATGTCTGCAAAACTTACTTGGGTTCGTGGGATAAACAGAGAATGAATGAATGATTATGGATTAACGCCACATTGGCAATATTTCAGCCATATATGGCGAGATAAACCAGAGAAAATGCATACATAAAACATTATGAACACAAAACATGAAAGGAATGCTTTGTCCAGATCCACTAACATACCAAGGAGAAAACCCATCAGTTAACTTTCATTTTGAACCGGCGGACTAATACACGTGATAAGGCTACTGAAAAACCTTTCCTCAGACAAACTCTCATCCACACCTCTCCTGTGTTCTGGTCACTTCATGTTCTACCACTCAGCCCTCTGCTAGATAAATTATGAACATGCATCAACATTTATCAGCAGGATACATACATTAACCTTATGAAATAATCTGTTGACCGAAGACACATCTTTTGTGTACTACGGAATGTCTGAAACAAACGTGGCGCCGGACATGAAGCTACACCAAGACGGACATAAAGGCCTGGTGGGCCTTCCGGTCTTGACGATAGCACGATTACCCGGCACTGTCTGCTTCACTGGCCTTTGACTGGGTGTAAGTTGTGATCCCGGAATTTGCAGAATTACTGAGTGTTTCTAGCCGCAATTTTCCACCTACATACGAATGGAATTGCCGCCTAGCGAAGATGTAACTGAAGAAAACGAGGAAAAGTCTAGGTAATTGTTTGTTAAATTGTGACACGCATTGTAAATTCGACATAGGGTAGCGGTATAACAACTGTTGCAAATGGCATTCTACCAAACATATCGTTTGATACATCCAAAAAAAAAGTGGTCTCGGGTATGTCCCATACATCCGGTAATAAAGTCACATCATGTAAGTCCAGAGTTGAAATGGTAACCAAATATTTTCTGATACATTCTTTTATACATTTCCTATGGAACTTTTTACTTTAGATAATTACAATAATACATCATTCTTGATAAATTAATTTAGCTCTTAGAAAAATATTTTTAAGCAGAAGTAAACTTTTCTACCTGTCACTCATTTTCTCATTTTAATTCAATTTAGCGACCACCTCTTGCCAAGGACACATCGATATGCCATTGGCGGGTCAACCCGATATCTCATCGTGCCAGCATCAACTGACAAGTTTGGTGCTATCTCGCTAAGGTTGCCTCACTGAGGAAGAGAATGGAGAGAAAAAACCGCAAGTGATAAACGGAAATGGCAAATGCCGAGTGAGTTGATCTGTTTTGGAATAAATCATGGTAGCAATGATCAATATGAAGTGAACTCCACTTGGCTTGTGTCGGGTGCCATATTGACTCAGTCACGTGATTTGTGTCACTTGTATCGGCCGTGATTGGTTCATGACATGATATGGTTGTTCAAATCAAAAAACTTTATTTTTGTTTCAACAATAAAGAAAGAGATCTGTAGAGAATTTTTTGGCGGGGGGGGGGGGGGGGCTCAGGGGACAGAAGCATTGAGATATACATCCGGAACAAGTCATGTTCTGAGACACAGCTTCAATCATTTATACCGCAGGACTTGATGGGGTCCGTACGTTCATGGAATGGGACGAAATGAACATGGGGGCATTTGTCGTGTATTCTCGCATTAATAGCGATACTTGAATTAACAGTTTAATACAAACACATATACACTCATATGTTATATGGTTTAAGCTTTTACATAAGAATTGCAGAAAAATGTATTTTTGGACGATTTGATTTATTCATTTAATTATTTTATTGGTGTCTTACGCCGTACTCAAGGATATTTCACTTATACGACGGTGGCCAGCATTATGGTGGAAGGAAACAGGGCACAGTCCGGTGGAAACGCACCACCATCTGGAGGTTGCTGGCAGACCTTCCCACGTACGGCCCTAGACAGAACCAACATGAGCTGGACTTGAACTCAGTGACGGCATTGGTGGAAGGCTTCTGGGTCATTGCTCTGTGCTAGCGCGCTAACCGACTGAACCACGTAGGCCCCTTCGACGATTTAACGATTTAGTTAAGTGTCATACCCCGCCTTACCGTCTGATCATCTTTCCAGCAGAGCGGACAAGTGGAGGAAAAAACCTGAGCATCGCAGTATTCGGAAATTTCTGATCATTTTCTCTGGCAGTAGTTTACAGTGGGAAAAGTCGATTGCTGATATCATCTGCTGCCAGTCCGTGTTGGAATAATATAAAGTAATTGTTACTGAAACAGACGACGTGCCATCAGCTCGTAAAACTGAATGATGGGAGGAAAACACATACTGGTGTAAATTTCGTTTCACGGCGTCAGCGAGAGGGATGGGTCTCCAAAAATATGAAAGGCCGTTATCGCCTTCAAGAAATATAACGCCCATGCGTCGTGATGAGCAGGGAGTGTGAAAGCAATCAATGCGAGTTTCATCTTATTGCGGCGTGATCAAAGGGCGTGCTTAGAGGGCGTCACGTAAGCTCGGATACCCCGGGAGACTTTCGTATTGCCCTTCTAGGCACAAAGCTGAGAGGTATTGTATCTAGATCGTTTAGCCTGACACCTCTTATAAATCTGTAGCTCACCCTACAACAAGCGTTTGGAATCCAGTGGAGGGGATCCGGTGAAAATTAATAAAATAAAAACAAGAGGAGGCCAGTGGTCGGGAAATTTGATGACTTTGGCATCTGCTGAAAAGATCATGAAAACAGTGTGCACATTTTTATCTTAATTTAGATTTGGACACCCTGGGTTGAGGTAACCTACTGCCCGATGCAACCGGAACTGAGTCTACCATCTTCCACAAGGAGATACAGAAAAGCTTAAAATTGGGTCCATTAGAATATCCAAGTATTGAATGAAAAACAAAACTTGCGAAATCCTGAACTCTAACATGTGCCCAATGACCAATATCTAATCAGAAAAATGCGAGAGTTAGCTCATTCCTTGGTAAAAGGCACACTTGTCTTGTAATTTCCAAAAGAAGAGTCCGTAATTAAAGCACACAACGAATTGCAAAAATACCTTTGTAAAATACGGATTTTTTTTAGAAGTGACACAGTTGCTTTTCTTCCCCTCCCCCGCACTCAAATGACCAAATAAACCTGGCAGCCAACTGCTGTGGTTAGGGGTAGCGATTAGAATAGCAGACTTCCGATGTAAAACGTTTGTAAGATTTGAGATAAAATATGGAACAAAATTTTTCAGAAAGCGACATCCAAACATATTAGATTTGCAAAGAACTTTACAGAGACTACAAAAAATGGACAAAAACGTACTCATCAGGTGTTTTCAGCGAAAAGCTGAATTCTTTCGTGATCTTTTTGTAAACTAAGTTTGTCTTGTTTCCTTAGACAATCTCAGGTTGTGTATATAATCATGTAGATATCTGAGAATGCGTTTCATTATTCCTTTTTATACTAGATAATGCATGTATATACAGTTTGCAGTAAAGAATTCAAACCATCCCCAGTATGTGACAAAATCAAGCACCAACTCTTCTTTAGTACTAGTGATATACTTTAGGGGAAGCCAAATTTTCTTCCGGCCAATGCTTATAAACTATGTTCCGTAAAGTAGCATTATCTTTCAGAAGATAATCTTCTCCGTTTAGAGAAAAGGAAGTTGATAAGTTTAGCTCGCCAGAAGAAGTACTGTTTTAAAAAAAATGTTTAATATTTTAAAATGCTTTGGCATAAAAGCAAGGTGACATTTCGAGACGAAGGGGCTTTCGGGCATGGGATTAATACAGGAGTCAGCGTGTGCGTTTGCCAACACGACTGCGCTATAAGACTGTGTGGTTGTGTGTCAGGAAATTCAATGTTCTGAAAAGGTCTATACTGTCTGGAAAAGATGATCATTTCATGGCCCGTTTGTCTAAAGCGTTACTCTAACCACAGCCAGGATGTCACATTCCGTGCTCAGGAATTTTTCACCTGTGAAAGAGAAAACCAATGTCCTTCACCTCCGTGCTCAGGAATTTTTCACCTGTGAAAGAGAAAACCAATGTCCTTCACCTCGAAACAGACTTAGTCGCAAAACAAGGTCTTTTGTTACTTCTCCTAATTAGCGTCCCAGATTCGAATTAAGTGTCTTCAACCCCATGTTTTATTGGAAGAAGAGTTATGTTTAACCAACGTCATTTAACCTATTCCTTCCTGTGGTCATGAGCTGATGTTTGAAATGAACTGTGTGACGCAATTCTCGTAATTTAGAAACTATGCAAGCAACAACATAAGTCTGAGTCTTGACACTTAAATTGCGACCAAATGTAAGTCAATCACATTGCCTCTCGCTACAACATGGTATAATGTATATTAATTACCATCTTGTTATTTTCAACCCATTTGTGTTTAACCTTGAACAAACGTACTTTTGTACTATGTTTAAATATTGCCATTCCTTGCGAAAACTGTTGTTTGCGTTGATTGCAAAATTCTTCAGCTGTGTCTTTTAAACAAAATTCTTAAAGAAGGCAAATGTGTTGATATTCTTGAATTGGGTTTATCGACCCAACACTTGGCAGTATCTACATGGATATCCTAGGCCGGTTGCGCCTGTCTGCCGTGTCCACAGAGCCCAGTCACCAGTCTTTCTATTTTTTTAACAAAAGAATACTTGAAGAAGTATTTAGTTATTTGTTTAATTCATGTTTTACGCCGCATTCAGGAATATATGACCACGACCACGACCAGAACGGCACCTGGATCACAGCGTGATCGCGCTAAATTTCTCGGCCATCGATGCCCTCATAACGATTACGTCATAAACAATATTCTCGTCTGGATGGAAAAGCCATCGAACATAGTAGTGCAAGTCGTGCAAGTATGGACGATATTGTGGATGGATTGAATATATTGGATCGTCAAACGCAGTGTTCAGTATATAGTCAAGAAGAAAAATTTTTCACCAGTCTCATCAGCCTGCATAAACCAGGATTCTGTTGGTGGACTAAGCATCCCGTGGCCTGGTGCCTTCACATAATTTTCATGTTATTGTGCATGAATGTGTCAAATGTGATATCAATACATCACTTTAAGTAATTCTAGACCAGGTACGTGTGGTAAGTTGCATTTAACACCACTGTAGCTTGTTTTGCCTAGTTCTGCTTAAGCCATGGTGCTACAGGAAGTGTAAGTTGTATTTTTCAACACCTACATGAACAGTTAGAATGAAGCTATATCTGTGGTGAATTGACAAGTTTCAGATTTCAATATTAAGGTGTGACAGTTTGTGAACTGTCACACTGTAGTCGCTGTTCTAGTTTGATTCTCTGTGCTGTAGTCTTTTATGTTGTATTCCGGGATTCTCTTGGTGGGCTATGTGTCCACAAGGCCTGGTATGTTTGCATTGTTTTCATGTTATTGTGTATAAAGGCTTAAAAATGTGATAACAACAAAGGTCTTTGACTAATTCTAGACCAGGGACGTCATAACATTTCATCTAACGTCTCTGTAATATTTTGACCTCATTCTGCTTAGACCACGGGGGTGTAAGGTGCTAATTTTTAAGCATTTACATGAACAGTTAGAATAAAACCCTTATTAAGGTAAGCTGACAAGTGGCCGGATTTCATCCGTAAGGTTTGACCATTTTCTAACTATCACACTGTCGTCGCTGCTTTGGTTTCACTCTGTGTGCTGTAGTCTCTTATATTTCAATTATACTTTCAATCATCTATTCCCTTCATTTTAGCAGCGAGACGGGGGTGGGTATACTTTTGACTTTAACTACTCAAGTTCATGAATGAACGCGATGAACTCGTCACAGCCGATCAGCGTCTTAAAAGTGACAACAAAGCCTTCTTCAGTTTGCCACTCACGGAATGTCTCGTTATATAATGATACAGTTGAATTTCTCCTTAATAATATTTGTGTAAATTTGGGGAAGCCGTTTATCAACAGTGTATAGATATTCCGATGGGTGCAAATTATATGTACATGGACGTCCCACTTTTGGCAAACCTATTCCTGTTCTCGTATGAATACGACTATATGCAGAAATTATTAAAGAGTAATCTTCATCATTATATTATCGATATTTCTCATTACACAAATGGTGTATTGATGATTTGCTAGCTGTAAACAAAATGTATATATTTTTTGTAAATATGATCAGAGTGTTCAGAGACTCTTGAACTCTTATAATTGTGTCTAATTCAGCTTAACCCGGAACTAGGGGCTCTATATTCATCGTGTTGAATGTAAACGGCACGCTGGACATATAGACAGTGGCCATCACGGCGCAAATTTGATACATTGTTGATTATCCACACCATATATACTAAAATTTTACACGATTCATCAGTCTAGAAAATTCATTACGTCTTTTCGTCATTATTGAAAACTGTTGACTGCTTCTCTTAGCATGAACCCGTCCTAATGTTATATGTATATATTTTCTTAGTTGTTTTGGGGTGTGCGCTATTTGTCGTTTTCTGAAACCGGTCTCGCGATTATTAGCCCAGAAAGCCCATTTTGGTTGACCGCTGATATACGACGGCTGGTTTCGTCGCCTACACGTATATTACCAACCGCTCGACGATTCAAATCAAGCTCTCCCCATTTGCCTGTTGTATTATGTCAGCAGGATTTGCGCATACTTTGTCTTAGTGAAAAACGATCAATACGATGTAAAATGTCGAACAAATAAATAAACAGGTTGCCTGTTTAAAGTGTATTTCTGAAATGAGCAATACAAGCACAACATCGGGTTCAGTTTGTTATTAAGAGCCAACAATAACCTGCCGTACAGAAAGTCGTGGAGTCTGGACTTGGGTTTGTAAAGAGGCGACCGAAATTGTCTACTTCAATTCAACCACGCTTCCCTTTCGCGTAAGGTCGACTGACATTCTTTGTCTTTTAATTTCGAACCTGTCAAACTGGTCCCGTCGGGGACAGAAGGAGAGAAAGTCATAACGACCCAATCCCGGAGGCTTACCTTACAGCTTCCGTCCATTACAATGTCGGTCCGCGGTGACTGCAAAACACATATCAACCCAGGACTGACAGGATGGTCTTGACAACAAAACGCGAATGCACAGTCCCGTGTACATGTATTGGCTATATGTGCTAAGAAAGGTTCCGGTGAAGATATACCCCAGTGTATATGAACAAGGAAGCACCACACTTACTGATCGGGACTGTTACAGTCTAGTAACCATTTTTAAATCTGTTTCCCGTGCTTGTTAAACTACCAAACTCAATTATATCAGTTCCTCAGCCATTTAATACACAGATATACTGGGCCTATACCGCAATAACTAGTTACAAAAAATGTCTAACATTTGGAATGTTCATCTGTATTCCCTTTATCGTCATTAAAGGCGGACTTGCTCTATACACGACAACGATATTTCACAACTATAAAAGTAAATCGTGTTATTTCAACATTGGGCGATCAAAGTTTCAAGTATACAGATTTTAGTGGTTGACAATTTTAAGGAACAGTTTTATTGACATCTCGGAGACTTGCTACGTGTTTTTCGGGCAAAAGTAAACAAATACTCGTCTCGACCTGGTGCCAGTGATACTGGAGGAGCCATCATGTTTCTTGTACCTGGTGTAAAGTTGATCGATCAGACAAACAAAGAATCTATCCGTTAGGATACTTCAACAGTTGAGTTACATCCCGGCAACGAAGTCACTGTGTATACCCCAGTCAGATGAAATTATCACATACATGTATAGACCTAGATGTGATCTTGAATGATTTGTTCAGCGCTACAACTGGAATACCCGCTATCAAGAACACATCAGCAAACACATTGCTCATTCGTCAATGGTTCATTTGAGAAGTTGTTGTAATGGGCCGCTTCGTCTGAGATTATACCCGAGTTAACCCAGGCTACAGGGAACGACCTTTAAAGCTATTCCTAATTGCCGGAAAGCCGTGAAATTCACCCGTTCAAGGAGTAAGTTAATTTGATCTTCAAAGCCGAGGAACCTTCCTGCCATATGCCCTTACCTGATTTCCAGAGAGCTCCTATAATAGGGCTGGCAACCGAAGGATAGGCACAGAAAGTATAGACTTCGCAATCAATGGTACAATGGTACCACACTGAGGATGTTCATGGAAAAGACTGATGTTATGCGCTGTACATATATAAGTATTTATAGAGAAAAGCAGTCGACTTGTTAGGTATTGTTCAGACATATATGTGACGTCAAATGAACAATGACCTCGGAACAGTTAAACGTAGCTCCAGTGTCAGCGTTACATGAAAAACAACCATATATTTCATTCAGTCATGGAATGTACAGTTACATGTTCCCTTTAGAATGTGGTGAAAGAATCTGTCACTGTATGAGTGTGTTGAAATAAAAAACTCATCAATTTCTCTCCCCTTCGTTCTGTAGTGGTTTAGAACTGGTGACGAAAAAATCGTTTAGATCATAAGTACTGCATTTTATGTGGGCAAAAGATCTGAAAAAAAAGTAACGAAAATTGAAACGAAATATTCGTAAAAGCGGACAGGAGCCGTCTTATTTGCTAACAAATATAACTTCTCAGCTCATTATTTTTTTAGTCCTTAGACTGGTGTTCAACGACATCACGGGGAATGCCTGACTTGTATCATGATGTTGGCCTTACTTCTTGAAGCATGCCTGCAGAGGTTGAATCGCATCGGGAAGAATTTCTGGCTTGCAACCTGATTGCATTAGTACGCTTTTGTTGAAATACGAATACACAGAAATGCACAGAAAAGTAGCAGAAAGGCTTTGTATTCCCTGTCAACTATGGGTATAATTTTTAATAAGGGGATACTTTGAGTGAATCAATATAAAGGCCTATGTGATAAAATGTTTTATAAACAAATGATATAAAAATGGCTTTTCACAGAAAATTTGTCCAGCGACTCTGTACCAGCTGATTGCTTTTAAAAGTCAACTTGCTACACAAAAATCGCTACAGTGTTTAAGGTATACATTTAGCTGTGATATACCGAACCTGGCGGGCAGCGAAGAGCAGAACAAAGCCTATCTGTATGTTACAATGTGAGGTAAACTTGTGTTTGCTAATCACAGAAAACTTCAAATGTTCTGTCTGACAGCCGAGTGTATCTTCAGTAAGATACACTTCTCTTTTGTCTGGTGTTACGTGCACAGATGAAAAACAGCAAGCTAAGAGTTAATCCTGTAAGATTTCCCGAAGGCCGAGATTGACCGATCATTATTTCAGTCCTGAAGGTTCTTTTAATTGTAGCTGCAGGCAATGCTCATGTCATGGGAAATTTGTTCTCCTTCACTTTACGAAAGAGTTTAGGGTTAAAGACGCTGCTAAATAGGAAATGTAAGGAGATATAACTTTTTTAAAACACAATTTAAAACGCAAAGGACTGTTTCACAAAAGTGTTCTAGCCGTCTACGGCTGGTTAGTCGGCTAAGGGCCAATTAATCGACCAACATTTGCAGGCTGCGGAAAATTTGACTAAGCCGTTTCACAGAAGATAAAGTCCTGGCTTACCATTATAATATGGGATCATCATAAAAATGAATGATTACGGCTTAACGCTACATCGGCAATATCTCAGCCATATTGTGGCGACGGACTCATCATACGTTAGCTGTAATTTCGTGCGTCACTTTAACGACACCATGGAGCAACGTGCATAAGGGGAACCGTGCGTAAACAATTTGTGCATAACGCCGTTGGTCTCCTCTACGGCAGAAGGGATCTTGGCACCTGTAGGACCAAAATGGGTAAAATAGTCACGAGACTGATGATAGCATCTTGCGTGCCCCAGAGGACTAAAACGAGCGCCCAACCTATATAACCCCTTAATTCTCCAACAGTAGAACAAATTACGCATTCGTGTTATTTTAAAAACCAATTGTCAAAAAAACACCTTTCAACCTAGCAATCTCAGTTGTAAAGGGTGGAAATGCGGATTTGGTTTTGTGGAGGACACGTTATAAATGCCCACACATTTTAAGTTACAGATTACATGAGGAGGGCAGAATGTTGAAAATACCCACTAATAAAGCCTTCTTCCAACTGGGTAGACGTCGTCTGAAGTCTCCCAACTCAACGAATTCCCAGACCCAGATCAGCACCCAATTTTTTGCCTTTTCTCCAGCATATAGTTTTTGGTAGTGACATTACATAATCATAATTTTTTTCAAAAACAATGGTTTGGGATTCATCAAGACGGATTTAAATCTCCCTTTTTCTGGTATTGGTGTTTCCTTTTGATTATTTTTCCATCTAGAGTTCGTGTTTTTGAAACGAAGTTCTCATTAAACTTTCGCTGGTACAATCTCAGTTATAATGCAAGAGGCAATGCGGATTTTGCTTCGTGGAGGAAACCACAAGTTTTAAAAAAAGCAATCGTTATAGAAAGTCATTTCGATACAACAGTCTCGGCTGTAACGCCGGGAAATGCGGATTTTTCTTTGTGGAGGAAAACCCCGCGGGTTATGTTACCGTAAAGGAAGGGACGATGTGCGTTACTCTCATTACAAATGAGAGTAGGAAATACAAATCAGTAGAATACATTAACAATGTTTGCTATTAAACGTTGGAATCTTTCATCTAAACCACTTTTAATTTCATTTAAATCACTGCCTTGAGTTGGATAGTTCTGGAATATCAATCTTAAGTAAAATAAAGCTCAAATCAATTTCACTGTTTTGCCACGACACTTTCTGTTTTTAACGCATCAACCTCTCTCCCACCAGGGCTCGCAATTTGCCAATAAGTTCTCTGGCTGTATATTTCGACAGCAAGTCATTGGCGCCATTCCGACGTGCGTGAATTCTGATTCGCAGTATGCAGATTTTTCCCTCTCCGTCGCAGGTTCCTTCGCCTTTTGCCCGTAAACAGTCCGTATTCGCTTCTCGTCTCCACGAAAACGGAAGAAGATAAACAGCTTCTAATGATGTCGTTCGGGCTGTGTCATTTCCTACAACAAGCGAATTTACATACGCTTTTTGTGGCGCCGGTAAAGTTTTTTTTATTTTCCTATTCTCAGCATTTATTTGTTTTGTGGTTCGCACTATGACAAACAAATTGTTCCTTTGTATAACGGTTACCTCTAAAAACTTCGTTTTCTCATTTTCTGAATATTTTGTCAGTATTTTTCGGTTATACCGCTTGCACCTTTGTCCCTTTGGGTTGGGGTATCTCTTTCTCTTCATCCCTTTGCCAAACAGCTTTATGTGTGCCTGCAACAGGCAAACAAATTCCTTAAACATCTTCGTATAAATGTCTACTGTTTCTTCTTAGCCCTTTCAGTTTCCTTAATCTCTCTTCTTTTTTTTTCACTGAAACTTTGTAAAGTTATACCCAACAGAAATGCAGGCTGAATCCATTCTAACAATTATCTATTTTCCGAGGAAGTGATTCTTTGGAACCATGATCCTGTAAAAGATACAAAGAGATAACTAGCTTAGCATCACTCATCCTCTTTCAACCTCACATCATATATATACATCATATATGCTTTAGTTTTTTAATGCTGCTCGCAGGAATGAGTCTGTTTTCACGTGGTGTTAGGACCTCACAAATTTTCCATTTAACATCAACTTTGCATGTCTAGTACTTGATTTGTGTTTTACACCTGTACTACCACGGCCAACATTATAGTTGTAGGAAACCTGCTAGAACCACTGGGGAAACCTACGACCATCCATGGGGTTGCTGGCGGCAATTCCCACGTGCGACCGGAGAGAAAGCCGATGTGAACGGCGCTTGAACTCGCAGCGATAGCATTGTCGAGAGGTCCTCTCCCCACCCCTCCCCAAGGTATTTTTGGAAAGTTACACTTACTCTGGCATGCCGTTGTATAATGCTTTTGAGTAAATCCATACTCTGCACAGTCGGCTGTTCACCGGGAATTTATTATAGTAGCGGCGCTGGGACGTGTGGGCCATGTGTCTAGCCAGCGCCACCTGCAACATTATAGGCCTTCCTTCTCTCTAACACAAATAAAGGCAGGTCGGACTACCTCCATGTACCTCAGGACTAAGTTCCAGAGGTGGTCCTTCAGGTTTACGCGGGAAACCTTTCCAGAGGCAAGCGTCCTATGCTTGTCGATCTGGAAGAGTATCAATGTATGGAGCAGTTGATATTCAGTCCAAACGAGGTTGTTTAACTTTCTTTGCAATGAAAAAAAATACTTCTGGAGCAAAACACACAGCTCAAACTGATAGGCAACAGTGCGATTGGTCGATGTCACTTTAGAAAGTGAATTTAATCATCAGTATTGTCGTTATTAAAGATTACAATTTATGGATATAGCACAGTTTCTAGTGCCGAAAATGGGCTCAGACCTCTCCGTGTTTCGAACCAACTACATCGGAGTCAGGCACCAAGTCGTCAGCAACACATGCCAACCATCTAGACCACTCCACCACTCGACCACTCGACCAACCAGCCTTCTACGAAATTAGAAAGTAGTTGACCGGTAGACTTTACAACGAACATGCATTACCCCTCTGATGGACAGAAACGACACAGCTTTCTTAGCTGAATATGTCCGATCGGTAGATATCACTTAGAAAGTGAATTTAAGTATCACTATTATCGTTATTAGAGATTACACTTTCTGGATATAGCCAATTTTCAGCACTAGAACCTGTGCCATTCTACCAGTCAGCTACCTTCTATTTTTGTAGAAGGCTGGCTGTTCAGCTGGTCTTGATTGTTGACATGCATTGCTGGGGATCTGGTGCCTGACTCTGAGATCTTTGGTTCGAAACCCGGAGAGGTCTGAGCCAGTTTTGGGCACTAGAGCCTGTGCTATATCCAGAAAGTGTAATCTGTAACAACGATAATACCGAAAGTAGGTAACAAGCCTTGTATGCACAGCAATGTCCTGGTTCTGGAAAGACGCCCTGCCCTCACTGGCCAGCGCTTCTGTTCCTCCATCAAATCAATTTCGTTTAGACCAGCTATATGCCCTGCTCGCTTCTCGTAATCAAGAATGATCAGTCAAATTAGCACATTCCTGATATGAATTGACTGCTCGGTTAAATGGTCTACATCCTCTTCTACTGTGTACCTTTAAAATCACTGAATATAAAATATACTTATAATAGTGACAAACTAATGTTACAAATAATATATGTACATATATAATAAATATACATGTACAAATCTGAATTAATCTGTGGATGGCATGTTAGGAACAAAATTGTCCTTGCCAGCAATATGTACAGAACATAAGGCTGTAAAGTAAAACAATAATGTTACGATGGTACTGTAAGCTTTAATTCCCCTAAGAACAGTAAATTAATGTGATAAGTACATACAATAGGATATGCGCATACAATGGACATAAGATATTTTAAAATTCCAAGAGATTACATGATCACGATATGTACAAAGTATATACAATGACCGTAACATCACAGTTAATACTTAAGTAATGACATTATTGAGCATGCACAGAATTGCCTTGCGAGCAAACGTTAAGTTTGTATTAATAAGTCTGTAACGATGCTGCTTAACTGTAATACGCACAGCACTTCCTTTGTCTACATGCACATCATGTTCGGCAGTATTTATATATCCTGGCACAGCAGAACATATTTCGGTCCAAGCCTCGAGCAACTTACAAATATCCTGTCTCTAACTTAACAAAAACTGCTTAATACACCTGAGTTATCAAACTTAGGATCTAACAATCCACGTAAATGCTACCTGTCTCTTCCTAATTAATAGCAAAGAAAATATCACTCTTGTCTACATGATTTGATATTGTGCTAGCCACAGCTACTGACTAATTTGCATCAAGGGAATGGTACTTCTTGAGCATATTAATGACACAGTCTTTCAGTTTTGCATTGATCAGGGGTCCTATTAAGATAACTAACATAACTAACTTTCTTCACCACCTGATATGGTCCACTAAACTTGGCCTTGAGTGCTTCCTGATGTAGAAACAATAAAACCAAAACCTGGTCTTCAAGCGAAAAACTTCTTATCGTTCTTATCATGGTATAGTTTCATTTTCTCCTGAGAGATCATCGTATTAGCTCGGGCTATCTCCCAGGTTTTATATATCCTGTCACGAAACTGGAAAACATGGTCCAGCAAGTTCCGTTTTGTTTGTTGAAATAAGATACGCTCTTTCATCAAAGCTAAAGGAGCTCTAACCTCATGAGCATACACCAACTCAAATGGACTGAACCCAGTGTACTCATTCTTAGTATCCCCAGAGCCAAACAATACAAATGGAATGCCCTTGTCCCAATCTTCGGAGTATTCCATATAATAAGCTCGAAGGGCATTCTTCCTGATTTGGTGATGTTTCTCTAAAACCCCCTGGGAATGAGGATGGCAAACTGTGGATTTAGGGTTGTTAATCCCCAGCTGATGCAACACTTCTTGAAATAGGTCTGACATAAAATGTGACTGCAGGTAAACCATACCTGCTGAAAAACTGTAACAGACCACTAACTATCTGAGGAGGAGTTATCTGTTTCAGTTGAATAGCTTCAGGAAATCTAGTAGCTGTACCCATAATAGTAATGAGATACTTGTATCCTGACATAGTTTTAGCTAAGGGATCAAGACAAGCAATAAGTACCTTACTGAAAGGTTCACCAAAAGCAGGAATGGGAATTAAGGGTGCAGGCCTTACACTATGCTGTGGTTTGCCCACTAGCTGACAGGTGTGACACGCCCTACAGAAATTAACCACATCTTTGTGAATCTAAGGCCAGTAAAAATGGGAAGGGATTTCACTTTCTGTCTCTCTAGTGCCTAAATGTTCACCTGTGGGAATCTCATGAACCATTCTAAGTCCATTATGTGTGCAACTTGGAGGTAAGACAACTTGGTTGAAAATTGGCCAATAATCATTAGCTGATACATAAGGAGATCTATACTTTCTCATCAACAGCTCCCATCCCCAATGTAGTAACCACAGGTACATCAGCCATTTCCTTCACAGATAAAGTAGACTTACTTAACTCAGTTAATTCAGAATCTAACTGTCGTTGCTTAACCACGACAGATAGAGAGAACCTCTTGTAGGTTTTCTGTATTTTTACCGGAACACTGCAGAAATGAGGACATGCTTTGACCTTATTTCCCCATAAGTCATTGCCCAGCAATAAGGAAATAATTTCCACAGGCAAAGAATTAACACTCCCTACAGTTATTAAACCAGCAACGAAATCTGAAGTTATTGTACATTTAGTGGTGGGACAGACAAAAAATTTACACTGATAACCTGGGTCAAAGCATAACTGTTGTCTTTATCAGATTGGGCCGAAATCACATCTGCCAACATCAAAGACTGACTTGCTCTAGTATTCCTCAGTTTAGGAACAGTGGCGGTAACTCCATCACCAGTAACCATACCATCCGACACGAATCACACCATCCGACACGAATCCCCATTATGTCTCTGGAGTTTGAACTACTTCCTTATCTTCTCGTTTAACGATTGGACCAACACTACCTGTCTCTACTTGTGACCTCACTGTTCTACAACTGGAGATAACAAAAGCTATTGACTTTCGCTCCTTTCTTCTTTGCAGTACAGGGCAAGTCGATAATGGATTCCCTGGGTTATTACAATATCGGCAAGAACATGGATTTATATCCTCTGGTTTTGACTTAGATTTCTCACCCGTCTGCTTTTCAGTACTAAAATTTGAAGTCTTCTTATCTGCTTCTGAAATTTAGGATGAAATTTTTGTCCATTAGTTTTATGAGTTAACTCATAGTCATCAGCCTAACTGGCTGCAATATTGACGTCCTTGAAATGTGTTTACCTGAATAAACCATAACTTCATTTGCAACAGTATTCTTAAATTCCTCCAAGATGGCGACCTCCCTTAAACTCTCAAAAGAAGGATCTACCTTCAGGGAAATGTACCATCTATCAAATAGTATTTCCTTACCTCTGGCAAACTCTACGTAAGTTTCTCCAAAGTGTTTCCCGTCTCAACTTCTGTCTATAGGCCTCCGGTACAAGCTCATAAGCACACAAGACCACTGCCTTAAATTTTTTATAATCTGAAGACTGATCTACTGATAAAGCAGAAAAGACCTCTGTAGCGTTACCTTCAAATGCACTTTGCTGTAACATTGTACAACATCTTTCAGACCACTCCATGCTCACAGCCGCTTTCTCCAAGGAAAGAAAGAAACTTTCTACATCACTGTCATTAAATTTTAAGGAAAATCAAATCCTTGATGATTACGATTAACAGCTTCATCATCACTACCCATAACCTGGATTTCCTTCAGTTTGAACTCCTATTCTAGCTCCAATTCCCTATTTCTTTCTCTTTTCTTCCTCTCTCGTTCTTCCCTTCTCTCTTCTTTCTCTAACTTAAACTTTTCCACTTCTTACTGAAGCTTAGCCAACTCAACGTCACCACTATGATGCTTAATATGTAAAGTATTACCTAAGCCCAAATGTTTGCTAATACCACCCACCATTATACTTTTTCTAAGACTTGAGTCCAATTAAAACTTGTAAGCTATTTTCCTTTTATCTGCCTTTCTTAACTGAGACGGCTTAACAACTGACAAAACTTCACTATCAAGTGATGAATATACATTAAATTCCTCAACCATAATGGCTCAATAGAGTGTAGGAAGAAATTATAAAAACAGTTGTACAAAATGTGAATCTTTGATCCAAAACAGGAACTAACACACCGCTAAGCAAGCTGAAAATTAACGTGCTACAGTTGAGCACAAGCAGGTTTTAGTTCCCGGTCAAGCCCCCAGTGTGTA
The DNA here is from genome assembly GCA_016165875.1 of Acanthopleura granulata. NCBI lineage: Eukaryota > Metazoa > Mollusca > Polyplacophora > Chitonida > Chitonidae > Acanthopleura > Acanthopleura granulata. The sequence goes on from JABBOT010000017.1 coordinate 859,674, forward strand.
AGGGTACCACTATCGGAGAAGAAAAATGATAAACAAATGGCTTTTTCTACTTTCAGAAAGCAATAGGCTTTACACAACATCAAACAAAGAAACACAAAGACACTTGACTAAGTTTAATACATTTATTTGAACAAAACATACAAATAGTCTATAGTCAAAAGTGACAATAACATACGGAACAATACAGATAAATACAAACATATACAGTTTCTTACTGATGATGTCTTCCAAATCCTGATAGCATAGGCTTTCAAAGGCAAGTCAGTCCATAGAAATATAGAATCCACAGTTGTTAGAAATTCTCGAATCGAATGATGACAGTTCTATAAGTGACGAACAGTAGAGCACGATATGCAAATGACATCCAACTCCCGGGCAAGGTGCAAATTTCCTGCGTGGACGAGTTGACAATGGTGTCAGTTATGCCATGCTGGCGAACTATGTTTCACCCCTCGGAAAAGTACACAAAGTAACTTTCAGGGTAAACTGGGATGAAATGTAACTCATCGGGCAAAGCGACAATGAGAGATACATGCTTGAAAAGAACGTCTCAAACCAAATAGCAAGAGGCGAAACATAAGTTCACAAAAGTGCTAAATACGAAAATGGAGTGTAAAATGACATCGGCACGAAAGCCGGTATCTCCAAATCCCCCCAAATCCTTCTAAGTAAACGAGAGTAAATATGACGGCTCTCAAACGACCTTGAGTAAAAGACTGCTCTCAAGTGGGCATAAGTAAAATGACTGTGAGCTTTACAACTTCGTCGCTCATATTTTCATAGACTAACGTAAAGAAAATTCTGGATGATTTGATCGTAAACATGTTTACAATATGGGTACATCTTTCCAGGATGTACACTTTATGTACGGTGACCCGAAGCTGATAAACACAGAAGCATGGAAAACACACGACTGATTTCCAGTGCAGACTGTCAGGTACACAGAGGGAAATGTAGGTGAGACACTAACTCAATTAGCGCAAATACAAATGAACAAAAACATTAATACAATATCTTAAGAACGGAGTTTGTAACAGGTTTGAAAAGGTGCGTTACTGTTTTGACTAACCTAGGAATCGTTAATAATGGTGACAGGAATCTCGCGTGAGGAAACAATGGCGTATTTAAACACTGTGAGTATGTGCGTTATTGTTTTGGCATTATGAAAAGTATTTTTTCCCGAAAAGAGGGAATTCTCATAACCATAGTTTTCAACACTAACAATGCAGACAAACTTAAACCCATCTACCGTTTTCCAGATTTCTTTTCCACCCGCCCAGGTCTCTTCTCTTGCAGCTCCCAGACACCCACCTGCCCATCTCTCTCCTCTTCCACCTATGCAGATATCCTCAGCTCTACACATATCTCCCTCACCTCAAAAGCTCTCTCCCTATCCTGCAAAAACTTCTCCATCTTCCAAGCTCCTCCAGCTTTTAATGTTCAATGGGCCCTTGTAAAGCATGTCATTGAAAGGGTGTACACAGAAGAAGACGACATTTGGATGGCTGATATAATTCTGTTCGTAAGAGGTTTATTCCAAAAATCGTTCATGTTTTTCTTTCAAATATCTCTGCCAAATGTACATGTATATTTTTACTTATATCTGTACAATGTATAATTAAACATGTAGTACCTTATTACAGGGTTGTCTGAGTTCTGCAAATAAACAATGATAAAATAAAAAAAGAAAAACACTAAAAAAAAAACACAGTAAATATGCGTTATTCTTTTGGCATGATGAAAAGTATATTTTCTCCGCCAGTGGGGATTTTCATAGCCATAAATTTGAACACTTTAACAATGTAAAAGCACTTTCTTCGATCAAACCTTCTTCCTTTTCAACTGTTTTTCTCCCATATCCTTCGCCACGATATGGGTGAAACTTTGCCAGTGTGGCGTTAGCCAGAGTTACTCATTCTCCCTCACCACTTGCCCAACTGGTGCGTTGCTATTTTGACGTATCTAGGAATCGTTCATATTGCTAAACGCAGCGTGGTTATGTGCGGTATTGTTTTAACATTTTAATAAGTATATTTTTTCGGGAAAAGGGAATTCTCATAACCGTAATTTTAAGCACTCTAACAATGCAAACAACCTTACCTCCAGGAACCCTATTTTTCTCTCCACATGCCCAGCTCTCCTCTCTTCCACCTCTCAAACTCCCACTCTCCCAGCTTTATATGTAGGCAAACTTAGCTTTCCGGCCTTATTTTTTTATATGTGTTAGTTAGGCCTACTTGAGTCAGATGAAAGTGTACAGCTAGACGATAGACGGGGAAATTTAAGACCGGTTTGGAAAACTGGTGGACAGACTGCGTCTAAAATGTGCTTCTGTATGTACCAGTAGTTAACTTTTTGCCAGCATTCAATAAAATGACATTGTATTTTCGATTAGGAGCATTTTGAAACAACTGTTGTCAAAGGAGATGGTGGAATAGGTCAAAACACACAGACGGAAAATTTATAAAAAAATGAAAATCGATACTACGAATTTATGTATCTTGGTGTGGTCTAAGCTGATGCAAAATTATGTTGAAATCGAACAGAAACTGAAAGAGGTATAATCCGACACACAGCTAGACAGACGGACAACCGATCACCAAAATTAAAAATGAGCACTACAAATTACATCGTTGTACAATGCTAATCTTACCTCTCCATCAAGATCTCCCTCTTTCTCCTCGCCCGAATACAAAAATATGGTATAGGATATATACCTACCGGTATATGTGTGCAAAGTAGCTTATTTCAATTAAATATTTATACAAACAGATACATCATAAATTATTTTAGTTATACTGCAATTAATTCAGCGTACAACAATATAAAACTTGCTAAACATACCACTCCTCATTTCTTGACAACCGTCCACTTGTAAGACATGGTGATATGATTAACAGAACGGGTGCATTAGTCCCTGTACCTCTGTAACATGGTGTTGTTGTTGCACGTTCGCTAAGTATAAATAGTCTTGACACGTCAGCACATTATCAATATTAAGGCAAAAAAGTAGAATGTAGATATAGCAAATGAAACGCAACAAGTTCCTTTTTGTTCGTTTGCTGTAACGCACGTGTTTTTCTAATATTCTGAAGATATTATCAACATAGACTGGGGGAGGGGGTTTGTCCTGCCAAAAGTCGGATTACTTGAAATGATAGGGGATCCCGTACGTTATTATCTGTTCTGTCTAAGCGCTGTGCTCAATACTGCTTAAAAATAACGCACGAATTCCTACATCATAAATAATATGATACCCTTTTGTGCTGTTTAACTCCTACGACTTGTTTTATATAGACGGGAAGCTTTGGAAATGAAGATACCCATTCTGAAAAGTGTTGCTGAAAAATCTTTGTTTCGGGATCTGTAAAATGACAAAGAAAAACTTTTCTGGAAAAAGTTTAGGATTACTATCGTTGAAACTTCAAGAATTTCTTGGAAAGAATGCGGTAAAGAATTACACGAAAACTTTCAGCTCGTCACTTATTTTAACAAAAGTCCACGCCAATATTTCTTCGTAAATTCGAGTAGAAAAAAGATTTCAGGTTAAGTTTTAAAATCTAAGACAAAACCTTCAACCAATAGCCAAGTACAATCTTAATGAAGCTAGGCTAGATAAAATTGCCAGTCATTTAACTAAGTCACCTGTCCAAGCTTGGTCTTTAAGCCTTTTGTGAAACCGGACCCAGTGGTTATGGATAGCAACTTTCAGATTTATTAGGTGGCAATATTGAGATCTCAAATCAAAGGCCGTTATCAAGCCACCATTGGAACACTGAAATCGAGATCAATGCGTTGCCAAACCCCAAAGATGTTATCCATAAACAATGTATTGTTCACCTAGAACATCTAAATGCTACTGATATATTCCATTCTGTTTCAGATTGTTATTTTACTTGTTATAATATGTACATATACCTCTGTGTTAACCTATATATGTCAAAAAAATCTGGTCAAAACAGTGGATACCAAGTCATCCTTCTCACCGGCATCGGCACCTAGGCAAGTGGGCTATGATTCGATGTGGCTCGACTTGAAAGAGATAACATTCCGTAAACAATATCAACATACTGGGTGGCGTTTCGTCCGTTCTCTTGTAAGCATACTATAATACCCGTCTACGTGACTGAGATATACTTCAGAGGATTTCAAGTCTGCTCTGCCACCTGACCAGTAGGGAGCTGAGGATAGACAATCACAGCCCATTCACCCTTGTCAAACAAAGTTAAGCTATCAGCTGTCAGTCAAACTCCTTCTGGCTGCAAGCCTACAGAACTTATTCTGGCTCCTTAATAGAAAGCAGCGTACCCATATTGTTTTGCGTTGCTAGTTCGAAAAGACAGAAGAAGCACCTGTACGTCTAAAATAACATGTCCACGAAGAACTGTGAAAGAAGCAGTGTTCATTTCAAATCACATATCTGAGACAAAGACGCATCTTCATCGTCATTTAATTTCCAGACACCATTGGGACATTCTGCAACAAAAAGTGTGTTGGGTCAGAATCAATAACACCAGAACGTGCCATTTTGTTTCCTACCCTGCGGAAAAATGAAAGAGTGTAGAATTTACCAGTTAACATCCTGGATGTCTCAAGATAAAATCTTCTGTGTTTCTTGCTTTGATGAACTTGCCCAGGGTGGTTTGTAAAAACCACTAATATTTATACGCAGAGATGTTTATTTTTATACGAGTCATAAGTACAGTAATAGCTTCGTTGAAAGCATCTGAAGATTCGTGGGTGTTTTGCTAGTTAACGTCAATAAATACATGGATATAAGACCCATGGCTAAAATGTAAGAGAAAAGAGTTATCTGGAAAGGGTCACAAGGAAGGAAAGCATCAAAACTACAAATACACATGTAGTCCATGAACCCTCAAGGTCTATGTAGCCACGTTTCGAACTCAATCAACTGTGTACATTCTTTGTCAGTTAGTTGGAGGCATATTTCCATAACTGTTATTAACCATACGAACTTATTTGCACGTTGCTCTATTTCTCTGTCTATTTCTCACACATTAAACAATGTGAGAGATAGGTTATGTTGGTATCATAGCAACAATTTAATGCAAATTTTGACATACTTACAGTGGAGTTCATACATGGAATGATGTACCGAAAAGAAAGTTAGGAAGGATCTGTAAACGCATCTGACAAACACGGTCTTACAGGACCATATATACTAATGGTGTTCGGTTTGGATGCTGATTTTATTGATCCGCCTGGAACATTCAGTACGTATTTTCGTCATGAAAGAAAACTATTGACTGCTTCTCTCGCAAGAATCTGTCCTAATTTTATGCTGATATATTTACTTAGTTCTACGGGGCTTTGTGTTATTTGTCGTCTTTGGAAACTGGCCTTGCGATTATTGACCCGGAACATCCATTTTGTTTGAAGACTGGTACACGAATATCTTGTTCGACGCCTAGATACACCTGGTAATCTCCATGCTCAATTTACAATGTAATGGCAGAGCGGAGAATGTTGTGTTTTTGCAAAATCATATATCATCAGATTATATTTATTTATTTGACATACACAAACACACCCGTATTAATGGAAAACAATAGGTTTCATTGAACGCTAGACTACCGACCTACGGCGTCGTCGATGGCTGCTTGTCCTCTAAGCTTCACATCCAATGGGAGCTTAGGAATCTACCCACCAGATTAAATTTGATATATGTAATTAACTCTTTCTCGTTCGAATCCACATATTGCTGATTTTTCGGCAATGTAATGGTTCTCCAGATTCCTACAGAAAAAAATCAGACAACCGTTGCATAACTCCCCCCCCCCAAAAAAAGAAAAAGGATTCAACGTTCAACACAAACAAAACCAACAAATATGGAACTCGAGTTATCTGGCGTCGATCAGGGTTGTGGATGTGAGAATGTGCCCAAAGTTCTGGTGAAACCAGAATCAATCTCACGTTAAATGCTGCTTACACAAAATTGGATATGCTGCGAAATCTGGGAGATGTTGTAAATGATGCGAGTCTCTAAAACGTTTAGGAACGGACCGGGTGTCGGACTACAATTTATATCAATACAAACGTGAGTACCTGGTGAACTTCCGGTCTTAATAATCGTGTGATTTCCAGGCATCACCTGCCTTCTTGACCTATGTTCGGGTGTAATTTGAGATTTGGCAAAAGTACTATTTAGCAGCAATTGACACATATATACCAGTAAAACTGGCGGTGCAGTACATGTAATTGAATAGATCCTGTCGCCTCGGGAGTGTTCGGGTAATTGTATCCGAAATCTTCAAATAAAGGCAAAGTTGGCAGAAACAGAAAATTATTTGAGAGGAGGGATCCATACAGAACTAAACGGGCATAGGCATTTTTCTACACACCAAAGTAAAACGTTAATAAAATAGCGCATATCTGTAACACTTTACTAACACGTTAATGTAGGCCTACACGGTAAAATATCAACTAAATGTAAGTGTAAAAATATATTAGACCTGCACACATATCTTGAACTGTAGTAAATCTATCCTGCATCATATACTAGACGAGGGTTTTATTTCCAAATATGCCGCTGCAAACAGATAAGCCCATCGTCAACAACGTGTTCAAGTGTTAATAACCAGAGTGACACACCAGATACAACGTGTTAATAGTTGTATCTGGTGTGTCATAATAATAATGCTAATGCGTTAAATCAGTAACAGCTGTGTTGATATAATAACACATATCTGTTAATACGTTAACATACGTGTAAACTACAACAAAGACAAATTCAAAATTCTGGTATTATATGATACAGGGATAGATTTATCTTTTTGTCATTTAATTTCTCTTATGTCTTTTTGCACTTACATTTAGTTGATATTTTTCTGTGTAGGCCTACATTATCAACACTTATTTTAACACATGAACACATTAACGTGTTAGTAAAGTGCTACAGATAAGTGTTAAGATGATACTCTTTTATTTGGTGTGTTTGACGTGCTGCGTAACTGTATAAATCTCCTTGTAATCTGGAGTTCTTACGAGGCCATAGGGTACGCAATTTTAGAGAAACGGGAAAGACGATGTTGCGTCATCTGTACCATACGCTCTTCAGTATTATTATTACAACCGAAGGCCGCCCACTGTGGCCTCCTGGTTGTAGCCGTGTGGAAGAACCCCACATGTATTCCACTACCACTTTCTTGTCTAAAAATGACTTTGAAGTCTCTCACAATTGTCTCGTAATCACAAGGAAAACAGCTGATTTAACACTACTTCTATATGTCAAAATGGTGAACTGAGTACTGCTGACGTCACAGATGTCTTTTCGGGTGGTAGAAATATATCCACTCGTGAGTGGTTAAAATTGAGAGCGTGGCGGCAGGCTCCATTTTGTTTACTCTGAACTGGTAAACTCTCGGTTATCACAGATCACAAAAAGTGACGTTTTTTGAACTGTGAATAGGATTCTTAATCGATGCATATATACATTTGATCTAGTGGTGTGTTTTCTTTTAAAGTGACCTTCGCGAGGCAATACACAGTCATAAGAAACGCACGAACTAAAAGTCCAAATCAGAGGAGACAACGAAACATTTATCGAAACACAAATCGATTTATCTTTCATCTGAGGTAACTACAATGATGCATCATTCGCGATGGTTAAATTTAGCTTTCTGAAACGAATTATTTTCTTTGATGGAAATAAACCTTTCAAGCTTTCCTCTTCACTTGCTTTCTCATTTAAAATCCATTTGTCGGCTGTCTATGCCCCATTATGCCACTGGCTGGTCGGCTGGGTGATTTCTCATCTCGTCAGTACCAACTTGACAAATTCGCTACAACCTCAGTCGTCTGCACTGAGGAAGAGAAGACTGAGAAAAACCACAAGCGATAAACGGAAATAGCAAATGCCGAACGCGTTGACCTGTTTTGGAATAAATCATTGTATGAATAATCAATATGAACTGAACTCCTCTAGTCTTGTGCCCGACGCCATATTAACCTGCCCCTTGCACCAGTCGTGATATTGGTTCATAACAAAACACAAATTTATAGTTTTAACCATGAATGTAATTTTGTCCAGTGGAAGAGAAAATTGCTAATATCATCTACTGCAAGCCCGTGTCGTGATAATATAAGATGATGCAAACACATGTTTCTCGTGGTATTTCAGATTTCTCAGTTTCAGACCATGAACACGTGTTTCACTGCCACTGGAAAGACATCATACCCCCTTTTCCGTTTAACAAATAATGCGGGTCTATTACCTCACAGATAATGTCATTATGTAGAATAATAACATGAATCTATACAAGTTACCAATCCTGTAATTAAAATCTTTATTGACTGTCGCATCAGCCCTAGTATTACATGACGCCATTGACTTAACTCTTCCACATTACAATCACTCACCCATCAGATTCCAAAGTACCCGCATATACACTTGGATTTCTTCACCGCTGATGTTGTAAGCTCTACTATCACTTCTGCAACCGATTCATTACTTCCACCTTCCAAATCAGACTTCAGAGATTTCTGTTATGTCTAATTAACTGTGATCGGTCGTTAATACCTTGTAAAGGCCTAAGGTATTAAAGAGAGGGAACTATTCTACGGTAAACCAGTTCTAGCATCAGCCTGTGCTATTTTTTTTATTCCTTATTATATGATGCATCGACTTCTGTGTTTCATATCTCAATCACGAACAGTTAGTTTACTAGGGTATATGGAGTGACGAATCAATGGTGATAAATATACAAATTTTGTGCACTTACAGTCACATGTTGGTAGATTAGGCTGTTTGACGCTTGTTAAGTATGGACCTTGGACATAACTTTCGTCATGAAAGCAAGTCAAGCTGATATGAGTAAGAACCTCACCGAAACTGACATCAGAAAGCAAGTGGACAGAAATCAGAAGTGCGTGAGCCCTTCGTCGTATATGGTTCTTCCGCGCTACCGATCTTCCGGGATTCAAACGTGTTCCTTCATCATTCGCATTTGATCATTGACAGACATGCTGTCACCTAAGCTGCTATCCCCGCGTCTTATTGTTCCAGTAAGGCTTTGTACACGAATTCCATTTTGCTGTCAAAGCGTGTTTAAATATTCACAAAGGTCTTACAGTTCCGAATACATATACGTCTGTTACCTGTCACGAGTTATTTCGCGAGATCAAGAAGCAGCGTAAGAAGCTATCTCTACGCGAAATGTTATTAGTCTTGCGGGTTTTGAAAAGTTGGGCATCTTACCTGATACGGACAAGTGTTTTCATTTGCATCGCTATTCAGTGTTAATGACATATTTCAGTACGATTTTACAGATCAAAATGTGGAAAAGCAATGTTCACGACAGACTGCATTAGCTTTCTATACAGGCAAATAACTGGAGAAGTGACTTGGTAAGCAACATTACTACCGGCTGTCACACCGATATCAAATAGGTGTAATTTTTCCACGCTTGATATGTTAATGCCTACCTTGCCTAGTGTACCAACTTAAAGAAATTAACATGTTTTTCTACCTGAATTCTTGTCTTGCGTTGAAAATATGAAAAACTACAGCACAGACAGTAAATCCAAAGCAGCGACGACAGTGTGATAGGTGGCAGACGGTGAAATCCGACCGCTTGTCGTTTTACTTCAGTTAGGGTTTTATTCTAACTGTCCAGGTTAGCGCTTAAAAAGTAACGACTTACACAGTACCTTGGACCATTGTTTAAGCAGGATTAGGTAAAAAAGTTACATTGATGTTAAATTCAGTTTATTAGACGTCACTTGCATAGATTTTCTCAAACTGCTGGGTTGTCATCATATTTAAAATACGTATGCACAACAGCATGAAAACAGTTTGAAGGTGGAGACCAATCATAACCGCGATAAGACATGTAGTGGCAGGCCATGCTCTGAAAATCTGTCCTTCCTAATAACTTACTGTGTGATGTGAAGTATACCGGGGTGAGGAATTTGCCTGATTTAGCCTACCACCTATCATTGTAACCGTTTACAGTGAGGTCTATAGACGCACACTGGTCTTTGTTCCCGATATAACACTAGAATATCGCAGATCGTTCACATTTGTCTAGGATCCGACAGATACGTACCAGTTACAACCACATTTGGAAAAAGATGGCTGTTAACTAGGTCTTTGTGATAAATCGGACGTCTTATACATCACACTTGTTGAAAAATTGGACTGCTAGACATTTCTCTCAAATGAGCAAGTGACTTAAGACTAATATACTAGGTAAATACAGACGTACTACATGCCTTATTGTGTAAGGTTGTTAAGTTTCTCGGTCGCCGGGATAATGGACCCGCCAAATGGACCCAATACCCGCTTACCTGAGGAGCAAGGTGATTTGTGATGATGCATAACAAACTATAATCACTGATCGAATAAATGAATCATACATCCTGGAAAACTCTTTCTCACCCATGTACACACAGCAGCTCAAAAGCTTAGACTTCGGTGTCCGCTCATAAAACTTGTGGGATTATTATAGGAAATCTTTAACACCAGATAACGATTATTATTTCCTGTATTAAAAATAGTCATCCTCCGACTGATTTCTTCTTCTTCATGTTGTTGTTCTAGGTTGTGTTTTTGTTGGGTGTAGCCAGTAGAGAACTTCTTTTTTATCCAATGCTTAGAATGTTTCACTAAGACTTAATCTAAACAACTTGCTATTGTTGAATGACTCAATCATATTAACTGTGTGAAACAGTTCTCACAGGAAGGTAGGCTTGGTATTTGGTATTTTCCAAAGTGTGCAACGATTCTTGTAAAATATTAATATAAGTTGACAGCACGTCGTAATTTTGCCACGTTTTGGAAAATGCTGTTTGCAAAGAGGCTTTCAAGAGGACCCATCCAGTGTGTCTGTGAAACTAATTTGAAGAAGCGAACAGTGGTTCAGGTGAAAAAGAATGAACGGACATTAAGAGTAGTTCACCCAATCTGCACTGAATGTCACAGATAGTCTCATCTGAATTTCAAATTTCCAGTGAATACAAACCAATAACTGAAAATCTGTTGTGAACTTGGCGAATTATAAAACATTCCAGCAGAGAGGACGGGTGAAGGAAAATCGTAATCATCACATCGGGAAATTTCGGGTTATTTCTTCTGGCAGTAGATTACTACGGGAAAAGTCAATTGCTAATATCATCTGCTCCAAGTCCGTGTCGGGATAATGTGAGGTAATGGTTATTGTATCAACCGACGAGCCATCTGTGTGTAAACCGAGTAGTGGGAAAACAGAAACGGGTGTAGATTTTGTTTCACGCGGCCCTGAGGAAAGGCATCACTGAGAAGCGCGGATCTGAAAACGTATGGAAGATCGTTGACTTCTCTAAAAATATAACTGCTCATCTACCGTGATGTGCAGAGGAAGAGGGCAATTAATACAGAAGCGAGCTAAATGTGCCTGTCGTTTTAGGTAAAACCCAGAAAAAGTCACGTTCTATCGTATTCCACGACAAACTTCAACATTAAGGGTCTTGGCACAAGGCAGAGAGGTATTGTATCTAGAACGTTTAGGCCGGCGCCACCCATACAAAACTCATTGTTCAGCCTGCGATAAGCGCCTCCGACCTTCTAAAAGGGGATCAGGTGAGAAATAATCAGATAAAAACAAGTGGAGACCAGTAGTCGGATAATTTGATGATTCTGGCATCTGTACAAAAGATAGCAAAAACAGTCAGGGTAATATATCTTAATTTAGATCTGATAGCAGTAGGGCTCGGTGTCACTGTCAGTTAAGCTGGATGTTGACATCCTGGTTTGATGCCACCCAACATATAAAGCAACAAGGACTGATCCAACTGTCTTGCAGAGGCTCTGTGGTGACTTTCAAAGGATTACAGTTGCATCCATTAGGATCCATTAGTTGCATCTATTGAACATTGAACTATAGACGAAACTAATGAAATGTTAAATTGTGATTATCATTTGTGGGAGACCTAATATCAGAGCAGAAAAAGATGTCAATGTTAGATCATCACATGGTAACACATTTGATGATTATTTCCTGATGTCGAAAAGCAGAGTCAGTGCTTAGAATCTGCTTCGAACGTGCTAGAAAAATCAGACATCATGATGAGGATTTCACTAACCCCTTGTTTACTTCGTTTTTTACTCTCCTGTTTAATACAAATGATTTTGAGATTGAGCACGTTTGGTTCATCATGACATCTGCGACCTTCACACCCCGTAATAAAGACAAAGAACTATTCGGTTCCCCAAGATGCAATTAATATAAGAACGACACTAAACCCTAATTAGTTCCACATCAAAACACATCCTGCCAGTTATATCCCTTTTATTAATTTAGAACCGAAAACATACTTGGTAATGAGATAAACGTCTAGGAGTCAAAATGAATTCATGTACTTGTACAGAGATTAATTCGCCCTAATTTACTTTGGCTACATAAATCTCAGTTTATGTGTCTTTTGGCTTCTTTTGCCTCACACCACATGAGTAATTGTGTTGTTGTTTAGTTCCTCCACATGCATTCATTTAGCTTTAGGAGGCTTCATGTACCCTCAAAGAGCTGTAATTTCCGAGTAGAGGATTCACTATTCCGTGTTATTTACTATGTCATTGCTTAGACATCTTATTTACCATATTAATAATGAACAGTTTAATAGTTGCTGGTGTATACAGACATCGTGGGTACATTCATATCACATCTCGTTCGGCAGTGTTGGAGTTAGGAGCTTGCTCAAGTCGAAGTGGATATTTGAACATGGTTTCTTCTCGACAGCAAATGCTCCGAGGTGTGAATATTAGAAAATCTGCAGTCGTCAATGTCAGGGAGACCAGGTACTCAAATCAAGTGTAGGTAGGCACTCCGTCGTCTTGCTTCCATCGCCCTGTGCATTCTCCAGGAATAAAATTGACCATTGTGCAGACAAGCTGCCATCTTTTATCTTCGCTTTTTGTTGTTCCACCAACACGAATTCCATGCCCTGTGAAGTAGTATTTAAATACTCACAAAGGTTTCCGTGTTCCCTATTCTTCACATTTGCCCAATGTTCAAACAAGCTGTCAGCGTTTATCCTCGCCTCTTGTTGTGCTATTCAGGCAGTATGCACGAATTCATTGTCCTTGTATGGGGAATGTTCTAAAACATTGACAAAGGTTTCCTTTTTCTGATTAAGTGTACATGTACGTCTAGCCTATCACGCGAGATTTCCCGAGATCTATAACGAGTACGCGATGGTACAGTAATTAAAGCAAACTGATGATCACTGTTGCCGAAGTAATAGGTATTACCTGTTACGCACGACTCGCTTAGTTTGCGTCACATACCAGATAATTGTGACAGAAGTTCGATGAGTCTTATAGGTTAACATGTTGAAAAGTATGGTTCAATAATCTTCTTCAAAACTACACGGTAGTTAACACATATGTGGGGCATACAGCGAGGACTACAGCACTGTGTTTGGCCGGAAAGCTTCTGCATTGTAATCGCGTATAACCAGATCTATCTTGGTTTTTGCGGTCAATGATATTTGCTTATCCAGAGATAGAACAAGATGATCACGGTCCAGACAGGGTATTCAAGGCGGAGTACATGCTGAGGGCTGTTGACGAACTTACAAAGCTCAAAGAAGCGATATAAGCATTGCAGCCTATTAGTGTCTAACTGAGGTTTAAATCCACCTCTTGCTTTCTGTTTGTGGTATTAGGTCAGCAGGCCAGTCTGGTAGCTAGCGATGGAAAGTGATCTACACTTGGCCTTCCGATACTCATCACTCGACAGGGACTAGCCTACATCGCCGAACTGAAAAACCTCGAATACAGTGCAAAATGTGAACTAAATATCTAACTATCTACTTAAAGGTGTGTCATTATATTTCTGAAATAAGCAGCTAGTATACATGCAGCATGCTGCTCAGTTTGATGTTATTAAGAGAAAACAATAACCTACCCTACAAAATATGTCGTGCAGTCTGGAATTAAGTTCTTAGAGAGGCGACTAAAACTGTCTACTTATTCAACCAGGCATTTGTGTTTGGTAATAAAGGGAGACAAGCCCTATCGAATCAAGGCCGGATTCATACACCGCTTGTAGACTGCCAGGTCGCCCCGGGCATCGTTTTCGTGAAACGTCGACTGGTATTCCGGTGGTTAAATGTCGGACCAGTCGGTGTCAGACTCGCGCACTGGGAAAAGATGGATAGAAAGTCAGAACGACGCAATCCAACGTTCTTTACCCTACAACTTCCGTCCATTATTCTGTCGGTCTGTTAAAACACGTATTAACCCTGGGCAGACAGGGTGGTTTTGACATAACACAGCCCCGTGTTTTGGTTATGTCTTTTAAGGGTCAGTCCGGTTAACATATACCATATGAATTTAGAAGCATCACACTTAAATAACCGAGGCACTGATAGTCTTCTATCCATTGTCCAAAAATGTTTTCCATGTGCTTTTTACATTGCCAAGCTTAGCAGTGCCTGTCCTGAAGGTACCACAGTCACTTATTGCACAGATACTCTTCATTTTACGCTCCAATATTTAGTTACAAAACTTCAAATAATTAGTAGACTCTGTTTTTCACTGTTAAAGACGGACTTCCTCTACATTCGAAAACTATCACCACAGCTGTAAGAAAAAGTAATATCATTTTAATATAGAACAAAAGTTCTCATGAACAGTTTTTGGAGTCTGCCCATGTGAACCAACAGTATCATGTCCGAGGGACACCACTGAACAGAACGTCGTGTCTGCTGTACTTGGTATGGAATTCATCGATAATATAACCAAAGAACAGACCCGCCAGTATGTTTTACCGCTTCAAGTAATCGAAGGTTAGATCCAGGTAAACAACTCCCTGACTTTACTACATATCTCCGACTACAAGAACAGCTGCCACTACAAATAGATCTATCCGTAGAGAATGTCAGAAAAGCAACTACGGATTTATTATGTTATGTAAAGCTATACAAACACAGCCAAGTTGTTCTGACGGACCTCGTCGTGTTCAGGTTATACCCGGTTAACCCAGACTACACAGAACGACCGCTAAAACAATTCCTGATTGCTAGAAAACCTTGAGAATTCGCATGTGCGTACGTTAACTGTCTTTAAAGCTGAGAGACCTCCCAACCATGGACCCAACTGTGCAATCAGCACAGAAAGTATACAGCCCGCAATCTGCGGTAGCATATCCATTGAAAAGGGCGAGGTTATACGGTATACATCTATAATATGCAGGCAGAGTGAAGCGCAATAACCACAACAGCTGTGTGTCAATTTAAAAGCTTTAAAACGTACATGTTTTCAACATCAAGTAAATGAATTTTAAAAAAAGAAAATACCTCGAATAATCTGTTGTTTACAACTGGTAGTTTCAAATCTGGGGATGCTTCGAACGAGGGCATTATATTTCGATAGACGCCATTCGATGTGGCAAAAATTCTTTCATTTATCTCAGAAGACTTGGCCTCCGAGTCGAAATCCAACTCATACTAGAGGCCGCGTTTGTCTCAGGGAATTTTTTTATTCCTTTACTTTTTGAAATCAGTCATTATCGCCTGTCAGTGTGTCTGTTAATCAGGAATAAAACGACAGGTAACTGTATCAGGCTTCCTATAATTGTTATATAGCCACTTCTGTTTCAACATCTGTTGCACAAAATCAAATTAAAATGTGCACCAAAACAGTGAAAAGACAATCATGATCTATGCTTATATCGGCACCTACGCACAATGCTACATATATGAGTCCATGCGGACAGGTTTCGGAGCGAAATTTGTCGAAAGCCATTATGATATACTGCATGGCATTTGTTTGTTATCTTTCAACTCTGCTCTCCACCTATTACCGCCTGCGTGTTGAGACATACTCCAGACGATTTAATGCTTGGCTTCTTTGTCTGAGGGTTCCCCGGTGAGAAGAGGATAGACAATCCCAGTCGATGAGCAGTGTAAATACAGAGTTAACCCACTAGCTTACCATTTGTCAGTCGAAATCCGTTTGTCCGCTGGTAGGCAGAATTTATTTGGGCTCGCAGGGTAATGTGAGATACCAACATAGTTCTTTAATAACGGAGATTTGCTAAATAGGACGAGTCACGTGTACACGTGTAAAATTGGCCAAGCAAAAGCGTGTCCACTTTCGCAGTTCGCATCACGGGTGTCACCGGATGAAATCTTAGATATTTTTGTTTTCATGAGCTTTCTCCCGAATGGCGCCCGTTAAGTACCATCATTTTTTGTAAGTAGACATATTTATTTTTACACCACTCACAAGAACATTAAGAGCTTCGTGGACCGTATTTGTAGACTTGGGAGTGTTTTGTCAGCTTACGTCAATAAATACAGGCGTGTAGATCCACAGGGACGATGTGAGGGAGAAGAGTTATATGGTAAAGTAGACATGGTAGAAGCGAAGGCAGAAGAAAACACTACAATTACCCATGTAGTCCATATAGCCACATATTGTAATGTGTATATCTTTTTGTCGGTTTGTATGAAGCATATTCCCATAATTAACTAAACCAATTACTG
This sequence comes from Acanthopleura granulata, assembly GCA_016165875.1. Lineage (NCBI taxonomy): Eukaryota > Metazoa > Mollusca > Polyplacophora > Chitonida > Chitonidae > Acanthopleura > Acanthopleura granulata. Next base: position 876,162 of record JABBOT010000017.1, read on the forward strand.
CGAGGGTTTGATCATTGCAATGGGTTACTGGAAGTTTTGATATATTTATTGTGGAGTTCATAAAGGAAATGATGTACGGAACATCCCACAGGACATGCAGAATACAACCAGAAGGCCGATCGGCACTCGGCCTATAGCCGTTAAATTATGCACCTAGCGAGCAATAAGAACCAATGGGAGTTTTGCTCACACAGTAGCGCTAATTTTATCAGTCAACCCTATATCAGTTATGTATATATATATATATACACACATACATATTTACACATGTATATAAAGACCTATATAAGGCTTTACACTACAGAGTGTTCAGATATGGGTAGATGTGATTTATTTATTTGATTGGAGTTTTGCGCCGTACTCAAGAATGTGTCTCTTGCACGACGGGAGCGGAACGAATGGACGAGTGGACGAGCACGGTACCATTCGCGTGCGGACGGTGACCGTCTTCGTCCCCTCGCCGCGATTGGTGCCGTCCTCGTGTCGCTCGTCTCGACCTGTCAAAACTTATGTCGCGTAGGCCTGCCTGTTAGGTGATAAGGGAGGTCATCTGGAGCCCATTCCTTTGACACAAATTAACGTGTTTTAGTGAGGCTCACTAAAATGCCATCCATGCTTTTGGATTTTCAAATAACAGTTAGCTCATATTAAAGTAAAAAACAACTCATGACTGAGGCACAGTTCACTAAAAAGTTTACAAAATTACCTTTTGAATGCAAAAACGTGTTTGAATTTATATGAATTCGTGGTTGGATTATCTTCTTTTGAAGTGTGAAGTATTTTGCTGCCGACTGGGGATGTGGAAGCGCCAACACTTTGAAGCTTATGAGAAACTGACCAATCAGAGAGCTAGAAGATCTATGCTGTTTATATGCTGTGACGTAGATCTTCCGAGGTGACTGTCAACTTAACATGAACACAGGAACAGGACATTGTTTGAATGTTATATATTTTAACTATAAGAATTACATGTGTGAACAACACTGCAAAGTGTTTCTAGACCATTGTGTTGTGACGTGAGTAGGTTTCTTGATCATTTCACGTTATAAATTTCGATGTATACTTAGGTTTCAACCACAACCCTAGCGGTTTACTACATTCTCAGGCGGCAAGAGTGTTCCTCTTTTGAAGCAATTAAGTCACAGCTCGCACACAATGGCTGCGTTTCATGTTAGCCGACGGAGCACAGTCAAATGTCAATTTCCACTGCCGTTAGAAAAAGAGCGGAGCGAGAGAGTCCCTTCTTAAGGGGCTAACTGCTTTTGGACATATCCTATTTTTTTTTTTCATTGACTCTCAAAGGGCACATTTCCATTTGCAAAGCATAGGTTACAGACCACGATTACTTTCACTGTTGGCAGCATTTCCACCATGTTCCACGTTTGAGAAAACATAGGCGACTTCGATCTTGCGTTAAGCTATGCCGGTTTTCTGTTGGAACCAGTGTACCACAAAATACTATCCATGATTCAGAGGCTTTATCTATTTGTATTCCGAGTTGTGTGAACAAAGTTGCCCTTATTAAAAAACGACCAAAAGTATGTATTGATATGTAAAAATTCTACAGTTATGAACTGTCTTTCCCGGGAATACGTGAATATACACATAAATCTTAATTCAACATTTTAAATTTCAAAGAACATAAAATTCTTAGAAGTGAAAGATTTTGTGGCCTATATTTGCTAATAATAGCATTGGCCGACGTGGTGTGCAACTTTTGTGCTGCTGGGTTTGAGCTGTTACACTGTCTTTGCGGGTTTTCAAAACGTTATTAACAATACAGCATTTTAATTTTTCAAGCTGCTTGGCACGCTACAGCATGGATAAGAGCTGTCAATCAGTCGTATATACCTAGTGAATCAGTGAACTGGCAGGAAGCTAATATTCCTGAAATTTTAAGCGATTAATTTGATTGATTCGTTGAAAGATTAGGATATCTTCTAAACAGAATAATCCAGTGTGCACCGTTAACAAATCACAGATATAACTTATCTAAAATGAAATCGGGACGAGATGTCCTCATCCGGCTTCCATAGTGGACTGACCACCGACTCTGCAGGTGACTGTCCAGGGGCTCTCGACTGGCAGTATACCACCGCTAAGCAAACGGTATACAAAACCTTTTGGAATTCGCTAATCTCTTGTCTGCGTGTGACTTTTAGCCTGGGCCGTATTGTAGTCTGTCACTCATAACAAACTCAGCAATGCTACTCCTTGAAATGATGAGGGATTTATTGACTCAAACTGTGTTCATGCAATTGTTGGGTTACGTACAGAAATAACACACACAGAAATTATCATCATCTGATTCACTGCTAAAATCCGGTGAACTTAACACCCAATACATGCTCAAAAATTGAAAGAAAAAAGAAACGGTTTGGTCCATAAAATCTTTCGAAAGAATTTCAACATTTGAATTTGTCCAAGAAAGGCTGATATAAGTAAGGAAAGCTAGTTGAATTTTCTTTTACGAAAAACAAAACCTTCTTAACATCGTTAGGCAGTTGAAGATCGCTTTGTCGAAGATTCAGAAAAAACAGAATTTAGGGAGCATTCATGAACGACTGTAACAAAAGACCATGGTTTTGTTCATTTGAGTCCTCTTACATATAAGTGCAGAACGGAGGATGTGTTTTTTTTTTTTTGCAAAATAACGAACCACCAGGCTGGAGGATCAGTCCGCTGTTTCACTCTGTCCCTGACAAACTTGGTCCCACGCTGATAGGCTACTTAGAAACTGTCTTTTCGCCCAAGGCAATGACACTTTACAATGAGAGCAAAGTAAGCTGGTGTTAAGTGATATTACCATCGAGAAAACATGGGTCATTTACACCGACCCCTTTCATGCTTCCAGAAACCTCCAGCATACACGGTGGAGCTTATTTTCTTACTGTGTTTAAAACGTGTCATAAATTTTAGGATTTTTTGAACTCCAGATGCTATTACTTCAACCGAAGATGTCCAAACCCAGTTCTTATCCCCTGTGACACCGTTATCATATGTGTAGTCCGCTGCACGTCTGGAGATACACGGGGTTGTAGGACAACAATTTACACCAAGACGGACATCAGGACCTGACGAACTTCCGATCTGAAATGATGGTGCTGTTAATTATCCGGCATTGTCTGCATCGTTGGTCTTTGAATGGGTGTAATTTGGGATCGCGGAGTTCGTAGAAACATTGAGCCTATTTAGCAGCAATTAACAGCTATATACGGGTGGATCTTTCGTCTGTGAAAATTGAAGAGAGCCTGTTACCTTTGGGGAAAAGTCAGCGTAATTCTATCCGAAATCTTCATATGAAGGCAAATTTGTCAGAAGATAGCAGCCGATCAATCTCTTGTAAATGGTGCTACACGAACTTTATCTTTAGAAACATCATTAAAAGTGATCTTAGCAAGGGCCTGCACAGTTATGTACAAAAGTACAAACAGCAATTCCGTGACACCCAAATATTTTCTGACAAAAATCTTTGAGATTTTTGATTCAACTTTCAACTGAGGCAATTGCAATGATGCATCATTCGCTATGGGTAAATTTGGCTCATAGAAAGAAATTATTTTCTTTGATGGAAATCAACCTTTCTAGCTTTCCCTTTCATTTGTTTTCTCATTTTAAATCCATTTAGCGACTGCTTCTTGCCAAGGGCACTTCGATATGCCAATGACGGGTCGACTGGGTGATTTCTCATCTCGTCAATACCAACTGACAAGTTCGCTACAACCTCTCTAAGGTTGTCTACACTAAGGAAGAGAAGGGAGTTAAAAAACGCAGGTGATAAACGGAAATGGCAAATGCCGAGTTCGTCCATCTATTTTGGAATAAATAATTTCAGCCATGATCAGTATGAACAGAATGCTAGACTCTAACAGGCGACAGTGAAGGGACGTAAAACGCTTTGTTTCCTGCTGTGACGCTGTATCGCTTGTGTTCTACATATACCTAGGTGATTTGTGAGCACGCATGCACCAAAACAAGTGACGCTCTACCTGGATAGAACAAAGGAGTATACACCTTTGGACCCTTTAGAGACACATTGACTCTGTCATGTGACTTGTGCCTATTGTAATACAATTGTAATTCTTGTAATACAAGTTGATGTCAACGCAAAGTCTCACCGAATACTGTTCATGTGCAAATTATTTTCAGGGCCACAATTTCAATGATTACTAAAATCAGGTTTTCAGCGGTCCCAAAACTGCACGAGACTTACCGAAGTGAATAATGACTGTGAGTTATAACAATACTTAATTTGATATGTTATTCCAGGCCGATCTGAACTCATTTTTTTTCAGATAAAAGTTGTAGGAAAATATTATTTTTCCAAAAAAGCTAAAACTTGACCATCTCAATGTCGGGAAGTTTCGAGTCCTTTCCTCTGGCAATATATAACTGCGGGAGGATTTGGTTTACTGAGATCATCTGCTGCAAATCCGTGTTCGGATAATAGACATGGTTGTTCTGTCAGCGCCGATGACTGAATTGTGGGAGAAAAATGTAAGATTGGATTTCGACGTTTCTTAAATTTGTACAGGTAGTTTTAATAGACTTTCTTTATGACAGCAACTCTCGAGGATGTACATATCCTTTCTGACACTATCGCCAGGAAACACAGGGCACACAAATCACAATAGAGTACGTAGAGCCACCGTCATCTTTGGTCCCACCACTCTACATATTTTCCCGGAATGAAAACCTGCTGCGTTATGTCACATCTGACCATTGTACACACAGGCTGTCAGTTTTTATCCTAGCCTCATCTTGTTCCACCAAGCCTTTCAACACCAATTCCGTACTCCCGTCAAGGAGTGCTTAAATTTTCACAAAGGCCTTTTTGTCCCGCATACTTATACATATGGTTACCTGTCACGCGGTATTTCGCTAAATCAATAAGCCGAACAAGAAGCTTGTTCTAGTCGCAAGGTTATCAACGTTGCCGGATTTCGAAAGTTACGCGTCTTACCTGTTACTCAAGACTCGGTTCATTTGTGTCACATATCAGGTGTTAATGACTGAATTGAATACGTTTTCAACATTTTGAAAGGTAATGTTTATAACAAACTGCGTCAGCTTTTATAAATAGCCAAGTAATTGCATGTAGAATCCGATTTGTAAACCTCATTATTACTGGCTGTCAGACCGATATCAAACATCTGGAACGTTTCTCACAGGTTTCTAATGGGCATACTTTATGAAACATGATCATGGAACTATGAAAGGTTATCTGACCTCTGCGTAATGTACCAAATCAGAGGACACCAGGTGTCTGCTGGAGTTAATCTTTCTTGTGTGTGAACATGTACACTTTAGAGGTACAGACCTATCACAACCGTGTGAAGTCGCTGATATTTGCCGATTCGAGGCTCTCTGCTGTTTTGCTGACCAACAGCTTGCTGGACACATCTTTGATTCTTACAGTCCTTCTGAGTTACACCATTACAAAATGAAAACGAAAAAATCGACATACGGTAAAAGTCCACATTACAGGGACAACCACCTAATTAGTCCCTGGGGTTGGCGGGCCACTCTTCTTTCCATTAACAGATTTAACCTAGCATGTGTCATTGTAATTGGAAACGGTCTGATTCAAATGTATAAACCCAGGCTGTTTTCGTTGGCTTTGCAGTGGATGAGAATTGCTTACCTTTTTCTGACAGAAGACCAGTCGATCACTGACCGGGCAGGTCGTTCAACCTGGCATAGAAAGCCACATATATACGATCTAAACCACACATGGGAACAGACGATCCTTATCGAGGTCTTTGTGATGAATCTCAAGGCTCATACATCAAACTTATCAAGGGATTGGGTTGCTGGAGGCTGCTATCAAAGGAGTAGGTGACTTCAACGGAAATGCACCAGTTAATCACAGACATACAACAGGCCTTACTGTGTAAGACCGCGTTAAGTTTCTTTTCTACTGTGTTTACGGATCCGCCAAACAGACGTAATCCCTCCTTTTTGAAGAGGCAGACGACCTCTATCACAGGAAGTGCTCGTCCGATTGATTTCTCCATTATGTATGTCGGATGTAGGTATTAGAGGATTAGTCACTTTGATTAACTGCTAATTAACCTCATGCTAAGAATGTTTCGCTCATCCAATGTCGGTACGTTTCACTGGAGGAGGAGACCTATTAAAGTGCCCGGAGTTGGGGAACCACATACCTACAGATATACACAGGATGTTAGTTGAAGGGAATGTCAGACTGGACAAATGACTAATCTATTCTTGTTGTCAACCTACCAGCTACAAAGCTACACGTCCAGTAGGAATTATTTAGGAGGAAGGGGGCGAGGGAGGGGTCCAAGACAGAATAGAACCAGTGTATCAGAAGAAGCTACTCTATTGGCTCTTTTGTTTCCCATCAGTTCTCAAACTAAAGGCTGTTTCTTCTTTCGGGTAACTAGATTTTACCAAAAATATCCATAACCATAGTGTGAATACTTATTCCATCTTGAAGATATTGTTCAATTTTAGTATTTTTTTTTATGATTGGTGTTTTACGGCGTACTCAAGAGCATTTCTAAAATCCACTCTAGCAACAGCCCTTACTCCTGCAGTATGTTTCTACCAGTGAATCAAACAATTCGTGAGTATAGTATATATCTTGGTGTTCGTCGCAACATGACAGTAAAGCATTGTCACGGGACAGAAACACATTGTACTTGACATCTGAGAAAAAAGGCAGCAGTCTGTGTACTGTACGTTTGGTACCGGACGTTTGTCAACATGTGACCACAATTCTTGTGAAACAGTTATATTAAGGTGACAACGTATTGTAAATTAGTCACGTTTTGAAAATCGGTGCTGGACAATAGGTTTTCGAGACAGCCGATCCAGTGTGTTTGCGCAACTAATTTGAGGAGATGGGCAGTGGTCCAGAGGAGAAAGACTGAAATGACAATAAGCGTAGTTCATCCATTCTGTATTGAATGCGCCCGTCTCAATATGCCATCATTACAAAACACTGACTGGAAAACTGTCGCGAACTTGGCAAATTATAAATCATTCCAGCAACGAAGACGTGTTAAACAAAAACCTTAATATCACTTCAGTCCTTAATTTTATGATCATTTTTTCTTGGCCTCAGGATACTGTGGGAAATGTCGATTGCTGATATCAAGTCCGTATCGGAATAGTATAAGGTGATGTTATTGTAACAGGGTTTCAATGAGAGGAAAGGATCTGAAAGCATACGGAAGACCGCTAACTCCTCTCAAAAACATAACTGTTCAGCTGCTGCGACGTGTTGAAGGAGCAATCGATGAATTGGTAATTCAGAAGCGAGATAAAGGGGCGTGTCGTTTCAGATTGAACTCAGAAAAAGTCACGTCCTATCTGATTCCATGAGAAACTTTGACACTAAGAGTGTTGGCAGAAGGAGGAGAGGTATACTGTATCTACAACGTTAGGCCAACGGCTCCCACCGAAAACCTATTGTTCAGTTTTTGACAATCCTCTTCAATCTTGTAAAGGAAATCCGTTGAAATTTAATTAAAGAAAAACAAGTGGAGGCCAGAACTCGGATAATTCCATGACTTTGGCATCTGCTGAAAAGATGATAAAAATAATCATAGTATTTTATCTTCATTGTGAGTTTATAGCAGAGCTCCACGGTGCCAGAGTCAATTAAGCTGTATGTGGACATGTTGGGTTGAGGTAAGCCAAAACATGAAGCAACCAGAACTGAGCTCACCGTCTTGCTCGGGCGCTTTGCAGACGTGCAAAGGGTTAAAATTGCAACCACTGGGAATCACAAACATTTAACCAAAATAGAAACCATTGAAAGGCTGAATTGTGACCAGTATTTGAACTAATTTCAGAAAATATGTCAGTGCCAGATCATCACCTTGTAGAGTCTTGCACAATTGTCTTTTGAAGCCAAACAGCTGAGAGCATACTTAGAATCTGCCTCGAATCTGCTCGAAGTAATCAGACGTCACGATAATTTTACTTTCATGTTTACCCTGCTGTTTATATTGAGTTATTTCGAGGATCGGCACGATTGGTCCAACACACAGATTTAATTGTGTTCTTCTTCAGATGCACTACCTGCATTGACTCGTTTTCTTGTGAACTTTTCCTTGAAACTCTGTTTCACACAACAGTGTTCGCCACATTTCCCACGTTAGATGCGCCCAGTTTGTACTTGTAGAGAATATCCGACCAGCTTGTTTTGCTCGACTGATGTGAGATCATTAAATAATTTGCAGTTATCTCTACTTGATCTCCCTGTCCTCTCCCCCAGGCGACTTGCATGAACATCTATGTTTCTGATGTTAGCATGTTTTTCTTTTTCTTTCCATGGATGGAGCTCTACATCCGACATCTTCGGTCTGGCGTGAAGAGGGGTATCTCCAAGTTCCATTGGTAGAATTGAAACCTTTATCCACTGCCACATCATCCGGATTGTTCCCTGTCGCCGCTGACACAATTCTTCCACATTACAACCACTTGCCCACAGACCGAAAAGAGGCAAATGATAGACACTTGGGTTTGTTTACGGCTGATCCAACGGGCCCAATACTTCTACTTCTCTGACTTCAGAGATTCACGTTATGACTAGCCAAATCTGAGAGATCTTAATACCTTTGCAAAGACTCCAGCTGAGAAAATTCTGTGCCATATCCGGTGACTACCTTTGACATATGGAATTTTCTTTGCTTCTCCTCATAAGACGACATAGCCTAGACGTCTGAATTTGACTTCTATGCTAATGAGGACTGTATCTTAGAATTAACCATTTAGCTACTGGTGTATACAGATGACGACGTTTTGGCAGTAAACAACTTAGGATTTACATTATAACCTTGGTGTATAAGCTTGGTTTTGGACATTGGTTGATTTTGAAGCTTTAAAAAATGTTTTTCATACAGGAATTCTTCCAGATGTAAATAAAAAACCTTAATTGTAACTAACATCTGCATTTGCCACCCGTTACGCGGGATTTTAGCGAGATCGATAACAAGAAAAGAAAGCTTATTCTAAACCAAACAGTTTAGCATTGTTTTGGATTTCAGAATTTAGGCGTCTTACATGCAACGCAGCCCTCGGCTATTTTCCGTTACCAATCAAGTGTTTATCATGGGCGTTTGTTAAGAATTTTCTGTCAGCATCAAGCATGCTATTGTTTACGACACAATACCCTGCGTCAAAATTGGACACCGCGGAATAGATGAGAAATGAGATTTGTAGGCCCCATTATCAATGCTTTTCAAAGAGATATCAAATATCAGAAAATCTTTACTCCATATGGTATATATTTTCCAAAAGGGTTAACAAGCGTGGCGTCCACAGCAAGCGCCCTCCTGGAAATACCGCACAAATTTGTTAATAGTTTAATAAAACATAACTTAGCGTCTGTGTACAGCGCTTAGTAAAATCAAGAAGCCGACATGTCCTCCAGAGTCAACAGTTACTTGTCTTGGATGCCACAGTCATGGGACAGAGTATAATATAAACCGTCTGTATATGTCTCGCACGAGACATTTTGGTAAGTATTGTCATGGACGGTCTTCTGTCATACCAGCAGGTACACACTTCCTGACTCCCCATGTAGGATTTTTGATATTCATCAAGATCGAATGTTACGACATACAGCGGAACATGACAATACAGGTACGTGACCCTGGCTTGTCTTTGACAGTGACAGGCCAAGGTCTGGGAATCTGTCCATCTTAATAAACACCCGTGTACAGAAGGGTATATTTGGGCGAGGTCTACTCTGGATTTAGCTGTGGAGCCTCTACTGTAAGCGCACTGAGCCATAATCTATAAATGTGGATTCGCCATTGTCAGTTTTGCCATGAGAGTTGCTTACAGTGACCTGAGATAACACAAGAAGATCACAGCCCGGACAGATTGTTGATGGTGGAGTAGAGGCCGATAGATATCTGGTAGTGTGAATCGCATATAGGACAAGACGGTTCTTAACAAGGCCTGGGTGATGGTTCGTGCGTCTTGTACATCGCACTTGTCAAGCGACTGAACTGCTGGACACAGCTCTTAAAGGAACAGATGACTGTGAAATGTGCTAGGTAAATTCCTGTACCTAGACATACCGGCAGCCAGGATGTAAAAGAAGGGATGATCACTAACCGGGTCAACACATCACAAACATTGTAAAAAAAAAAAAAAATAAAAAGAAGGAAAAGATGAAATCGGGCATGGCAGTTACATAATTCTAGTTCCATTTTGTATACGGTATCCTCTGTGAATGTTTAAATACTTTCTGACAGCTATCAAGAAAATCCGAGGGAGCTAGAGGGCACAAAGCTCTTGACACTGTGTCTTCGTGATCAGCTCAAGTTTCAATCCGCTATACCAATACAGGCAAGAACACATTCAATGTCATTGGGTTTTCCTGGCCGTTTGGATAATGGGTCCGCCAATCGAACGGAATCCCTTCTTGGGAAGGCTCTAACGACCTGTGATGATGCAAGTCAAGCGATAATTACCCATCCAATCAAAAGATCACACATTTCCTTCACCATTTTTCACGTAACAGGTCTACAGCCTTTAAGCTTTTGCCATAAACTCGTGTGACTTCCATGCTGTATTTACATTAATTGACGCAGTTGAATTTTCCAGTATTCATTTGTGTCTAGACGGTGTTAAGTTATGGGCCCACTTGATTGTTTTTAACGAATATATATATACTAAAAATGTACCAGAACAGTGTTTATTTATTTTTATCTCATTGATGTTTGACATGCATGTTGTACTCAAGAAGACTTCACATCCACGACGGTGGCCACCTAGAACAAGGGTTGCGCAGGTTGCTGCATGGCAGGCTTTTTCATGGAAAATTAGCCGGTATGAGCCCACACGTCAGGTAACAAAATATCAAACAGTGATAAAGTTTTAATACTATACTATTTCTAAAATCTCTCATTGCAATAGCCCACTGAGGGATTACCCATCTACAGTGAAAACAAAGCTTATACATATGATCACAGTGTTTACCTATGACAATCTCCTTAAAGCAAATCGGAAAATTGGCGATTTTAAGAGGGAAATTCTCGGGGATTCCCGTCAGCGGTAACATTATTGCTGCATGAATGAATGAATATGTATAGATAAAATATATATAAGATATATATATGGGAATATTCCATACAATGACAAAGCCTTAAGCGAACAGAAGTACGGTATATATATATATATATATATATATATATATATATATATATATATATATATATATATATACTTTTTAACTCATTGTATGGAATATATTCGGCACTTATATTCGCCTAACAATTTAAGTCATTGTATATAATATTCCCGTTTTATTATTACCAGAGGAAGTTTTGAGGATGTCGATGAAAAATTCCAAAACCGGAAAAAACAGAACCACTCATGGCTCTTGGTAAAACCACTGACATAGATCCGGATAGGAGTGAATTGGAGGTTTATTGGAGGAAGCCACCCCATTGATCGAAGCGGATGTTTGTTAAAACTGAAATCCTACGTGACAGTTATATAGCTGTATTCTAGACAGGACAGATTGTGAGAATATTCGAACTGTCTCAGCGGTGAGATGGATTTTGTCTGCAGAAAGCGGTTGAAATCAGAAAGGACAAAGCTTTTGACTCTCTGTCTTTCTGGTGGACAGCTCTGGAATAGCCCAAGTGTTTAACTGCTACAGCATTGCCGGTGAAAACAAAATCAGGATGGAATCGATTCCGTATTCTGTTGACATGCCCTCTCACAATACTTGTAATTTTGATTCTAAATTGTTAGTGTGTTTTTTGTAATATTGTTCGTCATTTTACGGAAGAATTCTTTTATTTACGTCGAACATGTATGAACATGAAACATGAAGTTTCAGCGGACGAAACCTGGTATGATATCCAGTAAGACTACAATCTGAGCATGGTATCACTTCATTAGGCATCATGAGATGCTATATTCTATCACAGTTAAGCCATCTGCCGTTAACAGTTCGAAATAAAAGCTTCTTTCTGTTGGAAAATTCTAGTTTCCTTCTAGTTTTCCTTAAACCGTGATTTTCAACTTAATGTTAAAAATCACAGTTTAAGGATGGCATGGGTTGCGTGTGCCAACGTGGGTTAAGTTTAACGGGATCGTATGAGGGTGACAGCATGGGCTAAGTGTGACTTCATGGGTTTTCCGTTACTTCTGCAACTGGTCTGCTAAAGGGAAGACTTGACAAAGGACATATGGGTTCATCTGGGTGAAATATGACAGAAATTGTTCTAAAGGTAGTCTATTGGGGTTTTCGATTTTATTTGGCGAGAAGGGAGTACGCCGTGTAGAGAAACCTAAAGTCTATAGATTACACTTGCTCACAGACTGAACTACTGGAGATTGTTCTCTTAGTGCCTCTTGAGTTCCTGTAAATGTGCTACATAAATGCAGGCATCGACATGTTCGCAGGTCTTGCTGTAGGGGTAAGTTTCTAGACGGCGTTGAAAATGCCAAGCACTCGCAATTGTCACCCATTCCGCGAGACGAACGATTAGCGTTCAGATAAACTGATCGTAAATCTCCAGTCTGATCAGCAAACCGGTCATCTCAGAAGACGACCCATCTCGTAAAGTCTCACGTGTCTCCTCATAGCGTCTTGTCATTTCCTAAAAACCCCTGATCTTATTGCTCTTATTGGGACTGGTATTTTGGATTTGTTTTTTATAGTTGTTTGATTTTTTACACAGAGCTCAAGAATATTTCACTATACAGCGGCTTGCTGGAGGAAACTTGACAGAGCCTGAGGGAAACCCTCTACTATATGTACGTTGCCTTCCCTCAAAGGACTAGTAGGGAAGCCTTCAGGAGCTGGACATGAATTCACGGCGACCGCATTGGTGAGAAACTCTTGAGTCGTTGCACTGCGGAAGGGAACAAAACCCTACTAACCCAAAAGCCTACTTCGGACCAGGAACTATTTTCTATAATTACAGAACATAACACCTGATTTTATTAAGGGAAATTTCTTCAACAATGCGAAGTCAACGATTTCGTTTCACAAAAAAAACAACAACAGAAAAACACGTAAACAAATAAGAAAAGAAACAGCACAACTCCTGTCCAAACTCAATTCCGATAGGATTAGATAGACATAATCTGTTGGGTCCAGTCACTGACATGTTGAGGTACATTGTGGCTTAATCCAAGGGATGGGGATGTAAGGTATCTCAGGTTCATGCAAACCATATTTTAATAATGTAGTCTTACCTGCCTTTTAGAAACTTTACAAAAGACGCATTGTTATCCCTTAACAAGTAATTTGAGAGAAAAAGGTATACATTAGAATCAAACATCCAGCTTTCTGAATGGCTCGCGTCTCTATTCCATCAGTCATTTAAAACAGACCACTTGAATCTGTTTAATGTATTATTTACTTATTTTATTGTTGTGTCACACTGAAGATTTTTTCCCTTCAGTGTTCGTGCTGAGGATCATGGAGTGTGGAACTTTCCCACAAGTGAGGTATAGATTTTCACATCATAGCGTAGTGGAAGGGAATTGATCTGCGCAAACGGCCAGAGTATCGTCGTCGATCGCTTACTGTCTCCAAGGCCACTGAAGGCAATCTGTTTGATGGATGACATGCTTATCATGTACCATACTAGTGAATATGTTGTCCGATGTGACTTATCCTACAGGTAGCGTAAGGAAAAGACGTCTGTGTTCTCCTATTTTAAGCACCTTATAAAGATACTGGGAAAACATCAAACAAGAAAGTGGAATCTAAAGAAGCATAGCCTTACAACCCCGTTACGACGACACCTTGCCATTTTCTCTGTGTCCTCCTTCCAATTATCGATCTCGAGAAATCCCACATGACACGTGACAGACGTATTTCAGACAGCTTTTCCTTTGTGAATAATTAAAACACCTCCCGATAACGACATGAAATTCGTGCACAAAAAGCCGGTGGGAAAAGAAGAGACGAGGCTAATTCTTGACAGGCTGTTATCTTGGTGGTCAACTGAAGGGATCGGTAAAGGGGTTCAAACTCTATCCCCGGGGATACGCGAAGCATTTTGGTGCCCGGATGACCCCCGTAATAAGTAGCCCGGCTTTGTGCCCTAGGACGTCTGTCGTCAGTGACGGCAGAGGATTTAACTGGGATCAGTAAAATCGGCTTGTTACCTAACATATGCCAGGGAACATTAAAACAGTATAGATTTGCAGTTCATTCCCTGGCCTTGACAGGATAACACATTTTTATTTTCGAAATTGTGAAACCTCCTCGTTTTCAACATGGCAGGAGGGAACAGACTATAAAGTACCTGGCGACCCGATGTCAGTAGGCCTTTACTGTCATTTGGTGGTGTCTTTGCCATGCTCTTTCAAACAAGTAGCACAGTAAATATGTCGGCATTCTTCAAAGGGAAATGAGAAATAAAATGGAAAACGACAGTAAACAGAGGAATATCCAGAATCCAATTTGATGGCTACGAGAACAGGATATGTAGGTCGAAAAGGTTTGCTGCACCACAGAGGACTATCACAATCAACAAGGACAGCGAAATCATTGAAAACAGGATAAGCAGGGGAAAGACTGTAAAAATACATTCTAAACAACCTTTCCTTATTAATATTATTATTATTTAGATTCAGACGTTTAAAAACAACGAACCGCATCGAACTGTATGAATCTAAAGTTTTGCTATTATAGTCTTTCTTCCATTCATTTGCATGATTAGTTCTTAATGCCAAGTTTTCCCATCTGATTGAGGCCATGCTTCTTTGCGGTGGATCCCCACGGTATGGCTGAAAAATTGCCGATGTGGCGTAAATCTATAATCATTCATTCATTCATTCTTTGCGGTTGAATATGGATTACAAGGAGCATTCTCCAGCCCTTTGTTCGGTCCTTGATGAAATCCCCGACTTAAAGTAGCAGTCAAACATGCTAGAATTAGATTCCAACCTGCTACCTGGATGGTTGTGACCGACCCACTGCAGGGAGAACAATGCTTCTATTGCCCGACATCCATGCATAGTCAGCCACTTTTGTCCATATGGTGCTCTCTGTGGATGTTTATGCATTATTATCGTGTTATTGTGTACACGTAGTAAATTTAATTTAATTATTTATCTGAGTAGTGTTTTACACCGTACTCAAGAATATTTCATTGGTATGACGGCGGACACAGGTTGATGGCAGCACCTTCCCATGCATGGCAGGAGAGGAAGCCAGAGTGAGCAATCATAGCGATTGCACAGCACTTTGAGTAATACTAGACCTGTCGAATGACATCTAGTACATTGCATTTAACATCACTGCAATTTTTTTTACCTGAATTAACTCTGCATGAGAAATGGTTCTGGGGGCAGGTAAGCTATTATTTCTCAAACTATTACATAAACAGTTTGAATTAATCCCTAGCTGGGGTAAATTGAGAAGAGGTCGCATTTCACGGGGAACGTATGAAAATATTTGCCAACTATCACCCTGTCGTTACTGCTCTGTTTTTGCTCTCTTTGCTGTAGTCTTCTATATTTATAGGGGTAGCTATGAAGGTGTATTAACGTCCGAATACTGACCCCGTGTTCCTTTATATACAGCAGTGATTTACCACCTAACGTAAACTATGTTGGGCATTTCATTAAATGTAACCAGCACATTATTAAACACATTAACAACAGCGGACATCCTCTGAAGGGAAATGCCGGACCAGAAAAACGGCATCGGATATTCTTTGACACGCAGTCGCCGAAGTGAAATTAGGAAAAGATGTGAGGTTTAAACTTGAAACTGTGTTACACTCTGATGACTCGTACCTCGTTGCTTGATTTCATCCATTCATGGCAAGATGCTAACAATCCATCAAATTTAATTAGCCGTCACGGGAAACCGAAAGTCTGACATGCAGAGTGAAAAGTAATTAATCGGTGGGAGCAGTTTCACTGAACCTTACAAGAGCAGTCGTAATGTCAAGTACCTTTCATACAGATGTTATCTGAGCTTGATTGGCGAGAGATTGCAATATGATGTTATACTGAACGGTTGTGTCAATGGCGGCAAGGAACATTCCCAGTGAAGTGATTGCCGATAAAGGTTCTAATTAGACGTGACGGAAACTTGTAGATATCCCTCGTGATGGGCCATAGCAAGCCCAACTTCACGACAGACGGACGACTTTCATTCTCGCTCGCAAATCCATCCTGAAAAAAAACATATTCTCGTTAAAATATGGATCTTTATGCCTGTCAATCGTCGCCGCGAGATCTAGTGGCACGAGGGCTTATTTAGGTCAAGTGGAGATAACTGTAAATTATTTAATGGTGTGTTTTTCTTCCCCAAGTGTAAATCGATGAATAATTAAGTTTTGGGTTTTTCCAATTTAACGTCACTCTTGCGGATAATGTTCGAAATTGACAAGAGCGAATATCGACGTCCCGAAATGGATTTGAAACGTTTTTTGTTCGATCAGATCGATGCCGGTAATAAATGGTTGGACAGAATGCAATTCAAGCCAGCGTTTTCTCCAGTAAACGCACAGCCAATATACTATCGATGGTGTCTTTGTCTTGCTGAGATGAGATATAATTTGATGAGGGTAGAAACTATTTTTCTCTTGGAATTTTGGGTTAATATAAATTTTTTGTGCCCATTTGAAGACCTTGCAAACCCTTGATGGGATTCTGCTGCAGTGAACATTTTCAGGGTTAGCACCTTTAACACTGCGACGGCAGCTTGCTAAGGGTAAAACCCTCTGCGGAATGAGATCAATTGCCCAATGGCTGGTGAGAATATCACAACATGTGTCAGTCCTGATTGGCCAACGTAATGTCAGGTGACTATCCTAAAGCGCCTATATCTTCGCTCTCCACAAATATTTGTATTTCAGTCGTAGTCCCAATCGTAATGAATGGTCCAGTCCAATAATCACACGACCTCCAAAGCAAAATATTCTCTACACCTACGAGGCGTTAAACCGTAATCATTCGTTCATTCATCCAGCCATTCCAAACAAGGTAGCTCGGCGTTGCGGACGCTATTGTCAAGCCGCCTGCCCAGGAAAGTTGCCAGAGTCTCAGAAAAAGCGAAATGGTGGATGCTATTCGGCTTAGGTAATACTTTACCTATTTCGAGTCAAAGTGAGGGTACTGAGTTTAATAAGCTTCAGTTAAAGATGGAACGGTTGAAGTTAGAAAAGGGGTTTGAGATGGAAAAGTTAAAATCAGAAAAGGTTGGAAAGAGATAGAACTGGAGAAAGAGCTTAATCTAAGGAAACTTCATGTTAAGGGTAGTGATAATGAAGCTGTTAGTCACCAGGGATTTGATTTGGTTCGAAACATTCGATTAGTTCCCAGATTTACTGATAAGGATGTAGAAAGGTTCTTTCTACCCTTTGAGAAAGTGGCAGTTAGCTTGGAGTGGTCTGAAACGTTTAGGACAATGTTACTGCAGAGTACGTTTGAAAGTAAAACTGCAGAGGCCTATTCTGCTTTGTCAGTAGATCAGTCTTCGGATTACAAAGCAGTTAAGGCAGTGATCTTGTCTGCTCGTGAGCTTATATCGGGGATCTATAGACATAAGTTCAGACAGTTTAGGGAACAGTCTGGTGAAACTTATGTGGAAAGTTAGTACAGAACTCTGAAGCTAGATCCTTCTTTAGATAATTTGACGGAGGTTGTTGTTCTGGAGGAATTCAAGCAGAACGTTCTTAATGAGGT
The DNA here is from genome assembly GCA_016165875.1 of Acanthopleura granulata. Taxonomy (NCBI): domain Eukaryota; kingdom Metazoa; phylum Mollusca; class Polyplacophora; order Chitonida; family Chitonidae; genus Acanthopleura; species Acanthopleura granulata. Next base: position 893,823 of record JABBOT010000017.1, read on the forward strand.
CAAGGTTTATTTACGTGAACTGAAGGTCAAGGTCAAAGACCGCACGCAGTTTGGCTGATGAATATGAGACATATGAATCATAAGACTGATGGACAAAATTTTCAGCCTATATTTCAGAAGAAGTGGAATTCTGATAAGAAGGCTTTTAATCTAGTGCTGATAGGCAGGTTATTGAGAAACCTGCTGGTTATTCTTCTGGCAAGAAGACTTTTCAGTCCAAAATTAGGCCACCTACTTGCAAGTATTGTAAGTCCACATTACACTTGCTCTCACCATGTCCAGTACTGAAAAGGAAAGGCGAGCGAAAGTCAGTAGCTTTTGTTAACTCCAGTTGTAAACCAGTGAGGTCACAGGTAGAGATAAGTAGTATTGGTCCTTTCATTAGGCTACGAGTTAAGGAAGTAGTTCAGACTTCAAAGACATAATGGGGATTCGTGTCGGACGGTGAGGTTACTGGTAATGGACTTACCTCCCCTGTTCGTATACTTAGGGATATTGGGGCTAGTCAGTCTTCGATGTTGACAGCTGTGATTCGTGCACACTCTGATAAGGTCAATAGCCATGCTATGATCCAGGATATGAATGGAAATTTTATGTCTGTTCCATTACTGGATGTTACCCTTATTTCTGATTTGGTCACTGGTTTAGTATCTGTAGGGATTAATAATACTAGCCTGTGGGATATATTTCCTTTTTGTTGGATAATGACTTAGCAGGAGATAAAGTTTAGGTGTGTCCTCATGTCTGTAGTGTCCCGGCTTTGGGTGAAAATACAAAAAGACGTTCAGGAGAAATTTCCAGGTATATTTCCCTCTTGTGTGGTTACCAGGTCACAGAAAAGAGCTAAGGAAAAGGAAGACAATTCTTGTATTACAATAACGGATACAGCTGGTAATGTTAATTTGGCTGAAATTTTTTTCGTTATATTGATGGTGTAGAGGAGGGTCAGTAGTTATCTGGTCCTGCGTTCTCTCGGTTAGATAATAACAATTACATCTTGAATTAACGGAGTTAAGTAAATCTGCTGTATCTGTGGAGGAAGTAGCTAATGTACCTGTTCGTTACTACATGGCAGATGAGCTGTTGATGAGAAAGTATAGACCTCCTTATGTGTCCACTAATGATGATTGGGCAATTTTCAATCACATTGTCTTACCTCCAAGTTATAGACAGGAAGTTCTTACAATGGATAATGAGATTTCAAAAGGCGGAGGTATAGACATTAGAAAGACAGACAGTAAAATCACTCGACATTTTACTGGACTAGGATTCGTTAGGATGTGGTTAATTTCTGTAAGACATGTCACAACTGTCAGCTGGTGGGAAAACAACAGCATAGTGTAAGGCCTCCACACTTAATTCCTATTCCTGTTTTTGGTGAATCTTTTAGTAAGAAACTTACTGATTGTGTTGGCCCATTACCTATAATTACGTCAGGATACAAGTATATTTTAACAATTATGGATACCGCTATTAGATTTCCTGAAACAGATAACTACTCCTCGGATACTTAATGGTCTGTTACAGTATTTCCCAGGTTTGCTTTACCTAAGGAAATACAATCTGACCAGGTGTCAGATTTTATGTCAGGCTTATTTCAGGAAGAGATGTACCAGCTGCGTATCCCGCAACTTAAATCCGCAGCTTACCACTCTCATTATCGGGGTGCTTTGGAGAGATATTACCAAACCATAAAAAATGCTCTATGAGCTTATTGTTTGCTATACTTAGAAGATTGTGACAAGGGAATACCATTTGTACTGCTTACCACTAGGGGTACTCCTAATGAGTCCACTGGGCTTAGTCCACTCGAGTTGGTGTATGGTCATGAGGTTAGAGGTCCTTTAGCTTTGATGAAAGAACGTATCTTAGTTCAAGAAACAGAAGAGGACTTGCTAGATTATGTTTCCCACTTTGGTGACAGGCTTTGTAAGGCCTGGAAGATGGCTTTTGAGGATATAACGACCTCACAGGAGAAAAGGAAAATGTATTATGACGAGAAGGCGATGCTAAGAAGTTTTTCTCCTGGAGACCAGGTTTTGGTTTTGTTGTTCCTACCTCAGGAACCACTTAAGGCCGAGTAAGGCAGGTGGTGAAGAAAGTTAGCGATGTTAACTATATTATAAACACACGTGATTATAGGAAAACTGAAAAAATGTGGCACATTGACATGCTCAAGAAGTACCACTCCCGTGAGGAAAGTCAGTCAGTAGTTGTCTCGGGCACAGTATTATACCATGTAGAGCAGGGTGATGATTTATTTATTACATGTACTGAGTCCAAAGAGCCAGGTTGCATTCAAGTGGATTTGTCAGATCCTAAGTTTGATAACTCAGGTGTATTGAGGAATTTAGATGAGGTGCTAAGTAATCTAACAGCCAGAGACAGGATGTCTGTAAGTTGCTCGAGGCTTATCCTGAGATATGTTCTGATGTACCAGGTTGTACGAATGCTGCAGTACATGATGTACATGTATGAAGTGCTGCGCTTATTAAGCGGCACCCATACAGATTGATTCCTATAGTTCTAAATTCCGTTAACAAGGAAATCCTGTACATGCTGAATAATGGGATTACTTATTGATGTTACTGTCATTGTATACACTATGTATATATCATAATCCTTGTTGGCACCTGGAATTATCTTCTAATGACAGTTGTATGTAATCCAATATTCATTCAGTGATTTAAAGTTAAACCACCCTGGTAACGTTATTGTTTGACCTTACAGCCTTATGCTCTGGACATTGTAGACATCGTTGGTAAGGATAATATTGTGGCTGGCATGTTGTCCAGAGCTTAATGAGCATTTGTATGATTAAACTTGTGTATATGTACATACATTCATTGTGACATCGTCCTGTCATCATTGAGAATATGTTTTATATTCAATGATTATAAAGATCACCGTATTTTGGCACGGTTATCCTTTGTTTGTGTGGGGGGGGGGGGCGAATCCTGTCCTTAAGGTATTGTATTATATTTGTTTCTAATTGTTTTTGCTCTAACCAGGTCAGTGTCTGGCCTACATTTTCCCTCTGTGTACATGATAGCCTGCACCGGAATTCAGTCGCGGGTTCCAGATTCTCCTGTCTTTATCTGTTTTGCGTCATTGTACGAAGAGCGCACATCCTGGAAAGATGTAAGGATCTTGTTAAATATGCTTAAGATCAAACTATCCAGAATTTTCTGTACGTTAGTCTATAAACATGAGCGACGAAGTTGTAAAGCTCGCAGCATTTTACTCGACCTAAGAGCAGTCATATTTGCTTTCGTTCACTTGGAAGGATTTTGTGGGATTTGGAGATGTCGACTTTTGTGCCATTCAGCGTACATCATTTTGTGCTCCAGTTTTCTGTACGTAGCATTTTGTGAGCTTGTGTTTCGGCATTTGCTGTTTTGTATGTGACGTTCTTTTGGAGCTTGTATCGCCCATTGTCCCTTCGTGCGATTACGTACATTTCATCTCAGTTTACCCTGGAAGTGACTTTGTGCATATTTCCCAGGAATGAAACATACATCGCCAGCTCGAAGTTACCGACACAATTGTCAACCCGTCTGGCCAGGAAAGTTGCACCTTGCCAGGGAGTTGGATATATACCATAGTCTGCGTACCGTGCCCTCTGCTGTTTGTCACTCACAGGACTGTCATCATTCGATTTGAGAATTTCCAAAGACTGTAGATTCTATTTTTATGTGGACTGACTTGCCTTTGGAAGACGGAATATCCCATCCGGATTTGGAAGGTATCATCAGCAAGAAACTTTATATTTTTGTACTTATCTGTATTGTTTTATTATATTATTGTCGGTTGTACCATTTGTCTATTTTCTTCAAATTCATGTATTGAACTTAGTCAAGCGTCTTCGTGCTTCTTTGTTTGACCTCGTGTAAGGCCTATCACTGTCTCAGACGTGAACAAGCCATTGGTTTATCATTTTTCTTCTCTGATAGTGATACCTTTACAACTGTTTGAAATCATCTGAAAAAAGAACAGCACCAGTTGAACTGGAGGGAACGACTAAAAGTAAATGATAACAATTTTTCATGTCACATCATAACCGACACTATGTCTTGGTTATCTTATAAATAAATAAAGCATGAACCTAATTTCAAATTTGTCAGATTGTGATTTTTTTCCTGAACATCACCGATATCTGTGTTTGCTTTGGGTTTTACTTCCCGTTTTAATATTATTTCTCTCAGATCTTTACTTGTTATAGGTCGTTCTATATTTTGTAGTGCTGCCTCCCTGGATAGCCTGGTTGTTCAGTGACAATGCTTACAATGACCAGTTACGATGTGGTCGATGAATTCTGTGTTAACGACGCGTCGACAATGTTGCGTCCGTATTGTGACGAGAACGTGTAAAACTAGAACGCCGTAATTCATACTCAACTATGGGAGATATCTGAACCTGTAGGCTTTTATCGAATTGCGATGTGAGAGAACACCGAGTTGGCAAATTTTTGCGGTACAATTACAGGACATGACTGTAGATGGACATGGTGATAGAGACCAGTGATTCTAGGCACCCAGAAAATTATTTACCATCTTTCATTTTTCCCGAGCGGAGAATTCTGCATAGATTTTGTGAAGTCAATCATATCATCCCAGAGTCAGAAACATTTGTTATGAAATTAATTACGTAACAGCGTACAAAAGACTAGTCAATACGAAGTATTTTCGTACGAAATATGGAGCAGAAGAATCGAATATTTTTCTTTGCACACAACTGAAGAACATCACTGCAAATAACGGCAATAATCAGGTGAGAATTATTGTATTTGCAGGATGAACTTTGTACAATTTAAGGGAGAAAAATAGTTGCAAATAATCCATTTCTTTTTTTTGTGCATCATTCGGATAAAATTATGGCCATGTCATTGACATTGTATTAACCCCCGCCGTGTAACTACGGCAGCATTTAACGTTAGATAAAGCCTCCACAGTGATCTACGGAGTTAACAAGCTGAAGGGCACGGCCTCACGTTCGACATAATTGTTTTCACTTGACGATATTTGCATACAGAGTAAACCTAACAAAGAACGTTAATGATTTAAAGGTTAACGCTTTTATAAAACCTTTCATAGCACACGGCGTCTGTTTGGCGATTGTACGGGTCATTTGCATACTGAAGGCAATAAAGGAGAGACTTGAGCGCAGTGAAATACGCAGTTCAGATTAATTTAGCACCTGGTATGCAGGCACGGCGACAAAGGGCTTGTTTGTGCATTAGCACGTTTTACAAACGCTGCCTTAGTGAGGAAAATCATTTGCACATTTGCTCTTTGCAGTATTTGATTTTTTGTTAACCTGAAGCAAACTGATCAACAGCCATATGCTTAGCTGCCCGACTGCGCGGATCTTGCGGTAAGGTGTCGACGAGCGATTACAACTGCCTTGATGTCGATATTTTTCATACTTCTACAGATAAGTTTTGCCATCTCTTTTTACCACGCCCGTACACTTTCTTTTAAGAAAAGAGACTTTTTCGGAAAGAAGAGTATTTCTACTGGACAAATGGAACTTGGAATGTACGAAGTAATGGCAGTGAGTGTGTTGCTTTTGGATAAACCATCATGCTTATCCACATGTAAGTGCGGCAAGACAGACGAGAATAAGTCGGCACTGCGGAACGAGAGCCTTTTCATCAATTTAGGGAATAAGGTCAGAGTTCCAACGACCAATGGTAATAAGCACAGGGAGACTTAATACATTGGTCATTGTATTCTAGAGCCAGAAACGCACATATTGCCTACACCCAGAGTTTAACAGAGCTATTTCTACATCGTTCTTGTATTGGTTTCCCTTTACATTGTTTTCAGACACATGACATGTTTACAGTAATTTTACACTAGTTACTACGTTGTTATTGTATTGATCTCCTCTGGCATTGTTTACATGTGACTGCACAGAATTTAGACTAATTCTACACTGGTGACGTCTAGTGAATCGTAGTTCACATCATTGCGGTTTCTTCATCTAAAATTCTGCTGAAGCAATGGTTTTAGGGGGGTGTAAGTTGTTATTGTGCAAGCCTTTGAATGGACAGTCTAAGTAAAACCCCAAGAGGCCGGATTTCACCGGTTACCTGTGACCATATTGTCTTTGGCATATTCAAGCGTGTAATGAACTCTTTCAGCGGTCAGCATTATGGCGAGAGGCAACCGGGCAGAGCCAGGAGGAAACCCACGACCATGCACAGATTGCTGGTAGACCTGCCAAAATACGGCCGGAAAGAAAGCCAGCATGAGCTGGACTTTAACTCTGAGCGAACATATTGGTGGGAAGCTCGTGTGTCATTGCGCTGCTCTAACGCGCTAACCGACTGCCACGGAGGCCCCCACACGCCTTTTAAGATTTGACATTTCATTCCTGTGCTGTTGATGGTCTGTTGTATTCACAGAATGGAATGTTGTAATATTTGCGTCACTTCAGGTCACCACTTCTCTATTAGTGCTATGTATTTCCGTCTTTTCAGATCAAACAACCGGCTCGGTGGCCTGATGGTTAGAGCGCCCACCTCGAGGTCGGGAGATTCGGGATCAATCCCCGGCCTTAGAGTTTCTTGTTGCTGCCTGGTTTGGCGCTCAGCACTGAGAGCTTATGGCGAGGAATCAGGACAAGTTGGGATTGTGTCCGTATAATGTTACTCGGTGAGGTGTCATGTCTGGTGCCTTCGGCATGATATTTCACTGTAGGCTGCAGAACTTTGGCGGCATGGATTCACCCTGTGACAAGAAAACACTGTTTATATATACATGTGTGCACATTTTAAGGACTACTCGTCGTCATGTGACTGACAAATTGCCAAGTACGACATAAAACCCAAGCATACATACATACATTCAGATGCATTTTCTATTCCCGCGCAAATAACAGCCAGGTCTGTGTTTCAGTTACGTGCTGTAAAATACTTGGACACCTTCAATGTGGAGTGGTGAAATCTTTATGACTTTCTTCCTTTCTCGTGCTCAGGAACTCGTAGAACTCCTTCCTGTCTTTAACAAAGCAGTGCGCATGTATGTACTTCTGTGTTCGTTCAGGTAGTGCGACGAACTCCCCGGTGCCTATGAGCTGATAAAACTCTTAGGTAACACACAGGCACTGCAGCGTCAAAACAGGACACGATGTGTTCTACTGCAATTTGCACCCTTTTGTGTAGTCCACAAGATCCTCGCACTGAGTGTATCCACGCCGGCTTTCTCATGTACCAACTCCTTCTCTTATATGTCGCGTGCTATACTAAAACCTGTTTGATCTGCCTATTATGCATATATGACAAGAAAATAAATATCCTGGCATCAAAGTCGGCAAAGTTTCGTATCTTGAGTCCTAAACATACGAATGTCTGTCTTATTTTAGATCATGGTTTAAGCCAATCTGTATTTTTCGAATTGGCAACAAGTTTTACTGCACTCAACCGTATCAACGCAAAAGAACTTTTACTATTTTTCCAAGTAACGATAGTGCGTTACGTATAAGCCACAGAAAGGATACAGCACCAACACTCCATCACATGTGTGAACTAGAAAAGGGAATAATATTTCACAAAGACTCGTTTTAGAAGACTGTTTCTGCCTTGACAAGGCAGTGATTACGGGATTGGATTCTACGGTAACTTCCTAAGGTAGGACGTCGGTGAGATCTTGATAAAGTAGGTCTATATTCATTATATCTGAAAGGGAATACAGATAAATTAAATGAAACAGGTTACGTCACAACACAAAGAGCAAACCATGGGAAAACTACGAATGTATATATGAAAACATTTATTATTTTTTAATGCAACGTTCACAGTCTACTCGTTTCCATCGATCCAGAAAACATATGCACTTGAATATCACTCGTACATTTTCAGCCGATATATATATATATATATATATATATATATATATATATATATATATATATATATATATATATATATATATATATATATATATATATATATATATCTGAGCAACTGCCGATTAAGAGGCGTAAAAGACACGCAATACAATGGTACAATACCTATATGTATGATCTCTACGTGCCATTTGGGCTGGGAGATGCATCAACATCATTTCGTCATCAATTCTATACCAAACACCATCCAGCAGCAGGAAATACAATGTTTGCTGAATCCGGTGTACAGCGTAAGACGCATCACAGGACGTCTTTAGCATACAGAAAGGAAACTTTCGTGGTCAACAAGATAATGCAACATGTTGTAACAATGAGTTATAAACATACCTGATGAGATACATATATGTGTACGAAAGAACACTCACACTGAATGGTATAAACAGCAGCTCGTGGTTTTGAATATTATCAACATTGCTTCAATTTCAACACATTCACGAATATTGGTTAAGGGGCGCGCGGATGTCACATTTTCAAACGCCATTCCGACAATTGAGACAACAACCGTAAAATGACGAATGTGTCCGCAAGTTCAATAGATGCGATGCAAGGGTACGATGGACGTTGTTTGGATTATGAATACCTGCTGATTTTTCTTAAATCCAGGCTAATCTAGTAGCATTTGTTCGATATGAATGAATTGTGTGGAGGTAAGCTTCGCAAGTGCCACAGAATAAGTTTTAAACTCACACTCATGCCGGTGCCAAAGATGGTTAAACTATTCTGCACGTGACTATTCTGCAGACTTTCATGACAAAATGTTACGTGCCACAAAACTCTTAGCGCACGCCGATATAATCTCTATAATCAGTCAGAAAAAATCTCTATTTTCACGTATATTGCACTGATTTGTGCAACCAAACAGTGCTTATTATTTCATGAACTTAAATTAAGTCAAAAAAAAGAATCAGCTCACTCTAAAAAAAAACTGTTTAACAGGAGTTCTCGATGCTCTTTTGGAATGGATACCAAATTGAGATTAAAAGATTAAGAAAACACACAGCAAAATAAAAGGGTTTATCTTTAACTTTCGGGACTATTTCCAATTAAAGTGAGTTGAGTTGTTCTGATAGAAGGCGAACATTTCTCCAAACACAACACAGGTCGATTGCAGAGATTCGTGCAGATGTTAGGCAACGGTCTGACCCCAGTGCTCTTCCAGCTAGCATGACGGACACGAGATGTTTGAGGATAATTAATGGCTAATAGTTCTTTCAGTCTACTGTACATTTACTTCATCACAAGACCCCCGGCGAAGCTTATAGGTGTCATATACATCTGAGACCAGCCCTCGAAGTATGGATATAAACATTCAACGTTCGTTCATACACAGCCTCATTTTCTCGTTTATAAAACATCTGAAGTTTGACAACACATCAGGCCCTAAACTGCACCATCGATGCCGACAATAAATATGCGCCTCTTCCCGCCTAGGTCGTCAAAAACACACACCTTTTTTGAATTTACTGATTAAATACCAGAAACAGGCGGAGCGATTCCGAATTTGGAATGGATATCCCTGGTACTTCACCACACGTGTGTAAACCACATACAGCGAGAGAAAGGCCACATACTGGAATCACATCCATACAAAAAGTAACCAACGTCTTTGGCATCGTATATCTTATTCAAACTGTGTATTCGTATTTGACACAAAAGTCGTAACCTAAATTCCTTCGTGATATTTTCCGCACAAATATGTTTGACGAAAGCATGTGCACTGTAAATTCCAAGGCAGAGTTTTGCCACCCAATGCTATTGAACCAGAACGTAAAAAATTAAAGTGCAAAATGAGTTGTGGGTAATAAGACAAACTGTTTGGGTTCATTTATTAGAAAAATGACTTTCGCATGTACTTCAGATTATGCCATATTACATATTAAGTTTTCTGGCATTTTTTATGCGATGTAAATCATCCACAGACAACTGGCACATAATGTACACAACGACATCAACATCAGGCATTCACACAACTACGGTGTCACGTTATCTTTTTTTAAACTCGCAATAAACATCAATTCTCAAAACCCCTAACGTAACTGAGAGTACGACAGTATGGAAAGAAAACTCCTAGAGCCTGCAATTTGTTTTCAGTACTCAAACAAATCAGAAATACATGTGGTGAAGACAACGGTATAAGATCAGCCAGTGAAGTAAAATGCTTATGTTCACGGAGTATGGCGGACGTGACAAGGAATGGCAGTGACATAATGGTGAGTATGTTTGGATGTTAACATCATGAGGCAAATTGGCAAATTCCAGACGACGAAAATTAATTATAGGTCTGAAACTAATAAACAGCTAAGACCTGTAAAAACAGTGATTGCTCACCTTGCTAAGCGTAAATATTGTCTTTATCAAAACGTGTAGAAAATTTCGGATTACAACATCAACACTGACAAAGTAGAATTCTCTGTAATTTTTCTGCACCTTTTTTCTGTGTTTGTCACGGTAGTGGAAATGCAAACGATTATGCCTAATTACACCGACAGAAAAAATTTTGGCCAACAGACTAGAAAATGTCTAGTAGTTTTCCAGTAGAGCTAACTCAAGTCATTTGTCAATATCCACTCAGTCACTGAAGGCTGCTTTTATTATATAACTGATCCATGAATGGTCAACTAGTCCTTTGATTTGTCTTGTAAGTCACACAAACAGGTCTTTACTTACTCAGCCGAACTGGTCATAACACTCTGGCCTGTTGACCCAACCCTTTCCTTCAGTGTATATTATAAAGATCCAAAATGTCCGTGTCAAATTTGTATATATATTTGTTTCCTTATAAACGCGAAATCATCTTTAACGTAGACCTATACACTCAAATTATAGGCTAATATGGGTTAGTATGACAACCAGTAAAGGAGAGCAAACGTCATACCTGGCTATCAAGGTTCAGAACAGAGAATATTTTTCATAGTACATGCATGCAAGGTAACAGTAAATAAAATTCTAGACCAGCCATATCCATAATATACTCTATAAAGCGAGTTCTCACTCGGGGTACTTGGCGAAAAGAAAGAAAAGCCGCACCACTGGAGAGTGATGAGATAACCCCCAGAAAGCACAGAAGTCTGATGCTATAACCTCCGGAAAACACAGAAGTCTGATGAGATATCCTTCGGAAAACAACGAATACCTCCGAAAAGTATCGAAAATCTCCCGAACATACAGGACAATGACGTAACATTCCAATGTTTAGACAAGTCTATCTAATCAGGGATTTCTTTTTTAGCGTTTTACTCAAATGTCACTATTGTTATTTAAAAAGAGAAGTTCTCCCAGACACTACAACTTTTCTGTGGATACCAGAGTATAAGTTGCACCGATCTGAAAACAGTACAGCTGAAAATGTAAGGAATATATCTGAGCTTTCCTAAGCACACAGTGAACTATAGAACACAACGACGTTTGAAATACTCGTAAACGCAATAAATGCGCCCCACCTCTTAAAAAACGACATACGTCCGAAACATGGTAAATATCCTAGACTTTTTCCAGTACAAAGCACACCGGACTGGGGGAAATTTCCGAGCAGTTTGCAGTTAAAGATATAAATACCTGTTATTCCATTTCCGATGTCGTTCAACAAAGAATATAGAGAGTAGTATGTCCCTTGGGAACAATCGATAAGAACGAACACAGAACACAAAGCAGCCAGAGACCGTGAAGCATCCAGCGAATAGTAAATAAATAATGTAAAATATCTGGGATTAAAACCTCCATGCCAGAGAATTTATGTCCATGATCACTACATAAATAACGCTGTCATATTTTGTACAGGATGCCAGGTGACATCAATGACATCGTATGTTACACAACGGGGATTACTGATGAGGGAGGTGTGCAGACTACTATACGGCCGTAGTGGAGTTGTATGCCGGCGGTACACCGTCCCTAAATGTAGCATGGATCTCATGCGCTTTATGCCTATCACTGTCCTTTTGTACTATTTGTGGTGTAGAGCTGCCGTTTTGGGCTTTAGTCCCGCGTCCGGGCGACTGTCTTTGCATAGAGTTGGACGACGCTGTGTAAGAAAACGCACCCGCCGGGGGTTGCGGAGTTCGTACTGGCACAGCCTGTCGGGGCAGACTCGATCGATCATCCATCACTTTGCCCACGGGGGGAGCCTGGGGAGTCGGCGTTGGTAACAAACTCACCGACTCTGGTCCCATATTTTTGGCCACTTCGCGTTCAATTTTTCGAGTGAGTCGAATGTCGTCCGGATCTTCGCGCTGCTTGCGGATTTTTTTGATCCTCTCGCGCTGGTAGTAGATCCCGGCAAAGATGAGGATGTTGAGGAAGAGAAGGGAGCAGCCGACGGCAATGGTGATGCTCAGCGGCACGGAGCTGCTGCTCATCGTGATCCCCGCGGGTGCCGAGTTGTTGGGATGCCCGTGGTTGGAGGAGCCTTCCAGGGGGTACGGCGTCAGATTGTCCGGTTGAATCGTAAAAGCGTCGTCCTCTGTCGGCACCAGCCACCCCGGTGACGACATCTCCGCGTAGTCTTTGGTGTGCTCCCCTTTCGAAGGAGGAGTGGGCGGAGCCGTTGGTGGCGGTGGGGGAAACACGTCCTTGAATTTCGTCAGAAGCCTCGTGGGATCGTCAAAGGTAGACATGTTCTCGGGCTGATCTAACAGATGATGCTCAGGATCCTGTCCGTCTGGCTGGTGGAGTTTAGGGATCAGGTCCAGCCAAAGTGCCAGCTGACGACCACGATAATGATGACCGACTTTTGGTCTCTTCCCTGGATAAACACGTAAAACATTATTTAATGAAAGTTGAAGACGGCATTTTCATGGACAGTTAGAATAAAACCCTAACGAAGGTAACATGACAAGATGCCGGATTTCGCCGATTACGTGTAATCATCTTCAAACCATCACACTGTCGCCACTACGTTAGTCTTATCTATTTGATTGGTGTTTTACTCCCTACTCAAGAATATTACACTTGTACATTATGGCGGGAAGAAATCGGGCAGAGCCCTGGGGAAACGCACGACCAGGCTGCTGGCGGACCTTCCCACGTACGACCGGAGAGGAAGCCAAGGTGAACTGAACTCACAGCGACCGCAATGGTGAGAGGAACCTGGGTCATTACGAAGTGATGGCGCGCTAACCCCCTCGGCCTCGGAGGCCCCCACCTTAAATTCTCCAAGCTGTAGTCTTTTACATTTATTACTGACTATTATTATTTATTACCGCTGATCCAGAACGCCCATTAAAACGGAAGGCTAGCATTGTGTGTATCCACCGTTGGATTCAGAAGTTGTCGGTGGGCCTAACCAGTTCTCACCATAATGCCTTTACAATTTCTCAAACAGTTTAAAACTGTATTGAATCAACTGAAAATTGTATTGAATGCTAACCTGTATTTTTCTATTTTAGACTTGTCTCTCTCGTTTTAATGAATTATAGCTTTATTCAAAACGGACAGTCTAGGTCGGCAACATCAAAGGTTACTACTCTGAGATGTACGCTCCTTGCATTTCCTAGACATAATCAACTACCAGGTAATCTACTTTAACTTGACTGGACTCGCCAGTACAAGAGAAAAAGCCGCCACAAGAAACTAACGAATCGGTTGCTTACAGATAACGAACACAATGGCAGTAATCGGTTTGTTAAGCAGCGAGCGCGCCTTCAGTGGGTTCAGGTACTCAAGAAATGCCAGTTTTATTAAAATTCAAACTGAACAAAAAAGATTATGAGATTAGCTAGCAAAGCTAACGGCAAATAATCACTTAGTGCACTTAAACAGAACAGATAGTACCTCTATAGAAGGATCCGGTCTTGTCAGGACAACTATTTGTAGGTACTGTGTATGTAACAAAACTCATGACTTTAAGCGGCATCATTAAGCCATATTCCCCAGCGGTCAGTGGATCATCGGAATTGTACAGTGTAACGTAGACTGATATTTGTTTATTCATTTATACATATGCTTGGGTTTTTATGCCGTAGTGAAGAATATTTCACTTACACGACGGTTACCAACATTATGCTGGGAGGAAGCAGCGCAGTTCGGAGAAACCCACCACAATTCCCAGGTTTCTGACAGACATTAGCGCGTACGACCCGAGACGTAGATTTAATAAATGCACTCGTTGAATCCTAAGAAACTCTCCGACTTCACATGATTTTGGCTTCTGTATTTGGAAAGATTACTTAAACTCTGAAATCTCTACCAACCCTACTTACCGACAGAAAGGTATTCCTGCTTGACTGGGTCATATGTTGGCCAGTCGATGTCCACAAACCTATTTTTGACCCTTCCGGCATGTTCGGATGTTTGAGCGTTTGGTAAATTCGGATTCCTATAATGACAGAAAGAGTCAATTGTAAACATTTTTCACTCTGTTGCAATTCAGTCTGACATCTCTAACATCATTATTATTTAACATCAAAATATTTCAAAGAGTAGGAGATATTCCAGTTAATCTTGATATTTGTTCAAAACATGGTGGCACGACTGGCGAGCCGCACACTCGCTTTGGATGAAAAGGAGGTAAATCAGGATTGCGGTGCAATTAGAAATCCGCATTTAAATTGGTCAGCTGGTTTGCCTACACTTGACTGTTTAAATCACGGCTATCCACATCTGATAATAGAAAAGGTGCAGGGCAAGTTTTTAACCTCTCTGTCAAATCAAAATAATGAATGTTTATAGCTCCGACTCGTTTATATTTATTTGTCTATTTGATTGGGGTTTTAAATTGTGCTCAAGGCTGTTTCACTCATTCAGCATTATGGTGGCACGCACGGCCGGAAAGCTCATTTCTATACCACATTCACTGCTTTACTGAACAGTATACTTAATCTATGTCTCTGAGAAAGGTTCCGAATTCAGTGATCTGTTAAATATATATCTCACTCGGAAGCAAACGCATGAGTGGATACATCATCAACATAGAAACATAACAGCTATTGATTCATGCGTGTTCATGTTGATAATTTTAGCATGGTAATCCGTATATATCGTTCAGTAAGCCGCCCAGGAATAACGAAAAGGTTTTAGCATATCCTGCAAAAAAACTTCAAGGTAGATAATTTATTTTCAATATAAATTAATCCTTGCCATTTGGCGCAGAATACTGGTAGCTTCACCAGCGAAAGGAAATGCTATAATTTCAGTTACTTGCGGGATCTACAGGCCAACCTTGGTTTAGTGTTATAAATGTGTACCCAGACGTGTAACATGCTCCTCCAATTAGTAGATCAGTTCTCAAAATATAAACAGGTTGGAGATTCACACGCCAAATGGTGCCTTGACATATAAGGCACCACGTAATTGTTTACTAAACACGCAGCCACCTAGAGATGCTGATTCATATGAGACCGGCTGGGAGTACGCAACAATGAATATTTTGCAAGAATTTTATTGGGATTTAGTGTTTTGAGTTGGGGTATTTTATTCAAAATCCACAGGCAGTGTGTGGTTAAGAAAATGTCATCACCTGTAAAACTTGAAAACTAAAAAAGAAGATGCAAGGCCCACAGTAAATGTTAATGTCTTACCCAGTTTTGGCAAAATTTGTCCAGTATCTCATGATAGCTTCACTGAGCATGCGCTCAGTTTTGGAGTACTCGTTGGGAAATGGAGACACTCCGTCGACGAGTGGCGCTCCGAACACATAGGGCAACTCGTCACCAAACACCCCGCCTGCCCAGCGGGGGTACAAAGCAGTCTGAGAGGAATATCCAAAATTGTAGAGGTAGGTATCTGACACTTTGGCGTGATAATTGCCAACTTTCATCATAGGGGCAACAAACTGTCCGTCTCCAAGCAACTCGAGAATACCGTCCCTTCTTGCATGATCGTCAACGTGGCGGTCCCAGTCCGTGTAATGGTGATCGAGGATCTCATATATTTTTTGCCGGTGGTAACGGAATGTATTATGGACATATGTCCTCAAGATCTGGGTTTTTCTCTCTTCAGAAATACCGTTTTCTATTTCCGACTGTTTCAGGTAGCCATAGGCCTCGTGTTTGGTGCCGCCGAACATCAGTTGAGCCGTTTTGAAGATGGATACGGGGTTTTTGTGTAAATCCTCCACCGAGTGGGGCAGCACGCTGCTCTGGGGACTTATGGAAGGCGCGAAGCACGAATAATATTTCGGCGCCATCGGAGCAGCGTTGACCAAATCCACGTAACTCTTGTTCCTGAAACAGCCCAATAAAGCGATGGGATCGTCCACAAACTGAGAACAATTGACCTTTGCAGCCAATCGCTGAGTGCACTCTACGGGGTCCATGGCGACGGCCCAGGAACTGAGAGCGGACCCACTCTGCAGAATGGCTCTCTGGAATAATGGACCGTCTGAGAAAAAACAATAACAAGAAACAAAATTACGTTTTAAAGGGTTGCCGACAAAATGGTCTTCTTGTTATAACTGTAAACCTACATTGTCTTGCATTTATAGGGAGATTGTTATCTTGTAATCTTGTTCTTAATACTTTGTTCATGTGTGAACGGGAGACCTACGAAGTCGTGGGAATGTAACGTACAGTAAAACCAGAACCTCTGTTAGAAGGTATAACCATTTCCGCATACTGAGGAAAATCTCATTCGTCGCTATCGGAAAGCATTACTCAAACTCAGGCCCTCTGTAAAGGTAAAACGACGTTGGGAAGAGACATTGTTTAATGTAGTTTGCCGTTATTCCGAAATATATATCGCTTAAAAATTAGAATCGGTAACAAAACACATTTAAATTTTGAATCTTTATGTTGTAGTGTTGTTGTTGTCCGCTTTTACACATTTGTTCTCAAATCTACGGGATCACGTGGGAAAGGTGGGTGAGGGACAAAATCCAATACACATTGCGGTTTAATTATATACATATATATTTTGTTTTTTCACGAAGGAAGATGAAATGTATTTATAGGGTGTCAGTGTCATGCACTGTGGAACGAGGAGATGTTTTTTGACAGAATACCTTATAATCAAGACGAAGCGAAATGAAATGACATAACAGATGCTCCTACTATAAACTCCCAACAACCGGAATGAGGGCAAATCACCAGGTATACGAAATACCTGGATCAGCATAACATGTTTGTTCACTCATCCCTTAACCTTCTTAGATTTCGGGTACATATTTTCCGATTTATTTGTCTAGATACTAATATGACAGTCTAACGTCTAAGCTCATGTGTCCCTTATATCACAGTGAAAATGTTTAGCATATGGAAGAAACCAGGCGTATAACTAGGGAAACCACCGCTCTTTGGAAGATGTGAAAGACCTTCCATGTTAAAGCCGCAGCGCAGTGGATTTTGAACATGCGACCTCAACTGGCCGAGGGAGAATTGTATGCAGTAAGAGTGACGCTTAGGTTCTATTCAGCCAGCGTCAGCTTTACACATAGATTATGTGCTTCACACTTGTGTACTGGTTAGTACAGATTAGTGGCAAATTGAACAATACGGTGAGACAGCAAATAATCGCCAGACGCAGCAACGAACAACATGGGTTATTGTAACAGACGACAAAAAATATGTTAATCGCACATGTAGTGGACCAATACATAAATGCCTCTACATGTCCGTTGTTGGTAGATACCTGTTTTAAACTGTTGCGAATTAATGGAGGAGGAGGACTGATGTTTTCTACTAGACTATAAACTATCTGACACCGGCAGTGAAAAGAACTCGAATGATACAGACTACTGTAAGAATATATGAAAGAATTCATCTCGGCTGCAGTGCTAAACGACAATAGTCATTCATAGAATTTTATCAGATACAATCGAACTAGCCACAACAAACTTTTTGTTGTTGAATCATAAATCAGATGCCTGCCAATGTTTGGTTAAAATTATCAATTTATTGAAATCTAGGGTTTTTAAATATAGATTTTCACCAGGCACATTTAAGAAGGGTGCAATGGGGGTTTTCACAAGGAAGGTGGAATCTTGTGGGACCCAGGCGTAAGGGGGGTAAACGCTGGTGCTTCAAGAGATAGAGCGACGATGTGGTGAATTCACTCCGCAGCTAACGTCTTGGCAAAATTCATCCAGGTGCAACCGGAAGTGGTTGAGATTTGTATAGTCTGACATTTTTTACCAACAAACAACCGATTTTTCATATTTTTCACATTTTGCTCTACATATGCATGATGTTAAACAATACGTCCGAAAGTGCGGAATGTCATGGTTTGCACACGAAAGCTGATGACATCATCATTAAATCGAAAACAGACTTTCGTATACCTGCTGTCAGCCAAAATCACGCTGCCTAGGAATGATGATTTTTTTTGCCAAGCTGTTAACTGATCAATGTGCAAAGGGAGGTGTGGGAGTGATACGGGGGAAAAAGCTGAGTTGTGCCACCGGCTAGGTTCTCGTGTGGGGGAGGAAATTATCGCTGAATCAGTGTGCAGTTGGTGCAGGTAACAGGATCAATCAAGGGGGAGACAATAGTATACAGAGTCCTTACGTTGTTTCCTGTATTCTGTGAAGATGGAGAAAATAAAAGAAAAAAAGGAAAAAAAAAACAAACAAAAAAAAACATATATATTATTTCGCAAGACTTCATTCTTTCACGGACAGTGATTCGCTCGATGGTGGGTGACTAGTTGTGCTTGTACATTAGCGATTATTCTCCTGTAATTTTCTGATATGCATGTTCAAACATTTAAACAATATCTCTGTAAAGGATAAGTTTATCTACAGATTACCTCGGAAATTATAAAAGCAACTTATAAATTTACGATTGATTGTGTGAAGATGTGCTTTGTTAGAACCAGTTTTGAATATAGGTTAGGAATGCTATAGCATATTTGACTTCTTTAATTCATCCTTGCCTTTGAGTCTCTATACTTCAAAGACGAATAAAACAGAAAGCTATCCTAAAATATTGGCAAAAGTGCACTGGAAAACTAGTCTCCATGACAGATTTTAGACACAAAGATTTCTCGCAAATATGTATAGAAAATCATGTGTCAAAAGGTAAAGAATAAGAACATTTTCATCACGATTTTAATTTGGGATTACAGGTTATAGTGGCACCAGAACTTATATTCTATCCTAGAACAGTGGTGTTCAAAGAAGTGTTTAGAACGGTCCTCTTGTTTTAAGCTGCCCATGTTAGAACATGAATGGTAAAACCTGGTTGATCTCGTGAACTGGGGATTAAGTCTAAAATACATGTTATAAAATAATACGAATGTTTACTATAAGGTCAGGTTAAGAAAAGAATGATATCGAATCAAGCCTTTTACTGAAACTTTCCAGAAATAACCACTTGAATAGATGAAATGAGTAAGACTCTAACACTTGGACATTACTTATTTTTTAAACTAAACATGAACGATGACAGTGTATGGACAAGAACGAACGTGATTTGCAAAGTGTTACCTTTGGTGACTGGAGATACCAGAAGGATATTGACCAGCGCTGCGCCATAGCCGTGTCCGAACAGGGTCACTCTATTAGGGTCACCTCCAAAACTCTGAATGTTCTCCCTCAACCAATGCATGGCCGCCATTTGGTCCAAAATGGCATAGTTTCCAGACGTATCCCCCTCTCCAGTGCTCATGAAACCTGTACGAAATCAAAAAGGATAACATCGTCAGTAATTGCACAAATAAGTGCTTCACATCTGAACACTGCAAGAATATCATGCAGTATATTCCGATGATTCCAGGCATATGTTCCTCCCCGTGGTCACGAGACGCGTGGAAGCCAAGCGGACAACATTGTCAGTAAGTGTACATGTGAACGCTTTATTTTTGGACTTCTTCCTTGTTCTCGGTATGGAACCCGAGAAGCACTACATCAGCAGTAATTACACATTTAAAATCCTTATTTTTGAACATTGAAAAATTCTCACAGAGTAGACTTCAAAGTTTCCAGACATATTTCACACCTTATGTGTCATAAAATCTGCATGGTATCCCACAATGTCGACATCGTCAGTAATTATACATATAAATCTTCATATCTGAATGCTGTAAAACCTGATACACTCCAACTTTTCCAGCTGCATCACACACCGTTGTAATACTAAGACTTGCATGGAATCCCAGAAACATGACATCGTCAGTAATTAAACGTTTAAAATCTTTAATTTTAAATACTGCAAAGAAAAAATGCATCAAAGAGTAAACTCTAAAGTTTGGGGACATATTCACCTACCCGAAGGGCAGACTTGTATGAAAGCTCACAGAGGTGACGTCATCAATACGTACACTCTGAAAGTCGTTATTTCTGAACAATATGAAAACACCATAGAGAAATGTTCCAACATTACTCACACTAATGTTAGTGAGGCTTATATAAAAGCTAAGATAAAGGTGTGGTCAGTAACTGCATGCATATAAACATTTCCTAAACACTGAGAAATAACATCAACTTCAGAAAATAGTCTCAACTTAAATCTTACTCCATTTCCCCCCTAAGACAATACTACCGCGAATAGCTGTATGGAAAAGCAATCAGTTTCATGTGCTCATGAATAGAAGATATGCTTGAATTTGTTTATCGTGTACTAATGTCTCGTTATACCAGCATGAAGTTTCAATAGTTAAAGGTGCTTGCAAATATGAATGCATTATAATTATTCAAGGGTAAATAGTTTTATAGCTATGTTCCAGTCCAGTGTGAAAAAACAACCCAGTAATAGCAATATTGATAACTTCCGCCTTATACAGGTATATTTGTATGAATATGTGCAATAGACACAGATATAAACGGTAGTATTTTATTCTAAACCATGAATTATTCCCAGCCAATAACTGTGAACTAGGACATTTGAATTCATGCCGTCTTCTCTAAAGAGACTGAGGGCACAAACTCTCTTTTCTGTCAATATCACAGTGTTTTCACGGATTTCTCGTATGCATGAAATCACACGGGATAGTTTCACCCAAACCAAAAGGCACAAAGGGTAGGCCCATTTGGAAATATATTGATATTTTCCCTGTGTAAAAGGAAAACGTATCACTAACACTTATGCTAACGTTTCAAATTAGCAATTTTTAACCATATGTTGGTCGAAAGGCCAGGATGAAGTTCAAAATCCTTCTGTTTGGCAGCAGCACAGTGTATTAAAAACGGTTCAAACACATCTGTTCTGTGAGATAATGGTATAAATATAGGAAAGTCTAGGCCCTATGTTATTATGACGTATATCACTTCACTGTTTGCTTTGTAATGCAAACGTTTCTACGCGTCATGGCAATTACCTAGTTATGGAACAAAATATGGTAGACAGCGTTGAACGTGCGAGAGAAAAGACAATGTGTTTGTTCGGGTGCCTGACCACGGATTGTTGTCTGTGTGTCTGCGAAGGTTTCCGAATGAGAATCCCCAAAGAATAATCAATCTAGATTAGACTAGCTCCATCCGAACAGCACAAGTCTGTCATTATCACCTTCCCATCAAACTGTACAAGCTTATCGGTCCAACAGCTCTTTCTTTATGATTTATAGATTTTTGCTTCCCGTAAAGGCTAACTCCATAATTTGTTCATTTTGTGTTCTTTTGACTTTTGAGGGGTATTACACATTTTGGCATGTCAGACAATTGTAGCCAGGGTTTTCCGTGGCCTCGTGGCTCCGTCAACTTTTTCACATCTCTTCAATTACTCTAGGGACAAACGTTGCCGTTGTAAAATAGCGCGTCAAACATACACTTTGTTCGACACATGGGAAGTTCAAATACAAATTGTCAAGTGTAAAAATTTCTAAAGGCTAAATGGCTTGGCATAAATGGAGAAAGGGAAACGCGAATTTAGGGGGGAGTAGCTCTTCAAGGTCAATGCCCACAAATGTAGGGCATAGTAAAAAACCCCACAAAACTTATTTTTTTTTATTGTTAATGTGTAATGTAGACAGTACATCCGAGCAAGAACTCACTTGGTTAAGATTATTCATGCTTAGAGATTATTAGAAAGTGTTCCAACTTGGGGGTTGCTTCAAAAGCTTATCAAGGCTTGAAAAAACCAGACCTGGAAATTCCTGGGCGGGTGATATTTGCACAGGCTTCAATAAGAATGTGACGCCTCTAAAGATACGGTACAATAAACTCCGCCATAAAGGCTCATTTCGCATGTTTGCATCACACCAAACATTCGGGTGTGTCAGAAATCCCGATGCGGGGCTCATTGTCTACCGTGATCCAGAACCACTGGATGGCACAAAGATGTACTGACAGAGATGGATAATGCCTTGTCTTTTCTGTACTTTGCATTAAGTAAAACAACGCAAGGATTACAGACCGACTTCTCGCCAAAGGCAGCATAATCCCCATAATGTCTACGCTTACTATGCCTCTATAATAATATCCCATCTACTATAATGATATCAAGTTTAATTTTGGTAAACGGGTAAGATTCTTCAGAAATACGGAAACAGAAATACAGAAAATAGGCTTGTATTGATTGTGTGACAAAATAGGACATATACCTGTCTTAGAGTTCAAAATTGAAATTAGTTGTACCACACACGCGAACCTGTCCGTTTGAAGGAATAAATGAGTTAATGATTTATAGGGGCTTTACGCCATGATGGCAGTATTTCAGCGATATCGCGGAGGGGATATGTTCGAAACAGGTACGCCTTAAACAAACGAGCGAGAAAAGACAGGTGTTTTTAGAACCAGTTAAGATCAAATGGAGCTAAAATTCGAAAACAAGCATTCTACATGTCAGATGTTTATTCTTCAAGTGTGTCGGCTTGTAAATGCCAAACTTGAATGGCTAAATTGTTTTCATGCGATTATTCATTAAATGTGATGAGAACACATTATTTTTAGTAACTTTAGATCCGTAAGATGTACCAAATTGTAACTTTAGATGCGTAAGGTGTACCAAATTGCAATTGACATCACTACAGGTTTTACCTAAGTTTGCTCAAGTCGTAGTGCTAGGGAAGGCATATGTTATTACTATTTAAGCCTGCAATAAATCGCGTTCCACGAGTCTGCATCATTTCCAGACCGCGTGAAAGCGGGAATCCAGTTGGACCATTACCGAATGTTGTGAGAAACGTATTCCCCCCCTCCTCCCACAGCGTCTGATCAGTGACAAGTCACTAAAGGGAGATAATAGCGGACTTGACTTCCACAAGACCGGTAGGATGCCTCGCTGCTGCACAAGGTAAGAGAGAGTCAGAAAGGATGCCTTTTGCAAGACATCATGTCTTACATAAAAAATAGATTAATCAGTCAGTCATTTTGGGTAGAGAAAACTGTACAAGAACATACGCTGAAGGAAAGAGCTTTAAGACGAGAGCTACATTAAAATTTCCTTGGCTGTAACGTCTATAATGAAAATAGGCATAGCTTTATCTTTCGCATCGCTGGACCAAAACTTTTGGTTTAAGAGAGAGAAAATGTCACAAGTCTTGCGAAACAAATAGGTCTACGTGAGGGAAATAAATCCGGACAATTCGACTCCCTTCTGATGGCTGGTTTGATCCACTTCAATACCGCCTGGCCTAGCTTGTGTTCCGCGAACACTTTGAAAGCTCAAAAGTGGCTGTCAGCGGTAAAAGAGACGTGACATGGCCGCACAATATATTGGATATTGTAGAGCCTAGCGTCCGCCAAATCCGATAAGATGCCGTCTTTGAGGGCGTCGGAAGCCATGGAAGGCATCCGATAGCAAAAATCAAAGAAGCTGCAATTCGAAGTTTTCGATCGATACGTCGGTTCAGCGAGCACACCTCGCCAATAATGAGTTTAATTATGACCGGGTATCAGGACTGAAACAGTTCGTAGTGGTTAGGAAATCTGCTGGTCCGCAGACGGCAAAGGGAAATGCCCGTCATTGGGCAGTATTGAATGTAGGCGATCGTGTATCGAGTTGGAGATACCCAAAATCTTCCTGAATCATCGGGATGCAGCGGGGCTTTATTCATTGATACGGTGTAACAAACAATACCCAGAACAAGTCTATCTAACAAGATGGTGGGGATAAGATTGTAAGGCGGAATCATGGAGTCCACTCGGAATTAGAGGGATGAGTCGATGCGATGAGGACGAGAAGTGAATGAAATCCCTTGATGAACGGAAAGCAATCATGAGCTCAATTTACCAGCTGGAAAGTAATGAATAGATGTTTATCGCACTATATGCTGTGTATCCATCCATCATACTATTGTGTAATGCAAATAAGATGTGTTATGGATATTAAAAATAGACAGCACTATGGAAACGTATATAGGTGTTTCCAGTAAATGATTAAGCTTACATAAATTTTATATGTAAAAATAAAAATATGATTTGAAGTAATGTAATTAAAATACTTTGAAGATGGCATTATTGGCACTCATTGGAATTTGCTTGCTGTATTTATTTATTTGTTGATTGACTCTTTACGGTGCACGTGAAAGTGTTTCATTTATACGACGGTGGCCAGCATCATCGTGGGAGAAAAATGGACAGGGCTGGGGTGAAAAGTACTGCAGGTTGCCGGCTGTTATGTGACACTGTCTGAAGTAATGTTTATCGACATTTCACCCCAAAGCAGTCACACAAACATTAATTAATAATTATTACACTGTGTCGTCAGCTCGAAAACATGACGAGAATGGTTGAGTGAGATTGAATATTTTCAAGAGCACTTGCATTGTGTCTTCTTGCAATTTTAGCTTAGGAGTGTAACACATCACAATCGTTACCACAGAATGCATACGTTCCAATCTACATAAATTCTGCCACATAACTAGGGCAACTGGCAAGTACCCGTAAGCTGGGACACTTTATTTCGATAATTGTTAGCATAACTGCTTTGTTTCCTTAAAAAATAGAATTTAACACTTAACGAATCAGCATTTTTTGTCCTACGAAAATTCACCTTGTTAAAAAAGAAACACAGGTTTTATTCATCTAGTAAAATGCCCGAAATAGATGCGGGAAAACTTCGCTGGCTACTTGTGAACTTTTGCCAACTATCATTATCTAGTCACTCGGGTTGTAGTCTTAAATATTTGTTGCGCGGCTCAATATTTACCAGCCCACTCTTCCTTGTGACAGTACATACATGCCTAGCTCTTTCGCCCCCTAACGCCTGGATGCAACGAAAAAGGCACCAAATTGCAATTTAACATTTTCTTGCAACACAAAGTAGGTGTTGCTAAAAATGTAGCTCAGGATCTTGTTTACAAAACGAGCACGAAGACCGTAAAGTGTTTGGCATTCCAGAGTAAACAATCCTAGATGGCCGAATAATGAGGGTGATTAGCGTCATTATCCCGATTCCTTAACAAATAAGGTTTAGAAAACAGAGCACCCCTTTGGCTGGGTTTCGGCTTCGCGTCAGTGTATGAAGCAGTACCTTGCCAGCTGCGGTGGTTTCCTATCGATGTTTCTCGACTTAGGCCAATCATTTATTTCCATATTCCATCGATTCGTGTTGTTTACGCCGAAGTGAAAAATGTTTCACTTACACAACGTCGGTCAGGTGCATTCGGCGAGGAACTTCAAATGTTCAATATAAGACCACCGACTTTCGCCGGCTACCAGACAAACTTCCTGACATAACCAATCACGTTTATAAACATGGCGTTAAAATAAATTCATTAAATATTTACGGCGGAAAATGTTCCGTTAACGGAAATGCAGAAGGGCCGTACTAAATCTTTCATTTTTCCGCCCGAGCGGGCGGACGGATTGGGTTCATTGCCCCTGCCGTTATGATGTGGGCATCTTGAACATCTGAACCTATGCATGGAAAGCGACATTAGTATTCCAGTTGTCAACCGAATATATATATATATATATATATATATATATATGTATATATTTAGAGAGATAGAGAGAAAGGAAGGATTCATTCAAAAATGCCATCAACAGTTTTCAATGACGAGGAAAAGACACAATGACTGTATCAGTATCCAAATCGTGTACCATTTTAGTCTATATGATGTCGATAATCAAAACCAGCAGAACAGCAGTCCAGTTAAATTTAAGTGTGGGTGTTTTCAGCCTCAAATCAAGACATAGTTTCCTGTGTCTTGTATCTCCGTTAACGGGAAAGATAAGACTGAAGCTAATAATCGACAAAGAATCGGGACCATTATTTTACGTACAAAATTCTTCACAAACAAAGTGATGTTGACGGTAAGTATTGCATCTTGGGATATCATGTTTACTCATAATACGTAAAGGTAGCCTATTTTCTGCACCACTACCACCACCAAACGTTACAGTGTTGCCAGCCCTTGGCCTTCCAGGAGGTTTTCTGAGATCTGCCTGTGAAATGGTAAAGGCGTAATACTAATAGCAAAAGACGACGTTCAATTGCTATTCAATGCCGACTTTAGAGGTCTAGAAAAGTGAGCAGGGAATCACTGGCGATGATTCCCTGCAAGAGCCTAAACCAAGAGCCTAAACAAATAAGTAAAGGCGTTATCCCATAGATTTTTGAAAGGTCTTTCCCGTTTAAGAAATGTGTGAAACAGCCGCCCCTTAGGATCTGAAGACTAGACGAATGGATGTCGAATGTTAGCCGCTCAGTACAAGCGGGATTATGGCGTGCTAGTGGGGCTCTCGTCTAGTCAGCTACAGTACCGCACATTCCACCAACTGGGCTTGTGGACAAGTGCCTGTGTTTATCCTCAATCTTGAAAGATTCCTTGATCGATTGGACACTGAAAGAAATGAACCGCTCATAACCTGTTTTAACGACAGTGCAAATCATCCACGACAGACTGAAGGAAAGACAGACGGCAATCTTAAATGCTGTTTGTCAGAGCAAATCCACGCAAGCCTCATAACGCTGTGAGCCAATATTTGACATAGATATTAAAGCCGGGGTGAAAGCTTTTACAGCGTGACCCCGTCTCAAAACAACGGGTTAAATCCTCGGTCTACACATTCTGGTACTACCTCGGCGTTCTGGGAGACTTGATGCGCTAATGCCATCCCGCTATAAACAAGCAGTGTTCAGATCCATATTTCTTACATTTAGTCGTGCCCGTGAAATGGTTGTGTTGGACATACTATAGTAATAGCCATAGGCTGATATATTGACAATATAACCTACCAGCAAGACTTTCACTTTTTGAGGGTATTTTATAGGTTTTGTGGATGCTATTTTTGGGTCTTGTCTATAGTGTTCTTCATGCTATTTTATTTATCTGTTTTATAGGTCTTCTCATTAGCCTACGTTCAGATGCTGTCAACTTTCTTCCATCCTAAACCCAGGGCTGTGAAAGTTTTCCAGCACATATCCTAAGTCATTGGTAAATTTCTACAGTAAGAGATTAGGAGACAATAAACAAAATGAAATCAACAAATCCTTGCTTGTCGATGTTGCGTTCCTCCAACGATAAATCTGATCGCAGCCGGGTGTGAAAACTTATTCAACATGGCGCCACACACCACCAACCTTTGGTAAGTGACTGGCAAACGTTTTACATGGGACTTACAGGTATGCACATCACGAACGTAAGACTGCGCAGATGAACTTATGGACGGGCGAAATGTACCACCAATGCCACAAAGGAATTAAAAGTGGGCGACCTGCAAATTCCCTGTGCCAGACCGGTGTTGAACCCGTACCTTCTGCATCCAAGCGATAAAAATGGCTAGCATCGTTAGCCATTACGCCACGTCCGTCCCATCTTGAAATTTTGCTTGACGAATTAACACACTGCCTTACATGATTGTTCGGTATCTCCTTACAGCAGTTCCGCGAAAACGTCAACATCTTACAATGCTGCATAAATGGAATGGTCGCAGACACAAATCAAGGCGCCAAACCCATTCACATCACACTGGGCGGCCTTTTAATTTATTCCCTTACCATAGCCATAGCCACGGATAAAGATGTTTGCTAACATACCCCATCCCCATCCATGAAATAGTATGCGTTCATCAAATCAAGCAACATTGAATCTTGTTTACTAAACGGAGATGTAGGCAACATTGTGTTTTGCATTCTAGAGCAAAGAACCCTAGGTGGCCGAGTAATGAAGGTGATTATCTCAATATTCCGGTTTCTTGATAAATGAGGTCAAAGTTTAGAAAACAGAGCGCTTTGGCTTGGCTGCAGCTTCACCTCAGCTTTGCGTGCTGTGGTTTCCTTGCGTTTTTTCTTTTCGACTTTCGCCAGTCATGTATTGATTTATTCATTTGGTAGCTGGTTCTCAGGAAGATCTCAGGAAGTTTTCGCTTGCATAAAGGCAACCGGAATTATGGGATAAAAGGCACATCGGTCACCTTAAACGGAGCATTAGATCAAGCGGTATTGTCCGTGGCGTTGGTCTTTTTCAGCAAGACAGCCCTGGATGGCGAGGTTGTTACGGTACAGATGTCGATATATCGCCAGTGTTACTGAATCTGTTGTCACAATAAACCCCGTACGAAATCTGACATTTCCCTTAATTACGGCGAACAGTTGCAAGAAGTGGATGACAGCCTGTACGTGTCGGGTCAGCCATCGAGAAATACATGGGCCTCGAGCTTTTCTCTAACCCGTTATTTGATTGATCCGCGCCCTTGAAGACAATGTGGTGGGGGTTTTATATAACATGTATAATTTGCCCCAAACTTCAGAAAGGATTTGCCATTGATTTCATGCCATGAAAATGAATGCTCTCTGAAAGAAGGCAGTGAGTTTCTGCTGACGTGATATTAAAGGATGTTGTTGGCGGGAATTAATCTAACAGCTGTGTATTTAGGGCTTTAACTAGGTACTTACTTTTCAGTGATCGATCACTTACAAATACAAAGAGACTCCCCCACTGATTGAGAGTAAGAATTTATGACTGATCGTTGAATATACCGAGCTGAATGCCTTTAATAAATTAACAAATTTCCCGTTGATTGATAGTAAAATGAATTGAGTATCAAAATTAGAGAGCGTCCAGATAACAGAACTTGAAATTGAGTGAGGGTAAACCATACCGAAAGTTCCACTGACTGAGAACTCACTAACTTCTTGTCCATTTGTTTCAGAGTCAAACTAACTGAGAGTCCTGTTGTTTCACAATTACAATGTTTGAGTGTTTGAGTGGAAATAATGGAAGTCAGTGTATAACGTTTGAGTGTCAAAACAAATGAGTGCCTAATAAATTGATAGTCACTGCTCTGGTCATATTCCAGGTTAACAAAATGCTACATTTCATTATTGTTAACTACAAATCGAGAAATACTAGTAGATGGGAGGACAGTCAATTGGTATGGTTCATTAATTTAAAACATGAATCTACCTCTATGTTCTAGAGCTATACTCTGTTGCTCTTGCCATGGTAATAGCTGTTCAGCAGTGAATATTATTAAGTAGGTAGTGCTATTTTTTTATATAGTCCCACAGGAAAGGAAAACTTAGAGTTCAATATTTTTACGGGAGGGGTTTAGGTTACACTATTTGCCAGAATTTAATCAACTCAGGCATAGAACTTGGGTCTACTTTATAATAAATGGCTATAATTTTATCCAAAATGCCATTACTCACGATAATGTGGAATTCAATGAGCATCGGGGATTTGGGGCTAGACAGGTGTTCAGCTGGAAAACGCCGGTAAATAATGTGCTCTTGATGTATCTCTGATATGCAATATGTCGCAGTACTCAAAACGAAAAAAGAGAACAGTACCAAAGTTAGAGCCTGCTTTTAGCAATCGTGCTCCAAGCCTTCTAGTAAGTGTTCTCACCCTATGATATATGCGTGGCTTAATAATTTATATTATATGTTATCCATTCTTCTGCTTGTGAATGAGACTTGCTTGTGAATATGAATTCCATCCAAATGTAAATTAGCATGAACAGTTGTGTGGTATAGCGGTTGTGTGACTGGAGAAGGAATAGAATCTCACAGTACAAGAATAAAATATGCTTTGCTCATTGTTGCCATTTTGTTGTCACTCGGTACTACGTAAAAGCGTGCATTGGCTCGTGTTTTAGATAATAATTTAAAACGTGTAAGGCGTGTTGAGACATCATTTGTTCTCGCGCTGCTTTCAATTTTTCCTGAAAACACATTTGTATTTTCCGTACCATGTTTTTTTCCCACTGGTAAATTACCACAAGTTTCCACGAAAGCAGCAACAGACGAAAAAAAACAAAAAACAAAACACCTTGACATTTTACACGAACCATGTTTAGGCGTTTATATGAAACACCATCCACGGGTTTGGGTAGTAATAGGTCAGTAAAATAATCCATTTTTTTCCTGCTTAGCTTCCTCATATCAGATTTTAATTACGCGGTATTTAAATGCCAGTCAAACACGCTCTATTTGTTTTACGCAGTAATCAAGATATTTTTCCTATCTGCGATGAAGTGCACGTTTACGATTGAGGGAAACCGGAACTCCAAGTGTAAACTACAGCTCATAAAGCCGGAAACCCGAAAAATATCATCCTGACACAAAGCCATGACAGATACAGCCACAACAGACACAGCTAGAGTTGGATTCGAGCCAGAGGCCTTTGCCGATTGAAGGCGACGACAAAGATACCGGTTTATAAAAGATCCATTGAGGTACGAAGTATCAAACAAAAACTGTCTTCAAAAATTGCTATACCTAAGCCTCGGCCAGTATTTTCGTGACTGAGGTTGAGACAAACGTGATTATGAGGGATTTTTGCTATTGATAAATGGGACGCTAGGCCTATATACGACATCGGCTTATTAGCGGGGATGTGACTCGTGGGAATCTCAATGTGCATTGCACGAAGCATCAGCATTGTTTAGAAACCTGACGAGCAATGTTACATGACTGATGAAGTGAGATACTTGGTTGCAATCCGACTCATCTCAACGACTGAGCTGTCGAAAAAGAGCCAAAAATGGCTTGTCATCGAGCTGTGCACAGAACTGGGGGCTTAAGTGAACCTGGACATTATGTAGATAAATAAGTCCAATTTTTACAATTGCCATACTTTTTTTTGGTTGCCGACATTTAATTGAGTAGTTTTGGATTAATATGTAGAAACAATGTCGTATAATTGATGACCTAAATAATGACTTCCCGAGATTGCGGGTGTTTTCCACTCACCGAGCACTCCCATGCGGTAGTTAAGGGTCACAACAATCACCTTGCCGAAGCTCGCCAACACACTTCCGTCGTACGCATTTCCGGTTCCGGTCTCATAAGACTCTCCATGGATGAAAACCATCACGGGCATCGCCTCGGATGACGTGTCATTCAGATCTGAGGAAGAGAAAATGAAAAGGGTAATCGCTATAATCACCGCCAAAAAGCACGTTTTTTATGTTCTGCCTCTTGCCGCACCATTCACTTTCCCTTCCCACCCCGTTTATTATTCCTTGGTGGAACTGTGTCATTATGTAAGCGATCGATAGTGTGATCAGTTTCCGCGGCCAAGCAGGGAGACATCAAGCCCTCTTTCAGAAATCCAATGAAAGCTTATCAGTGGATTTGCGGATCAATGGCATTATAAAAAGAAATGTTGTGGAGTTTTATTACATGGTCTTTTCCGTTTTGCTCTCGCTTACTTGCGGGGTTTACATCCCTTGATTTACAAACTCCTCCAGCAGGTTTGCGTCCTGGACCGAGACAAAGGCATTATTCCGCGGCGTTTGGGGAGCGTAACGAGATCCTGCCAGAGGGGGATTTATTTCATCCTTCAGCAATAAACCTTGAAGCAATTGTTGGGATGTACCTTAAACTTGGGCAGATGTCATTACTCCTGAATCGCCTGCTTCGCTCCGATAACTAAAACGACGCTTAGTGCGGCATTAGCTCGGATTAATATTGTGTCGTATTAGCACGAAAACGACTGTCGCTGGTGCTATGTGTGTCATTGTCCTCCGAAACCGTCGAACGCGTGCGGGTGGGGACCCTTATGAAGGAGAGCATTAAGAGCGGGGGAATAAAAAAGACGTCCAGTAAGATTCCGAGATAACGAGGTGCAGGGCACTCGCCACACGACATATGGCAAGCAATGCTGTACGTTCAACGCAATAAAAAACATGTAAATTATCGGGGAGGGCTGTGAAATCGATCCTCGAACTCACGAAACTATGCGCCAAGTTGAAAGCCCAAAATGACTGTAGCACCCTCATTTACAGCCTCTTAAGGTCCCCCCGGTAAAAGTCTCAGCAGTCTTTCCAAGTGGGAGGGGAACCTCTTCAACCAAGAGAGAAACCTTCCACTTGAAGCTCGCGGCTCGTCATATGAATTAACACAATAAGATGATTGGCTTTGGCCTTCAAAAGACTCGTCGAGCGCCAATGTAATAGGGTGTTATCATGTTAGTGTCTGTCAAGAGTATCCCCCCTCCACCTATCGCTTATCCCACCTTCTTCCACCACAACCCTCTGACAATCCCCATCCCTATTGCACTGCTTGACTCTGAAAGCTCCTCGCAGATGCATCCAACCTCACACGAAAATGTGTTTCGTCATTAGGACTTTGTAATATTGAACTATTCTTTTCAAGGAGATAAAAATGGTACGTAAACTTACCCTAGTTATTCTAATTATTAGGACATCTGGGTACTCTTTTTAGCCAACATACATGAGCTGTGACATGAACAAACATGGTTAGTTCTAATGAACATCATATTTATATCTTTACTTTTCCGAAACACTGGGGTAGCAAGCAGCTCTAACATTTGGTTGCAGAGAAACATATGATTGTGGCAGCACTCGATTAAATCGATTTTTACTGATAGGTTATGCAGTAAGTAAGCAAGCGGTCTAAAATTCATCAACGCTGAAGCAAATCACTGATGTAACTGTGATATACAGAAGTACTAGATCTGTAGAAAAGCGTGTTTCCAAAAAGACGCTTCAGACCCAGAACTACAACGTGGTTTCATAAGAAAGACTTTATCATAATTAAAAGAGATCTACAACATTTGGACACACGCAATCGCGTTGCGGAGCGAGTGAGCAATTGGTGTCACAGAAGAGGTAACGTACTACTCGCATGATGTTATACGCTTTGGAGGTGGTTATTGTTAATATTAGTTGTTAAATGATGCCTTAGCACCCATGGTTTGATAGAAGGAGAACGGGGAATATCTGTTACACTGTTATATAATTTCGTAAAATTACGTGTAAAGGACTGGCAGAACGTGTCAGGTGTTTTCACCGTAAAAATAACAGTCAAAATCGCCGTAATATCATCGCGTGAAATAATATGTTAACCCCACACATATCATGTGTTTTTCCTATTGCGGGTGATTTACCACGAAACGTCAATGCAGTCGTAAAGGCCTCGCATACATATGCTTTACTGCATACAAATCTTAATTCTTTAAGAGCGTTGTTAAGAATATTTGTAAAATGACCATATTCATTTTGTTCATAGTTGTTTTCTTTTATGCGACCTAAACTTTTTTACCCACACAACCGAATGCAAATTGCTTTTAGGTATGCCACCTCACCTGAAATTAAATAAGTTTTGCATCGTTCTCGCAATCAACAAATGGATCAGTTAAGTCACAAGCAAGAAAACTTTTTCCAGCACAAACTCTTAATGGCAACTCCACTGCACTCCTCTACACGGGCCGTAGCCGTCAGTTCGTGAATCGACTTGAGCAGTTCTAATTCCTTTTCGGTTATTTTTTTCTGTGTAGAGATAGCAACATTTATTCACTTGCCAGTTCTGCTCCAGTAGACAACACAGTGGTATGGATTACGTCCATTATGTACCTTCACTGTTAGGCTAAACCAATTAAATCAGCCTGTCAACGATTCCCGCGCAGCACGCGACGTTTACTAGGCGCAAGGGTCTCTGTGGAGTCAGGTACTAACGTATTTTGCCCTGGGGCGAACTGCAACAAGAGCACAGTTTGAAAGATCAGGTGCATGATATCTAACATGCAGGCTGGGCGTGTCAGTTTATATTTCACAGCATTACTGACATCAAATGTCATTAAAACCAGCAATGTGACCACAAGCAGCAGTTAGGTACGAATGAGTTGTGAGTGAATGACGGGGAATAAATCCAGCAGATGTCTTTTGTCTACCGGAGAACCTTCCATTTGCAGGAAGACCAATGAAGTGAAAGTCAAAGCCAGTTGGAGTATAAACTTCCTCCAGTATCCTGTGCTGGTCTGGCTCTGCCCTGTTATTTGTGAGCAGATCGTCGAGACTGATGACTTATTTCGTCGTGACTTGATGGACAACGGGTACTATTCCATTGTGATGTGTGCGTGTCGGATGGTTTCATGGACAGCTCGACTCCCTGTCTAACTATATTCTATGTATTCAGCATTCCTTTCTACCTATGGCGGCCGCTCTGTTCCACTTTACAAATCGTTCGACTAACGTTCCTAAGAGTTCCTCCTATGCGAGGACGGCCTAAATAAACAAACACCATACCTTGGGCACCTGCTCTGATCAATTATCAGTTAACTTCCCAGACTTCAGTCTCCGAGAAAACACGACTCAATACTTGTCCCCCCAAACACCGTCGTCATTCGTCACAGAGGTATTTTCTTTGCCAGTCTTTTGTTTCCTTTTCGCTCGCCCGTTCACCAGAAGCCTGTCAGAGAACAGGCTGGAAATTGCAAGGGTGGCGTTTCCCAAGGCTCTGTCAATAACGTTTCAGGGCATGGTAGTGCAGAGAACATGGCTCCTGCCGTTCAGTTGTAAATATCTGATTTTTGTATCACACAGCTTCTAAATGCCTAACCAGTGTCAACAGACTTGAAGTTTAAAAAATATTTTGACTGCAACCGCTTAATTAAATTTTCAGACGTCAGATGTTTGCTTTTAAGATTTTGAGTATATCGGCAACGTCTCCGGAGCACTTTCTTTTATCAAGGCAGTTAATGGTGTTCAGAATAGGAACTGTTCAACACATGTGACTTATATAAAACTAAACATAAACAGATTTGATTATGCTTGGCTTTAAATTATAACTGTTGTCCACAGGCTGCTTTATGTATGTACCGTCAAATGTTTAGTGCGATAAATAAAATCTCCCCAAACTACACAAGAAATCAATGCCACTTTTCAAGAGACAAAGCGAAAGTAGTCTTCGATGTTTTTTCCAAAAGTAATTTTTTCCTCCTATTCCTATGGACCATCTCCACAACGACTATTTGCGCGACGTCAGCGTTCCTGCCACACCGGTGATAAGATGGAAAATTCTTCCAATCACAGACATTTTTATAGTCCGCTTCGTGCGTGCAGGGGTAACACTGATGTCACTCTGCAAGCATGCTTCTCTATTAGACGCTAATCTGGTTGATTACAGGTATCAACGTGCTGCACCCCAGATTCTCTTCTCCGCAAACTGTCGGCATCGGTTTTGACGTAAATGGGGCACGTTGGGGTCGATGTTCCGTTAGTAGCAGCAAGGGAGTGTCTGGTCGGGAGTGATAGGCGCGCCGGGGCCGTATGTCAGAGTCTCCTCACGAAATTATGTCCTTTTCAATCAGACGGTGAACCTCCCCACATGCCACAGATGTATAATAGCAACAGTTAAACAGGCCTCTGGGTTTATGGGAGGCGCCGTCCACGTACAGCGTCTAACAATCGGCTATACACTACAGCTATAGTCAGCGCCGTCCCTTACCAATCTGCCATGATTGACGGCTCGTCGTAAATTATCCCACGCCCAAGACTCCGAAGGTTTGCTAAAAAAAAAAGACCGTTACCGACAACGGGTATTTTCGGGCAAAGGAAAAAAGTGTTTGGCAAACGAGTGTTTTCATCTTCTACATGTTTATTTTTCCTTAACACCATATCTTTAGTCTACTTTTAGATAATCTAATTTGCATATTACAGCCAGAGTTAACGGGACTCCGAGATCGTGGAAGGCAGCGTTTACGTATGGCACCTAACGCTCTGGTGTGGGTAAGGGATAGTGAGCGACATTTGTTTAGACCTCTTGTCAACCCACTGTTTAATACAGCTCTTGAGGCACTCGGAAGGGTTGCATTTCATTCCGTAAGTTCCCAAGTGGAGCAAAGTGTCTTTCTATCTTTCACACCTTCCACAATCGCTTAACAATTTAAGTCATTTGTTTATGTACACACATATTTACTGCCAACTAGGCAAAAACAACATCTTTCATTTTATAATTTCGATGTAACAAGAAACAAATCGGCCGAGGACACCCAAGCTAGCTCTCGGTCCCTGTGTGACTTGTATCGATTAGCTTCATTCCCGCTTTACAACTCTGCACAGTTGAGTGTGCATGTTACCTAACACCCATCGACTTCCGGTAGAGCAACGTTCCTCCGCTTGACCAGTTTCAACTGCGCCGAACACAAACTCTGCCTGTAACAACGCTTGCTAATGTTAAGCCGACGAGAAAAGCCGGGTAATTTGTCAGGGGTATATAAGACGGCTTGCTCGTCCATCCAGAAGCAGTCGATAATCGCGTACCCTTTTTTCCCCCGCTCGCGATCGCCCGGATGGATATCACTTGACAGCATCATTTATTTCGCTCCTCTAAACATGTGATTAGATTGTTAGCAAATTCTGGGCTTTAAAGCTTTTCCAATTTTACAAGCGTCGCGGTGCGCGAGTTTGCGATCGGGTTCCCGGTCAACCTTTTCTCTGCCTCGGATCACCAACTGTTACCACTGTTGCGCGTGGACCTGAGTGAAGACCAGGCAGATCACTGCCGCATTGTTTCCATTTCAAACGTATACGGGGGTGCTCTTATAGATGTACGGCGTTAGACAACGCGGAGATTGCGCAAGGAGAAACTGGTTGCGCAGAAAGAGCGCATTTGGGGGCAGAGGGAGAGGAAAACTGCATTTTTATCGTTCCCCCTTGATATATTGCACAACTGTTTACAATTCCAAAAAAGTCCGCTGGAGTCTGTTCAACAAAGAATTCGTCATGGAGCCATTTCGCACAGATATCAAGGCCTTACGTATTACGGCTAAACTGCTACGCCAATGCGCATCACAGACCTGATCAAAACGACAAGATCAAGGTTGGAAGACATAGGGTATTATAGTCTGCATAACTTATTAACAGCTTTGTAAGCTGTATTGTTAAGCACATACGCAAATCTGCTCTGTCTTACGTGATAAAATCACTTAATTCTCCCCAGCCATCAAAGTGACAGGTTATACAAAAAGTTATATCAAAAGACGTTCGTCAAGATGAAAGGAATTACCTTTCGTGCAATAGCAATGAAAATAAGAATGACAGACTTAAACGTTTAAACACAAGGGGGTTAAAATATCAACCATTTATCGGGCATTGCAATGTACTTTCAGTCCATGAATTAAGCCATTTTACAACACTTCACTACAAACTAGGCAGGTTAACACAAGTCAAGCAGAGCCATTCATAGAAGAAAACATCGTCAAGAGAAAAATTCAATTATGAAAGAAAGACACAAAATTGTCTCTATTTTGCCAACCAAAATTTCATTTAGTCCGCCCTTTCAGGAAATCTTGGCGTAATAGCGGCACATTTAATGCGCCATGTTAAAAAACCGAATCGCTGATATTTCTTGCCCACAGTAGAAATCGGCAGCTAAATAAAAATTCCTGTAATTCAATCAAGACAAGGTTCAATGAATATTTTGGTGCTTTTTCCCTTTAATTCATCGAGGCGGTGCTGGGAAAGGTGATTGAAATCGAAAAGGGGAAAAACAGTCCAATCTGATTTTGCTTTGCTCTTTCTATCTCACAGGTTTCAGGATATACCTTTGGGGCACTGTCCTTGGATGTTAGAACATGAGGCCAGTACCCAACTTCCCATTTGATTTGTTGATTAATTAGATGACGACCTCCAGAAAGACCAGTTATGGAAACTGGAGTGTGTAAATCTTTGTACGGTAATTTCGACAAGTGACGTTTGACTGAATCTTTATGCGGGTTTCCATCCACTAGTACGCGACTGACTTAATCTCCATGAAGTACACTAGACTCCAGTTTTACCTACACTTATAGCAATGTCCCAGAATCACGGGTAAAGGGTATGAGAACAAACTATCCGGTGTTTTCGCTGTAAAATAACGGCCATAATTGTCGTAATATCATGTAAAGTATGTGAATCGCATAAAGATCACGCTTCCCTTCCATCAGCGGGTGTTTTACCATTGAAACGACTGTAGTAAACCCTGGTAGGAATACCGGTCTAAACCGTAGTAAAAACAAGGACGTTTCTGTCAGTGTACTGCAAGCAGGTCTGTAAGCTAACGTGAAATGGCGAATGTGTAAGACACAATGACTTGCCACCTTAAGGTTACAGGCGTTTCTCTGCATATAAACATTCTTTTTCTGGTTTTGAACAACATTATGATGTCAAGCAGGCAGTAGTCTTAGATTTTCTTTAGGTTTCTCCGCTGACAGTGAACGTAAAGAGGCCGGATTAAAACGATCCTTATTGTTAGGATGGTATATGTACAGAATAAGTCATTATCGAAACCTTGAACAATTTACAGAGAAGCAGCCCTATCGGACACGTCTGCCCCTTCCCTTACTAATATCCTCATCTCTAAGATCGCGTCCTCCCAACACCAGCAAACATTGGCTGCAGGAATCAGGGATGTTGGTATTAACCAACTTCTGAGTGCAAGATTTACGATCTAGCGCGTGACAGACATCATAGGCAATGTTGACACGACGCACTTTTGTAGCGTAGGGATCACTGTTTCCCCTGACGACCCTTATTCAATTCCTGCCAGAAGGATCTTCGTCCTAAACATGGCCGCAGTCATGGCAGACCTAGAAATTTAATGTCGTCAGAAGTCTATTTTTTGAGCGAGACTACAATATGGTCAGCCAGATTGAAGGCGCGGCAGAGGGCAATTTGTCAGAGGCTGTTCGAAACCTTCGTTCCTGGTAGGCACGGGCTCTAATCTTACCAACCTTGATGTTAAGCCCTCAAAACAGAAACCAAAATTGTCGCTATTTATGGAAGAGATTGTTGCACGTTGTATGTGGCGGAAAATGGTAATGCCCTATTGTTGGTGTCCCCATTATCCTTCGGGTTACATCCACGACCTAGTGTGGGTGGTGGGTGTGGTTCTGTATCCCAGGTTCGTTTGCGAGCCCCAACGCGACTCGTCCAAGACGAAAGCTGGATATAGCAGTTAGCACACACTAATCATCAAGGCAAAGCGAAGATGTGCGCAGGTATTGATTTTTTTTGCAGTGTAAGCGATACGCGAGCGACAAAGCAATCCGACTTCGCATTAAGTCAACACGGATATTGATAAATGGCGTTTGACAGGCAAACACATTCACAAAAGTACTAGTGTCTAACACACAATCGGCGAGAGTGCACATCGCCTTGGACGTATAGTGACATGGGAAGACATGAAGTCATTTAGAGAAAAAAAATGAGAAATCTCAACTTATTCTGTTTTAAATGTTTATAACGAAAAAGGTCTGAATGTAATCGTCAAATCCGACATTCGCATACCACTTACAAACAACGAAGGGGCGTTGCAAGGCGATAACCGTAATGTCCATTTCCAAAATAGTGTACCAGAATAACTGTCATGGCTTGCAACGAACACTTCAATGTCCGAAAAGCTTTGGCATATCGTGCGTGGAGCAGAAAAATGTCGTGTGAAAGTGCTGGCCATTAGCTTAAAATCAGTGTAACAAATCTCATCCAAATGGTCCATTTCCGTCTTATGGGTGGTAACGGATTTTAGAAACCTTATGTCAGTATGTTCATTCTCTCAGCCTGGAAATACATCCATTACAAAGTCCCATCCACTAAAGCACGCCATGTATTTTCATGAAAGCTAAATTTAATGCGTATTCAATTTAACTAGGTTCAGTGCACTGTCACCGTGGCTTATCAATACATATATCTACCATCAGTCCCTTCTTTTCTTATTCGTTCACAATTACTGAGATCTTCTATGCACATAAAACCTATATATTTTGTATAACCCAGACGTATCCAAACAAAGGCAATCGATCGTAACTGAGGACAATCCGTGAGGTTAGCTGTTATTGCGGAACAAGTGCGGGGAATGTATTCCTTGCTGACTGGGAAGTTACTTTTGATAATAATGGTTTACATGTGACATTAACCCAAGTAAATTTCGCCCAAAGAACTAGTTATGTCCTGTAGCCCGAGGAAAGCTTGGGGGAATTTAGGTTACCGACTGTGAAAAACATAATATGCATTGTGCAGAAGGAAACCGGGGGCCCTAGAGGGATATCTCCGTCGAAATATAAGAGAATAGGGGAAGTCCCCTGGCACTTTAAGTAAACTCTTTAATTGAAATTGGACGTTTTGCATGGCGTGCTGGGAGTTTGCTCTCCTCGAGGTAAATCACGGAATCATCCCGGTTTCAATGTAGGCTTGATTACACTGGCAAGCCAAGAGATGCAAACATCAGTAATTCTAGAGGACTGCCGAGGCCGTCGAGTAATGATGTACCGTGTCTGGTGGATTAGTACGAACGGTAGACCGTCTTGCCCACATCGACTGCCAGATTCAATACATTCTACTTCTATACACATGGCGTTTGGTATGGGAATGGAAGAAGGGTTCAGGCGGAGGGGAAGAGGAGTTGAGGAGGGGGGGTTCTGTTAGATAAGCGCACTGCTGACTTTCACAGTATCAAAATTTTAAACATCGAAAGTCTGCTTTATTTATGATATACCCATATCATGATTATAGATGCAGTATTCTTTTAATTTTAAGGAAGGGATACAGAATATTCTACTCCGCGTTGGTTTGAATGTTATTTTCAGTTTGGAAATTCAGATCTTCAGCCGATATTTTCGTCCAGGAATTCTGGATGGCCTTAGTTTTCTGGCCATGTGTTACTTCCCCTGAGCTAACGGAGATGCTACGAAGCAGCACAAATGCGTTCTAATAACATTCAAGGTCCTTCTAAACACATTCAAGTTCCGTCTAAGGGCAAGGAAGTGTCCAGGTTTAGATTGTGATTTCCAGAGTGGTCGAGTGAGGAAACGAATAATTAATCCCAAAATATCACGTTTCTTAAAATTATTGGTTCTGTTATTTTTTTGCACAATTGGACTTAAGATGTGTATGTACTCCATTTTTAACACGTAATATGAAAAATCGCTAATCTGTTCAGCGAATGTAAAACGGGCGGACATCACCAACGGGGTTTTAAAACCCATTGTGGTATGATCCTTAAAAAGCCCAACGTGATGTTAAAACACCTTTTGCAAAAACAGTGTATCGGATCATCGTTATTGATAATAAGTGACATAAGTCGACGTCCTGTAATGTCAGGCGGATTAGTGTAACCCAGCTTTTATCTCGCTCGACTTTCAACTCTATAATCAGGGCCCTACGCTAGTGAAGAGATTACTCTGCCACTAAAGGAAGAGAGGAAGACGACAGGAAATTAACCTGTTGTCGGCCAAGGGAGCGGGGATGTTCGATGGTGAGGCCTACCAGCGGGCCATCATCGTGTTCCAGATTAAATCTGAACGCGGGAACCCCTTTGAAGTAAACATGGTGACAAAATGGCAACATTTAATTTCCAGTGTTTTCCAGCGAGATAACCGGTGAACGGCGAAAGGCATCAGTGTCAAAGGTGAGTAAGATGTCTCCGGTTCGCGGCAGGGCACACAGTAAAGCACTAGCTACCGCAGACATTATGGAGGTCTGTAATGGCATGTGTGTCTCATTTACACAGTAGAGTGTGTTGACGGAATCCAACACTAGCTCATTGGGTTAAAGCGTTGCCCTGTGCGCATCTGATCGTTATCCAACCAATGAGGTCGCGAGTTCGAATTCAGCACTAGACGTTTCTCCTGCGGCTTCTAATCACGGGGTTTGTAAGGTACTTGACCAATGGTTTACTCTAAGCACTTCGATGTGATATCATTAAAACATTTATCAGAAATTCACTATATATCTGACAAACCTCGCGACATGCATGCGTTGTGCCCAAACTAGTAAAGCCACGGCCATGCACCTACGTCTACCGTCAGTTAACCGCAACTTATTATATATCTTGATGTGAGGTATGAAAGAAATCGAAGAAATTGACGTGCGTAAGATACAGTAATAAGTGGAGGAATTGTGAGTATTTCTTGTATATATAAGCAAGTCGTATACAAGTTATCCCAAAGCACATGAGTCCCTTGCTTTATAAACTGTTCCACATTCCGGGAAGGGCCACGTATAAAGGCGACTGGAGCTGTGGGAGAACATGGAAAAACATTGTTCAGCGATCAGGCGGCCATGCCTTTGTTAAAATCGTCAAGTTAGAGTAAATCCAAACAAAACCTCGTGAGGAACCGCTTGAAGAAACCACGACCTGAAACTTTCTCTCTGTCACACAGGTTAATCATCCCTGTTCAGCTTTTGTGATAGTGCGTACAGGTTAAGTACAGTTTGCTAAAGACTTCAGTTTTCCAGGAGTTCGTTTGGATTCTGCCCGGCAAAAGGAGCTGAAAAAGTGCACTTGCAATCTGTATGAGGTGTGCGGCGTATCTTCAAGGGCGCCCATTCCCCCAATCTGCTGATCTCATTTGTTAGCTTTTTCCAGGCAAGAGTCAATGGCCTCGTGCTCCTATACCTTATCAACGGCTGGGAAAGAAATAATCTCTGTATGCTATCTTTTTGGTATAGAACTCGCCAAACAACTCCCTCGTCGGCCAGGCGAGTCAAAATGTGGAGAAAAAAAATCATCTTGGCTCGACCTAGAAAGCAAACTCCGGTGCCTCTCTTTTTGCGCTATAGAGGTATCGTCTGTCCATTTGCAATCCCGATTTCAGCAACGGTGTATTTCTTCCCAAAAGGTCGATCGAAGTAATTAAATGCACTTTTCCCTACAAAAAACTATTCTGGAAATTGAATCTTTCTCCCTTTAATGCAGCTACTGGCAGTAACGTCCACGTACGTTGGATTTTGTGGTCTATAAAACCGAGATTCAAGAAGGCTTTTCTTAGGCAGAGAAGTGTAAAAGAGTAGATTGGAATCTGCATAAAGTGACAGTGACTGTGAAAACATAAATGCTAACTACGCCATTTCAAAACAGCTGTAGTTCATTACATCAACAGTCGAAAGCAGAAAACATAACACTTAAATAAATAGCGGCTAAAACGTCTCTACCGCAAGACTATAAACATTATTATAGCTATGAACAGATTTCAACGAAAAAAGTTTGACTGTGGTACAAATGGCGCAATGTATATGCATTTCATTGCTCTCTTACGCCGTACTCTAGAATATTTCATTTATACAACGAAGGCCAAAAATAAATAAAATGTACTGACACAAAAGTTACACCTGACGGTATGACCTGACGCCAAGTGATGTTGGGCTATTAACTGTTCTTGCTTCATGAAAAAAGCAAAGGTTCTGTTTGACTTTCTGCTTGGCGCACTAGGCCACCAACGATACTTTTACCACCAGAACACGTCACCTGTGTTTATAGGAACAGAATTCACCGGGGTTGGATTCGAAATCTCCCCACGTATCTTAGTTATGTTTCCGAGAGTGGGTATATTGCGCTTGCTGAACATCGGGAAGAATTTTCACAGACCCATATGCATCATCAAGACACTGTCTGGTTTGTGCATAGATGCGAGACACCTGGTCTTTCAGGAGACAACTAAGATTTCGTCCATTCCACTTTACCTGTATAACTAGTATATGTTGGAGGTGTCAGATGAGAAACACAATGATGCCTAGCCAGCCCAATGCAGCTGGTCATCAAACTCCTTGATGATATATTATTTCATCAGGCAGCTGCCGCAAACTGCTCCTGGACCTAAAATAAAGCGGGGTAAAAACAACACTATCCAGTTTATGCTAAGGCGAAGATGTTCCAATTATCAAGGATAATGCCACATTCCGATCCCAGAGCCTCTAGGGTGGAAGCTCTCCACCGGGCTATCTGCTGCCTTGGGAGAGGGTTCGACTGTACAACACCAGTGTTATGTTTACTTGTTGCCGCTGACAAAGAAAACACCCTGCCTCATGTCGGGGGCAGTTTTGGAGATACAGCAGAGACATCGACTCGACGGGGATGCATGTGTTGATGATAATAATCGTTGAACACCCAGAAATGCTGTCCAAGTCGAACGTCACAAAGAAACTCTGCGCACTTGAGAACATCCAAAAGCCTCAACATCATTAATGAAGGGGTCTGGTTGGTATGGTAACACCTGTGCCCCCCTACAGAGCCCCGCCAGGACCTCCCCTAGCGGTAATGGCAGACATCAGATCGTCCTCGCTAGGCAGCTACA
The DNA here is from genome assembly GCA_016165875.1 of Acanthopleura granulata. Classification (NCBI taxonomy): domain Eukaryota; kingdom Metazoa; phylum Mollusca; class Polyplacophora; order Chitonida; family Chitonidae; genus Acanthopleura; species Acanthopleura granulata. The sequence goes on from JABBOT010000017.1 coordinate 937,785, forward strand.
ATAAACAGACCTTCGTAATACGCCACTGCTGCTGCGAAATGAAGCCGTTGAGCATTTCTATACTGCGTGTTTGTCCATACCACTATCTAGGCGAAAGTGTTTAATTTATGTATGTAAGTACACAGATCACAGTTTTACAGCTATTCTACAATTATAATGACATTACAGCACAGTAGGAAAGAAGAGGATTTGTCATGACAATTTACCAACTGTCACACTGTCATCACTGCTCTGGTTTTGCTCTCTATGTTGATGTCATATTAAAAACTACTTGTCTACAACAAGGCCCATGCTGGCTTCCTCTCCGACCGTACGTGGAAAGGTCTGTCAGCAGTTACCGTGAGTTACCCTCGGGCTTTTCTCCGACCACAATGCTGGCCACCGCCCCATAAGTGAAATATTCCTGAGTACGGCGTAAAAGAACCAATCAAATAAATAAATAAATAGAACATGGCATGCGTTGTGCATTGTGCATAGAAGATATGTTGTAGTATTTTGCACTTTCTCTCTTAAATTTGCTTTCCAATGCAGTACCACCATCATTCCGGGGTATAAAAACAAGCAGCCAACTTTTTAGCTACTCCTCTGTAGTAATGGTTCCCCCTAGAGGCATCATGTTTTATTCATTCAATACCTCGCAAATGTTCACGCTTCCTTCAAAGACTAGAATGTTGGTGTGTTGGTCGACAGTTGTCAAGGAACGCCATGTCTTTATCAAATGCCGAACACGTTGTAAAATGTCTCAGAAGTTCACCCAGTTTAAACTTTCACCAACCTTCTTCAAAGTTTGCTTCGCAGTAACACGTCTGTCGCCATTCCGGACGTCTTTTTCGAAATACTGAATACAGGCAATTTTTCAAATGTCCCGAAATGGTGAAAAATGGTTGAGGAAAAGCGATTCAGAAAGTATACTGAAAACCCCTTATATTATGAATTAACGCGTCAAAGCTTTCTCAAGAGTTCATCCATCTTAAATTCTTAAAAACCGTCTAGAAACTTGATCTAGAAATCGAGGTAATTTTTGCGTTACCCATTTGCAAGTAGGGCGACGTATTCCAGCAACACTCCATCTGTTTTCAGTTTGCGATTGGTATATTCATCGTTGCACACGACAAGTCGGTATTTATCTCAGCCCCGGCATGCTCATAAGAGATTTAGCCTATACCTGTCACAATACATTTGTCTTCGGTCGTTTCCAGTTGTACAAATTGAGCAGTGGCTTTTTAAGTTATCACAGTTTTGAAAAGTTTTGGGACGAAGCAATAGTCTAGAAATATGCAGCGATAGATCACACGCACTTTTCTCCTGCTCGACAGCCGAGCTAATGGCCTGTCAGAGGGCAAATGACATGCCGAGCTTTTCCAATACTAGGCCGAAGTTTGGCGAGGCGCGGTACCGTGGCTCCTTGATAGAAGCATTGCAAGGCCTCTAAAATATTCCGTCAGTTGGAAATAAGAACTCTGCACGCCACTTGACACAAACAGATTTTCTCGACGCTCGCACTTATTATTTTAAGACTGCGGAATAATTTGTTGTATGGTGTTACGCCGCTTTTTGCGAGTCTCTAAATCTAAATAAATTGAAAATGCCTTCATGCCGGGCGAAATATCTAAATACCACGTTACGGGTGCACAGAACTAAAGCTGGCAGAACACAGATCCATATGCTTCATTGTCTCGTTGAAAAGACAGGAAAAACTAAAATTCACAAATGAAAAGAACATTTTCTAATTCTATATAAAAATAGACGAAATGAGTTCACAACGCAACGTATCTATTTGCAACATCAGCCTGTCAGAATAGCGAAGAAATTTATCAATAAAAGAGAAGAGAACACACATTTTCGAGAACTCTGCGCCTGATTTTATACGGGTTCACAATGTCCCCAAAATATACCAGTGTGATAAGTTTTATAGGAGAACGTGCAACCGAAGGATAATTAAATTTTAAATTCTGAAAACCGAGAAAACACAACAGCCAGTGCTAGAGAAACGTGTCTTTCGAATATTGATACGGAACGTCCATTTTTCTTGACGGCTGGTATAGGAGTGTCGGTCTGGACGCCCTGCGTTTTATATTTGAGAGATGTTGTGTAATGGGTTAGACGAAGACATTGGATGGGCGGGAAGGACTGAAGGGAATGAGAATTTTTGGCACGTCTTGAAAATTTGGGCGCATTTCCGTGGATACATGAGTCATGTTTGAATCGCGACACAAAATGCAAACTGGGTGGAGCGAAAACGTGATACTGATCTGTGTTGTGTGAACTCACCTAAACTGTGTATGGACTGTATGCAGCTTGAAAAGGTTGTTTTGTTACGCGCATGCTTCATCTTAATTCATCAGTATCGGTATCGCAATAATGGGATAGATGCTATCATTTTAGTTAATCTTGACCTCTGTCGCCATAAACAAACCAAATTATCATGCACATGGTTTCAGTTTCTACCTCATTCTACCAGGCGAGGGTTTTATACAGAGTAGCACCATCGTTGTATAAACCAGCAGCATAAGTTCTCTATAAGAAATAGAGAAAACATATAATTGATCAGCGGACAACATGTTGCTCTCAACTCCGACTGGTGTCAGATTTCTATTTCCAATGAAACCACTTTATGTTGAGAATGAATATTTAGAAATCCATCCAAGAGCATAAATTCCGTGAAATAGAGGTAACGTATAATTGATCAGGCGACAACTTGTTACTCTCTAAAACACGACTGGTGTCGCATTTCAATTTCAAATGAAACCACTTAGTGTGGAGATTTGATATTTAGAAATGCAATCCGGGAAAGTTTTTGACTCTGGCCAATCCGTCTGTCTTGCCGGAAGCTCGCTGGCAGGTTTAGTTAGAGCCATTATCGAAGAGATTCCCAGGCAAAAGAACAATTCTATAGAAAAATCATCCGGATTTGGAAGGAAGTCGGAGGCTTGGCATGGATCAATACAAATTATCCTTCTATAAAGCGTTTATCAAACGTATTTGTGGTCCTTGCCGGATGCCGGAGGATGAAGTATAAGTTTTAAATGACACTTAAATTCGATAGAGTTCGTCTAACAGTTACAAACACGCCTTTCCGAAAGGATCAATTGGCTAAAAGAAATGTGTGTGTGTACTTTTTTCTTTATCGGCGGAGTCTAATTTGTATTCCATCGTAGTTTACGCCACCGATGGCTTTCCTCACACTCCGACGAGCATTAAAGATTACCTTGTTCGAACGAATGTTAATTTGGACAGCATCCTCGGCGCCGAAGCTCCAACGATCTGCTCAAAATGCAAAACTCGTCGATGTTCCAAGAAGGTGAAGTTTGAACAGATCCCGGGTGAGCAGAGCTGTAATGGCTAGAAGAAATTTAAACAGATTAAAATACAGCCTGACTGCCAACTGTGACGTTTTCCAATCCCAGGCAATCAATCCATGGCAATGAGAGAGATTGACAGGAAAAAGCCTTTAACAGAAACGCTCTTTGGGGAGTGTTCGGCAGCCAGAAGCAATTTGGTTAAACTGATAATGGGAACCACTGTCAGCTATCACAACACAAGCCTATTAAAACACAACACAACTTTGGTCTGTTAAAAGTTGCGCTAAATCGAATTACCTTGACGAATACAAATTTACCCAGTCCGGGCTGGAGTTTGTGTTTTCCGTAGTGCCACCTGCATCGCACATACCTTGGTGTCACCCTGTTTTTACCACATTACCACCTTCTTAATGTCGCTCTTGTAACTTAGTAATAAATTATGTATAACAAAACGAGCAATATTATGTCTATATTAGACCCCCACAAGAGATAAAACGAACAGTTGTGAAATATTCATGCTCTATGAAACATATCCCCAAGAAATCATGCTGTCATCATTTGTTAAAGTCGGCTATGTTTTTTAAGCATGTAGCAAGGGATGAAAAAGATGGCGAACTTTTAAAAGTTTAAAATATTTTTACAAATCCATAATGCCAAAGCAGAGAGCGCATGGCTCTGAGAACGTACCAACCATTACTTGCTACAGGTTCTCATCGGAATAGTTTAGAAAATTTAGAAAGGGCAGAAATATTTAATGCTTTATGCCATGGACAAATAAAATTTGAAGGCATAGACTTTCGTGTATCGCCATAATAATGGTTTGCGAATCAACCAGCCAAATTAATAGCATTTATAGACAAAACCCGCCAAAAGGAAAATAAAATGTATGACAACAATCTGGGTATTTTTTAAATATAAATAACTTGGCTGATCAGAGAATTAAAACCAGCTTCACGATATTGCTAACCACATTCGGTGAGAAAACATGCATAAAGAACATATGTGTACAAGAATTCCTCAACGTAGACTGCATTGGTTTTTATCAATGACGAAGTGTAACCCCTTGAACAACAGAAAAATGATAAATTCGTGAAAAATCTAAAAAAACCTGAAAAGGTCACCTATATATATATAAACACACGGCGTAAATATTGTTGCTACCCCGGGGTATACACAGCTCACTGAGCTGTAAACACGGAGGCCTGCTTTAGATCCCAGCATAAACTGACAAGAGCGCATCGGGTTAGATTACCGTGAAAAGCATGTCTGTGAATTGTCACTGCCACAGACGTTTATGCCAGTACAACTGGCAAAATCATATCAGCAACAACTACAACAATTGCACCATATGATACCAGCGAAGCCGAAGCCCGATCCAACTTCCGGGAAATGCATACAGATAGTAATTTTAGTGGTTCACTTAATGGCTCGAAACAACTGCGTCAGGTAGGATCACTTGTACGCTCTCCTTGCACCTACACAAGCGCTGACAGCTCGTTACTTTGTCTGTTTGGTTTACGTCAAAGCCAACGATAAAATCACGGAAACAAAATACTTCCTGGTGTCAAGCGAATAGTAAAGCATCTGCCAGCACACGCCAGCGGAAAATTAAAATTACCAGCCTGTGCTGCACGGCAGCCATTACGGATTCCGCTCGTTCCCAATTCGCTAACATGCTAAGGAAACGGAACAGGAGTGGAGAGGAGCTAATCTAAAAATCGTAACCGAAGCCATGGTACGAAACAGGATTACAGGGAATGATATTGCAGCTCTGTTGTTTCCCCGTTCAATCGGTTTTGCAAGTCACGTCGTGATGTAATCGGATGATCGATTGAGCCCCGTAGTCGGTAAAGTACGGATGATAACGGTGGTAAACACCGCACGGGAAGACAACTAGTCAGGCAATAATACAATCAGCGTCGCGTTATTTGCCGCTCATCAAACATTCATGGAAAAATTCCGTAAAATAGAGATTTTATTTGCCCCAAATTGATTGACGTCAGAGCCACAATTAAATAGAATAACGAAACGAATATCGTGAGAAAAAAATAGACGAAGCGTGCTGAGTAAATATGTAATTTGACTGACCGGGGATGTCGAAGTAAAGCTTGACGGTGGCATACTGTATAACACTGGTAACAGTACAAGTACTGTTACATACACTGCGCCAGGCTGAAGATGGCAATGGTAGATTAGCATGACAGCGACAGCCACACCAGGGACAGTGGTGGGAAGTAAATAAAAGCCTTTGTTTGCCCTGCAGACACTTTGTTTAGCAGACTGATGGCTTTACACGTAACACATCCATTAACAGACTGTGGTAACGGTATTATCCCTTCCCTGTTGAAATTGTCCCCGAAAGGCGCAAATGGCATCCAAGTTCCCTCTACGGTTCACGGAGGTGCCTATACATACGATGGAGAACTTTGGAATGCTTAGCTCGTGACAGCAGTTTGCACTTTGTAGCAATAAAGGCAGACTCGCTAAACAAAATTCATTCCATCTGTATCAGGCAACATACTACAACGATGATATGAGTGCAAATCTGCTGGTTTCATTTCACAATCCTGGGGACTCCTCTAACACCGATATGATATCAGTTGACCCTTCATCTCTAAATTCAAGACTACAGCTCAGGTTCATTTGTCTCACAGAGGCATCTTTTTCAAGTAGTATTTGTCGGCTTAGTCAGTCGAGTAAACTGGGAAAGCAGAAGAAATTACTAAGTAATCATATTTTTCGTGACGAACTACTACGCCTCGAAGTGTCCTTGCTTTCGACTTGGCATGGGTACATAGAAGAGTTTAGAATTATTAAACAGGTGTAAACTATTCCCTTTTTTCTTCAAAAAGAGTCGAAAACATTACAGCAAAACCAGATTAACACCGAAAACTACAACAGATGCACCTTTAATGGAAAAACGTCTGTCCACTTCAAATTAACTGACATATGTAATTTGGTACCTAGCGCCATATCGGGTCACACCGCGTACCTGGGGGGGGGGGGGGGGGCGGGTCAAAGCAAACACATATTGTTGCCTTTTCTTAGAGAGAGAGGGGGATACACCAAACAATTTCCGGTTAGTAAATGATACATCCTGCATTTAATCAGATAGACCTATTTCATCGCATTTTAAAACCATTACGTTCTCCTTTCTACAAATAATCCCAGTTCCATCAGGAACGTGACACTGAAGTTCTACTGAGGCTGTTCATGCCCCAGCCAGGAAAATCTACCTCTGCCAATAATTGAGTAACTCACACCGGTCCTAATATCGCGTCCATTTGGGGGCACGTAAATTATCCCCGTGCAGTATCAAATGAAGTGTCCAACAAAGGAGAGAGTAAAGTTTCTAGTGGACACAAATTACTGTAATAAAGACTGCAGTTGAACTCCGGTATGGCATTTCTGGACATTAGCGAAGGAAGGTGAATTATGAGACCGAGATGTCAGTATCTCTGACAAAATCATTCCAGCCACAAATCATGTCTCCCTCATAAATACCATGTTTTTATATTGTTATCAGCCTACGCGAGGCAACGTACGCCTGCAAAACACTTTACCGGCTTCCGGTCCACGGGTTGCATTTTAGCCGGATCCTGTTGTACTGTGTAAACCGTGTGCGAGGAGAAGGGGGGATACAGAGTACAAGAGACTTCACCATCTTCTTGAGGGCAATTTTTGGCTTCCAAAGAATTTAGCCAACCATGATGTGCAAATCCGGAGATATATACTTCAAGGCCATTGCCGTTATACATTCGAGAAAATAAACATACAGATCATATGGATTTCATTCAGTTCACAGATTACATTTCAAAAAGGTTACTGAAATAATTGGAGAAAAATGCTCGTATATGGGTGTCTAGTTTTTCGCTTATTTTTGTTCGGCATCTTAATTAATATTTCATCACTTCAAATGAGTCCAGCTGTCAGATATAAATGAGCTTCGCTGCCAGACATAAATGAATTCAGCTACCAGACATAAATGAGTTCAGCTACAAGACATAAATGAGTTCAGCTGCCAAACATAAGTGAAGTGGGTCACACATTCATGCAAAACAAATGACAGAGTTTACATGCATGTCTTTCCACATTTCACACCCAAGTCTTGAGATTCAGATTGGCAAGTCCCGTAAACTAATATTACCTGTGTTTGTTCACGGTTTCTGGCATGGACAAATACCCTACCAAGCTGGCCAGTCATGGAAATCCGGTTAACAAGTAGACATGCAATCGGAGGAAATCAAGCCGTGTTCGGTTAGAGATTTAAATAAACTCGACTCTGCCGCACACAGGAAGTGTAAAACTGAAGCGGGATTTAGATTAAAGACAATTGACCTTTAAATAAATATTAGTAGTGCGTAAGGGATTACTAAGACGTGGATAAATATCATACCGCTATGTGGATCAATGCGAGATGCAGGCCACCTGCCGGAGATAATGGCCTTTGAATAAGGGTCTGCAATGGGAGATGTCTTTTGGAATGCGACCGGAACAACAGACTGGTCTATAGTCCGCTTCTACTGAAGGCGGCACTCGGCCGCTGAATTTGTTTGAATTAAAAGGAGTGTTCGAAATGAGATTGAGGGTTTATCCCCCCTTGATCACGATACCGATGTTTGCTTCATGTGAATATAAAAAAAACGTCTAATATAGATGACTGTTTTGTCGATGGCGGGTCAGGTCAGTACATAGAGACGTTCTGTTTGGACCACAAATAAAAGTTTTAGAATTTACTGATGTTACAAGGTTACCTGTGAGCTGCTTGCTCTCCATTGCAAATTGAAACAGTAAAAGGACTTTTGGAATTCAGTTGTACGACGCAAACGAGGCAAAAGAACGACGCGGGTTTCGCATTGTCTGTTGTACGAACACGGACGAATCACGGTAGTCTTAAGGTCATAAAAACGAATTAAAAGAACCGACACAAGTTTCGCATTGTTTGTCGTACGAACGCGGACGAATCACGGTAGTCTTAAGGTAATAAAAACGAATTAAAAGAACCGACACAAGTTTCGCATTGTTTGTCGTACGAACGCGGACAGATCTCGGTAGTTACAAGGTCATACCTCACCCTGAACCGTCATACGCCTACTGAGTTAGGTTCGGGGCATCTACATCTTCCAGTCTTAAAATCTTGCCAACATCAGTCAAAGTATCCTAACCGTAGATGAGCTGTCTATGACGTCGGCTTGGCCAAAATGATCGAACAGAGACGGTAATTATACCGGCTGATTCAAGTTGTAAGAGATTTTGGCCAGTAAACAATACTGCCATTTATCGACGCTGACAAGGACTTGGGCAAAAGGCACGGGTATTAGCCGAAATCATCAACAAGCTCCATCTACTTCATGTTCTACATTGTAATTTAACTCTCCTTTCTCTTGATGTTAATTGTTCTAAAATGCAATCAAAGATACATTAATGCCGTGGGACTGGTAAGGGGTGTCTGTGTCGAGGGATTCAAGTTCTGCCCATCCATGTGCGTAGATGGTCATTGGAGCTAGTAACAGGTACCTGTGTAGGATTCAAGCTCTGTGCATCCATGCGCGGAGATGGTCATGCAATCCATCTATGAATACACATCATATACTCACAAGTTCTACGGCAAGAACCGCTTGCAGCCAAAACGGGAATACCGTTATGGTAATTTTACACACTAAAACAAAAACGGCTTCCGGAAAATAATATTTCTATTTATTTCAATCACTGCTCTTGTTCGTTTGCAGCTCACAACCCCCATTTTCTCCAGTAAAAACAAGAACGATTTTTTTCGGTGTGCATTCAGTTCCTTATTTCAGGGTGGCAGGTAGACCCTCTACAATAGCTTGTGTAATTACCCAGCCATGGACAATCAGAAAGAGTTTCTGCATCAACTCTTTGCCTATTGCGGAGCTACCTTTACTGCGGGATTGTGGGTTATTACGACTTAAGACTTCAGCAGTATACATCATCGTAAAAGCCGGCATGTGGCATTGACTCGCTAAACCCCAATTCCGGGGATAGCTTCTTCGTTAACAGGGGGCTTACAAGCAAACTCCGCAGGTAAAGTCAGACGGGAGAGGGAGAGGGGGTGGGAGTGGGGGTGGGGGCCTTGTTTGAAGACGATGTGTGTTGCTAACAGTGAAAAAGCTCAAAGCCTAGACTAGTTTATGGGGGCTGAAAACTTCTTACATATTTCGAAGGTCTTTGCAGTAATCAGTAATAATTTGCTGCAAAACTGGAACCCGATACATAATCAGCGGCTATTAGAAGGAATGCATGGAAAATGTTCGTGCCGACTCCAGTAATGCCTTTGAAGGCTAGGCCAACGCCACCATTTCTCCTGGTGTCTGAAGTTTAATCCTATATCGTATTTAGTAAGAATTACCCTTAAAGGCATTTCACATCTGGTCAACATTTTATGCATATCAAAAATATCAGCTTCTGTATATATCGGAAAATGTGATCTTCGGGATGCCACATTTTGTGAAACTTAGAACTCACAGACAGCAAACCGATAGAATAGGCTTTGATGCCGCTGGCACCGAGCCAGAAGATTCTGCCATAAACTGTACAGCTTTCACTGCACGGTCGACTCCGCGGGCATGCCACTGAACAAGACTGCAGGTTATACGAGGATATCAAAACAAAATTCACCCGTGTCGTAGAGAGTGAAATTTGATTGCCCCTCTGACGATTTACTACTCAAATCTCGCGAGAAGCAGAGGCGGTGACATGCTTCACATCAGTATCCGCGCGTGAAAAAAATTCTGCAGATAATATTTGCGTCTCCCGCCACGTTAGATATATCACATGTGCTTCTGACAGTAACGTATTTGCTAAAAAATAACTCCTCTATCACGAAAGGAAGAGAGAAACATATCAGCGATCCCTCAAAGAAGTTTTCAAACAGAAGGCAAGCTTCTTTCTCCTCTGCTGGATTTTTTTTAATACTTGCCATGTCCAATAGACGAAGCTCACATCCCTAAACAAGGTGAAATACATAGGCAGTTTATGGCAGATGCACTCCAAGATACGACACTTTCTGTGTGTTTTGTTTCCGATGAAGGTAAACATACAAACAAGAATCGTCACTGTTTACGAAAGCAAGAGACTCTGGGGTGGATCGTGGTACTCCGATGCGCATGCTTCATGCAAGTTACTTTGACCTACATTTATCTTCTTATGCTAAACACAAATAATGCAGGCATTACTATACTATAGGCGGTTTAACTATTCCATCATAGCAGTATTAAAGTTTGATTATTTACCTAACATATGTCTGCTAGATTTCATTTCACACAAACAAACTCAGGCAACGATCACTGTCAGAAAACTCTCTCTAATCCCATTATGTCCAACATTTATTGCCAGTTACAAAAACATCTCCATACAGTCAATATATGGACTTCATTTCAAAAGAACAGTGAAATGAAAATTCCGTGAATGGGTAAGACTAATTATGATACATGTCCTTTCTTGAAGGTAGCGTATTGTTAAGAACTGTTTCAAAGGTGGCCAGCAGGTCAGAAAGATTCCATGCTATTTGTTGAATTTTTGTACAATGAGGTTTTAAGAGCATACCAGGTGTAGTTCCTTGGAACCAATGGCTTCACAGCGAAAATTTGATTTGTTCATTTGTTTTCGAAAATATTACATCCATGATGCTACCAGCGAAGAAAGACAATTTTGTAATCGTGTTGGTTTTTCTTGCCAGCTCGTTTTCAAGATCTGCCTTTGAAGTGGCTGTCTGGATGGGTGGGGAGAGCTACTGCATAAATAAGATATGATCTTTAAGTTGTTAAAAGCCTAATTGGTGCGTAAGCTAAACACAGTTGTTGTTGTGCAAATCGTGGTATGCTTGGGGTTGTGACTGTCACTTGAATATAGCCTGTATCGACTTCGCTTGATTTTCAAATGTCAGCCATTGATGTCAGAAGTGAGCCAGAACACGGACTACACTCATGTTATTCAATGATCAACTGTGCGCAGATACTGTTGTGGCGCGTTCACCATGACAACAACCAATGGCGCCTTTCACCAATGCGGTCTCTCTGTGCACGGAGAACTGAAACCGTCGTATTCTTTACAGACAAACTACAAAACATAACACTTAGGCATCTTTGCTTTTTTCCCCTGGACCATGGGAATGTGTTTATCACAACGGTTCAGTAACCGTGGAGAATAATACCATCAACAATATCTAGTCAAAGATGGATACCTATTTTAGCATTTAAACATAATGTTTGCGCGAGTAAATGAGTATCACGTGACAAGAGTACCCGAGTATTATGACAGGCGGAGTCTGATATTTTCTCTATGGCTTTTTATCATCATAACTTACTCTTTTTACTTATCGTTGTTTTTTTCCTAGATTGAGGTATCACATTTTACTTTCAGACCTAATCTTCAACAAAGGAAGTGTACAAAATGTTTGAATGCATGCACAACAGGATCGCAGTGTGGAAATACACACGTTCAGGAGTCCAGACGAATAACCGAACAAACATTGTACATATCGCATTTCCGAAACATTACATTCTTTTAGATGCTGGACTTACACATTCCATGAGAACCGATTATATAACACCTTTTGCCACCACAATGAGAATATCACCCTAAAATCAATCATTGTAGCTTTTCTGACTGACAGACACCATTTTTAATGAAAATCTGTAGTGTTTGATTGGCAGGGCCAGAGCTTGGCGTGGCATTGTATGATTTTTCTTTCTTTTTGCGTCAAATAAAATGAAACAAGTTTTTACATGGCGTAAAATATTAACAAAAGCATGTCGGGTCTGTTCTCCTATTCACCGGCAAACAATCATTTTCAAATAAGAGCAAAAGGTGCCATATTTTGTATCCAGTTTTAGCTCACACCATCTCTACAACACCACAGTAGACATATTTTTCCTTCACATTTTTTTCTTCTAAACCGTGTTGTACAGGCTACATAGACTTAATGTATGCAATATGAGTTTTCGAGATACAATTCCGGAAAATCTACGTCATCTACGATGTTTTGAAAAAGGAAGTGTACTGGACATGAGTGAGGGGGTGAAATACACAGGCTATATAGATATGTGACTCTATTCATTTAAGTTTCAGATTGTGAGTTGAAACGGATTAAGTTAATTTCGCCTAGTTAAAATCATGGTGGTAGGAAACTGGGCGTATCACGGGGCAAACCCACAGCCAACCGAGGGTGGCTCGCAGATCATTCCACAGGATTATATCTCTACTTCCATGTCGCATAGACTTATACACCAGTGTGAACGTGTTTACTGAATCCACATGGGAATGGTTCTTAAATCATTTATTAGGTCCTTGGTGATTACTATGGTGTTTAGCGGTATCTTATAGACATAGTGTAAATGCATTCATGTAAAGATGGGAAAACCAAAAGAGAAGTATGCCTTATTGGAAAATAAATCTGTGAAAGAACTAATGTCTGATTACCGCTATACTAACAGGGATATCTTACTATCTATAACCATAAGAAATAAAGAGAATACTAACGGAGAGCAAAAATAATGCTAAGCGTTACACTCGCTTGATGGCTGATAAACGACCTACCACAAATAACAAGATGAAAGCCAAGAAAAAATGGAGTAGGGTTTTTCTGACATCATTTAATTATAGCCCATATGACAAGATGTATATGTTGTACTAAGATATGGGAAAACATTCCACATACATATCTATGTTGAGGTTACAGCTGAAGTCTGTGAATTCACAGAATCACGCAAGAATACCCATGCTTGCTGTCGCCTTCAACGACTCAAGGGTGACGGGTAAAGCTCTATGAGTAACACGAGCGACCCTCATCCGCGAGGAACAAGCGTTGAGGGTTCCCATCGCTCTCTGTGTTCTTAGGGGCTTTGTAACTGTAAGCGTTTAACGGCGTTCACATGGCCGCTTTGACAGCTTCTAACGCTCTTATTCTGCGTATGTCACACTTGGTACAGGTCGGTGATTTCCCCCTAATACACCGCTTTCCTTCACCTATAAAACTAATCGACACAATTTTTGCATACGGCGTTAAGTATCATTCTCTTACTCACGCGCGCTCGCACTCACTCACTCACTCGCTCAATCAATCAAGTAATGACGCTGCTGTCCATTGACGTCTAAAGTTTCTGTTTACAATAAGAATGCCCTATAGAATGACCACACACAAACCCTGAAGAAGAAAAGTAAGCATACGTCACTGCATTCGTCGAGTCTACGGGACGAGGATATCGGCTATGTGTTTTCTCGCCACTATATGCGTCGTTTCTCCAGAGAAGTCCCAGACGGATCTGGCATTTCAAATAATGCTTGGATACGCGTAATACACTACTAAGATCACTTTTCTGGTCCACGGCACAAAATAATGATGTAGAAAAAAGACAAGCTCATATTGTGTCTGAAACCATAAGTTTCTCCGGACTTGTTTTACGTAACTGCGAAACTTTACAATAATGGGATCGCTGGAAGTGAACAATGTAGGTAAGTGATCATGAAGACATTTAAATACCTTTTTTCCACCCTTCCCTGTGTGTAAAGAAGGGCTGTTCTTTACATTGATTATTAAGGGGAATACAGTGTCTCCCGACCTTCCCATTTTCCTTATGTTCTGTTTAATATTCTGGTTACCATTTTAATGCGCATATTCCTTCTTAAATCATTCGTGGAAGAAAAAAAGAACAAAACTAGCTGCCCTCGTTCTTAACTTCGTCTTCATCTGCATGATTAGGAACCCACTGCAAGAGTCCAATCGAAACTGTAGACTGGTCGTTTATATACGAGTCCCTCGCATCATTATTATATCTGACCCAGGTTAAGAGATCACTATGGAAGCCAGGAATGATCAATACGTCAGCGTCGTTTATTGGAGCAGCACGGGATATGTGTCAGTTCCATAACCGATCCGGCCATATTTGCAAATCGGCCGGCTGTCAGCAGAGGTTTTCATTCCGGAGCCTTCTTAGATTCTCGAGGAAGTGCGTGCAGATCTGAATGATTAGGGGACAGGGTTGTGCGGTTAGGCCTGCCGGTACCTTGAACAGGATGTGGGATATATTTAGTGTCGCCCGAATCATCTGCATCCCTTAATACGTCACAAAGGTCAGATGGTTTTGAGATAAAGCCCCGCAAGCCGGTCGACGCCTTTTCCCCGAACAGACCCGGTCTAACACCAACGATCGTCTAAACGACTGCAGAATTAACTGAATAAAAGAAGCAGTTAATCATTAACGGAGTGGAAAAGGGGAACGCTGTCCCAACAGTTGCGACTGTTATATCGTTAGAGAGGAAATAATGAATAAAAGATATTACAGGCAACACACATGCCGGTAGTAATGATTGTCCGGGTTGGGGAGGATTAAATATTCGAAAATCCAGAAATCAATAATATTAAAGCCTCTCACAGGCAGCTTTCGGGTAGTCCGAGGTTATGCCTTGGTCTAGGACCGGGTACTTTAGCATAACACAAGGGAGAGCGCAACGGTGACTACATAAACACTGTATTAATCGGAATGTAATCAGCTGTTTTGGCAGAGTGTTCCGCTCAGATCCAACCGATTTGCCAGTGAAAGAAGCTTGGGCTCGGAGAATGAGGATACCCAATCAATCACGCGGCCCTTCTGCTCCACGAGAAGGAAAGTTTAAACAAGTGACTACGCATAATACATTCCAAAGAGAGACCGTTCTTTTTTCCTCGTCGCCTGACATGGAATTTTACTCGAGAAAATTTTAAGGGAAAATATTTGAAGTTTACAGCAGAATAGAAGATAAATATTCAAACCGGCGACGTCCTTGTATAACGTCGATGTATTTTAACCTCAACACGACCGCCTCCTCCACAACTAATATGACTTCGGCTGAAGTGTGTTTAATTTACATATTTTCCCCATTTAGCAGACTCCCTCATTTGATGCTTACGCCCCATAAACACTCCCGTCTCCCCGAGACGGAGCGATTAAAATGAATTCCAAGTCGTCGAGAATAATATCAAGCAGGATGTATGAGGGACACGCCTTAAGTGGCGCTGCGATCTATGTCCTCGACGTGCGATGGCGAAACAAACATGGCCGCTATCAAGCTCTAACAGACCAACATCGACGAGGCCGCTCGGGTACCATTGCATGCGAGCTTGAAGGCTGGTAAGTGTGTCCAATAACGCTAGCAAGTCACTCGAGGTGACAAGGAAAGGTGGTCAGCGCGAGGTTGAGACGAATGGGCTGTCATTACGCTGGTACGAGTTATAGAGAGATGCGTCAATAAGACAGATGTATATTGATTGAAAGTCCCGTTATTACTGCTCGACAACTCTTCAGGGAAAATAAAGAGGAAATTATTTCGTCCTGCGACACATGAGAACTTTGGCGTGTATTTAATAAAATTGTTAGCTCCTCGCCTGTGAACAGACAAGATATTCCCGCCTGGGTTCAAAAAGACTTCGGCAAAAGAAGGCCTACACCATAAAACTGTTGAGGACTGGGGCCAGTCTTTTTTTTTTTAATTCCATTGATTTCGGTGCTCATGGATTTTCGTCGTCCGGGAGTAGATGAGTATTAAGAGGAAAACTGTCTTGCGTTAATCTCCGTCGAACCAGAATTTAGGCTGTCAAAGTAGAAAACTTTTGAAAGATTTTCACAAACAGCTGCAAATCTTTAACGGGTGTTCGGCTATTATTCCAGCATTTACTGCCTTAATATGATAAAGCAGAAACACAATTTATTTATGGCCGAAGCCAACATATTGCACGCGAAAAAAAAGCGAAAGTAAACTCACTAGGATATATAACGGAAACCTGTTCGAAACTCTCTTTGATATTAACTCTACTATGTAGGACGCAGAGTAAATATCTCTACCACAAGAGTATTCTTTTGGAGGAAAAAAAGGACCCCTAAACGTAATGGTAAATTCAAATTAGAAACCATTCTGTGAAAAAACTACGAACCTGTAATATTTGCACAGAGAAGCTCGTGTCAATTTACAGCCTGTAATGATCTGTACATCGCTGGTTTCGTGCGATGTTTCTCAAATATAACTGGCTTGTTTAATGGGCACAACTGTAAGAGGGCAATGGCTGTGCCATGAAGGGCCATAAAACGACGATGGAATCGAAATGTAGAACTCCGAATGTTGTGTGGGCGACTTGTTTTATGTTGGAGGGTATCTAAAATATATAAATAGTGTGTTTGGCGGGTATCATCTTGTGAGAGCGTTGTTGGGATCTTGTTGGTGCCTTGCCAAGTCAGCGAGAAAGGCAGCTTACACAAACTGAACAGATGAGGCTATAGAGGAGATCGGTTTTACGAAAATACATAAGATGGGATAGAGATAATTCTGCCAAGAAACAGGGTTAAGCCGGGGAGCTTCCGGCAGTGAGCGGACCACACGCCGGTAGTTATATTAAAAGATACAGCTGGATAACGGTCCCCGATAGTACAGAACGTATCATATTAAACGCCAATAAGACCTTCTCAGGCGGCGAATCCACCAGAAATTAATCGTTTAAAGATTCTTGATCAATGCCTAGTCTGCTGAGGAACGTCCAAGAATAACGACATATAGAAAGAAAGAGTTAAAAGTATCACAATTGCCTTGTTTTCCTGATGACATTAGTTTATGATTCAGACTCGCAGTCGCTGCATAACTAATGAATTAAGAAGATGTCGTCTCTCAGGGGTTAGATGCATTGCTTCCACAGCCCCTTTGGTTATTTAGAACTCACGAGGGCGATTAGCTGGGAAAATAAGATTGATATTTTTCCAGTTTATGAGACTGAACACCGAGAAGAGAAAAAATGGACGAGTTTTCTTTACGAGGAAAGCGGTGAGTTGCAACCAAAGCACGATCTGGTGACTCGGTTTCAAATAGGTTTTAATTTACAAATCAGACGGTAGGCGAGAGTTTCTTGGCGCGAGTCACTGAAGTATTGGATGAGTTGCTTGGAAAGCAATATTCAAACCTTCGTAAAGTTACTTTCTGCCTCACTTTATCTGAAGAACGCTGTGGCGTCTATTTGGTCAAACAGAAAACAATATTTAAACCCAAAGATGATGAAGTAGTAGAAGTAGTCTTCACAGCTTCCCTATTATATAAGTTGGCAAAAATTAAGGACTGAAGCCAGGCAAAGAGGATTTAAAAAGTTCAAAGTAGAAAAGGTCATGTGAAGAGGTTTCCGAGACAACTGGCCATCTTTTCTTTGGTTAACCCAGGCTGTTCTTTGTTTCT
The DNA here is from genome assembly GCA_016165875.1 of Acanthopleura granulata. Lineage (NCBI taxonomy): Eukaryota > Metazoa > Mollusca > Polyplacophora > Chitonida > Chitonidae > Acanthopleura > Acanthopleura granulata. Next base: position 955,295 of record JABBOT010000017.1, read on the forward strand.
ATCCAAAAACCTCAATGCCTTGTTATCATCTACGTAAAACTGTTCGGTGTGGAACAGCAGTTCAAAGCATAAATAAATGAAAAGAAAACAAATTCCAGTGCTAGTAGGGAAAACTTTGCACCATTTTTCTAGAATGACGAACGGAGACTTTAAAAAATCTCCCGAAATCAATTCTTTACAACTTCCATAGGGAATTACGTAGCCTTCTGAAGGTGTATAACTAGCCGATAAAAATTATGAAATGAAATTATGAAAGCTGCCCTGTTTTAATGCGTTTTATCTTCAAGAGGGTGTGATACAGGTGCTAATCGTTGCCATGTATTTGGCTCAACTAGATAAGCGGTGCTTATCTAATCAGGGCACGATATCGAATCCAAATCTCACCGCTTTGGAGGAGATTTTCCAGGTATCTGGTAAAAAGCGGTGGTTCGTTAACATACCCAGTCAAAAGTTTTTGTGCAAGGTGAGGAGCACATATAGTACATACAAGTGAAATTATATTTGATTGGTTTGGGAATAATATTCTGTTAATAATGTTTTGCCTGTCGCTTTTAATGTCAAACATAACACTGTTGGAAAGAGCCCTTTGACATTTTTTATAGTCTTCCTATAATGCACGTGCTAATACCAGTTTGCCCCATACCTGGACAAATGGCCTTGGCTGAATCGTTCTTCAGAAAGTAGGGGTGAACTATTAAGCGGGAACTTTTACAATATGTTATGATTGTTTCTGAGAACGCTCCTTCACCCACAGTCGTCTGACACACTCCTCCGTAAGCACTTTGGGAAAGTCTGAAAACAAGGATCGAGGAAAGGTTTGGATGTCAGGACAAATGGCTTCATTAGTTGGGACGCCTCTTTACAGTCCAATTCCAAGATCAAACCACGGAGAGTAATTAGCATCCCGAATCAACGTTTGTGCCGAGCTGCTCGACTGTTTGACAAACTGTCATTCCATCCAGTCAATGTTGTCGGCGCGGCCTCGATTTGAGAGTCGGTGCTGTTTGGCAATCAGTCAATCACCTGTCTTTAGCCTCCTCTTGGCCTGCACATGTTCAAAGTGAAACTCGCTGGCTCAAGAACATTACCTGTGTATACCACACTGTCGAAAAATTTCTTTTCCAAAGATTTGTTTATTAAGGAAAAATGTTTCCACAACGTTACGTAGATTAATGGACAATTCCCAAGAAATTTGCATAGTATTTGTCAGGAAGAAGCTGGGAGAGTCCACAAATGATTATATCACTGTCGACTGTTCTTAACTGCTTTGGAGATAAAAAATAGATCACTTTGGTTTTCCTTGTTTTCTTTGCATTTGGTTTACTGAACTTTCGCAATAAATCATGCCGATTCGATACAAGAAAATCCTAACTTCATAACACAATGTAACAATGAGTTGTTATGAGTTTCAACGCAGTTTCAGTACAATGCGAATTTCCGAAATACATATAGTGTTTGTATACAAGCCAAAATAACCACGGTTATGTTACCAACGCGTACACATATGTAGAAATTAAACTCAAGGGGAAGAGATAACAAAGCTCATAAAATTTGTTCTAAAACAATGACAAGTATATATATGTATTTCTGAAACTTACTTTGTACTATTCGGACAACAAGACAGGGGAACTTTTACACTTGCATATCTCATTGGATGCATTTTCAAAGTTGGCAAACTTCAGTTGTAAATATTGTCTTAGTTGATTGCTCTAGTTTCACTTATAAACCATTCCGATTAGTTTGCAACGAGTGCTTTTGAGCTAATGGTAGAATTCATTTAATTCATTCTATTCAAAAGAATAAATGAGACAAATTAAAGCTCAGGCTTTGTAGCGTTGATATCCCACTATTATCACGCTGAACCATGTGGTGTGGTCGACTTAAACTGAACGGTTAGAAATAAAATTCTTGGCACAAGATCGCGGTTATAATCTTTAACGTTCCGTTACTGTTGCTTAATAACTAATTCACACTTTCATTTGAAGTCATTACTTAAGTTTTCGCGGATTTTCGTGACAACCTCAATAGGCCTGCGCGAGGCGAATCATCCAGTGTCTGGATTTAGTAGGAATTAAAAGCCCTCCGCAAAAGAAAAAAGTACATAGTTAACTTCCGTTCTCGGTGAAACCCGATGGAAGGGAAATGGCTCGAGTTGCAGATAAATTACTGGCTATTCTATTAAAGGGTGAAAAAGGCAAACGGCTAGGCAATTGGGCCTATTATAAAATCAATGTGTTTCTATTAAGTCGAGGATATCAGACACCGACAAGCGCTCAGCCCTATTACGCGGTTAAAAAGTTAAACTCATATCGTGTTTAGATCACGCAATGCCAAGAGGCCTATTCTTATCGCTTACACACCTAGCACTGAGATAAAAACTAAATATTAATTATGATTGTGTTGTAATACAAGTTTTTTCCCTACAGTACTGTGTTCATTAAGTATAAATTCACATGGAATATTACCAATGAACAGACTCATTTTTGGTTCCTTTCACCCCTCGCACCCGTCTCTTTTGTCCACACAAGGTCACTTCGTAAACAAGATAAGGATATCCTTTGTCTATTTTTGTATCAGGAAGCATTGGAAATGTATTTTAACAGGCCGTTCTGTTGCAATCCTGGCTGATATAAACTTTTTTGATGAAAGACATATAATTTTGTTTCAAAATTTGTTGCTATTTTACAAAATATGATATGTAGATAAAATATTTTCGTACCAGGCAATATTTACAATTACTGAAGAAGTTATGCCTATAAAGAGTGGTCTTCGTTAATGGTCATTCTTATTTCCAACAACGACGTCTTCTTGCGTTCCTAATTAATGCGTCAATCCAGAAGAAAGAAAACGACATATTATAATCACCTTTCATCGGCAACATTACTGACCAAAAGTTATTGGCGTAGAAACTCAGATTCTGCCCCTCGATCTGATCTTCGTGTGAATGTTCCGCGAAGATAAACCTCAGCAAACTCGATCACACCGCTTAACACTAAAAGCTTTCATTTTATTGTTTGGGGAAAACGAGGGTACCCAGAAAACGTTTCACATTCAATTGATTGATGACGGCGTTTTGGGGAATGAGTTCCTTAAGAGCGGTATTTCTTTCAATGGCATGATGTCTGTGAGTATTAAGGATTTTGCGTCCAACGAGTGCGCTCTCGTGTCAACTCACCGAAACAACTTCATAAGTTATTTATTTGGCTGCACTGGCAGTTAAAACTGAAACGTCGAGTAATTCGGCTAAAAAGATTGTGTCAAGGGTTTGGATTGCAGCAAAACCAGCCGATACATATTCAGGAGGCGAGGGATAATGGGTGGTTGACGGAATGGAATTACTCGTGTATTTATTTGATTGCTGCTAAACGGCATCTTTGGGCCTACATGATCGAGGGGATTTGAGCACTGGCGCTGCGCCATGACCCAGGATCCTCTCATCAATGCGGTCGCTGTTGAGTTCAAGCCCAGGCTACAACGAATTCCTCTCCAGTCGTATGTGTGAAGGCCTGTCAGCAACCTAGTCGTGGATTTTCCCCGAGCTTTGTCCGGTTTCCTCGCAGCACAATGCTGGCCGCCGTCGTGTAAGTGAAATATTCTTGAATATGTCGAGAAACATCGGTTAAAAAAATAATAAAAAACGGTTTGCTTTCTGTATGATTGAAAGTGATCGACGAACGCTAGCAAGTTAGTGAAAAACTTTCCAACGTATTATGTACTGATATGCACACTATGTTAAGGAAAATACATATAACTGATTATCAAAGAATGTTAAACAGCACAGGCAGCCACTTGAGCTTTCACCACTGCTTAATGATGGATAGGCATCAGGAGCGAAGAAAAACTACCAATTCCCTGCCCAAGGCCAAGTATGATCCAGCAACTTCAGTGTCCTATCGACTGAAAGGCAAGAACCTTTAAACACTCGGCCACCGTCCGCTCTGGTGCTCCATATTAACAATCATGGCGCGTTGGAGATGAATATATATATATATATATATATGTATGTGTGTGTGTGTATTGGCCGTATATATAAGACAAAAGAGCTGTATGTAACTATATTTGACGTTAGTTCGCGAGGTCAGAGTCTTTTGCTCGCTGTTTTTTCTTCAAGAACCACTTAGGGCATCTTGTTTAAACGTACACTACTAAGGAGGAAAACTCTTCAAACGAACATGTTTTACAAGCCAAACTTCATCGAGATATCAAAAGAATTCCACTGCGGCTGGTACACTCTAACCCAGCCATCAACGCGAAAACATATGTTCCTAGAAGTATAGTCAGTCAAGGAAAAGCATTTCTGGCGATTGCCTAACAACATTAAACGATTATTATCCCAACAATATTTGTATATTCAGGTGTGGGCGTTGGGTATCGAAATAATTACACCGCATTTGGAATTCGAAAAATCTCGCCCGTGATGATGATATCCTGGAAGAGCTTTTCCTTTTTTTCTTTCCCCTCCACTTTTTTCCCTTTTTTTTTTGCCCCACGAATTTTTACGCCGTCTTGACGCATAAATGCCAAAACTTGATCCCTGTTCTTAAACGCGATGCTCTCCCACCTAGAAACGAGCTCTGCAGACACCATTTGACAGTCCGCAGACAGCTTTCTCCACAACATAACAGCATTTAATTAAAACCAGGCTCTCGTATCGCGTCAAACTCATAACGACTCCCGTCTTAGACGCTTTCATGTTTTTGCAATCAGAAATATTATTAAGGTGCGGTTGTTTTTTTCTCCTTGATATCCTTATCCGTTTACTGGAGACCTCGGGGAAAGATAAAGTGGAAGATTGCGATGAGCGTCTTCAACAATTTGTTTACGAATTAAGCGATGTTCTTTATTTAATATTTTCCTTGTCACAACATTAAGCATTATTAAACCGGGCAGACGACAGTAAAAGAACCTTTTTACTATATGCCCTACAGGACCCCGTGTATTAAAATTTCTCTGTCGGCTCATCTTGTCGTGTTGAGGCTCACGCTGATATCATTTTCACAGTCGAACAACAGATCCGCATGGACTTCTGCCTTGTCTGCATCGCATTACGTCATGTTTATCCGCGTAGTTGTCCTAATATATTAAGGAAGAACAAACTCAATATTCTACTCCAGTTGTTCTGCAATTCTCATGAGATAAGATATGGATAAATTCGTATTAATTTGCACTTGAATCCTCAGCACATTTTGTCATAAAAAAGTCTTGATTTGGGATGTTCTGCTTCCCTCAAAAACAATGTATCTGGCGTTTTGTAAGCTGCAAAATTTACATTTATATATCTGTACACACCAGCTGCAGTCATGAAGTCTTGCACGAGATCTGTTTTCAGTTGTTACAAGAAGATTGGAAGCGTGAATCCTTGCCGTTACACGACGGCATAATTTTTACTCTCTTTGTAGGACATGTGAGCGATACGGTTACCAAGGTGACGTCTAGCTTTAATCACACAGTAGCGAATTACGCAATACGGTGTATCTGATGCTTGGTCGCCTTTTTTCCCGCCAAACCAACAGCTCCGTGCAGGTTTTAGGTTTCCCACTTCTTTACATCGATGCAACATTTTCGTCCCTCAAAAACAATATGACGATAAGTTGTATCTGTACAGCGAGAAGCCAAACAAATGATTGAGAATGTGCGACTTTGTAAATATTCTCTTAGGAGATTTCTCTATCTGCTATAAAACCCGACATGAAAACAAGGCCCAGTGCCTGGAAGAATAAAGAACCACAATCAGAGATCTTCACACTAAGAAGTCAAGGTTGGTACCAAGAACTTGACATTCTTCCAACCAACTCGCAAAAAACACATTACACCAAACGAACGTTTTTATATACTACAGGAAAATGGGATGCACGGTTACATTTAGGAATATAAGTTCTTAAGTTTTACCAAACCTGCTAAATGTTGCAGTCTTATTCTCTTCGTGCAAAATCCTAGCACTTTCTTGAAATCCGCATGCATGAACGCAGTTCACAATTGTATGAGTACATGCTGCCAATGTTTGCATTGTCTTACTCTGAGCTAATAAACTTTGAACTCGTGTACATAATTGATCTGTTTCTGCCGTAGATCATAGACCAAAATAAGTCGAATCTCCTGTTGCTTACAGAACCTTTTCTGGAAAAAGATAGAATGTCTTGGGACTGGTCCATAACATGACGTTTGAGAGTTGAGAGAAAAAAAATATGCATGGCCTGAAGCAAACGGAACAGTTGATAGAATTTTGTTGACAAGCTCCTTCGAAAATCTGCCCAGATGACAAAGTATTTACCGAATAAGGATTGGATTCATCGCTTTTAGTTCGTATTTATGAGGTAGGGAGATTTTTGCTATTTTCTTCCCTTTTGTTAGACACGATATCCATAAGGCGTAATGTTGGGGGCAAAACAGAATCCAGGTTAAAATATGCAAATCATATGTGGCTCTTCTCCAGCGACCTGCACTGAATCATGTGTTCCAGTTTTCTAATGGTAATAGTTGACACAGAGAATCAAAATCGATCCACAAATTCTAGAATTTCAACAGTCTTTTCGGTTTGGGCATTGTCATTTCGAAAAAGGATGTCCGCAATGTGCGAACAGTAAGTGAGCCATTAAGAGCATTTGTCACTTGAACCAAGCTTGTGGTTGATTAGTTGGCTAATAGAAGACCTAGAGACTGAAGAGGGTGGCGTGAGGGTAAAAAGCACTATCAGTTGATACCACATAGAAAGAAGTGTTAAATCCTCTAAAACCATTGTGTTCTATACGCCGGGCACCATTGGACAAAGCAGAGAGAAAACGAAATAACACTCCAAATTTCTCAGTGTGTTTCACGGGAAATAATTGTTAAAAAAATTTGGTCAATTTCCTGTGATCATTTCTGCTCAGATTAACTCAATTAGTGACAAAATATTAAACCCGCCAAAATGCATACACTAGGACAATGATGCTTATCCATTACACTGTAAGCTGCAAATTCTGGGAGTCCATTTTAGCTCCAGTCATGCTTTAGCTGTGTCTGTGTTCCGCCTCGACTTGTACGACAACTTCCTATGCCCAAAAATCGTATATATATATTGATCGTATATATTTGGTTGCACATGTCTACTGCGTGGTTCTCCCTTTCATCTCATATTGTATTTTGCAGGGGCGAGAGTCATCTGGGTAACTTGTGAAATATGGCACGTTCCCAAGCTCAATAGGGGCAATTAGCGCTGACCAAGCCGCTAGCTGCTGAGTTAAGAGTAGAACAGCCAACTTGAGTTTCCGACAGAAGAGCTATATTTGCTCTCCTCTGTAACCCATCAGGCTGATTTGACAGATGCCCTGAAGCAGGATTCTTTATTCTAAGAAAATTTCTCTGTTACAAAATGCACATCGTTGTTGTGATTGGCTTCATATGGGGCTGAACGCACCTGCCGTGTTCCTATGCTTCCAACGTGCGCTAGGTGTGATGGGAAAAAAATAGTTCTCTGTTGGCGGGATACAAAAGACGGCTTTTCGTATGGTCTGTTATCGGTAGACAGCTAAACAAAACAGTCGGATTGAAGCTAAATTTAAATACCAGTCCTAAATAAAGCAGGTTTTTTTGACGCAAACCAACCTATGCAGGCGAGCTTGGTTGCCCAGGAGAGTCTGCTCTTTACGCAAGATTACGGCAGATCTACAATATGCAACAACAAGCACAGCCTTAGCATACGGCGATTGGGGAGCGCAAAAAGAGGTAAACTTAACGATGTCGAGTAAAAGGTCGTCCACTCAACAAAATGCCCAAGGACGAGGTTCTCCCACTGAGACAAACCAAAAAGCACTGCATTTCTTTTGGATGTTCCACATGCAAAATCCCAAATGTGCTGTTAAGCTTGGAAGAAAAAGTACATTCGACGCATGTCCTAAATCAGCATTCCCTAAAACCAAGAGCAATATTTCTGGTTATATCCTCAAGGCACAGGGTTTAAGAACCAATGTATATATACTGTATTAAGATGACGGCTTATATACCTCTAGGGAACGTGAGGATTTTTTATTCACGAATCAATACTCGGTACAAAACACTATGGATTTGAGATATCCTGTAAAGTCGCTTTCCATTCGAAACCACTCTCAGTGTTTTTGTACAGCGAGCTAAACATGTACGGTAAACACACTTAGAAAAGAGGATTCAGTTAGGGTTCTATAAAGTACCTTAAGGTTCTGTTCTTAACCCTTGGGAGCTATCGTTTGTAAACTTGTTTTCTGCTCAATGCAAAGGTTCTGTGATCGAGGATGGAGTTCTACTGTCGAACCCACACGATTCAAACAAATCAGATAAATTCAGGATTGTGGACATAAGGGAAGAAAAAGTTTTCGACACTTGACCTCCAAAACAAGTATGAAGATGATTTCATATGCAATGGATATTTATAGTATGAAGATAACACCACCGCGTGATCTCGTGTATCTGGTTGTCAGCGCCCTGTAAAACGCAGTGGTCGTGAATTCTAATAACATACTGGCGCAAACTGAAGCTTTTCATGTGGTGTAATTAACTGAACCCTACTAATAAGGTTCTATACCGAGTACCACCACATAAGCAAGACATGGAACCCGTAAGGGTTCCGTGGTTGCATTTTTTTCTAAGTGTGTAGTATAATCCTGGAACCTCGAAATGACATTGATTCTTACTTACTATACAAGGTAGAATGTTTTAAGACAGGACTTAAAAAATCGGAATAAAGTCGCGTCTCTGTCCTTGGAAACAGCGAAACACTTGAAACTCATATGTACATATCATATATACAGTTGATCCTAGAGGCCCTAGGACATACACGTATGGCTTTAAAAGCTCAACACACACCAGTGCTTCAGAAGCGCCTTTACTAAATTTGTCGAATAAGATCGATGCTATTACAGCTTTACCATTCAGCTACAACTAACGACGATTCCAACTAGAGGCGCGTCGCTATTTCGCATGTAACAGGGTTTAAAACGGCTGAGCTGAATTGTGTCTTCATTCCTGTGAATGCCGGTCATTATCCTCCTCAAGTACAAAAGCACTCCTTGCAAGACAAATGAACAGAGGAAAGTTTGACATTTACGATGATCTGAAATTCTGATCAGATATATCAGAGCCGAGTTAATACTTCAAAATGCCATTTAGGAGGAAACTAAAGCCAGTGTTCCGAGCTTGTTCCATGGCCATTGTACTTTTTATTTGTGCTCAGTTACAGACGGGATTTCCTTACAGCGAACTCAAACCGAAAACACAACGTCCGAAAGCGTTTGTAATATATCGTGACATGAAAGGTCAACACGGATCAGCTATATTTGCGTGTGAATTTGGAAAGTTATCAGGCAGTTCTGGGAGCGCTAGCATCAAATTTCCGGTCGTTTTGCCTGCACGATGGGCTGCTGTTAGCTTGGGACAGGACTGCCTAGCGGGGTAATGGGAAAAATGATGGACTGTGGACTGTAGCCGATATTTCCGTAAACCGGAAGTCAGTGGTCCAATCGTGGAATGAGGGACCCAGTCAGTGACAGGTTCGCGCAACTATAAAGTAACAGATTACTTGTGCACAAGAGCTCTCGGAACTTTGGGGAATACTAAACTTTGAGTGTTTGAAACGGAGATGCAGTATGAACAAAAAACAAGCAAGCCCAGCACTTATAGCTAAGTACACATTGGTGCTTTCTTATCGTCATATCACGGGAGAATACACATCCAACTTATACGGGAAATCGATCCAGGTTTATTACCTTTCCGGAAAGGCAATTTCTCCGACTTTACAATCTGATTATTGTAAGAAATAAAAAAATGTTATTATGAAGGTGTTGTTACCACATAGATACAGCGCCAATTATTTGCGAAATTAAGATTAGTGAGAACTTGATAACGGTCAAGCGATTGAGAAACATTAATATTTCGTCTTCTTGAGAAATTTTATTCTGTCCTGCAATCCCAATTAAATCCATCGCTTGCTTCACAAATTTGTTCAGTGTCAAATAAATATTACATTAAAACTCCTAACGAGGCATTAAATCGCCCGCAAACGCCGATCAGAACGAAACACAAAAACCTACAAAGATATCCCTTCGTGGAATAATAGGCACTTTTCTTGCGACTGTTCGTTGGATGGTCTTAACAGGGCTTAAATATAAAAAAAAACTACAGCACAGAGACTAAACTTATTCATTTATTTATTTGATTGGTGTTTTACGTCTAGAATACCTCTACCATACGACGGCGGCCAGTAATATGGTGGGAGGACCTTCCCACACATGGCCGGAGAGGGAACCACCATGTAGAGAGCAAAGGTAGAACAGCGACAGCAACAGTGATTTTGGACTTGGGGAGTGATATTTGGCAAATGGTCACGAGTTATTGGTGAAATCCGGCCTCTTGTCAAGGTTGCATCTTAAGTATAAAAAAGAAATAGTAAATCTGGGGGTGACTGGGAAAACAATGATAACTAATCACGAACACAGGTCACAGATTCGGTTTTCAACGATGATAATTGTTGCATGTAAAATCTCGGATCACTCTCTTGAAATCAGGTGACACCATCTTTTAAGCGGTCATTTCGTTTGTATAGCACAAACGTGAAGCCAGTGATCTATATGCACATAGACGAATTGGTTATCACTTTTCAGCAAGAAAGTACCTCCAGAAGTTGCGATGCTCAACGTTCATAAGGTATTACCAGTTGAATCAAGATTCAGTCTCGTGACGTCAGGAAATATCACATCTGTCGGCCACTTGCCTGCTCAAGGCGAAACGTCTGGGAAGGAGACTCAGCCCCGGCAGACGACAACGTCTTTAAAAGAAGATCTTCGGCTGCCCATGAATTGCTAATCAGACACTGTGCTTTGATGTTAAGAGATCCAAGAACGTCCTAGACCTGCCCATTAATTAAGCAGACAACGTCGGAACAATCGGTCAAAGATTTGCTACTATCCCATCTCACGGCATGAGTTAACATGACCGCATATAGAGATTGTCGCTGACATGCGCCCTTGGCAAGTTGACAGGCTGCTTCCGTCTGTCGGTTACACGCCAGACTATGAAAAAGGGCTTGTGGGCAAGAAAGTGGAAATTGTAATCTTCATCGCATTTAAGTATCAAGCACAGTTCACATTTTGCTAAATATTTTTTTCTGTTCATATTTTCTTTCCATTTATACTTCCTTTCTATTCTTGTGTTCTCTCTATTCGTATTTGCTTTCTATTCAAATTTTGTTGATGCACGGCATGCTCAATCCATCACAAAAGTATAATTCAGTACCGGTGAGGGACTTTCTCACCTATTATTAGTTTAATCATTAGTTCCTGGTATACGTTTTCATGTATATTCCTCATACAGCAACATTCTGTACAGAACACATTTTGTATTAAACGTCAGGCCGATAACCAAAACACTCGCGTAATAAACATACAATTACAAAAGCATTCAGGTAACAATTGTGTACCAGAGAAGCACGCCAGATTGGTCGGACAACTGCAAATTATCATTTTAATCATTGTAATAAATAACTGCATATCACACTTTAGCCGTTACAATATCTTGAAAGGCAACATGTTTGCTTGAATATCGCTTCACATGGATACATCATGCCAAGCCAGTCAGAGATTTCCGGTATGCACATTCATCATTTCAGACAAATGTATACTGAGACAATCCGATCGTATTCGTCACACTCACGTAGAGGGTGTTCAGTAATGGACATGGTACAGAGTGTTTAATAATGGACATTGCTGGCTCTCTATGTACCCTGTCTGTACCTAGAGCAGACATAACATCTCCTCAATGCGATACAGACATTCTACAAGGACCAGGCCACGACTGTTCGCACACAGATATTTGCCGAAGAGACAAGAATGCATGTTTTATAAACCAGAATACATTAGTGATATTTCTCCAGGGTGGTTTCCGCCTGGCACTCTGGTTTCCTAACCCATAAGCCTAACTGCCACAGCAATAGTAAAAATTGTTTAGCAACGCGTTAAAAATACACGGGTAAATAAACAAATATAAATGCCATTTGCGTTAGTCGGGATGTGATAAGAGGTGATGGGATATAGATTTCGCAAATTTGCAAATGTTCATGATAAATATCATCATTAACATCCACATACATGTATAATGTCATGTCTTCTGAAATGGTTGAGGATATTGTTTAGCGAAAAATTTCCCGAGAGTGCATCTGTTTTTCTGAGACTAGTCCCGCTAGCAAAAAACGAAATCTGCCAAAATATTTAAACTTTCTAAACTGGCATTGTCGGCGGCTGTTAAGAATTTTGTTTTTAAATCGATTAATGATTTTAGAAAGCTAGGGCTTATGGGTCATCACCAGTAATCCATTTGTGCAAATATTGAAAAAATATATAAGGATATGGATAGAAAACAGTGATTTCGTTGGATAAGTAGTCTCATCTATGATTTCCTATCTTCATCAAAAGCCACAACTTTATCCATCTCACAAAACAAGTTTATGACACAGTCATTAATGACTGGAGCAGGGACACCGTGGCCAAGGGACTTGCGCAGCGTTATGACCCCGAAACTCTGACCAATGCCATCGTTGTGAGTCCACCTCATGCTGGCTTCTCCTCCAGTCGTAAGTGGGAAGGCCTGCCAACAACCTTCGGATGTCCGCGCATGGAGTAGAACCCCAATCAAATAAATAAATACAATACTGGATCGGAGTAACTATTCAGAACTTCCTTCGTTGCTTTATAATTCCAACACAGAAGTTTACGTGACCAAGCGTCCATTCCGGTTTTTGTGCACAAATTTATGTTTCCCCACCAGGAATAAGTTTTGAAGACAAACTGCATGAAGACCGCATGTGTGTATACATAGGCTAAATTATATATGCTGGCTGTTCCCAAAAAATTAAGCAGTAACCAGCAACCACGGACAATACCTTATATCTCTGGTCACGTCACGGTAGAATTAGGTTTTTAGATCGGCCAAAATGGTGTCAAGGGTACACGGTGAAGGGGAGGGGGACAGATGCGCGGTGATGCCTGATGCCTAATGTAAGGCGTGATAGTTTCATGAAGAGTGTCTGAAAGTCCAACCAACGTGAGAAACACGGGCTATAATTCGTTTAGTGTTTGGCGAACATTGTCTTTGGTGCAGAGAATTAAATCCTCTCTAATGACGGGGGGGGGGGGGTCTCTTAATTTGAAATGGAGCCGTTGTGGAGCAAGGGAACGCTTGGCCATCGCCTACTTCATCATGGCTCAGTTCGATCAAGCCGCCATTCAAGGGTACCGGTTGTCTGCTGAACTCGACAATTAATTGTCCTCCGTGTTTGTCTTATTCGCACGATTTTTCGTGCTCTTTGCTGACTTTGCGGAAAAGCCACAATGCAGAGTAATCAAGTTTATTCACTGTATTCTTCTCTGGGGACGAATAAGTCTCAACTGCCAAGTAGATTCCCCCTAGCCATTTAGCCTTTGGCCAATCAGCGCTCAGCCGACAGGGCCGCGGAATAATTTATGAGCGGCATTGGTTACTGTGGAAAGTTCATCACCTCAAGCCCAACTCACCGAATGATTCCATCTAATCTAAAAAGTGTAGGTAAAAGGCTGGAATTTGATTCCTACCTCTGCATCAATCACTCTTTGAAAGGAAGCACTTTCATTTCGCAGCAGTCAGTGAAAATCGGATAGATCATTGTCTTCTTGGCAACAAAATAAGCATTTTTTGCGTCGTGTTCGCGTCTGTAAACATGACACTCTGTGTCCAGGAGAAAGAAAAAAAAACGACAAACATTTGTTTCATTTTGTTATCCACTAAGTAGCCCCAAAATTCTCGATCACTGGTAAAATCAGTTAAAAGAATTAATAATGTTTTAGAAATATGAAAAAAAGGATATACATATGCATACTTCAAGAGCCACATTTATTCTTCTAATTTAACGCTTAGCCCATTCAATTCTGTGAAAATATAAAATAACAATATCAGGAGTACTTTCTGAGCCATATGACACAGACTTCTTCACATTTTTAAAAAGCCATTTTGAGCTGAAAACAAAATATCATACATATCATTTTCTCAGTCATTTGTTCATTTTGCTGCCTTTTTTATTTACTGAACAATTACCGTTCTCGGTATTTCTGATCAGTTACACGAGGGAGGCACACATTTTTTATGCATTTCGTTGTTCGTCAAATGCTTTATTTTTGTCTTTGACGGTTTTTTCTATGTCATATTGCAGAATATTTAACTGGCGCTATAGTCATAGTTTGAGATGTAGACTGATATCAGTGACTGATTGATTGGTTGATGTTTAACCTTGTACTGAAGAGGTTAGCTTATATATGACGGCGGTTAGGTTTATGCACAGAGAAAAAACATCTCCCTTCTCCAGGTGCATGAAAAACATCTTCCTTAAAACTGCAGCCTTTCTATCTAAACAAGGATTCTAACTCACAGCTACATAGCTCAGGCACCAGACAATTGCGGGTTTTAAGAAACTCAACGCTCAACTCATGTCACTTGTATGTGGGGATTATTAGAAGGCCCTCGTGACGCAATGTCGCATCATCGTTGTCTATATATCCCTCTCGCTCACTGGAGATATTCATAAAAGGGGCAATCATTCATAGTTGGAGCTAATTTGTCCATAATAAACAAGCGGATAGAGACGTGAACTCAATCGATGCTCTTCTCTTTCAATCGATTAGCGTGTCCGGAAAAGTTTGAATTAAGCCATACCTTGACCTATATCACTGGGTACAATGTTCAGAGAACGACAAAAGCTTGAGCGCCTGAAAGGAATGTGAATCCAGGACAGCGGACAGAGACATCGGGATGTGACGGAAGATAATCCCGCCCCGTGTCAAGGAGGTCAGACGGCTGCTGGCGGGGAATTAGAGCCCTGGGAAGGAGCTTTGGCTTAGCCCTGATCCCTTGTCCACCTTACTCAATAGGATGGGTCATAAATCGACGGATCTGTGTCTTTCAACCGACTAATGTAAAACAAAATGGGCGGTAGAAACACGACGGCGTGGATAGAAGGGGAAAAAAACGAAAAACAAAAACGGAGGGCCCAGGCTTTAGTCTGACCTTGTCGATGTTAAATGGGAATTATGAGAACAGGAGACCAATGGAGGTTCTCGTTTTACTCTCCGTGCCACACTGCTTGATACTGTATTTCTGGATAGGCAGGGGTTCTGTTGGTAGACTGCCAGACCTCAGCCGTTTACTCTTTGCAAAACACAGCATTTTGAGTAATAGAACATAACTAAGTACTCCTATTGAATGGCATTCTTTTACTTGAGCCGTGGTGAGGAAGGGCGAACAAGTTGCTGATACTGATCAAAAATTTTTATGAACATTTAAAATAAAACCTTAATTGAGGTAGTTCGATTAGAAGACCGGATTTCACCGCCTATGTGTGAGTATTTCCCAAGAGGCACATCGTCTTCGCTGCTATGATTTTACTCTCCAAGCTATACTCTTTTTGCATTACACGACCTTTCCCACGTGATTTACCGGGCTAACAAGCGCGATATGTTGCTAACAAATTTATATCATCGATACAGATAGCCAGGAGTTGGCCGAAGATTTCATATACGCATATTACAATTTAGCGCTTTATCGTTGCCATATGGTCTTCAGAGAATGTATCCCCTGGGTCGGAATACCAAAGTTATTGACCGTGTCCATAAGGTGTGCTTGACTATTGGCTTGCTGGACGATTATGACACAGAGACGGAAGAACAGTGACAGAGGAATATTGATATGGTTCTAACCGCTTTCCCCATAGACCATACAGAGACAAGCCATGCAAAGAGTCAACAGCTGCAATATGTTTACAGGCATACATGTACCCACCAAGCATGACTTGACAGGTTAAGCCATGTTGTGATTTGCAGACTGAAGTATGAATCGAAACATGTCAACTGCCAATTGAATTAAGTCTGAAAACCGTTTGAAACCGAGTTTTCACAGAGTTTTTAGCACTGCAGAATTGAAAGCCTGTTTTACAGTTTATTCCGAAAGTTAATACATTGAAAATCATAACCACTGTTCTTGAGACGTAGAGATGCTGTTGTCACTTAAATCACATGTATCGATCACACAAAAAAAGAGAAAACAAGAGAAAAACTACCAATCAGAGTGGAAACCTTGAAGAATGATACTCTGTAACTGGTAAGCCAACACCTAATGGGAAGCAACAGGGTAAAGGTATTTTCAAGACGTACTTTTGTGTACATTTTTGGACTTGTGACACTGTTTAAGTATCTACCCAAGCAATATCACTTAGCAGCTAATGTTTACAAAGCAACATGGCTTTACCTAACACTGTCTATTTTGCATGCTGGGCAGTGTAGGGCTAAAATGAATAATGAGTATAAGCTTGTGGAAATGTCGGGCAGTGTTTTGTTCATAATTTGCCTCTACCGGACAAAGCGGTATTTCAAATCATTTCTTTCGACATCTCAGATTCAATCCACGAAAATGATATTGGTGGATCGAGTGTTGACACCTGGTTACATAGGGTATTGAGATTCGAGTATTTTCCTGTGTTTTATTAATAATGCTCTATCCTGCTCTCGGTGCATTTATGTCCTGTATCGTGAAAATGATGTATTTCCACAGATGTTTAACCCTTGGAAAGGCCAAGCTTCGAAACGCGATGTCGTATTGGTTATACGGGAATCAGGATATCTCAGCTCTCCGTGGCCCTTAAAATAAACCAATTAATTGAAAAACAAATGAGTTGTTTGGAGATTTGTCGCTTGAATAATTGAACGCTTTGTCCTTAGCCGACGAGCCAGTAAGAAATTATGCCAGGCAAGTTATTGATCGCATAATGATCTGTAGGAAGCGGAAAAACAATGCGGGAGTCGTCGTGGATATCCAGCGTGGCGGTATAGTGGTGCTGTGCTGTGACCTTATCTTAGGATAGCAACCTATGGTAATAGACAAAGAATCAGTTAACCCCACTATCGCAGCTTGCAAAAACCTGATTCTGATGACTGACGCTAAATGTATTTTTCCCTGCATGTATTCACTGCTTACCTAACAAAAGCTTGATAGGTGACAAAAACCGGGAAGTCCCCCAATTATATTTCACAAAGCTTCTCTCGGAACGGATGATGAGAAACAAGGTCAGGTTTACTCGTGAATATTGCTCTGTTTGCTTTGTTCCGAGCGAACGATAAACGCATCTCTAACGCATTGTGTTGGTTTCCTTAAACTAACGCGTCGCGCGAAAAACCCTTTGCTATTAGGCTTGAAATGATTAGGTTTGCGCGGGTGCTAAAATCACGACGACTTCATTCATTAGGTCCACAGTTGGTGGTTCTTTTCTGCCTGTAGTCAACGTTCAGCTCCTAGGTGACTCGATGATCGAAATGGAATTGTTCAAATATAAACAGAGGGTTACTTAAGCAAACACCATCTCTGGAACTAGTTTGAACCTATTGTCTATGAGTTATACATACATGTAGATTTATGCCGAGCAATTCTCGGACCGGGTGAACAGCACGAGTACCGCGTGCTGTCTATGTATGAAGGTATTTCCTCTATGATTTTCTGTGTAGTTGTAAACTGTGGTGCAAACAATGGCCTACTTTACGGGAGGAATAGCATCTCTCGAAAATGTGTTTACTAAACGTAAAAATCGTTAAAAACTTGACATGCGTTTTCAAAGGTGGACTCGTGTAATTTCAGTGCAAAGCGAGTTCTAGGTAACACACAACACCGAAGCGCATTTGCCTATTTACATCGATGAATGAGTAAAAATGAGTCGAGCGTAGTTGTTGATTACAACGAACAATTTGCTCCTTGGAAGAATGTAAATGCATGTAAATGATAAGTATAGTATCTAGGTGTATAGGGGATATTGCACAGGAATGTGTAATAAGCCTATACATGGCATACGCGTGTAGTCGGTTATCATATATTCGTTCACCAAAATTTAACCGGGAAGGGTCGGGGGCTCTGTGGCCGATTTAACGCGTTAGTGCAATGTAATTATCCTGTCGCCAATGCGATCGCTGTGAGATCATGTCCAGCTCATGCCCTGCCTCTCTGGCCGTATTTGGGAAGGTCCGTCAGCAACACGCGGGTGAACATGGGTTTTCCCCTGGCTCTGACCGGTTTCCTGTCAATATGAAGCTGGCCGCCGTCGTATAAGTGAAGTATTCTCGAGAACCAATCGATTAAATAAATGAAAAAAAAAATTAAATGTGCATTATGGGTTGTTCTATCAACGAGTTTTCGACAGTATTGATGAGATAGTGGTGATGTCAGAACGTCCAAACAGACATTCGTATACCGGCATTAATGATTTGATATTTTTTTTCGGTTTTATCCGACCTTACCTATCCTATAAAATGTGGCCTTCCTATTACATTCCGCAATATTTGGTGTCAGTAAAGTTGCCCGAGAATACACACCTCAACTTACAACGTTTCTCAGAGCACCTTTTGGCCTGTAAAATTAACCACGCATGTTTTCCCTGGTTTTAAGACTTTAACCTTCTTGTTACACCGATGAGGGCAAGGAGTAAAACAGACGCCATGTGTCAGATTGCATTATTCCGATATTCGCGTCAAAGATTTAGTTACCACAAACATTGCATAATTAATGTAATACTTCGCGCCCCAGGCTTTTAGCCTCTCCTTTCGTGGACTCATGTTGTGTCTAGCTTGTCCGCGAGACATGGAATTACACTTAGGCCTTCCCGAGCTGACCATATGTCACATTTAGATGCTTACATCTTTATAAGACCACGTATCCCTGACTGGGAGGTTAAATTTTAATGCACGACAGAAGAAAATGTGTGTCACAGGGACATAGTGGCTGATCTGGTTCGAGTGCTATGCATGAACTCGACCGCAGCTCCGCGGTTAAAACCAAAAATGACCACATAAACAAAGGCATATGGGAGAGGGCAGTGCACAGGGAAGCTGATTATCTAGCCATTGTTCATATATCCAACGTGGCAATCACACCCATCATGATGGACATACAGGCTCTAACGCCGGGTTAAGCCGAATAGACACAATTATAAAGCAGAGACCCATAGGCCCGTTCTTACCAACAAGAGAGGCATACTCATCGCAAAATTTCCGAAATTTAGAGTGAAGGCGTTTAATGGAATGTCCTTGACACCCTAATTTTTCCAGTAATAACAGATGCTACAAGGTGACATATTTATACGGCATATGCAGGACCATTCGGTATATTGCTCTCCAAGTAGGGATGACTTACAATAACATAATCGAAACCATCCCTCATGTCGTAGAGTCGGTGCTACAGGAAACCATTATCGTCAAAGTACAGGTACAAGTTCAGATAAGATGGACCAGATGTGAATAAGTCAAGATGCATATGCTAAAGAATGCACTTACAGAGACATTTTCGATCATTCAGGAAACATTACTGCCGAGATATGTTCAAACTTTACAATTTAGCGCCTTTATTCCAGGTTTCTTAAATTTTGCCAAACATGCCAGCCATTAATTGCAACTTATATCCATATTCTGTAAGGTGCATGCGCTGTGCAACCACTTAAGACGGGGCTGGGGCCGCAGAATCATCTCACAGATCTCACATCACCGCTGTGTTTATATTAACACTTGTAATAAAACCGTCTCTTAGATACATTAGGCCTTTTCTTGCTCTGTGACAGGATATTGTGTAGAATACAAATGTGGACATTTCAGTCCGTCGAACATATGTTGTGGACTACCAAAGGGATTTGAAGCATCAAATATTACAAATGAATGTCTTTCCGACATCATTGGAAACTAAGTACCAAATCTACTTCTAACAGTTTTTCGTTAAAACTGTACACAAACTTCTGAAGGCAACTATGATGCTAACTTTGCTAACTAAAATAGGATTCTAAGAATTTGATGTTGGATGTCCTTTTACCTGTACGGATGGCCTGATCTGTTATGTTATTTGGATAGTTGGCTTACTTTAGTAACATTCTGTGGTTTCATCTAGATATGCATGTATACGGCAGCCTTCAGACAAAATCTTCCTAAAATATTGGATGTTGACCCTTCAATGACTGTACAAAGATCGAAAGTTGAGAATAAAGCAATTTTTGTTCGGTTTTCTTACATTTCCATTTTTTTTGTAGTGTCCTCAAACTCTTTGTTGATTAACCGGGCTCAAGCAAGCCGGGGTTTGGCTCCAATATGATTTTAGCAAATTACCGATTTACTGGCTGTGGCTTGTTGATCATAGATGGCACCATTCATCATACTGCAGTCATTTTCAAAACGTACACATGCTTCCAATGACTAATATCATACAAAATGATAGCTTTGATTTACCCCAGGTGTCTCCTTCCTAAGAGATTAATGGATGGGAAATTTTAAATGAGTGTGCGAAATTTAACATCATTCGTTTTACGTAAGTAAAGTAAAGAATGGGCATCCCAGCCCATCTATCCTCTTTGTAGTTAAAGTTGCCGAAACTCGTTGCTGGCTACAATCTGTGTCGTCACCACGACATATCCTTTACATGAACAAGAGCTTATAACTGTCGAATTTTAGCGTGTTATTGGTTGTGATTGATCGGCTGTGATCTGGACAGACTCTGATATGATTGATTCGCACCTTATAATAAAAACACAGTCCTTGCGGCAAAGAAACAGTGAAAGCGGAGAGAGCAAGAAAAAGACAAAGAAAAGGATGGGTGGGGTGAGAGCCTTAGAGACAAGGTTGTCACGTCGTAAGACGAAGGACACAGAGCATATATTTTCTCCCAGCGGGGATGTACCTTTTCCCCGACTTTAATAAGAATGTAGACCAGGGGTAAAAATACATTATCTGCGATGACCATCTAGAATAGTGCAGATTTATCACTTCCCGTCGTCTTGTAGCTTATTAGAACTCGTAGAAAAGTTGTCTACGTCAGAAAACAACATGGTGAAAACATTGCCCGAAGCCAACGGCGGGCAAGTTCTATCATTTGGGGGTGACAGGCGTGAAATGAAAATCACGGGGTCCGAAACATGGAGACAGCTAATGGCTCCCCTAGTCAGGCTAGCGTACGTCTATAACACGTCCAGTTCGTTATTTATAGCCTTCTGCTTAATGGACTATATGGCAATAGAGCGAAATGGATATCACAGAGATGAGATCGATGTACGGGAAAATCACTGCGCCTAAACTCTGAGTTTGTCTCACACTCTGGAAGCAGAAGAGTAGACAAACGATTGAATAATTGAGAAAAGAAATTCAGCACAGGAGTTATGTGGGAGAAAAACTGGATGTTGTCCTCATCACAAGGTTGCCCACATGATAAACATGAACTAGTGATTTTTGAACTGTATAAATATATCCGTCACATGTCTACCGTCCTATAGCAAGATGCTTTACATGCAAGTGTATTGTGCACAGGCGTTTGAGTATTTTTTTAAACTTTTTTCCTAGCTTTGGGTGAAGGTTATGTCATATAAACAGGCAACCTCAACCACATCGGCACATTGGAAAATATTTTAGTGATAACAAGTCCCTTATTATTTTAAAAAAAATGTCTGATATCTGTTTCACTCCCTCTCTCATCAAAGATGAATGGTATACTAATTTAGAGTAATATCAGTGTTTTGAAAGGAAGTTCATTGTCAGTCGTGTGCAAGTAAAATCAGTATAGTAACAGGTTTTTCATTATTTCCTAAATGAGAAGGCAATAAGAATTTAAATAAACTGCAACACAGTAACAAATCTTTTTTTTTAGAAAAAATCATCACACAGCTGAGAATGACGGCCAGCACAGATATATCTATGCCTGGCACAGAGGGACATTCAAATGCATGATACCCCCTGTTGGAAATATATGTTACTTCAACATTATCCCTTTATTTTAAATCAGCAATGTTTTTCTCCATTGTTCGGCTGGTTATGTGTGATCTTTAAACTGTAGAAGGGCGGTCACGTTTGTAAATGGAGGGTCACAGAGTACCGGGGATTAGCCAGTGCCTTTCACCAGGCACCTGACAACCATCCTGGTGCGAAAGCGCATCCAAATTGGCGAGAGTTGGATTTGAGCTCGAGACGTCTTTATTTAGACCAACGTGACCAACCAAGTTGAAGCACCATCGCCTCGGCATTGATTGGCGAGTATTCAATGTAACAAGCCGTCCTATGCATAGTTCGTACAGGCTCGCCGTAGCATATCTAATGTATCTTAACAATTTAATGAAATGAAACGAGCAAGGAGACAGACCATTGTATCCTGAGGACAAATCCTTTGTGCTTTTTTCGCCTGTTTACTGCCTATTTACCCGTGTGTAGAAAACCATCTCCTCTATATGTTTGGCAGCGTTTTATAGTTTTACATAGAGATTGTGTACTCTTCAGGAAAATCTCATTGTGACCGTCTTCAAAGGTTAGTTGATTGCGTTGCCATAGTGACGCAATGCCAAAATATGGATGAACGGCGAGTAATAAAGAGCATAAGCAGTCGGCTTAAGACGTTCGCTATGTTGCAGTGTCCACAGATTGTACCGGCTCATAACTAGTTCAAAGGATCCTTTGGCCATCGGCTTATTAGTGTGAGAACATGGGCGTGCTGCGATGCAAGAGTAATTATATGCATTCATGTTTTGTGACGATGGATGAGGGACAATTTTCATTAGTAATGCTTGCGTTGCAAGACAATCAGCCAAAGTAGGCGTGTGCTCAACGTCAGTGTCGAAGGGAAGGTGGAAGCGGGAAAGAGGCTGTGAAAGCGAAGGCAGTAGTGGCATGGTGATGCTGCTCCAGGCCTCGGGTCTAAATGTCAACTGGCTTGAAGCTGCTGGGGTTCACCCAAGACAGAACACTGTTAGATGGCACAAAGGGGATTTTGTTGAGGCAAGCGATCAATACAAACACAGGCCTGTGGACTCGGTCAACAGCTAAGATGTATAGACTTCACCACAGGCCTATATATATTGATACTCCAGCCAGTCAAAAATGTCTGCATGAAACGAGACCGGAGTGTAAACGATGGAGACATTTGCTCGTTGGTGCGGTCAACGAGACAGCGTGGTAACCGATACAAGCAAGAATGGTTCCAAATTGATGTATTCTGTTCGGACGAGTGTGGCACCAACATCAGGAAAACGATGCGGACATTTCCCAGTTGGTCGTTTCGAGTGGTAGTCAATACAATATGAGCGCTAACACCCGACGCACTCCTGACATTGAGAATTCAATATCTCGAAGACCACAACACCCTACGCAATTTGAAAGTCCTTTTCAACACCCACTCATTCCACCCTCAGAGGCATATAGAAACACCATTTCGTGTTCGGTAGCGATTCCATGGCCATTTTACCCATTGGGAAAGAAAACCAATACCATTTAGCAAAAACTTAAGCCTAGGTGATAAAGATGATAAAGTATAATAGCAATTCTTTATTCTAAGGCAGTATTATTTTGGTATAGCAATTCGTAAATGCTTAAGTAAATATAGCAACAGCTGTCATGACTTTCTCCTCATTCCATACCCGTTTAAACCCTGTGAAAAATCAGGTAATGCTAAAAATCACATCTCTGGGAACAGGGAAAAAAATCAACATTCTGTTATAGGGTATTCGAACTGGCGAATAAGGAGGCATTTACTTCATTGCTTTCCCCTATGTTTCATTGCTAAGACATACAATTAGTTCAGTTGCAAAGACAACGCGACAAAACGGGATCTAGGTGGACTTTCGGCTTATAACTCATTCCGTTTATAACTCATATCGCCTATCACCAATTCGGTCGCTGTGAGTCCAAGTCCAGCACATGCCGGCTTCCTCTCCAGCCGTATGTGGGAAGGCCCGCCAGCAACCTGCGGATAGTTGTGGGTTTTCCCCGGCTCTGTCCGGTTTCCTCCCACCAGAATACAGGCCGCCGTCGTATAGGTGAAATATTCTTTAGTGCAGCGTAAAACACCGATCAAATAAATAAATAAATATAACACATGTCCAGGAAATAGAGTCATATTTAATTGAGAACGGTAAAGTTCAAAGTCAATAATCAGCTATATTACAACGAAAATATCGATTCCGCTTCCTTCGGTTTTAGAAGGGTAGCTTTGCACGATAGGAAAACTGTGCAGTAGGTGTGTACTGTCAATATCATGATTGCTTTGGAACGAAAAGGTCACTTGTGCAATTAGCATACAGAGAGTGAAAACAAGTGCGAGATTTTCTTGACGATCAGAGTAACAGGTTCAGCACACAGCAGGTGGAGGATAGATAGATTCGATAAAGCTAAAATATACATATTATTAGACATTGATAAAAACCATTGAGAAAAAATACCGGTATGGGCTGGGGTAGGTTTTCGTTTATGAGAACAGCTGGGTGCAATTTTCATTAAACATACATAGCATAGGTTTTAGGAATGGATAAACCGCTAGATTGAAAGAAAATTTGCATTGGGATTATTTTTAATTACGAAACAAAATTAATGTTTCATTTGTAATCACGTAATCTAACGATGCTGATAGTTTACAGTTTTTCCCACCCGTTCTTGTTATGCTGTTGATTGCCAGATCGTGCAGGAAAATTTATGTTAGACGTTGTTGCATGCACGCAGACGAAATAGAGCAAACGTACAAATGCTGTCCCATCGTAATAGGGTCACAGTAATAAGCTACATACTATTACATACAGTAAATCAAGTGCACGGCATAATTTGAGGATGGGCTGCAAAAACTTGAAATATGACATGTGCAGTGGGCAATATATTAAAGGTAGCAAATAGATAACGGTGTCATGTTTACGTTTTCTCCGAATGCACTTTTGACATGACAGGATACATGTACCACACTATTGGTCCATGTGCTCGAAGGCGTTTAACATTACGAACAAGTGACTTACACTGCAATGAAATGCATTAACAGTGCTGTCATGGCATATGTAGTTACGTGAACGAAGAGCTATGTGGGTCCTCTGCAAGCGCGTGCATGTTTCGACAGGACTTTTATTAAAAATCGAATTTAAAGCCGGAATACAGATGAGATAAAAAAACATCCATATCAACATTTTTCTTTGCAACATATGAATATTTATTTCATATCACGCTGCGATTTATTACGGATAGAGTTTACATGATGTATGTCCGAAAACAACGACTATAGGCGTAGAAGAGAATGGGCTTCGTAACTGAACGTACGAAGATATTGGAGGAATACATGAAGTCCGCATATCTAAGTTGCAGCGCATTAGAATACAAATCACTACATCATACAGAATAAAACCAGAGCAGAAACGACAGAAAGCACATGTTGCACGTACCAAACGGGATAGTTGACCATCGACCATGAAATAACCAGACATTATTTTTTATTTGAGCGCTTGGTAGTTCGAGGGTTAAAAAATATCCCTGATATTTTTAATTAAGCCCCGTGTAATCTTGTGCTAGTACAACGGTACACACGTCAGCTTTTGCTTCCGATCTCGCGATGTACATATACGTTTCTATGCGGCAAAACTCTCCTAGATACAGGTCTAATACATATTAAAAAAACGATATTTTATTAATGTAGGCAACGACATCTTGATAGGTGGCACATCTCAGACGGTAGATGAAGGAAGAATTGCTGGCAGACAACGCCCAAGCCGCTTCCAATGGTTCTCCAGCCAACCTCATAAAGCCGCTGAATCTCCATTAACCGGCCATGAGCACGCTCTGCAGTGTGCTATATCTGATTAGCCCGACAAGGAATGCGACTTAACAGCATGCGCCGGTAAAAGGATCTGCCGGGTTTTATTTTTAGTTTCACTTTTTCCACCTTGCAGCTGTTTTGAAGATGTCCGTGATTTCATCGATATGACAGGTGAGGCTAGTGCTAACTCCTAGCGCTTGTCTATACGGTACATCCTGGATGATGGGGCAAATCGTTCAGATAGAATGGAAATGAATTCCACCTCAAGGAATTCAGCCCAGTTCGAGTTCCTATCACCACGCGTGATCCAGTTTTCAAAAGCAAGCAAGGATCACTTAAATATATATCATTTAAAAGATTACAGTGAGGAGGATAACACCAGCTCAGCGATGACAGTGTGTAAATAGTTGGCAAGTTGTAGCACGTAATCGAAGAAATCCAATGACTTGCCAGCAAACATTTTCAAAATCTCACGAATATAGTCGGATAATGTTTCTATGCCAAACGTTGAGAATTAAGCAGTATTTTCTCTATAGCAAAATAGGAAAAAGTCCAAACTAAACGTGAAATCGCAGGACTCCGTTTGAAGATGCAACTGCCATCTCATGTAAACCAGGCGTTTTTCCCTAATCACTTTGTCAGACTTCACAGAAGGTGAAATGACTACAGTAAGTCTGAGAGAGCTTTCTTTCATCCTCATAATCCAAACTCTTACGTATTTATGTAGAAAATGTGCTCGTGTGACTAAGTTAAACACGGCAGTTGTGGTTTAATAAATGTACTTGCTGGTTTGTACGGTTGATTTACCTGCCAAACAATTGATCGCCGCGTGGAATCCTTATTCCATTAACAGATGAATAGATTGAAGGATTAGTTTAATGTTCAAGGTTCAGGGATTTCAAAATGGTGACGGGCCATGCAGAAGACAGCGTGACTTGTTTACCTATTATGAGATCGCATCTATCCACGCGATAATTTTATAAGGCTTCTACACCACAAGGCCTCCTGAACGTCGTGTCTAGCCGGATAGTAGATTCTGAATGGGATGATATATACAGAGTATTTTCTTTGTACGTTTGGAAAATTAACAAATCAGGTTCTCTACATCGACTGATCGAGTCTGGGTCGAGACAAGCCTGTAAACAACTCTAGTCTTCTGTCCGTCCTACTGTCAGCAGACGGACACAGAGCGCCCGTTCTCGCCTGGCCACATGACCTTGCAGTTGCACACATACTCTCATCAACGTCTTGAGTTAAGACTCACTGATCGATTTTGTTTAGTGATCTACCAATTATATGGTTTACTCTACGCAGAGGTACCTTTAAGTGACAAATGATAGTCTGGCGACAGAGAAACATGAAAGGGTCGTGGTCGGAGACAAATGAAAATTGGAGGATTATTTTATGACAGATGGGGAGGGTGGAGGGGGTCGTGTTGTGACAAGGAAGATGGTCTACTCGCACGGAGAGAGAGGATAAAAGACGAGATTCCCTGGTGACACAGAGTAAAGTAGGAGGATGGGCTAATGATTAGGGATGATAAGGGCGGATCGTCTGAAAAGGTCAGGTGGTCTGATGACAAAGGAAAACTAAAATGGCAGAGTTCTCTGTTGAGAGGAGTGCTGAGGCAATGGTGAATGGGAGGATCTTCTGATGAGACAAAGGTGAAAGACAGGATCGCCTGATGAAGGGATTATTGTTTCGTTAGATAATGGGCGGATCTTTCGTTGAGAGAGAAGAAAATGGCGACATAGCATGATGAAACAGACCGTGATGTGACGATCTTCGGGTGACACGAAAAAATGACAATGCAGTGTGATGAAATGGCCCCCCCCCCCAAAAAAAAAAATCGTCAGAGCACCGCTGCAATGACAGTCCAATGAGAACCGTGAAAATGTTGAGGCGCCATGTCTAGTGTCGTTGGAAAAGCCTTTCTTGGAAGCAGATCTTAAAGGTGTCAATGTCAATGTCGTAATAAGCCCCAACCAATGTTAGAAACCCCAAGCCAAAAAAAAAAAAAAAAAAAAAAAAAAGGAAAACATACAAAAGTGTATCAGTTGGTACAAAATATAAATGTGTACATCAGAAAGCACCGGATTTTTGTGGTAAAAAATTCACAGTCGATTTCTCCTTTTTCAAACAAACTTTAATAAATACAAGGACTACCTCTATGAATGTTCATAATTTATCTCTGTCAGCTCGTGTGTACTGCACAGTCAAAAGCCGGCCTTCGGCAGTTTCCGAAACATGCCGACAAATACCGAACGGGCATCATTTCGATATCTGGCGTCGCATTTACATTATTCACGAACATGCGAGGGCCGGCCAGCGGTGGATAATCGGAAACTGATCGCGTGGAATCGGAAAGTTTCGTATACTCAAGGGTTATCAAGGTTCGTTGAGAGGCTTGTGTCTGAAGTCTACCTCCCCGCCTGCACAGTCTCCAGCTGCCTAATTTTTATCGGAATTGACAGTTGCGCTTCCATCGAAGCTCCACAGTCGCAGCCGTCCTCTCCGTGCCCATTGCTGCCAGGCGCTGGGCCTGGTTAGTACCAAAAAAGCACCACACTTCAACCAGTCCTTCTCCAATAAAATATATAATGACAAACGACACGAAACACAGGTTTAGAAGTCCTTCCTCTGAGATCGACCTTGTCTCAATTCCCTAATGGCGATCGGGCACTGTTTTTGAATCTTTTATTACTGCGAGCTGTTCATCTATCCGTCACCCCAGACCGGAGATTTACGCCAAAAGAGGCCTCTCCAAGATGTGGCTGAGACTTGGACGTGTCTACGGTAATCCGCGGTCATTACAAGCTCATTAGTGACGGCTGCTCTCCGACCGGGGCGGTCGAGCTTTCCGGTCAATAGGGGAAGCAAACAGCGACGACTTGCCTTCGGTCCAGGTCATCTGGCCACTAAGCCAATCACGTGATGTATCGATTCAGGGCCTCGTAGTCTTTGTCATACATCTTCTGGATCATCCACATCATGCGGAGTCCAGAACACGCGTGAATAGATTGGTGGGCATCTCACAAAAGGCCATTCTAACTGGTCATTTTGTACTCTTTGCGTGTTAGCGTTTTGCATGCGTAATGTGGAGACATTACAGCATGTTGAATAATTCTAAAGCTGTAACGTTTAATGAATTTATATCAGCACCACTCTATCTGTTTTCTTTACGTAATTCTGCTTAACGCGAGATAGGTCTTGTTTTCTCCCACCATAATGCTGGCCAGTGTCGTATCAGTGAGATATTCCTGAGTACAGCGTATAACACCAATCAAATACGTATATGTTATATTTGTAAATAATAAAACAAACAAATAAATAAATATTATATCTGCAAGTAAGATCATCAAAGTGTACATCTACGTGGGTAACATACGAAGTAGATCATTTCCAACCGCTCAGAATCGGCAGTGTACACAGAGTTTACCCGGCACACAACACGGGGTCGGGAATATTCTGAATAAGTCGTCGCTAAGCACTTTGTCCTTTGGGAGAGGCAACCTCACATTTCATGAATTGAGTTAGCTTGTTACAGTAATCATAGAAAAGCAACAATTCTCATTTGGAGATTTACACAGTCTAAGGCCGGCGCGAATTAATATTACGGCTTCACGAAAGTTTTGCATCCATGGACTCGGGCCAGCAACATGTCACTCATTAATGAACGGGGCAGCTACTCTCCGAGAATACTTTACGCAGTCCAGGGCTGAAATTCCCAAGGCGGATTTTTTGGTCCCTTCCACGAAGATGAATGCAGGTTCATTTTGGTAGACAACAGCGTAAAGCGAATAGTGTCAGTGCAAAACAACCTACAATTGGTAAAACCCTGGAGATTCATTAAGCCGATTAGACACATTTGCCAAATTGAATAATTGTGGATTTTCGGATTTTCCAGCGGATACTGGCAGCCAAGTGCTGCTTACCGTTGATCGACGAGCTGGTATATCAACATGATTCCCTGAAAGCTAAATATTTCTTGATGCGCAGATTTGGTCATTAACTGGCGAAGCAGACTTGGTCGGTCTAACTGTGGGCATCATGAGTTACAGGGCCGTCTTATCACAGCGTTATGCAGCTAATTGTTCTCGTCACTCGATACAGACACAACGGCATCTAACTGCCTGAATTCGTCTGTTTGGCGCCAATGGGCCTTGCTTTTATTTTTGTCGGGTTTTTTTAAAATATTTTTTTATTTCTCCAGGCAGCATGTACAATGAGATAGAGCACAAATTACATACAGATATATAGCATGTGCATTGATAAACCAGATATATGTACCTGCGGATCGGTTATGTGTACACGCATTCTTCGACTACAGCTACATGCATAATTGATTTTCCCTCACTGATAAATCTCTTGCGAGGGCAAACTATGCTCCTAAGTGCCTCAATACAGTACGTGTACTGACAAGTAGTGCACTACTCGACTTAACTACGACATTTATTCTAGCATACAAAAGATGATGCTGGCATGAAATATGGGGAAAGCCGTGAAGGAGCGAGGGAAGGGTGTGAGGTGGACGGGGGCTGAGTGTGGGTGTGGGGTGATCAAAGAATTCTGTAGTTGCCGGAAAAAGTCACATGTACTTGGTTTGTGGTAATGTTTTTTTTTTGAAAGAAAATCATTGCAAGAATCGCCAAATGAATCGTTTACAAAGGAAAACAAAGAGGTCAACACCGTAACGGCTTGGTGTGTCATACCAGATGAACGTACACGTGACTGTGTGCTTTTTTCAGATTTAGGCCAATTATACACGTTTTGTTTAGGTTGTCGGTTCAGCAACCACACTAAGTTTTACACAGCTTAATTTGTTGAAAGGTTCTTAACCACATCGCGTGTTTTGTGTTAGAAAAATTAATACCAAGCCAGCACGAGAATTCAACCATTTTCTCATGGTAAAGTAAGCTAAAATAAGCGGGGCCTGCCCACAAACTGCACAGTCAGAAGTGCTCTGTCAGGTAAGCCGACAGATCTTTAGAAAAACCAATTAGAAATGATACTTTTGATATGGCGCAGTGGAAATCACAAGTAATTGAACTATTCTTGCGAATTCACCGTACAATATATCACCAGGAGCTCCAGTTTTAGGATTTATTTCTCTCCCGGTTTTTCTATGTACCCTCCAGACAAGAATATTGCATTAACCATAGATTGGTAACTGTCGCCAGTCTAGACGAAAAGCAGATAGAGACTTCCGGTATTAATTTATCACGGGTTTGGCCAATCCGTCTCGCCGGCATTTAGGGGTGCCGCTCGTGCACAGCTCCATCCGATCCCGCACGACAGGCAGATTGTGACCGCTGGGACGGCAGTTTGCCTCCATCAGTCACGATTCCTGAGCACACAAAGATCCGTCAGACCGTTTAAGACACTTCGAGGCTTATTGTGCTTGGAAAACCCCTAAACCCAAAATAACGTCCTGAATGAGAGTAAGGCATTGTGGATTGGACTTACTTTGCGAAGACAGCAGGAAAATTGGTATCTGGTAACACAGAACCAGTGATGTTCGGCCACATTACTGTTGTACTCTATACCGTTGTGATTAGTTGATCCCAACTGTCCGTGTTAGCGGTTCAGTAGGGTGTATTGAATACACCAACGCTCGAAAGGGATTGAGTAAAAAGTAAAGATAAGCTAGTAGGTGAGGCAAAAGTACTATAGTAGGTCTAAACCCAAAAAGCTACTACACATAACAGGAGAAGTGATAACTTATCCTCGATCAGAGTTCATTTTGACAGCTCTCAAAGCGTGAAATGTAGGGCACGCCTCTTTGCGTGGAAGCTTTAACAGAAGAAAATTAGAAACAATAAGCTAGGTATGTCAACAGAAATCAGTGATTCAGTCTCGGACAAATACAGCTGTAATAAGACGCTGAGGCCATTTTGAATCGGTGGGATATCAGATATCCATGATGAAATTTGAGCATTGTTGAGCACTGGGAACTTGAACAGCGCAGGCATGCTTACTTTGCTTACTGTAGAGACAGTGTCTTACGCTGTAGACAAACAGAAATCCAGTGAACCTGTATTTTACCGGTTTGTTTTAGTGCCCCAGGCAGTTTTTTCCTTTGTTCTATATATGCATGCAATGATACGGCCCTACGTATGTAGCAAATCTTTCAAAGACGACAAAACTTCGTGCACTTCTAGCAATGTACACAATTATATTTACTTATTTATTTATTTGATTGGTGTTTTACGCCGTGCTCAAGAATATTTCACTTATACGACGGCGGCCAGCATTATGGTGGGAGGAAACCGGGCAGAGCCCGGGGGATACCCACGACCATCAGCAGGCTACTGGCAGACCTTCCCACGTACGGCCGGAGAGAAAGCCAGCATGGGCTGGTCTTGAACTCACAGAGACCGCATTAGTGGGAGGTTTCGAGTCATTGTGCTGCGATAGCGCGCTAACCGACTGAACCATTGAGGCCCCTAACATGGTTATATATATATCGTTGGGTAATGGTTTCACAAGGCAAGGCAATGTAAGGAAACGTTCGAAAACTGGACTTCGCCCATTAACAACATACATGTTCTGAAGATCTCCATGCAAAACTCTCACGTTAAGAGATCCCGTGGATGATAGTCAGTCATGGTAGTTTGATGAACGTTTCAAGGCAGTGAATCTAGGAACCAGCATAACTGGCCTCTTCTCTGAGTTACGTAACTTAGAATAGAGATTCGAAAGTCAACACCGCTTAGGTGCAGTGCAGCTGTTGATTCAATTCCACCCGCCTAAGCGCGATTCCAGTTGCAACCGCCAACGAAGCAAGGGCGCAAATTTAGTTTGTCGAATCAAATACGCCAGACAAAAGGGTTTGCATCCGATCACGTGAGTGGAATCTATGAGAAGTAAATCAGAGACACAATTTGGGGTTAAAGAAGCCCCAGAATTAGGGGTCATTTAGAAGTAATTTGCGGTCTTTATCAACCCGTTAGAGCCGCGCTTAACGGGTAGGTCCTGAGATCTTAATAGGTTAGATTCCTCAGCGGAGATGACAGGGTGGTTTGGCGGTCGAGTCCTTAACGAGCCTAAGCCTCAGCACAAAATGACTGGAGTGAAATATTCAGATTTTTGTTATGCAGTTATTGGTTTTCCGACAAACGCTTTTGATTTCTTGCCTGATGCAATAGCCTCGTTACCGCTTTGATTTCTGGTTGTGTCGACGAGAAATATAGTAGCTGGTGGATGAAGAGCAGTGTGTAAAATATTAGCGGCCATTGTTTAGCCTCGGTGAGGTGGCTGGGCCATAGGTATGGCTTGGATTAGCGCGCTGCTGTAGGGGACTAGCTATCCGGATATGGTGATACCCAACAATCAACGCAAATCGAGTGGGCATTCACAACCTCGGAGACCAAGTGGAATTAGGAGAGGGCATTAGCCTTTTTCACTTGTCAAAATGGGACTCGAATGAGCTGTACTGTCTCGTCGGACCGCTGAATAAGGGAATTTGAGCCCTCTTGTATTAGCTTAAGTTGTGTTATGTGACATGTGTACAGAACCGCTACTAACTGATCGAGGTTGGCCAAATCAAGCAGACATACCGCGCAATGCGATTTAGTCTGTTTAGACCAGTGTTACCACATCAAAATGTCGTTCAAGCTGTGAGGTCCCGTGAACAGCGATAAGGAATTACAAGCTCAAGGACCGTGTTCCACGAATCACGCTTTGTTCAAGATCGATAAGATGAGGATTGGGGTTTAGTTCGTTCTGACGTCTGAAGGGGGAAAGGGGGTGGCTTGATTATTTTAGAAGTCGACATGGTCAGCGAAATGTCAGGCATTCGACAAACACTCTTAGAAAACTTAAATCAAACAGGGAATGCGAGCAAAAAAGGGGTTGAGGGTGGGGGGGGGAGATACGACTCGGTCCTAAAGTGGAGTCGAAACAAGCACAATCTAGCAAATTAGCTCTTCATCGATTCGAAAATTCACTTCAAACTTGAGCTCAATCATGGGAGTTTGCATCCGGGCCCTGAATGAAAACTGGATTTTCGGACGAGACGGTGAAGCTTTCCATCATAATTTAAGCCTCCCAAATATAATCTCACAAACTGGAGAGGGACCTGTAAAGGTTAGTAGCCGCAGGACGAAGAAGTCCCCAAGAAGCGACTGAGGAGGGCTTTATGGTGAAGAACTGGAGATTTGATACTTGGAGATTCTGATGGAATGACAGTCCTTGTAGTTTTGTAGGTAAAGTTGGTTCCAGTCTATTGCATCGTGTATCAAGAAAGATATAAGCTTTTAGATGTCTTGTTAGACTTTCACCGGTGTCTCTCCGCCATCTTTTGAAATGTACAGCCTACAGTGCATAACATGTGGTATAATTTTTGGTCACATATTTCCTTTTATATGTCAGGAGACAGTCGCCTTCAAATAACTCCAACAACCACTAAGTTTA
The DNA here is from genome assembly GCA_016165875.1 of Acanthopleura granulata. Lineage (NCBI taxonomy): Eukaryota > Metazoa > Mollusca > Polyplacophora > Chitonida > Chitonidae > Acanthopleura > Acanthopleura granulata. Next base: position 989,297 of record JABBOT010000017.1, read on the forward strand.
AAATTCTGTTTAAAATCTGTGTTTTTCATCGCTCGCAGGGAATAACTTAACAAAAATAAAATCCTCACTGAGAGTAGCTATACACGAGGCCATGATCGCACAAGAGTCTATTATGTCTAACATTCAGTTATTGAAGTTCATCAAGCCTCCTTTGGCATGACTAAGAAATACAGTTCATGATCCCGTGTGGTGTCCGGGAAATTAAAGTCCCTCTTTTATGGGAATCCATGTTCACGAGATGACATACTTTGCTGGCCCTCCTTTCCACGAAAAAATTCCCTCAGTGCAGTGTACCTTATTCATATAGATATTTCCCAGCGGATCGTCGTTAATATCTTCCTGCTTGCTCTTTTTGCACAGTCAGGTCGATAGCACATTCCGTCCTGCGACATCTTACGTGATCTCGCCAACATGAAGTGTTATCTTTGTATCGTGAGTTACATTGATTTTACCAACTAAACATTTCTACTGTGTATATAAATACACGCTCGAAAACGGACTTAAGGACAGAGTTCCTCTCTCAATCGATCAACGATTGTGATTTCTGGAGGTTTTAAACCACAGCCAAATTGCTAGGAGCGTTACTGTAGAGGGCAATAAAACCGTTCACTTGCAACTGTAATGAACCGGTGTCTTTAAACGAGTCGTCTATGCGAGAACCAGAAATGGCCACGACTGCCAGGAACCGTGCTGTTAATTTTAATGAAATGTCACAAATCAAAATCCTAAGTCGACGTTCAGACCTCGCGGTGAGCTAGAATGTTACAACCCAGAATTCCTGATCCGGAGACTACTTAATAAAACAAATGCCTCTGGTCACCCTTCGAAATGAATGATTACTCAATGGCGTCCTCGTCTCTGGAATCAGACCCGTCAAAAGCTACAGCCTCTCATTTACCAAAGGCTAGGTAATTTTGCGTAGGACCCTGTGCGATGAAGTGAATGTCCAGTTCAGACTCTATTTCCTCTTTGTGCCTTATAAGGTTATGGGCTTGGTGACGTCTTCGATAATGTGGCGCGCTTCAATTAGTGGTAGGACGGAAGGGCCCCATATCGATGGGAGGTCGTACCGTAGACGTGCTGCGCGAGAGATGGATGGGTTCCCTTCCAACTTCGCTCTGCGACGATCGAAAGGCCTCTCCCCTCGAAACCTTGGCGGGAAACGGCTCATTTACAGTTTCCTCTGCTCATAAAGCGCACAAGTCCCGTTTAGATTCGACTCGAAAGAGTTTATTGGGCTCTCGGATTCCCTGCCAACCATCTCTGCCATGGAGCCCTGATACTTGGCTTTAGACTCATGAATAGCTAAAGAAATTGAAACGTCCCCAGAGAGGACTGTAATCTTCAATGAAGGGGGCTAAAGGCTCGCCGTACACCCTTTATACACAAGCCACGGGATCGGCTTTCTGCTCTAATGCAAATTTCTGTCATTACGTGTGTGCCTTAGAGCCGTTCACCAGCTTCCAACAAACAGTTCCCGTTGATCATTTGAATTATATCAACTGGTCCCTGTAGATAGACGGAGTTAATCTGTTACTGTCGCTGTACCTAGTGTACGACAGACTGGGGAAATCCATCGGCGCTTGTAGCCTGTGTAACTAAGAGCAAGCCTTGCCCTCGCTCCTATTATTGGAAAACATCTGAGGTGGAAAAAAATGGCATAGGTTTGTGGCAGTTCCTTGAGAGGATCAAGCACAATCAACGTCAAAATGCTACAGAAATACAATAAGTCATGCACGCTAAAACGTGTCTTAGTCAACGATAGCCGATATCTCCGTCTGTGTTCGTATAGATCTCAGGTCAGAGGATAAGGCCGTGATTTGTTAGTCGCCACGAGTCCATGATCACCTTCCGTGTACCGAAGAACACTCGAACGAGTACGTACAACAATAAAAGCAGCAATATTAATGTTCGCCCCATTTCAGATGAAATCTCCGACCGAGGTTGTGTCGTAAGAGAATCTGGCAAAGGATCACTTGGAAATAGGTGCGTTGAGCAGATATTCGCGCGGCTTCCCCCCACGAAGGACTGTTATCACCATATAGCAGCAAGTTGTCAGACGTGAATCGTAAGGCACGGAGATCCCAGAATAGAGACAGTGTCGGGTATTTTTGATGGGAGGGGGGGGGGGGGGGAAAACGGGAGCTGCAAGCATTCTGTATACAGCGCATTTAGCATTACAAAAGGTGGAGCAAGTCGAGGGAAACGGGTTCTAGTTACAGCGAGTGATCCAGCCCTAGTTCGCTTTGATTCATGGGAATTCCACTGACATTGGTATAACGCCAGTGTTTCCTTCTGTTCTTTAAAAATGTTCATTCTTCTTGCTGGGCTTTGTCTTGTGCCAATATTCCTTCGTTTTTCTTAAAAAAATGCCTGTCTTTTTGGTCTGCTTTCATGTGATATATGGGGTTTGGAGTGCAATATATATGGTTAGTATTCGTGGCACATTGTCATCCGATTTATGTTGCGCATAGTAAACATGAAGATTTCGTCCTGGTTTTGTAATGATCACGTAAACAGACAAACAATATCCCGATTATGGCTAAATGCATAACATGTTGTTCTGATATGAGGTGATGATTCCATTTGAAAATTAGTGCTAAAAGGCATTTTAAACCTCATATACTTTTCACCTCTTACCAGTGTTATTGGTGTCTGCGAATCGAACCGGAGAGCCATATACCAGTCATAAACCATAATGGACGTGTGAAGTCAAATATCGCTTCTCCGGTCGAACGTGGGAAGGTCTGCCAAACAGGGAATACCTAAAATGATCCAGGATTACCCCTGGGTTCTGTCCAGTTTTTCTACCATCATAGTGCTGGCCGCCGTCTAATAAGTCAAACAGTCCTAACTAGCCGTAACACACCAATAAAATAAGTAAATAAATAAATAAATAAATAAATAAATAAATAAATCAATCAATCAATAAATCAATCAATCAATCAATCAATCAATCAATCAAATATCAATTTCTAGAACAACGTGCAAACGAGACCACGAAGAAAGTGAGAAACTTTGCAAAAGTGAAAAGAATACAGGATGGATTGATGTGGAGGGAATTCTTGCCACATGTCAAACCATACACGAGGCGTCAACGAACCAAGCCTCATCTTATTACGAATATTTACTCAATGAAGCACGAGGTCCTCCCTGGCCCAGTTGGTTAGCGTGCTACCACAAGGTAATGACAGAAGCCTCCCACTTGTGAGTTCAAGTCCTGCCCATGCTGGTTTCCTCTCCGGCCGTACGTGGGAAGGACCGCCAGCAACATTCGGATGGTTGTGGGTTTCCACGGTGTCCTCCCAACATAACCGCCGTCGTATGACTGATATATTCTTGAGTACGGCGAAAAACACCAATTTATTTAGAAATCAATGAAGCAGCATATAAGGTCACCAAAACAAGTCACATTCCACTGGCACAAAACGCGTCACGTGTTCTTGAGCGGCTATGGGTTAAGTACAAAGCTGCCATACGATCTGAGACAGGCGAACTATGTCCAGTAGCCAGACAGGAGTTGTACAGGGCTGCTATCCGTTTGTTTGAAATATGATAACATCAGCAAGTTCATGACAGAATGCTGAGACCCATCCGCAAGCTAACTTATGAGCCCGACATGTACCTAAAACAAAGAGGGCAATCATGACTGTAGCATGTACTGTATGAGTACAAGCCAGACTTAGAACTTTATATCGAGGGGATATACTGACCTCCTACCTGTCTACCAAACTATGTTATATGTGTTAGTCATTGCAAATTCGTCGCACTCGTCAGCTCTATGCTTGGATATAAATAAGAGTTCAACGAGATAAGCAAACGTAAGAACGCCACCTTGAGAAAAACAAATTGCAGTAGTCCACAAATGGCTGGTGACGTTCAGATTCGGGTAATTTTGCAGTCGTCTATTCAACTTGTCTCTTGGCCCACCAGGCTAATGGAGAATAGGCAAACGCAATAAGCGGAACAAGGCGATTCAGATTGTGTGACTGCTCTGGAGGTGACCAGTGTCGTGTATGTCTGCCCCTGAAATGACCAGCTTGTCAGGTGTGGATCAGCGGTCATCGTCCATCCCTCAAAAAGCTCCATTATCACATCTGGCTATCTTGGCCCATCAGGGCCTGATCACCGAGAAGCCTGACCTTAAACACAATTATACAGTCCTACGCTCCCGACTCGGCTCTCGATTGTGTTATGTCTAAGTGACCGGCATATCCGGCGTAAACAACCAAGCAAAGCAAGCTTAATATGCAAGTGTTTCGGTGAGCCAAGGAACGGGGCAAACGGACGAGCTCTGATGACAAATTATCCCTGTGCGTGGATTCTAGGCTTTGCTTGGCAAGGAGCCCATTCTCATCCGCCAGTAGGTTTCCTGTCTAAGTGTGCATTATACAATGCTGACTATCTCCTCTACCACCCCTATTCCGTTACTCCACAGACCCACTTCCCTCAACCCTTCTCCCTTCACCCAGACCCGTTCCCCTCACTTCACCACCGCTCCACAGAAAAACCCGTCTCATCGGGGTCACCGCCCTAACCTCAAGTTCTGCCAAAATTCATCGCCAAAGCACCGGTGATATTTTAAGCATGGATGCGTCCATTTGGCCACAGCCATCACGATTTTCCACGTCACTTCTAAATGATTTTCCATGGATCTTTTCAACAACAGGTTGAATAACATCAGTGTATGGCGTAAGCAGATTTTCTCTCGAAGCTCTCCGCCGGCGGACTGCTGATTGGATATACAGCCAGCAACTTAACCAGCCACGAAGAAACCGCCGACTGATGTGATGTTCCCTCGATGGAGTTATTTCCTTTAGAGTTTTTCTTCCAGCTTTCCGGCATCGCCGGCGGCATTGTATATTAAGCGTGTAATAGCAAACCTACCCTCGTTAGCGGTAATTAACATCTTTAGCAACACTTGATCGCTACGACTTCATCTACAGCGCAGGGAAAAGTGGTTGCTAATGTCCGTTGAGGGGGGTGGGGACACTTGAGTCTGTCTCTGTCGACTATAGTTCCGCTTTAGATGGCCAAAGATTTTTTTGTTTCACAAACCGGTGTTTAAATGTCTCTATTTCCACGCCATCTGTAACCATATTTATACGGCCAGGCATTTAAGACCTTTCATGAGCCCTTGATATAACATTCAGGATTAAAAGATAGAGACGGGATAGTCACACTTACACTCTAACTGAAGATTTTCAGCAAATCTACTTACATTGAAGAATCATAAGACATTAATTTGAAGTCTTACAGCCGCAGCTACATTGGAAAGTCACGCAACCAAAGCCAGTAATCAACACAGAAATGCAGAAGTGGTTCTGCATATATAACAGGTTATGGAGAAGGGTTTGATTACAAAGTATTTAATGTATGTTAACGTATAATACATATTATTCATAACACAAAAGGAAAGTGACGAGGAACAACTCATAATCATTTGTAACAAGCTATAAGGATGGTATATTGATGTCAGAATTCCTTACATTCTGTGCTCCGTTACAGGAAGTTATTACATTCAGGAGTCAAAACAATTGACAGTGCCAAACTGTATTCTTCCTAAGATCAAAACGGCAGCACGTTGCTCAAATTCCAAACAAATATTGTAGCATTATTACATGTCTCCTCAATCCTATCTTAAAACTTGTGCAGGACCAAGAGTAGATTTCAACCTCGGGAAACTGCCCCCGCAAACAGTTGCTCGGGTCAACCCACTGCCACAATTGTGCTGATCTGTTCTGGGAACCGCAAATTGGCAGCTGAATTTCCTTGGCGCTTGATGAGATTTTAACTGGTATGTCTAGCCCGAATCTCTCGTCCCATTCGGATTGTTTGTCTGGACTAAGAAATCTTACAAATGACAACTGCTGACTGAACCTCAGCTCCCTGTATCGACTAACACATCAGGGTCCTGATGAGCTGCTTGGAAATCAGCGAGTCTGTTACCAGAAAAAAGACGACTTACCCTGGGCCTCTTTCAGGAGGAATTAGCAAAGCCTCTGAGCGCAATAATTCCATTTTGTTGCGAAGAAAACTGATTTGAAGAGACGTGGGTCACCGTGAAAACGTGGACTCGAAGAACGATTCGGAAGGGTGTATTTACATTTGTGGGATGACATATTTTCCGTGAGGAAGCTTACATATGTAACCCCCACTCAGCTGACCCCGACTATTTCTATAAGGAAGACAATGATACATGATTCGGGAGCGGACGAAAATTACACGCCCATGACACCCCTTGCTTTTTTCAAGCGTCACTAAAACTGATGACTGCTTCCCTGTACATGGTTTCGTCCCAGTTTCTTATCTGAAGCACTGACTTAGTTCCTGCATGTGTACTTGGTGTTGAACACTGATTTGGACATTGCTCTTTTGATTACTGTCATACAACGTCAGACTTGGCTATTGGTACCATAGTGGCTGTCTGTTGGACGCATAACATTAATCTAGATATAAACTGAAGCCTCTTTATCTCTGTCCCATCCTCGGATAACGAATCATCCGAAATAAGTCATCAGAAATGAACACATCTATGCCTATACCAGTATTTCGACACAGTTTCTTGTTGTGTGTTCTTTCATACCACATATTTAAATGGTTTGACTGTGTTGGTTAGTTTAGATGAAAACCACACCAAGATGGCATTTAGTTCGCACCATATTCCTTAACGCGCATGCGCAGCTCTCTACGTTCGCTTTCCATTACTGCCATCTTCAATAACAAGACCACCGCGTTCACGTATGTGAGGTAAAACAAAATGTTGTCAACTTATCGTTCTAATGATACTTTATACAAACGCAAACTTTTCCTCTAACATATGCAAACTATTATTCTAGAGGATACAGGAAACAATTCATGTTGAGGAATGCCGATCACGTCAGTGGTACGGCTAAGGCTTAAGCTGATCTAGTTTTAACAGGGATGTAAAGCAAGTATAGAGTTCGGCGCCTGGGCACTAGGGTGCACCACTTCTTGCGAGTAAAATCTCCACCATACTCGGAGTCCTCTTGTTCGTACTGTTTTAACCGCTTTGTCCATTATCACCTTAAACATAAAGCTTTGGTCCTCACGTATTGAACGCTGTGCATACCATTATCATGAAAGCTAATTCTTGGCGACAAAGAATAACACCGGGGACATCCCTCACGCTAATAGGTTTGTATATTCATTCTGACATGTGTGAAGGCTCATTTACATTTGCATGAGGATTTAAGACCGCATAAATAAGCTTGTTTATCACGCGTCTTCCAAATGAAGACGAGTTTTGTTTTGCGGGCCATTTGCATGTCACGGCTCATAACATTGGTACTAGGCCTGCTGTCAGGTCGCTTTTAGAGTCTCCTGGCCTTCCACACGTCGAGTTGTCGGAATATTCCACAAGGTGCAGGGGCAAGGGCCCCGGACATATCGTTCTTGCTGAAGGCACAAGAGGGTGATAATGGGGGAACTGTGTTTAGAAGTGCTGTAATCGGAAAAGTAAAAGGGGTTTTTACAGAGCAGCCACATCACTGGACTGCAGCTACGTATATAGGGGGAAGTAGACGTTATGCGCTATGCATGGATTTTGTTCCATTGTTTTGTCAGTTGATTTACACATTTTCCTTTACAGATAACATATTTATATATCGTAACTGGATATTCATTGTGAGGGGAAGTCATTGTTCGAGGAATTCCTCGGGCATGGCGAACCACAAGGTCATTTGTTGGATTCTCGCTGTCCCAGAAAATTCTGTCCACTTGAAGGGGTTAAATGGACTACGCGTTTACGAAAATTGCTCACAATCTGAATCCATCCACTGTAGCCCTCTGCCCTACACTCCCAATAACCTGGAAAAGCGGTCAACATGGTCTCAGCAGTTTACGGTATTTTCAGATACAGCGATAATATTGATGAAAACTTGCTGATATCATCTACGCTCTGCAGGTAATTAAAATGAAAGCATGTAGCAGAGCAGAGAAACGTGCATCTCCTTCTCTGTGGGTATTACCTTGAAATAATGAATTAGAATGTAGCATGGGCATACAGGTTTGCAAATTTTGAACATAATGAGGTATTTCCATATATTTCTCTGCAAAATGACTGCATGTGGCCGTTATTGTAATATTTCATTACGAGGTTTTGTTTTCGTATCTTGCAATCACGCAAATGGATGACTGGCGCAAGGGCGTAGGAGGACAAAATATGTATTGCCTTTAATCGCAGGATTAAATATAGAATACCGTGAGAGGTTCAAATGTGCAGTACGTTCCGGGATACTGAACGAAGCTCAGATATGCACTACCATTCCAGGATCAAACATGCATTACCGTTTCAGTGTGTTAAACGTCAAAAGACATAATAAGGTTCCTAGATCAACGAAGCCATATTGCCCATAAACTAGAGATGCAATATTGTACCACGGTCAAAAGTGCACGCCCCTATAATTTCTGAGCCAAATACACAATACATTTCTTCTATCAAATACGCAGTATAGCTTCTGGAGTAGACTCAATGCAACGATGTTTCAATGTTTCCAAAGAAATGCTTTTCAGAAAGCTGATAAAACCTAATTTCCATTTTTTTTTATTTTGTTCCCAAATATTGGCATCAGAAGTTCCTTTTTAAAAAATATTAAAGTGCTTTAAAATATTTACAAAATGGATGATTGCGCACCTGTTACATCATTTTGTGGGTACTACATGGTACACTTTCTCGCGCTATTCATGAAACGTCAATGAGGCCTAAAGGAGGTATGTGTAGTCGCCATATTACGGCAACAGGGTTAAGTACGACGTTAAACCCCAAGCACTCACTCACTAAAGAAGATGCAGCTAAACGTGCACTGAAGTACAAGGCATCATTATAGATTCTTCTAACCAGACGTTTCTCTGAAAGAGACAAAAATATTTCAATACAATCGTCATTCTGTGTGTCTGCGCCATGTACCTGACTGTGTGTATATATATATATGCATAATATATATGTCCTGGTGGGTTTAAGCACACCAAAGACCGGCGTGTCATAAAAATATCTGCGTGAGCGCAAATTCATTCTTTCTCCGGGCGGATGAAACCATTAAACCTCTTAAAGCTGGGCTAGAGAAGATGAACTGTATGTACAGCTAACACAGATCTAACGTCAGAACCAATCCCTTGCCAGTCCATCCGCTATAGCCTTTTGATGTCGTTACAGCACTAGTTAGGTATAGGCATAACCCCTAATGTAAACCCAACGGGGTGTCTGTTGCAAATCTCTGATGTAATATGTATGTATATGAGAACTACTTAATGGCGCGCAAGCACGCATGCTACTACGGGGAGTGAGCCCGGATGTCTCTAAGCGAGAATATACGGTTATCAATATTAATGCATCGTCTATATAGTAACGTGCGTCTGTTTGTCTTTTATTCACCATCAGGCGTAAAGGATTCAGGCTACAGGCGCAGCACAAGCAAGAAATGCTTCACAACCACACTGGAACGGATTTTCCCAAATTTGGTGTTAGTTAAAAGATTTTCACGGTAAATATTGCCTGTATTGTAGGCTTCAATGTATTTATTTATGTACTTATTTATTTATTTATTCATTTATCACTCTTTGCTTCCATATTAACACGAGCCTAGTAATGTTTATTTAGCGAATACCTATCTAACGGAATTAGGCGTTGCCAGACCCAAATCAATTAGCTTAACGTTTTAAAACGTTTGGTACTGCAAAGCAGCCACAAGGTATACTGGTCCTGTGGCTGTTCAACAGTACATACCGTGTGCCTCGCAACAACACGGTACGGAACAGCTCAAGGACGGTTCCGTCCGGCTGTCTGGTGCGTGCAGTTGCTTTCACACAATGCTGCCCTCTTTGTGGATTACTTCCATGGACATATCCAATACAACGTACTTCAGATCAGTGCATACTCTGAATTTGCTTCTAAGCGTTCCGTACATGGAGCGCAATTAGCTGTAATATATCCGAACTTCACAGGGAAAATGTGTTTACGGCTTTCTGTGTAACAAATGCATCAGTAACTTTCTCCACAAAAGCACCCAGGGTCTTTTTGTAATGAACAGTCTGATAGTCACAAAGAATTGACTTTGTGCACGCAGTCTTAAGAAGTAAAGAATTATAATTCACAGACTCAGTGTTGAAAAGCAAGTTTTAAAAGGAAGAGTAAATGTTAAAGATTATCCTCAGAGCGTCTTTGCTATGTTTTCAGTGTTAAGGCACGGCGTATATTCACTGTCGTGGAGATAAAAATATGTATTAAAACATGCAATTAATCCACTCAGACGTGTTTGGACTTCTAACCTGGTGACGTCACTTTCTGTTTGTGGTGCGCCTTTGTTTCAAGCCATACATTCACAACCAGTATTAATAATGATGATGATAGACTATAGAGCTGAAAAATAAAATGCTGCTTGTACTCTAATCATCGATTTAGAAAGATTTAAGTCAGAACTCATTCAATGACGAGACGTCTTAACCGAATGAAAGCCTACACATATGCGAGGAGAGTGAAGTAAACAGTATTATATTATCTACATAAATACAAGTTGGAGACATTTTACGACTCTGACACGAACTACCGCTACATGATAAAAACAAGACTTACAGCCAAGAAGAATGTGGGTGGCTTCAAGATCATTTGGTGAACGTTATAAATGTAAAATGCTTCCAGATACCCATTTTAAATAGCGCTTTGTATCCTCTAGTGACTTAAACGGTAAGAGGTGACGTGAGGGAAGAGGGGCGGGTTTCTTTATTTTTCTCTTGACAGAAATGTGCAAAATGATGAAAGATATTGTAGATTAAATCTAAGGCCGATACCTGCTCTGCTTAGTTTGTCGCATGTGATTCCATTTTCAAAGTATACATACACATAACACTGGGTATTGTAGAAAATCTCTACAGGCGAGTGTTTCGAGCAAACTTTGTCCACGTTGCAGCCTCTATCTCATCTTTTGTGAGATATGGAGACGCATAGTTGGAGGTTGTATTTCTGCATTTCTAAATGACACATGGTTGGCAAACAGATCCTAGATGCCTTAAAAATGGCGATAACTCTCTCCGAGAATAAATGTGGTGCTTCCCTCTTTTTTGTCATAGAAAACAGACTAAAGCAGCCAACAGCAATCTCCCAAACGAGGTCACGTAGCTGATGCTCTGAAGCTATTTATAAATATTTAAATCTCAATATCTCCGAAAAAGTGAAACATTTTTTGTTTTGACAGGAAAATGATCAATTTGCACAGGCTAATAATGCTCATTTTTGAACCAACTGCAAATGTTTGCTCCGAGAATAATCTCTCTGGGTGGCGATTAATTTTGTTTTTAGATCCAGGTTTGTAGGTAAATCTTCATCCCCCAAATAAATTTGCATTATTTTTTAGCACATGATAAACTTTTTGGCACATATGTGTTGTAATAAAAAATGTCATGGAAAAACTGGAGGTGACAAATAACAGCGGTAAAATGGCTACGTTATATCGCAACCAAAATAGTTCGGAGGGATGAATTCCCCAGTTTAACACATAAAGAAACTATAAAAAAGATCGACATAAAAGTTTTTACGACAGGAGACGAACATGTCGTTAATTGGGACAGCCGTATGCGGTACACAGTTTGGACGAAGACGACGCTTCGCCGATAAAATCGGCCTGAGATTTGGGAACACCCGCCATAAGAACCCTTTCTACAATCCTCGATGGAATGAGTATTCACCTGAGAGCATGGCGTTTTATGGATATCCAAGACTGGCTGTGACGAAATTGGGAGAGGCGTTTATCAGATGGAAAAGAGTGGCTTGCCTGATAATTCGATAGTTACAAGTCGTTAGGAGTAGCGCATTTTCTTTCGCTTTACTACTGCGAACCATGAGTGGGCTTAATGGCACTGTCTGTTGTTGTTCGTCATGTACAAAGCCTAATAGACTGGGCTCGGAGTTGTTAGCTTCTTGCAACGCACATACTCGTTTGTCATCGCTGCGAGTTTGGAAGAGCCAAGGAAGGTTAACCCTTAATGTTTTTGCGTTGAAAACTGACAGTGGCTTGCCCCAAAAGATCTACGATGCAGCAGGTCCGGTCAGAGCAGATAAGCAACCAAGAAAAAAAAAAGAGAAGAAAAATCTTCGACTCATTTCTGGCATTTTTTAAATGAACGCAGAACTTCTTGTCAAGGGCGTTTACTCTTGAGTTATATTCCCGAATACGAGGATACCTGAGGCCACTCAAGGCCTTAATTTGTCTGATTCCGTATATGCTGTGAACGAGGATATCGCGGTTTCAATAAACTATACAGAGGCTTTAACGCATGCTGAAGCATACGTTTATATCTCAGAATTGAGTGGAAGCTTTCATCATAAATCCATTTAATACAAACGACGCATGATAGCATCTTCTAATCCAGAAACTCTATCTTCCTGACAAGTTCGTTAGAGAGAAAAACCTAACCGACAAGGCTATAAGATAGGCTGAAACAACTCGTTTAAAACATGGAATAGGATTGCGGGGTGGATTTCGTGTTGAGCAGGAAACTGGGTACGAAAACGGACATGAGGCAATTTAAGACGGACGTAGATCGTGATGAGACGGCTGGGCTTAACCAGGCGAATCCCAGCCGGTAGCGGTGGCCTGTCCCTATCCTGTTACCTACACAGGGTGGGAGAGGAGGGTGGGAACGGGGAGCGGAGGGAGGGGTTGTGAAAGTGCAGATATATCACTACATCTGCTGTGTATTACGAACATGTAAAGCCACAGTGTACTCCATAAAGTGTACACCAATAAACCTTTTAAATCTGCGGATAAGCCACAGGAGCTAGTAATTACATACAGATAAATACACCGGTCATAACCCAGGCCGCATCGCCATGCTAAGGAATTCTACATATTGTAATACGTAGTTAAAAGTACCTCAATTTCGAAGGAATTGAGCAAAACCACCCATGCTAAAAATTTCCATGACAAACTTTGCACAAATTAAAACTGTTCATATTATCTGACAATGGACATAAAAGACGAGATCGATGGAGCAGCTCTGAGCTCGACTAATCCCATTGAAAGCTAGTTAATTCGATATTGGACAACTTGAAGATTGCTTCCAAAAAGAAGCCGTCTTGGGTTTGGTCAATAAAGTGTTTAACAATATTTTGGCAAATCGATTAATCTGTCTATGAAAGCTAGCCAGAGGGTGGTTTCCTGTCAAACATTTTGACAGTGGAGATTATTTAAAAACAAATCCAAATGGCCTGGCCTGAAGTAGTTACATTTAGTGCCTCCATTATGTTTTTTCGCCCTCCTACAAACTTCACCAGATAGCAACATCATTACCAACGGTCAGAAAAGTGTATGGGTAGAATTTTTAATTTTCTTTACACAACGTGCAAAGAAATAAAAAAGCAACAACTACCATGGATTTGTTTGGGGCTACCGTGGTTATCAAATCTATAAACATTTGACCTGTAAAGCGTGTCTTTCGCATTAAATTCAAAACACGTGCAGCCACCCGCGTATAACATTCACAAAACACTACATTTCCGTTCGACGATTTATGAGTATAATACAAAGAATGCTATTTTTGGTATACGTAACGGTGTCCCTCAAAGCGACTTCCAACCCAGTTCCTTTCCAGTCCACCCGTAACGAGCCGAATTAGGGTCAGCTCAGGACACAGTCCATCAGACCATATGTCCACTCCCGCTAACAAGATCAGGAGTAAACTAGATTAGAGAGTGGTCCGACTTACCTGGGATCGGCACATAGAGATTCAAGTTGAGGCAGTCCTCGGTTTGTTCCCGGGTGAAAGGGGCAATGTTTTTCATGCGGTTGACTATTGCCGTGGGCATAGTTTTCTCCAGCTGTCGCTCGTCTAAGCGTTTCTGTGGACACACCTTTTTAAAGTTAATGGCTGGTCTAATTCCGTTCCACTTGTGTATGGGACTTGTAGGAGGCATGAACCGTAAAGTACCTCCAAGTAAAGAAGCGTAGTTGATCCCCAGGTAAGCCTCCACGGGTTTCAGGGAGCGCTCATCAAATTGAACAAGTATTCCCCGAAATTGGCCATAGCGCGTATATATGATGCGTTTCGCCATTTCCTGCATGTAAACTTTGGCCGCAACATGTGAGCCCATTAGGGCAATCGTTATCACGAATCCCAACATCAAAGGCACACAGAGGCCATCACGGAACGATGAGGCACTTTTTCCGTTATACATCATCACGGAAAATATCATCACAATTCCCTTAAGCCTTTAAATTATTAAAGCGCAGTCCAGAAACGGGACTGACTGGGCTGGGGCCATCAATCTTGTGTGGAGCAGATTTGCTCGGTCTTGTTTCACAACACCTTCAAGCAACTCCCAGCACGTGTTCTCTGCTCCTTTAGCCGCAGAGCTCTATCAGCAACAGAAGCCCATTTCTCGTGTAGCTCACCTCACAGCGGAACACATAATTCCCGGCCGTCTCTGGCCCGTGTATTCCCACTGACTGACTGGTACAGTTGGCAAAATACACCCTAACCGTTGTCTAGCAGGATTCGGCGTTCGCCGATCCAATTACAGGCTTTCTTTTAGCGGCGCGTGCCAGAGCCAGCCGAAATGATCTTTCGCAGCTGGTTTCGCGAGTCCCTCTCGCCCCAAGAGCTCTGGAGGGTCAATCGACGTCACAGGGCAAATAATTGGCTGTTCTTTTCGATTATATTACCCAATTTGAGAAATAATAATCTGCGAAAAGACGCGGCGAAGAGTTGGTTACGGAACCAGCTCGGAGTTAAGTCGTAATGAAGGCCCGCAGAAGCCGGAAGACGCGGCGAGAAATCGTGCTTGTGCTGGCCAATTCGACGAGCAGGGTCTTAGGCTACTTATGTTATCCATTAACCGACAGGCTTTTCTCCAGATGGAATCACTTGATGTCCGCGATATGATAAAAAGCCACCGCCGGCCGAGCAAATGGCAACAAAGCGTAATGCAGTGCAAACACAAGTTCACATGGAAGAGACGTCACTGCATGCGGGGTAAAGAGATGGAAGATCCGCAATACATATACATATACAGGTGTATATATTGTCGAAGAGGAATTCCCTAACGCAGTTGTGGACTGTGTTGATCTGAGGATTCCTCCCCTCTGTGGTAAACAGCAGACAAACTGTTTTACAGTCAAATCGATGTCCGGTTGGAAGGTTGGAACATGAAATGAGAGTGGCCTCCAAGTCAACACGGGATGGCTGTTAGCTGGGCCCATTCTAGAGATGCTTATCGGACTGCTCTATCTTTGTTATCCAGCCGAGCACAATACAGCTGTCATCTATTCCTCGGAGACGCAGTCGTTTGAATAAATCTCCCTCCGGCCTCGCGCAAATCTATTGGATTAAGTTCCGATAGTCTGCAAGGACTGGTTCTTGGCGTGTCTAAATGACAAAATTATTTTCTCCGTTTAATAGCATCATGATTATTGATTCTCTGAATTCCATTTTCGAGATTTTGGATAATAGTTCGCATTACATTTGTGTGTTCAGTCGCTGCCGGCCTTGTCCCTTGTCCGGCCTACTCAGTCGGAGCGGTTTCGGCGATATCGCGGTTTTTTTCATTCTAATATTATAGGGAAAACCAATCAAGGGTCTTGTTTCACAGTTCAAAGCGCGCCCAGGGAAAACCTGTGCTCCTGAGAGTAGAAAGATGCAATTTGTTACAGTTCTCATTTGGGACAGCGCTAAAAATGCGCCCGAATTAAGCGGCAAAGCATACTACCTAATCTCCCTAGAGAACGATACAGCCCCTCTTAATTAAATCTCGGCAAACGATCCAGACAAAAATCAGATACATAGGCAAAGTGGACCTGCCATCTTTATATTCAGCGAAGCAGTGGGTTGAAGATTGAAAAGCCAGCACGCTTCAAATGCGTTACCTAGTAGGACACATGCCTGCGGCTCTGGTTACGCTGAACGAAAGCGGACTAACCTTGAAACGGAAAAGAAAACAGGGAAATGTGGGATCGAATCGGGACAGCGCGTCACGTGACCACCAGAGAGCCAATGGCATGGCTTATTAGCGACGTTTACAAACACCACTGACCAAACGCAAGTGACTTTTCACACTGATGTGGTACAGTTTTCATAGTGAGGAGGAGACGGGTGCATTGGGGAGAGTGATGTGAGGAAGATAAGAAATAATGCAAAAATTATGGTAATGACTACAGGTGCAACACCTTGACCTACCTTTGCTTGGGACGTAAATATTAAGGGAGAGGCAATCCTCGGTCTGGTCCTTGACAAAAGCAGCCAGACGTTTCAGCCGTTCCAAATATTCTTTGGGCATGGATCTGTCCAAAAGTTCCGATCGTATCAGTCTTTGGGGACAAGCTTTCTTGAACGTAGTGATCACTCTCGATCCCTCCCATTTCTGTTTGATCGGACTCCCCGGGGGTAGGAAGCGTAAGCTGCCACCCAGAAGGGAGGCGTACTCAAGCCCCAGGTAAACGTGAACAGGCAGCAGAGTGCTGTTGCCCGGAAACTCCCTCAGTACACCTCGCAATTCCCCAAACGGGGTGGACACGACACGGTGGCTCATCTTCTTGAAGTAGATACCTGTTCCTACGTATGGTGTTACCACAGCCACAGCTAAAGCGGTAGCGAACGTAATAAGTCCTATCACGGAACCCGAGGTATATCCCGCCATCTTACCTCCTTTCTCTAAAGCCAAGGGGTTTCCCTGTAAGCCAGCAGTCACAGGTTAGGGTACGGCTAATCGATCAAGCCTTTGGGCGAACCTTCCGTTTCTTTCAGATCTCTTCTGTTAACTGTCGGTTAAGGCCAGTCAAGGCCTGATTTCTCTCGCTCTCAAAGAACTAGGACGGACTATATGGGTGCGTTTCCAAAGACTAACATATTTTTACGGGACCTATAGAGTCAGTTACGTTTGGAGCTATATCCATGTACAACCTAGTGCATCTTCCACAGCAGGCGGGGGAAAAGAAGACTTGGCAAAGTAAATTTACGCTCCAGAGCTCGACCGGATCCAATTTCGAAGTTGCCACCCTCGCTGTAGTGCGTGCGTGCAGGCCGGTTTTAACATCCTTAAGTTGTTCGCTGGCAGAGCGGATAGCAGTCGACAGCAATATGTTACTTAAAACATCGGAATTCGTCGGTGCATACATAGCCCTTCTGGTCGATCCCAGCCTGTAGCAATAGGCCTGAGGATCGGGTTTGGAAGATGTTTAAGGAGGGTTTCAAAAGCGGAGATGGAGAAGATCACGTTAAATCAATAGAACTACGACATAGAAGTCAAGCATGAGCTACCGGGGACTGTGTCTCTAATAGATAACACCCTGTAGGCCTACCTATACGCAGTCACTGTCATCGTTTTCAGTCCGGTAAACTGTAATCAAGACGAATTTCAATTGATGGCTCTGTAAATAAGGGATTTTAAATCGGCGAACGTCCCGGGGAAGGGGAGGGGGTCAGCAATTCCCCAGACGTGTGTATTGAGAGCTGTATAGTGTGGATAACGGTGGCATATCCTATCCCTCATCCGTATCGTGGGCACTATTTTTGGGCGGTGGGGTGGGGGTGGGGGAGGGGTTGTCTTTTTTTATATAGTAAACATCCGGTAGGGGGACATTGTCCGAGTCAAGTTTGATGGCAAACGGAATTACATATGGTCCATATGGGTGGGAGAATCCGAGCCAAATACCCTCAGGCAATCGGCCAGCTCTTTTATGTAGTCTATTCCTAAAAGACGTCAGTAATGTATAATTAACGCTGGATTTCCCCCTGCCGCCACAGAAGATAAGATCAATGACATTTAAAGGCACTTAGTGATCGGATACATAAAATTCACTTAGGGGAGAGTTAAAGTAGGTTGGTTGCTCTCTCTTAATTATAACACTGATATGGGTTGAGAGTTCAATCCCAGCTGACATGGATTTGCCGCCTTTAACACGAGCGCATTTATTTATAATTTATCAGTTGGAAGCATGTACTCAGCGTATATCTGCTACGACAGCGAAATTCTCTATAACTAATTCTACTACACCACGATCGATCAGCATCAGGTAACTCCGTTCTCAGTCGTTTCCATTGTCGTTACCTTAGCCACTGCTAAATAACTTACACGCCTTCTTTATTTAAACATAAACAAGTTTGACAATGCTGTGATGAAATCGTCACATATACGCAGTTCACATATATCGCAATGTAAATGAAAGTGATTGACGTTTATCAAGACAGACAAAGACGTAAAATGTGGATAAAACAGTGGTTGTACCTGCGTGTATATATTGCACACTTGTTACAGAAAAAATATAGAATTTGGTAACAATCGACCTTTAATTGATTGCTATCAACTCGATAGTTGCAGCGCCACAAGCATTTATGATACACATGTATCGGGATATGCAAATCTTGATTCCCAGGGGCAAAAATACTGGGAATCCATCTTGTATGATAACATCATGTCCCGTAGTCTTTTCTGACTTTTACAACGTTATCCCAGTTTAGGAACGCTGATTTAGTATACTTGGATTGGATTTTCGATCAAGTGATTTTTCTGATAAAAGTGTAGCTCCAAATACCTCGTCACTCTAGCAATTCGACGTGACATTAAGGCTTAGACATCGACCATATCATTCCATGTCAGAAGGCAGAAATTAAGAGCATTGTTTTTCCTTAATGATCTCATGAAGTATAAAATATTGTATTGTTGTGTTACGAACGAATCTCGGGAATGTAGGCTTCAGCCGCACGCTTATCATACCGTTTGTTCGAGTACGCTATATAATAATTATCTATTTCATGGAAGAAACCACACATATTTTGGCACGTTACTGACAAAGTTTCCAACATGGTGAACACATAAATGTTGACACGTGAGGGTATGGCGCCTAACCACCCGACCACGACGCACTTTCCCATCTAAAGCTACGATTAACTCTATGCTTGTTTAATACAGGCTCCATGTGTATTGATTCTATAAAAATACATGCGCGAAAAAGTAAAGGATGTCTCCTAACATGTTTTGTTCTGGTATTCCGTCTTCACTTTCAGAAATTCACGATCCTCACAAATATATGTAATACATGCTTATAATAAGATATTATTTATTAATTTAATAAACTAATTGTGGTTTCTTGTTGTACTAAATAATATCAGATTTGCAAGATAAAGGGTGAATGAAACGAAATATACAGCCTGGTTGGAAACAATCGTCCTTCGCCTACCACCTGTAGCATCAGGCCAACATCCGAGTAATGGGGCCGTCGGTTCATTCCCTGAACTTAGTGACTTCTTAGATCCTTTAAGTCACGAGGTTCGTCAGGTACTTGGCTGTGATTTTACACGGTATATTCTGCACACTGACAGGAGTCAGAGAAGTGAAAATTTCATGAACACAGTATTAAACCTTACATTTACAAAAGAAGTAAAATTTATAATTAATGAATACATAAATTTTCATAATCGGCAACTGAGTGAAACATGATAATCACCGTATTCTTTTGAGTCAGATTTTCTTATTGATAGTTCCAGTTTATTGTTTCAAAGGAAACGCGTGCGTTTGGCTTTGATCTCCATACCCATATCCAAACCATTAATGATATGGAAATCTATATACTCATAAAGAAAACTAGAATCCTCAGTGCAACGGTAGACACATCGGTGTGACAAACAGGTAGGTCTCCAGTTCTATGTCCTTGCATTGACGTCTTTTGTCTTCCTTCCGCGCTGCAGGGAACCCACGTAATGACCAGGACACACAAAAAACCAATCTCAAAACGCCATTGGTTTGAGAATGTAACACGAAGCGGTCCTATAGTTTGCATCATATAATGCCTATCGAGGCGTTCTCTTCAGTAACCCGAGTGCCAGGCTTAAGTAAACATTTATACCGCGTGAGAGAGGTCTGATTATCTCCATTACACATACACGCTGGAGTTATTGGCAACGAATAAGTCCTTGCTGGCTCAATCGGTGTTCTTGACATGGTCAATGAGAACACTGGCGAAGGAGACGTCGGGTTCGAAACCAACCCTCGCTTGAGCGATTTATTGTAAATTGCAAAAAGAAGGAAAACAAGGGCCATTTGCAAATTAAAACAGATTTATTACACGATAAACCCTAACATACCGGGTTTTGCGAAAATAATTACAGAAAGGGAGACAAATTATACAAAAGTGCTGTCTAATGTCGTTTTATATTGTTCATCCTCTTAAATTTCACCTCCGTCAAAGTTTCCATTCTGATAGCAGAAAGTTTTCATTCTGATAGCATGCGCACGGGCAAACTTTCCTGCAAAGATCCGGCAATTATAGTCGACTGAGGGTGTAAATCTTGTCTCCCAGACGGCTGCAAGCTTATTGAACAATTTAATGCATTCAAATCCACCGTAGATTAATATTTATTTCTAACTGTGATTATAGGAACACGGCAACTTCTACTGTCAATATCTGCAATGTTAATAATATCGCCAACACTACTTTAAACATTCTTAGCAATAACTCGTGCATAGTGATAGATGTAGTTGTTGCTCGATGCCAATAAGAGGTGAATATGGCTTCGTAACCAGGTCTTTCGCCAAATTAATAAAATGAAGCCAAACTTATGGAGAGCTCATCAAGAGTCTGTATTCCTCTAAGACCCTTAATAGGAAGGTCCGCAAGCCACTTGCAGGTGGTCGTGGGTTTCCAATGCTCTCTGCTCGGTTACCTACCACCACAATGCTGGTCGCTGTCGTATAAGTCAATTATTCTTAAATAAATAAACACAACATGGGCATGTCCTTGTTGATTATAAGTGGAGTGACTTGGTCGTTTCGGTTGTTCGAGTGATCCACTGTGTAGCCTATTAAACTATGTGGGAAGGTGTGCCAGCAACCTGTGGATGGTCGTTGGTTTTCCCCGCTCTCTGCCCGGTTTCCTCCCACCATAATACTGACCGCTGTCGCATGGGTGAAATGTTCTTGAGTACGGCGTAAAACACCAATCAAATAAATAAACAAACACTAAACTGTGAAAAGACCGTTCCAAGAGAAAAAACAACATCCATGAAAAAAAACACCACTTTTGGACCCTAAGGTGTCTCCCATTGGGTTATATTTGGAAACACTGTCTAGCGCTCCCGAGAAAAAATGCTACATATAAGGAGTTAAGGAAGTTAGGTAAAAAACGAAGAGGCAAATATTTTTTTCATCTTTTCTTCTTTTTTTTTTCTTTCTCTTAAGCTATTTTTGAGTTCCTTATTAACCAGCTAGTACACTGATGTTCTTTTATACATTGATTTGGTTTTCACTTAAACGGATGAAACATACAGTAATACGTTTTAACACTACACGTGTTTTTCAAAATGACAGCAGTTAGCTTTGTCGTAAAAACTCGCTAAAGAGGCTGTACCATGAATTGTGGAGAAGGCAAAACATCGATAGTCGCTAATCATATCAATTGTTTTCTGTGTAGTTAACATCGAAAACTCGTTCTTTCACAATTCTATAATAGATAATGAAATTTAATTCATGAACTCTACCGTATATAGATGTAAAGTCTTTAGGTGGACCTATGGAATCATAATGTAAACATAAACATAAAAATTTTCGAAACCTTTTTAGTTTTGAACATGTATAAGCATCGGCTTAAATTCCTTTCTGATATATAGAAGTTACTTAGGTAACAACTGTATTTTTTATAAACAAAAGAACAAGTCAACAATTATACTGCCTGACTGAATGAAAGTCTCTGTCCTTATATGATACCCTCATAACATGAGTACCAGAGTGATCGAAATTCACGAAACTGTTACGACGCATGTGGTCAAAATTATAGTCTTTTTAACAAATTACATTAATAGACAAATTACTATTACAATTACAATTACCGACAAATTGATGAGTGTACCTAGCGGGATAAATGCATACTTGCCGAGCACAGGGTCATTTTCAGACAAATACACGGACCTGTTAAGAGTTGTTTACTCTGTTTTTGAATATTCACCAGTGTTATAATGGTAAAAATCACAAGATAATGTAAACCAAATGACAAGTGTATAGCCAAACACCATCATCAATGCTGCAAAGGCAAACACACAGACACACACGTGCCGTACTCGAGCGGCACACCGCCCCATTGCCCGAGGTGGAGCCAGATGGGCCCAGACTAAACACACCGGACAAAACCATAACTGATCAAGGGAGATAATTCCGGGAGTTCATAAGCCGGTACAGGAAATTGATATCGAGGCAAAACAAACACAAATATAACCCACACTGTAGGAGGACAGAAAGCTTGGCGGCGGATGAGTGGAAAATGAAAGAGGAAGTTAAGAAAAATAAACATCAACTAAGAAAGGCAAACTGCTTAAAATATTACGCTAACAAACTCCTTCGTTGCATAAAAATTCGTGGGAAGCAAATTATATAATATCAATGCAAAACGGGCCCTTCGTCTAGGTCGTAGCAAGTATTAATGTTTGTCATACATACAGTATAATATATCCATCGTGACCAAGCGATATAGTTCAAAGCAGACGAAAACACTTGATGAAGAGGCATGTTTTTATTTGCTTTGGAAACTCCTAATTAAGTTTTACGTCAGCGCCAAAATGGAGTTGTCCCAATCACACAATAAAACAGATCGATAAGTCGATGTGGGACGGATCGATTTTCCACCAATGGAGTGTTGCCGTTTATGAGGCGTGTAGCTGGTAGACGGACGTTCTCTTAATCGCTGCACGGTGATTAACTCGCACATTGCCTGAGTCATATGTCAACCGCGGCTTCCAAACTGGCATCTACAGCGCGCCCCGCTACACTGGAACTAATAAAGCCATCAAATCCGCCCTGTTGACGTCTTGGGCTATTCCGATTATTACCATTTACCGTCCCTCTGTCCGGGATATCCCCATAAAGACAGTGATTTCAGCAAACTGATCATTACGCCCCGCCTATTTAGGGATGGCCCGAGGCGACACAATTACAGCCGTAAGACAAAGGCGTGCTGGCATCTCAGAGGGACGCAGCTTGTCCCGCTGATACAAATTTCTCATTAAAAGCTGTTCGCAAATGTCACGGATTTTCGAGTCGCTGAAGAAAACATTAAAACCGTGCGGTATAATTTGGCGTTATTTGTATACCTGAACCATATCTGGAAGAGATAAATAGATTGCTACTTCAGTCCACTTCTCAGAATTTCTGGGAACATGTTTTAACATCTCGCTGACTGTATATTCGGGATATTCAGAAGTTATACTTTATATAGTACAGACAACTGTCTTTACGACAAAACTTAATGCACTGAAAGCTAATTCCATTTCATTGAATATAATAACTTCAAAAATTTAAACCGCTACATTACAATGTAATATATATGTTATAAATATATCCAGAAACCGGGCAGAACCCGGGGGAAACCCACGACCATGCGCAGGTTGCTGACAAGCCTTTCCACGTAGGGCGTGAGAGGAAGCCATTATGAGCTCACAGCGACTCACAGCGACCGCATTGGTGGAAGGATTCTAGGTCATTACGCTGCGCTAGCGCGCTATCCGACAGAGCCACAGCGGCCCTCTGTACATTTATATTGACGATAATCGCGAACAGCGAATGTAACGGTACTTCTTACCCACTTACACTCATATAAATGTAACCACGAACTGAACCATTCACCACCTGTTTGACAAGTATATACTACCTATAGATATGGCAAACATAACTTAAGATCGATAGGCTATACTAACGGATCGGCCTTAATTAGTGGCCTAAGTCATTTCACTTTTTCCTATAAAGGGTAAACATCTTCGGCACATATGTAAAAATGCTTTCTACATGTATGAAATGCTTTTTTGGCACACGTACAAAAGAATTTCCCTTATGGGCAGTTAAATCGCACACATATATAAAAATTTCATACGTACAATAAACGAAATTAATTAGCAACCAACAGCCGAAACGAGTTTTTGTAGTTCTTTTCCGAGTGGCAACAAACTAACAGATTGGGAATTATTAAAGAGGTCGTGGACTCCGTGGCTTAGTTGGTTAGCGCTCTAACGCAGCGTAATGACCCAGAAGCCTCCCAATGATGTGGTCGCTGCGACCTCAAGTCCAGCTCATACTGTCTTCTTCTCAGGCAGTACGTGCGTAGATCTATAAGCAACCTGTGAATGGCCGTGGGTTTACTTTCCACGGGCTCTGGCCGGTTTTCTCCCACCATAATGCTAACCGCCGTCGTATAATTGAAATATTCTTGAGTGCGGCATACAACGCCATTCAAATAAACAAATAGCATTACAAATATATGTCGGATAATGTAATTGCGTTTAATGCTACCAGGAAACTGTTCACTTACACCGTCATAATAATTTCTGCAAAATTGTGAGTCGCAAATCACTATTTGCTAGTCAGAACAATATATTGCGTTTCACTCACCGTAGTATGGGAGTAATTCAGGGGTAATTTGGGGCCGCGACATTTCCACACAGAGCCACCCTTTGTCGGGTGGAGTTTATCTGGTACTACACCTATTCCAGAGTAGCCGAGACTTTTAAATTATCCAAGTCGGACGTCCAGCGTTTCACCTCGAAACAGTCTGGGGTTGAAACTCTTCTTACAGGCACTTTGGGAAATTGTCCATATTGCCCTGGTTCTACCCGAGCCGCATTCCAGATAACCCAGGTTTATCAGTAAATAGGCAAAGAGACGCTTATATACACGCTGAGAGTAGTCTTTGAGATACTGGGCTTAGTATGGGTAAGATTTATTGTCTCTGTCAAAGGGATATAATACGACCCTTGGAATTCGCCACACGGTAATTGTGGGCATAGCTATATATCTACATCATCAAACAATGGCTCTCAGCTTCTGTATATTGCACATGAAAGCGATGCTGACCATGTCAATTGTCTTGGTCGTCAGTAGCAGTAAAGTCCTGCGCCGATATTTACCACCACGGTTCTTCTGTTCTCGGACGAATCAGGTCGGTTATATGTATACATGAAAACATTTGCAGCACTTGCGTTTTTATTTACAGTGAAAGGGGAAGCAAGACAGCTCATGAGACATTATGCACGTGGCTTTCGCAAAGAAGCATCATTCTGACTACAGCCTGTTTATGTCTCCTGCTTCCATGATGTGTGCAACGAAAACCATGCAATGGATAGAGTTTTACACATAACCTTTCTATACCACGGAATAAAATATGTAACTTCGATACCTCTAGTTTGGTCTGCATAATATGTTTCTGACTAATTGTTTCCTTTATTAAAAAATAATGAAATGAAATAAAGTATCATCAAGTAAATGTTCAGTACAACGTTAGCATCATGCTACGATTATACAGCATATTGATATCAAGATGAGCATACAGCGTGGTTAAACACATCGAAGGACATGTAGTCGTGCCTTCGTTTTCTGTCCACTAGAGAGGTGTACAAAATGCACAACGCATATAAAATTGGAATAAAACTGCTCACGAACAATGTTCATTAACATGTTTGCATCTGTTTTCTTGTAGAGTTGATTGCTAAGCGCTTTGCATACTGATTTATCTTTTCACATGCATAGATTTACACCCATTGCATGTATATATGGAATTATTAAGATCTGTGTACATAAAGGGACACTACAACAGTATTGTATTTCAATTTAACTACTAATAAAATATTAACAATGCATATCCTTTAGGTTACTCATATCTAACTGAGTTATTATATTAAAATATAATATATATATATATAAAATATATTCAAACAGCTCCGCACAGAAGATAACCTTTTCTAAATGCAGCCTCTTGCAGGAACTGGAGTGAATTTTAAACGATAAACAATCAGAAACTATTAAATTAAATTAAAGTAAAGTAATTACAAACCAGCAATTATAACGAAACCTTACTCCATTGGTGATAACGCCACAGCCATTTCACGTAGAATGCCTAAGTCAAATCCATATCTAACGGATATGATCATAACCAGGTTTAAGATAAGAGGAGAAATGGACAGGGTCAAAGGGACACGTTCATAAAACAAGTCCTGATTCGACCACGGGATTTTACGGTAAACCATATGGGCTGCAAAAACCATTTATTTGTTAGTTTTCTTTCTTTTTCCTGTTACCTTGCCTTACAAATCCTCACATATCACCGTAAAACGCTAGCATATGCAGAACAAAGTTTTCCGTATTGTATTCAGATAGTTTCCCCTTTCATGTTGTGAGAATACATTCATATTACTTTCTTTTACCAATCGGATTTTTTTCATTGTATTTTTAGCTTATTGGATGATAACAATGAAAAGCCTCAGTTTACAAGACAATACCTTTTCTGGTCTCATAAATATATACGACGGATAAGGGGCAACTCACACAAGTCTTAGTTGATAAATCCAATCTTAGGTATCGTTCTTGTCCAGAAATAACGTTATCTGTTGATTAATATACCAAATTAAGGCAACGCATCTTGCTGAAAAATATACAAAAAAGATGTGTTACGGAGGTTATTGAAACATGGCGCCGATCCACATGTCTGAGTGAAAAAAGTCACAGCATTGCAAATGCTGAGGAGTAAGATTTATCAACTTTCATCAATGCCAATTAAGACAGTCTTATGCAGTTGCCGTAGAACTGGTCTACATGACGGTTTAATAAAATGACAATTCATACCACAAAAGCCAATAAGCAATATATCTGTGGAATAACAATGACTGCCTTCTATTTCACTTTGGCTAAGAAAATACGTCATCATGCTGGCCGAAGAACTGTGTATAACCCTCTTTTAATTCGGCAAACAAACGTATTCACGTTCAATCATGCGAGTGACTGCAGGTGTTTAGTTTGTGTCCAGTTTACTGGCGACTGAATAATCACAACTACACATCTATTAACCTATCCTCTGTTTCTAATACACAACCCGCTAGGGCTTAATGCTCTCCACCGCAATCGATTTCGCGTCTCCGGGTCGCGGAGAGTGAAAAGGGTAAACGAAGAAGGCGTAAAGAGCGCGAGATGGTCTATTTATAGTCAATCATGTGACCTGGTTTATGGCAGCGGCACGACGTTGATGGATAGTTCTCCAAATTAACGACGAAATATAACAAATTAAAGGTTAATATCAAAGATATTAGCCCGTCACTTATCAAGATTGGCAAAGCCTGAACTCGCGAGAACCGCAGAAAATACTTGGAAGTGGCACATGCATTTTGTCGAGTTTCCCGTAAGCTGACGTTAAAATATTCCACCATTACGCATATAACTGAATTATCATATTACACACGAGTAACGGCGTCATTTACTTTCTCTAGGCACTCACAGTAAGGTCTAAATCTCTAACTGCGCCCTGTCGAAGCCCTCCAGGAATGTAGTTAAAATTATCTGTCGCCGAGCATTTACCTCAGATGATAATATGGCCGCCATCTTGCCTCCGGCGGGAACTAGTTGTGGACTTTTTCCGGCTGCTATCCAATGAAAATTGCGTATAACTTAGGGCAGTAATCTAAATGCCAGAAAAATGCTTGCTATTTTTTTTCCCGGACCGCTGGAGAAATCAATGGGTGATTACAGCAGGCCACTTACACGGGAATACAAATGGGAAAAAAACTAAAATAAATAAACATGGCGACCAGCTCTCACAGAACTCTAAACAAAGACCAGCATGCGTTGAATGCACTGTTATTCTTGCGCGGAGCACAAGTGATGGAGTTACGCAATTAGTACCGCGGAAGCATCGCACTAGCTTTGCACTGAATCGGTCGATAAACAAACACGACCCTGCGTGAAACTCAGTGATAACTGCTGTCAACATGCATGCAACGTGCGGTTGGCATCACTATATGTCATATATTAACACAACAATGGAAAGAGGAAAAAAAACCCTGAAGAGCAGATGTGGATGTATAGGTAGATATGTACTTCTGGTATAAGCCAGGAAAAAAACCTATCTAGCACGTGATATTCCTAGATATATCTCTCCTTTGTCAATTTTTGACACATGTCGGCTTTTTCGCGTACATATGTTGTTGATTAAGCTTGCAAACATCTGTTTGATATAGGTAGCTTCAAACGATGATCTATACCGTACCACACAAACTCGAAAATATGCGAAGGAACCAAAGATGAAACGAGGCGACGGTTGCGCAGGTGCAGGAATGGGATTATACTCCTTCGGTTGTGGCAGGAAAAAATGGGTTGTAACAACTACCAGCCTACCGTCGTTTCGCACCTCTATTACTGCCTTTCTGTCGGTATCGTGTAAATAAATCACTAATGCTATCTTCGGAAATAAAGCGCAGTGCATAGTTGTCCTGTAGGCACTCTGGTCGAAAAGGTTATAAAATGAATGCCTGTCTGGATGTCGTGTATATGCCGATATAGGACCCATGCACTCCAGTCGATAATTTGCAAATTTGCGAAAGCAAGTCAAGCCTTATCTGAGTATGGTGTAATTAAAGCTCAAATGAGATTTTAAAGGCAAGCGCAGTACACATAATATCCACTTCAGCCGAAAGCCTATAAAGTGTAGGCCTACAAAAATGGAGTCAGTCAAAGAGCTCATTTTATTACAAGGTATTTTAGGTGACCTAGTAGAGAAACCACGCTATAAATACAGCATGGAAAGTAAAAGTCAGCAGAGACAAGAGTATGGTCGTTGGTACATGGTCACTCTATGATGCCATGAGAATATTTGCATTCCAGCCGTTAGCTTCAAGTATTATTCATCAACTGTATGATTGGATAAACAACATTTCGGTGTAATATTTTGTGAACGTTAGTTAAATGCATATCCCATGTGATTTTCTCTTGGTATAGTATGTGTTTCTGACACGTGTATGTTGAGGTAAGTGTAACCTATTTGTTAGAATTGGCGCTAATAGGAGTGCGTACCGCTGTCACTTATCCTATACTACGTATAACCGAAAACACATCTTGTAAGTAGGCTGCACTTCACTTCAACATGTAACATGTACGTAAAAGAGATGCATAATATCAACAGAGAAACACATGGGATATGCATTTAGCTAACGTTCACGAGATAGTATAACGAAATGTCCTTTACGATCATACACTTGTTGAGTAATTCTTCCAGTTAACAGACGAATTGCAAATATTGCCTTCACGTGTACTACACAACAAGTGACCGGTGAAATCGGGCCTCTTGTTCATTCTCCGCAGTGCAGTTTTTACTCTAATTACTCAATTAAATGAAGTTAATACGCTCCATATCACCAGGACATAAATACAATACAGTGAAAGAGGTTAATAGGAATGTATTTAACGTCACTGACCCAGAATTACTGACAATGCTCTGTTGTCATTAAATTAACAAAAACTTTACTGCCACTATAATACAAGACAGGAAGTGACAGGAGTTCTCGCATTGCTGCTTTCGGGTTTGGCCGGCCAGGTATACATGATATAAGGTCGCGAAGATCCAAATTCTCTCGGACCTTTTGTTTTGTTCTTTCTCTTTTTTGTTTTTTCCTAATCCAAACATCGACGTAGCACGTGTCAAATATATGTTCAAGATAGATATATAAATATAGAAACTAAATATGGAAGTATACGCGTTTAAACAATGTCCGTAGCTACTATCACAGTATCTTTTTTCTTCAGTTTTAAACCACACTTAACGACAAGATCGTCTCAACTCGGGCAGTGTTTTCTGTGACTTCCAATAAGCTAAAGTGAATTGAACATTTATTTTTTTTTAAACAAAATTACATTAAGCCATGATATTACATTAAGCCATGATTTTACATTTAACTTGTCTGGACGAGATTAGAGAAATTTACGGTCTAAGTGAGATACAGGCACGACTTACAGGGTTGGCTAGAAAAGACGATAAACCTTTTAGATATGGAATTATCTATCTGTTTCTGAGGTAAGACTTTGGCATTTCACACATACTATTCAATGGATATTGGGACCATCCATATTCTTTCCAACTCATACACAAGATAATATTAAAACATCATCAAGTTTAAGCTGAAGAGCATGCCTGAAATGTACCACGTTCTAGACACTTGATGCCACAATGTGAGGCGATGTACATTTAGGTACGCATATTTAAATTTAAAATTTTAGTTCTGATATATTTCAAATATTTGGACTGATTTTCAAATTGTGCATCAAGGATATGCTCTCAAATCGACAGATTTTATACCTTGCAGGTGTTTTATTGGAATATAACGAAGAAAACTGGCCCGATCGACCAGACGGTGGCCTTTTAACACAGTGACAAAATAGCCCCTCGGGGAAGCTGTTGTTGATGAAGATAAAGCTAGAACAGTATTTTAGCGTGTTGTTGAATAGCATTAGTGAGTTTGTGTGTCGTTTCTGTCTTGACTGGGAAATACATTAATCAAGCTGTTACTATAGTGTGTGGATTACAGTGTCAGCGGCGATGCTATAACGTTCCCAGAGGCTTTTTTACCCAAACGCACATATTAAATTGAAACAGATCGATATGTTAAAGATATGTTTCTGTACGATGAAGACAATGCGTTTTCAATCGATAAACTATTGAGAGACGGAGAGAGGAGAGAGGACAGAAGGAAAACTGGCTACAGCTTGAAGATCGCACGGCAGGCTGGTTGCAGTATATCCTATTACGCAGGAAGCAGTGGGCTATATGGATTCGTATTCAGTTCTGATAGTACGGCAGAAAACCCATACATATTTAATACAATAACTCCGTTTTATCGCTGTGCAATGTGGAAAGGAAAACACTGAGCCCTCTCTTCGACGTAAACGCTGAGAATTTCATTTATAGGGACGACAAGTGATATATAGACTGCTCAAAGACACATATATTTTCTATCAAGATACCAAATTTGACTAACTGGGTGGAGTAATCCTTGGCTAAACAAGTAAGGAATGTGCTTAGCGTAAATAAGGTACTGACATGGATTGAACAAGCGATTTTCTGTTAACAGGGTTTTGTCGTTAAATCGTAACCCATTAGCTGTAAGTTAACGTAATATACGGGGGCAATTCGCAGGAAGAAAAAAGAAACTGAAAAGCAAAAACAACAACAACGTGTGATACTGCAATTCCCTCCAGGCAGCTACAAGACAAGAATTAACGCCTAAGCGTGCAGGCGACCCCAGCAGCCATTTAATGTTCGGGTTTAATGAAAGAAGGGTTAAATGCAGGTAATGTAGACTAATGAGTTAATTATTCAGAAGACACCTACCTCTGGTGGGTACGTAAAGGTTAAGGTTAAGGCAGTCTTCTGTCTGTTCCCGTATAAAGGCCGATATACTGGCCAGGTGTCTCACTCGGCCCTTGGGTAAGGTTTTCTCCAATTCGCGCTCGTCGAGTTGTCTCTGGGGACACACTTTGCGATGTTTCATCACCGCACGAATTCGGTTCCACTTTTCCATAGGACTTGTAGGAGGCATAAATCGGAGGCTGCCTCCTAAAAGTGAAGCGTACTGTAGTCCCAGGTAAGCCTCCACGGGCTTCAAGTTCCGATCCTTCTCGAATTCCACAAGCGCGCCCCTGACCTGTCCGAATCGGGTGGACACAACGCGTGAACTCATCTGGGCAATGTACACCTTGGACTCCACATGTGGAAGGAGGAAATAGCCTAACCCTAGAAACAGCATTATCAACACACCTCTGGCATTGTATCCCACTTGCTTACCCATCATTTCACATAAAATCATTTTTCATTTACGAACAGACCTTGCGACTCCCTCGGCGTATCCAATTGCGGTGGCCCCTACTGGCGTCCAGTTATCAGTATATCTCTAATGCTAGCCCCCTAAACCGATGATCAATCCGTCTTTTCGCAGTGTAGCCAACACGGACTGAACTGATCGACAGTGGCCATCTCCACGCGGCAGTAAAAACACTGACTAGTTTAAACCTTTATCAGGCATCTGCCGCCAGGGTCGTTGCTCGGCTTTTCGCGCCCACTCCTCGACAAATCCGTGTCAGGCGACCGCCATGCTCGCTGGAGATATAACACGTTGACTCAGGCACGGATTGTCCGTCGTCTGTGGTGCTGCCGCGTGCGTAAGGGGACGGGAGTTAAGGGCTAGTCGATGGCAGCGTGCTGCTTCACTCCCTGTCTACACGGATCAAACTCAGGGACCAGGGAGAGCCGCCGCCGAGAGAGTAAGTCGTCTCGCAGATTTTGATTTTTGCGCATGCGTAGGTAGATGGGCAATCAAACGAGCCACGGGTTTGATTACATTGCACAAATTCAAAGATAGCGGTTTGTTACCCCAACGAACAATGAGTCCCAAACGAGCGGCTACAAGTCGTGGCAATCAGAGCCCTGACTGGGTCGTCCTATCAAATACATGACAGCCGAGTGCGTATTCCATCCGATCGTCTCTCATTGGGTCCAGTAAGGTTGTGTGATTATTGAAGGCTAGACTAACAAACCCGGCGTTTCGATTCTCCCTAAAGTCTAGGGGCCATCAATGAATACCGGACATGAAAATCCACGGGGGGCGGCTCGTTTGCCGGAGAAATTCCGTGCGGCTTGCCTCGGCGGTCAGCGAAACATCCACCTGTTATTGTTCCGGTGCTACCAGCGTGGAATAAATTTATCCTTTGAAATATCACTAATGTTGCTTGTAGAGTAATATACCTTCGGCTCATTGCACCCCAAACACGGTTTGCTCGTACACCTTTGTGGAATTCTTATTTCGTCGCGCGATATATCGGTTGGGGGGGGGGATTTCCTGTTCTGATCGTGCCTATACAACTTTGAATACATACATCTGGCCCCAAAAGAGAGCGGCGCTCCTTATCAATTCAGTATATACCACGGTACTGGGGAGAGAACGCATGGAATAATTGTGCGTCCGTATATCGATTTGTCTGAGGCTACCAAATACCTCGCCTTTCCTCGTGCCCTCCGCATTTAATTTATCTGCGGTTCTACTTTAAGGTCGCCCTTTTGACGAGAGGGGCAATTTTTGAGGAAAGTGGCCGAGCCACTGTACAAATAGGAATTTTCTTCGCAGTATATTTGTAGCCGGCCTATATTCCCTGTGGCATATGAAAAACTAACGACACCTTACTCCCCCCGAAGCGCCGCCACACATAGCATTTCCAAGGCCACTTGAGCTGTAGACGATTAACAAAGACGCCGGTTAAAAATGCACACATAGAGCTTGGCTTTCCCTGTTTCTATCAGTCCATTTTGAAACATCACGCTTCAAAATGCTTTAATTCGTCCCCAAGGATCAACTATCGACTGTTGAGAAGTCATTACTGGCCATGCCTCAAGCCTCCAGCCGGCTCGATCAACCTGCCACTATTCCTCCCAAATTGAGCTCATTTACAGGCCAATGGTCCGCTGGTGATCGCCAATTTTTCTTGTTTACGCCTCTGCACTCGATTTGCTCAAGTCACAGGGCAAGGTGGGCTCACCAAGTGGGGCAATACAGCCACTGTGTCTTCACAGCGGATTTGGCCGGCGTTCTGCGCGATACACCCGCGGTGTTACCCAAGACAACTAGATCTCCAAGTCCGTGGCCCCTGTCAATAACCAGAAATATGCCGAGGCTTTCGGATGGAATCGAGGAAATCAATAGCTGGCCTGGTTATACAATATAACAGCAATCCCCTAATCCCCAAACTGTGTCAGATCACACATTCCAAGGGAGGTAATTATGGACAATTTTTTATGCGCCTTTCCCTCGCAACTTTGTTCTACTGGGCCGCGTGGTCTGTTCAAACAAGATATCGCCATAAATATTTCTTATTTGCGTGATAGCTTCCTCGTACATCGCTAAAGTGACTAATTGCTTGACCTGTCTACATCCTGCTAGCAGTATGTCAGTCATATCTGGGCGAAAGCAAGCGGTAACTGTTTGGGTTGTTCAGATTGGGCAGCGGCGAACACAATCAGGCCCCCATGACCCTTAGCTAAATCCTCTAATGAGACTGGCAATTAAAACGATCTTGGAATGGATTTCGGCCGGGCAAAATTAGAAGGAGACATTACGAACGTCATATATTTGGTCGCATATCACAATAGCCACCAGTGTGCTGATGTTAGTTCCTCGCGTCAACGTGAAATATTTCAGGGATATTATTTGTTTACCTATTATCGTTGTTATTTGATGACCTAGGATGTCTTTTCAACAATCCATTCAACATTCAAGAAATGAATGAATGATTATGGTTCTACTCAACATTTAGCAGTTTGCAACCGAAAGGAATCGAGCTTGACAAACAGTGTGATGACAAATGGTATATGTTTACTGTAAAATTAGTAGGAAGTTGAGTTATAGTGTACTTTTCTGTAGACAAACAGCTCTCCTTTGGCTGAACATTGACAACCAAGTACGTAAGTACGTAAGCAGAGTGCTGTAAACGTGTAACGCCACTTTAC
The DNA here is from genome assembly GCA_016165875.1 of Acanthopleura granulata. Lineage (NCBI taxonomy): Eukaryota > Metazoa > Mollusca > Polyplacophora > Chitonida > Chitonidae > Acanthopleura > Acanthopleura granulata. The sequence goes on from JABBOT010000017.1 coordinate 1,023,589, forward strand.
GTGTATCCAGCCAAAGAGCTTTAAACGTACACCTGACGCGTGTGCAGTCGAAGCGCTGTAAATGTACATCATGTTACGTGTGTGCAGCCAAGGCACTGTAAATGTAAATCACCTTACCCGTAAGCAGCAAAATCCCCATAAAAGAGCAACACCATACATGTATATCCAGCCAAAGCGCTGCAATAGCACATCATCATCGATTAAACACCAGCGTGTTTTAAAGTTACTGCTAAAAATAATTATCTCTGTTTGTGTGATATGTTAGTACTGTAATTCTAAAGCAGGCACTTGAATTTCTACAGAAAAATTTGTTGTCATGCACCTGTTTTTGTAACATATTTTATCTGTTGTAAAATACCGAAAACAATTGTGTGTGTATGTGTGCAGTGTGTCTGTGAGTGAGTGTGCCTGTGTGCGTGTACATATTTATGTATGTGTGTGCACTATATAAGGTAATCTTTATGAAGACGTGCTTCCGCATCCAGGTTATTGTATAGAAATGACTACAGAGGCGACTACTCTTTCAGATCAGATAAACTTAGGTGCCAAACACATAAAAATCTAACAGCTCATCAATTAAAACTAACTAACAACTCCCTAACCCTGTATGTTTTGTTCAAAACACTCGATCCTTAAAAAAGCATCGTACATGGAATGCTTTAACTGTAAAACCTTTTCGTGTATTAAAACGATGGTTTACCTGTTGCTCTGCTAGTGTTTATTCTATTTCCAAAAACTTGGCATCGGTTTTGCACTTATTTTAATGTTACGGCATGGATTTATCTGATGAGCTGACAAATGAAGTCTGGTTCTTCTAGAGCAACCTTTTCCAGAATAAATGCGCTCAAATCCAAACGCATACAACCTTTGTGGCATTTATATGAACACAATGGCTACGGGATGATGAATATGATGTGAAATAAATATTTTGACCTCATATTGTATAGGCCAAGTGCCTACGTTGATATCATCAGATCCATGTAACAGCTGTATTTCAAGTTAGTCCGGAAGCAATGCACAACAGTACAAAAAGTGGGCTTCCTCTCTGGTAAAAAGTAAACAGTTTATTACCCAATAAACATTTGAAGTGACCAACTCTAGCGCGCTAAACACCTTAGCCACGGAGGATCCTAAATTTATGTAGGTTGTTAAGAAAAATGTGCATAGAGTAAGGGCTAAACTGCTAGACAAAACCATCGACATGTTATGGACCGATGCCAAATTTCTTAACTGTCTATAGGAGTGTTTTTGAAATGTTCACCTGTTGGTTGTCGCGTGTACTTTCCTCCATACCGAGGAATAAAACAAAAAAAATTACATATTAAATTAGATCGCTTTTGATAACATTTCTGTGCATGTGCTCAGGCAAATTGGAATTATTACAAGAATGCAAAATTAGCATAAAAGTAGGATTTGTATCAGCGGAAAATTTTTGTTGATTAGTGTTTTACGACATACTTCACGATTTCTACTAAGTTGGTGAACATTTTGGTCTGAGGACAGCGAGTAGACCACGACCATTCGTAGGTTACTGGTAGACCTTCCCACGTACGAACGGAGAAGAAGCCAGCTGAAGCTGGTTTAGAGCGTCCAGCGACCGCATTAGTGATAGGCTCATCGGTCATTGCTTTACGATCTAGGACGCTAACGATTTCGGCCACGGAGGTTCCTACTTGAATACAGAAGATGACATCATCAAGGCATTCAGCGAGAAGTCTTCTTGTAATACAGAAAAATGTAACTAAACTTAATGTGTAGATTTTCTTCTGTTTGTAGGTATATCTTTAAGGTTGAGATTTCGTTCCAGCCACAAGGATGAGAAAGCAACCAATGAATCAACGTATTATGTGGTGCAACCTGGTGGCCTTGTGCTGAACAACATTTTAGCCGAATTCCCCGATGACGGCATTGTTAATAGGCTGTTGTCTTGTGATCAAAGGTTATTGGCTTTCAATCCGTCGGACACACAAGGCTCGCGTACATTGCGTCTTCTTGCGCCAGTGCGAGTTCATGCCGCTAAACTGCTGTCGCCGTTTGAACAACATGCAGAAAACACCAGACGTGACACCCCGCCCATTTTATACGGACACCGGGCTGACCAGCCCTGTTTCCTTGTTCTATCTTCTAAGTGCCGGGCGTCAAGTGAGTTAGCAACAACTACCATTTTAAATCTTTGGTATGGCCTATCCCGGGATTGATCCCGGATCTCGTAACCCCTCGGTAGGACGCACTAGGCCACCAAGATGTTGCGGAAATTTGTAGATTCACCCGCTTTCACTCTTTGTTGGATTTTGAAGACAATGCACCATCGACAACCTCAGTATGGTGTGCATAGCTCTCGATCGAAATGTGAGTAAAGCCCCTCAGTCACTGAACAAGACCAGTGGTTTACTTCGCCCACTCTTGTTTACTCGCCAATAAATCTGACGTCTGACACCGTGTTAGTGACAAATTCCTCAGCATATCTTATTAACGATAAAACCAAACCAATGTCGGTTCCACGTGAAATTAGTATTTTGAACGATCTACTCCGCAGGTACTGAGAGTCTGAGTACCGTTATATATGAAGGGTAAACTTCTTAAGGGTGGCGTTCAACATCAATCAAATAAACAAATTAACTGTCGTGTATATACTCCATGCTGATATATGACGATTTTCCAGCATTTTATCATTAGTAAAAGTACCGTGTGACTAGAAATGAATAAAAATTTTATTCACTTATTTAATTTCACACACATACATTTCATGTGAGCATACATATAGATACTAAGTTAGTCTGGCCAACCTTGGCAAGGTTATTTTCGGCGAGGAAAAAGAGACCACAAGTCCACAAAGGGGCCATAACTTATACATTAGTTCACCTCAGTCTTCGTTTTATGTTCTTGATTTATCTGGCCTCTGTATGCATTCGCGCGGAGCGGGTGTGTAAGCGAGTGTATATCGGTGGCAGTGGGGTGAAATAATGAAATGAATGACGCGGTGAGTGCAGCTTCCCGCCGGCGTCTCGAGCATTGATCCTATAGGGTGATCTACCGTGGGCTTTTAGCGAGAGGAAATCCTACAAAACATCACCCCGAGCCACAGCAATAATTTGGCTCGAAACCTAGTTCTCTATACGTAGTTGGCCGCCTCGGAAGACCAACCACTTCCGATTGCTTGCCACACGTGGACGACTCCAGTTCTCAACGCGATCCGCGTTTCGTGCTCACTTCGACATTATCCTGCGGATAATTCGGAGCCCGACACAAGGGCTTACCAAGCACATCACCGGTTGGCTAGCCGCCCAGGGCTACATTATCTTATGGGCCCGGAATGTCGATTACGGCCCACAGTAAAACTGATGTGCTTATGAAATGATGTCTATGTATGCAGCAAACATTGCATTCTGATCTATTGTTACTGAAGGACAGAATTATTATTATTAAGAATAATATTAATTTATTTTTATGGCCGTGATCTAGTCGTTAAAGGTGCTCGCATACGAGTCACTACAAGACGTGCGAGATGCGGGTGAAAACCACACCATGTACAGTAGATTTGCTCTACACTCTTATGATGTCCGTCAGTTTTATGGGTGGACGAAACCGGGGCTCTCGAGGAGCAGACCGTTTAACATATTTTGAGCTGACATGAAAAACAGAGCAGATTGATTGATATTTTAAAAAATTACTATCAAATTATACATGTCATGCATATGAAGCATCACTCTAATGTACACGTAGATATAGCATGGGTGATTATATCAGTACCCCCCCACGGTCTTATCCATATTTCCCCCGACCTCTGCCCGGTTTCCTCCTACCATAATGTTGGCCGCCGTCGCATAAGTGAAATATTCTTGAGTACGGCGTCAAGCACCAATCAAATAAATAAGTAATTTTATCCATATTAATTAAAGAATCTGTTTTGTGTGCAAAATATATCTTTATTAAACATAAATAAATTCCATGGATATAGCATCGTTCTTTTATATCCAGGACCAAGTCATTAATACAGACGTGGCAGCGCTCTTAAGCGCGCATCAGCGCACGTGTGTATGTGAACAAACAAAAATGCCTGTGATAAAGTGTTGCAGAAGTTAGCGACAGCCCATGAGTCCTTGTATACCTCTATTTCGTGCGTGTGTATTTTTCTCAGTTTTCGATGCCATGCTATGTTCAAAAGCACTTAAGCCTTTTTTAGATGACAACAACATTCACATAAAATGCACAATTTGTAGAAGTGTTCGCCAGAATGCTTTTCAGGTTTGTCTTTCATGCTGCTATAAGAAAGTTCGGTCATTTGCACTCGACACATGTATTTCGCTTATCCCGAGAGTGCAACACGAAATGGGCATACTAGTGGAGTGTGACTGATACATGCCATACACACAGATCGAGAAACAATACTATACACATGTATATCACACCATTCAAATCTTTGTAATAAGTTTACTGAGGTATCGATTAATACAACGTTACACCTTGGTGTTCCCGTGAGTAACAGCTGCAGTGTTTTAAAATGTCAACTGGATTGAGTAAAGTTTATATTTGTGTTATATCTTACAACGCGACATTTCACACTCGGCACCTAGATCGACCTGCATGTTGAGAAGGACATTTGCTTTGGTTTCCCCAAGATTAGTTTAAAATAGATCATAATTGTTATCTTTACGTGTATTTTATGAACATTACACATATCAAGCGTTCAGCGCGGTGGTTTTAAGCAATGCCCATAGTGATGAAAATAAACTGGGATGTTCTTTCTACTGTTGTAAGACCGACGGTGTGTAAGGATGAAGTCCAAGAACGAGGCGGGATGCTGGGTGGATGGACTAACTAAATTCTGACGCATCCTTTCTTGTCGTGACACTACCGTACTTGCAAACTACCTGAGTATCTTATGACCATATACACACCAAAAAGTGTCACGTACACCAGGAAAGGACATATATCTTCGTACCTCAATGTTTATTATGTCATCACCATCTGCGTTTAATTACGACATCGTCATATGATGAGGCCATAACAAAATGCTAAAATATCTAGGGCACATTGGTTTCGTTTATAGGAATAACACTTCTCCGCATGGAAATTATCAGTGGAACAACTGGATTTTATCTTTCTCAAATTCTTTCAAGCTGCTCGGTGGATTATCTCTTCCATTGCTAGAAGGCAGTTCATTTGGATTGCTTGAAGTTAACACATTTGTGCATTAGTGGCCATGTTACAGTAGTAGAGCAAAGCCGAATTACATATGAATATCTGAGCACTTGAATTTGTCGTTACATTCTGGTGACCAGAACAAACCCAATACCAGGAATACCTTCCTCGTTGGAGTACTGTTTGTAATTTCTGCTGCAAGAGAAAAACGGTTGTGGCACAAAACGTCATAGGTTATTCCTGTGCTCGGAGCAAATGCCCTCAAAGAAATCTTCTATTAAATCTGCTACTTGAGAGATGACGGATTAGTTTCCCAAGCTCTAATGTCTTAAGTTTTTCCTGGTAACGCATTAATCTGTTCCTGATAACGAATTAATCCTTAATTAAGAATGATTTAATGCGTTAGATCCTCAGTTAACGGGTTTAACGGAAAATATTTTTGAGGTTGGATCGCCTCGATGAATATAGTGAACAGAACAGCCTGTACATGCACACCTACTCGTGTAAGCTGACAAGTAAATATAATATATCCCTGATTTTTACTTTTTTTATTATCGGTTACATCTTCTGATAACATATTAATATAACCTGCATCAACTCCTTTCAGAGGCTGGTATCATACAAAAGCATGCAATCTAAATCGAGTAGTTCAGTTTGATTTATTCAAGTTTGTGGATTTGTTCTCTTTCGCTGTTTGTGCCGCCTTGGTGTCGAGGGCACCCCTGTTAGCCCTTGTGCAGTCTAACGTTCATTGAAGAGAATTTCGGCGTGGGCATTTGCGTGTTACACATCGGAAAGGTAGTCAGTAACTTGTCAAAGTTCCGTGGTTTATATCTAATGCACTGGACGTACCCATAAAACTGATCAGTCATCCTACATTAAGTGAAGTATACTTCCAAAAACATAGTTTCTGAATCTGACATGTCAGTATTCACCTGTTCGTGCTTGCGCATGTGTTACATATGTATGCGAATGCACACTGAAAAAAGATCAACCCGACGACTGGACACAGTGATTCTCTATGAAGACCATAGTTGTTCTCTCTAAAAATAGCTTTGTTGAAAGACTACTTCATGTATTACATACATACTATAAGTTTACTCAAAGAATCCGGTATCTGATTGATCACATCCAAAAGGAAATACAGCTACCCAATAATGTTTCGCATTATGTCGTCCATTTCAAAGTGTTGTTAAACTGCATTTTTTTTTATATATATAGGTGTATCTCATCTAACTTTGAATTACGCAGTTGCAAAAACAAATTGATGCAGACTTTTTCGCGGGAAAAATCCCTTGAGCATCAGTCAAATGTTCAAACTATGAAGCAAATTTACACGTCAAATAGTATGTAATTCACTGTAAAAAAGCCTTTGTTGTTGACGTGTAAGAATTATGGTAAGTATTTGTACACAGTTATCGTAACCCATGTAGATTTTCTCCATTCGTCTTTGTAAGGTGAGCCTTCTTTTCCAGTAGGCCTTGCTTAGTAACTGATCACCTCGGTGGCTTTGTAGTTTGATCGCTCGCTTCGAGATCGGAAAATCCGGGAGCAACCCTGGGTCTCAGGAGCAGCAGGACTGGTCCTCATGGTGTATAATGTGACTGGGTTGGATATCATGTCTGGTGTCTTATGCATGATGTTCAAGTTGAAGCAGCACTTTGGCGGCATAGACTCGCCCTGCTACAAGAACACACAGAATATATGTAAATTCTCAGGTCTCCTCGTTGTCATATAAGTGAAAAATGGTTGAATACGATGTAAAACTCAAGCATACATAATTTTGTAAACTACACCAAAACATTGTGTAGTTTCTGTATATACATTTCCTATGTCATAGGCCTACCTGACACACTGACCTGCATAGGGCCTCTGTCTCACCACAGAACCCTGGCAATAAATCTGAATAAAAACACACATGCGAACGTTGTATCCTCCCAAAATTCAGTAATCACTGCGACGGCAGACTGTTGAAAAATGTGCAGACAGTTCCTAAATGCTATTACATCCTTGCGCTCAAGCCCCAGTTTCCTTTTTTTTTTTCTAAGGTTAAAATCGAGTGAGTGCTATAATGACTGTTTAGCAAATCAAGACTATCCAATTATCTTGTCCGCAAGCATTTTCCATGAATCGGATTGCTTCATTTCCGCGGCATAGACGACAGGAAGGAAAATGGAGGTTCACGTGATAGCGCCCCCGGGCGGAGAAGGGGAGGTCATCGTGTGTCTTTATGTGCTCAGTGGAGGAGGCCGGTAAAGGTGCCTCCTTCACTACCATCTGAAGAGGAGGTAATTCCAGCCCATATATTTGCTGCCACCAATGGAGACTCCAAAAAAAAGCTCAAGTCAATGGATGTATATTGACAATCCCTGGCTATAGAAGTCCTTACTCGTGGGGAGGAGTTGCACAGCCGTGTGCCCGGTATCCGCTACATTAACCGTAATTTTGAAAGATTTCACTAAATGCTCCATCGGCCTCCAGGCATTTATCGAAATTGTGGGAAATTAGTTTATATCAGGGTCTCATTTTATTTTTACTTGTTTTGCTTTTAGTATTTTCGTCTACACAGCAAAAAGAAAGGCAATGATTTCGTTGATAGAGAGGAGGCATTAGATGCAAACAAAGTTAGAAAGTCTCATTACAGAGGGATAAAAACAAACATGTCCCGTGGTTCTGGGGAAACTTGTAGTTTGGAAAAGAGTTTGAGCGTTAGGTCGCTTCTACTGAGTTCTCAAATTCGGCCATACAATGTAGGGAATCGCTGGATATTCACTGTTTCTCTCTATTCTTTATCCAGTTTGGCTCTAGAGGCGAGTCCACAAACTTCAAATGTCAGTAATGTATGACAACCAACTGCAACCCAATATTTCACTTCCCAGTACGCCATTCCTTGAATGTTGCAAGCATAAAATAGTCAAGCTTTTACGCTTAACAGCCTGGTAACAATTTTGTATTAAATCAATTAAGAGCCATCAGACAGCAAGAGCCAGATTTGTAGTGTGATTACTTAAGTGTGAAGGCAAGAAAATGGTGACCTGTAGGTTTTAAATCTCAAGGTATGCTAAACCCTTTCCTAATGGAAGGCCAAGTATATCCCCTTTTGCGGTTAGTACAAGAAGAGAGACTAAGTTCTTGAACCGATTCCAAACACTAATCCGACGCACAGTGTAGGTCAGAATTTAAAACCACAAGAGAATGCTTAGATCCTGCAGGGTAAACTGGAGATTGAACTGTTGATACATTTGCTTTCCGATATCATTTATCAGCCATACATAGTTCCAATGCTAAAAAAAAATTTCTTAGAACTACGAATAAAAGACCCGGTAGCAAGACGTGTTCATCTGCAAATATGTGCAATTTTACTTGAACCATTCCAATACTTTGTACAAACTCCGTGTTGAGGACACATTTAAAATCACAGGTTATTGACCTGGCAACAAGCCAGGCTCATGTTTTTACTGTGAAATATTTATATTTTTGTTTATTTGATTTTATTTATTTGATTGGTGTTTTACGCCATACTCAAGATTATTTCACTTATACGACCGCGGCCAGCATTATGGTGAGAGGAAACCGGGCAGAGCTCGGTGACACCCATGAACATCCGCAGGTTGCGGGCAGACCTTCCCACGTAAGAAGCCAACATGAGGTGGACTTGAGCTCACTGCGACCACGTTGGGAGAGTCTTCTGGGTTATTACGCTGCGTTATCGAGCTAACCGACGGAGCCACGGAGGCCCTAATGGCCGCAATATCATCGTGTGAAATAATATGGGAACCACACACTGATCACGCGTTTCTCATATTACGGGTGTTTTACCACTAAAGCGACTGCAGTGGGTCGGAGGGGTCGGCTGTGTGGTCACCCGTTCCCGTTCCTAAGAAAAGCAATGTTAAATCAGTTGTTTTCCGACCGATTCTGATATATTTTAAAGCCAAATTCAGTGAGAAAATGGTAGTGAAATATGTCTGAGGTTATATCTCAAGGTGCCAACCGGGAGGGCACAATGCATGGCCTTCGATTGTAAGGGGGGTCGTAATGCACGGTAAAGGAGTGTCTCGCCTTTTATATTGAAGAGCATAGGGCGCGGATGATATGACATTTGATGTGCCGTTTCTCTAAAATATAGTATACCACTGCCTCGTAAGTATTCCAGATCAGCAGGCCATTTCTACAGTTATCAAGCACGTTATAAAATTTGCCTATGCGCGTTTAAGTCTGTGTGGATTCCTATTTTGAAATAAATTTGGTATATTTTTGTTGCCTTTCTTCAACAGGAAACTAGTTGATAGATCACATGCGCGTAAAAACTGAAATGGGGACTAAAAAAGCCAAGCATTTTAACCGAAGCTACTTCATCCATTCATTTATGTGGTTGAGTTTAACGCTACACATACACAGGAAGTTTATCACTTATATGATAGATGCCATTGTTACAGACCAAGGAAACTGAAGTGCCCGTTGTAATCCACCTACCATTGGCAAGTGACTGGCGAAAGTTTTCACCTGCGGCGCATTTCATTATGCGCACCTTATTGGTGAGAGGAAAATGAGCACTAGCGAAAATGAGCACCGACATGTAATCACATGAGTGTCTTCGTCCCCCATTGGGTACGACTGCCCACAAGCAATGGCAGAATGGGTTTAAAACGTCTGTTATATTCAAACTGTCAAATTTTCCGTATTTCTAGACAGCAACCTGCGGATGGTCGTGGGTTTCCCTCGGACTCTCCCATCATAATGTTGGCCGCCATCGTGTAAGTGAAATATTACTGAATACGGCGTAAAACACTAATGAAATAAATAAATAAAAGAAATCCTACGTAAGGAAAAATGGCACATAGTTTGTCACAAACAATTCAAGTATTGTATTTAAAAAAGTTCAACTTCTCACACAGTCAACCATTTCGTATAGCACTGTTTACGACAAGGATGTACAATTTTAAAAGATATACAGTCTAATAATGGATTTCTACAGAGTAATTCTTCCAAAGCATTTTCCCTAATTTAACACTTCTAAAAACTGACTATCTTTATATATAAAGTAAATAAATTAATTACCAACGAAACTATGTGTCCATTAAACGAGGAAGGCGATGAGGGACGTGTCATTTCCCGCTGTTCAACAAACATAACAGAGTTTGAATGGATACTCTCGCTGGTTTATCCCTCGCCTTGAGTGGTGATGTGAAAGGGACATAATGTCGGGGAGAGCCAGAAAATAAAAAAACCCACAGGACAAAATGGATAAAGGCTTTTTTCTGTCGATTTGTACATAACGAATTTCGCGACTTGTACGGTGATAATTCGCCAGTTGTTTAAAGCAGGGCGAGATTCCGTGCACGGATGCTGTAAATAACGATCGAGGTTTAGTAGGGAAGTTAGCCTTTTATTGGAGAAAAAGACAGAAATTAATCAAATTCTCTTAAGTAAAACAGATTGGGGGGGAGGGGGGCTGCCGCAGTGTGCGGACGAGCGTTTTCCAGCCCTTTAGTGTCTAGGTTGATCCCGGGCCTGATTCTACCCCGTCGTTCAAAATCATCCTCGGTCATTTCAGCATCAGATAATCTCGTTATGTCTCCGGTGACTTTTTCCCTTCTAACACAAATCGATTATGTATTGTGAGTTTGGAGGACAGGGTGCTTGCAGGAACACAGATGCAGTATTTGTTTGGAATCCCACTTTGCCAAGAAGCCGCAGTCGCTGGTCTCGTTGCCGTGATTGTACAAATCTGCGGGTAACACCAACATAAACCCTTCGCCACATATGAACAAATATCTATGCATTGAGAGACTGCCAAAATCTGGATAGAGACAAATGGTTTCTTGATAAAGACGGATGAGGTGTTCTCCCTCAGCTGACCCTGTAATCATTTAACGTAGCCTTGTCCACGTCTGCGGAAGGGCTGGTCAGAAATATTTACTGTAGAGTTCGACTGAGAACCCGTATAATTTCCTCCGCTAGTCCACATACGGATGCGTTCATATATCATCACATACATAACGTCAATGTTGCTTTATATCACCTGTAATGCATAGTTGTCTTTTACAATTACTTTCACTTAAAGGCAAAGAATGTGTAAAAATGAAGCAGTCATCAGCAGAAATCACTGATAAGTAATTATAATCACGCCAGTGAGGTAAATGCTATTCTATTCACGTCACGCAGCCTCTACAGTTTTGAATAAAATTCCTTCAACTGCATCATTGCAATGTTCCCATATACGTTTAAAATGACATCTGACGTAAGGACTAGACAAAAAAGTCACTGCGACAGTATAGAAGGGAAAAAAAACCCCCTAATGACACTAATATTGGACCATTCACCTGATTGAAAACCCGAACAATGAAACACGCGTTAGCTCTGCAGTGCACTACAAATTCTTATTTCAAGTTGGGTCACTTTGAATAACGCACAATGTCCCAGCGCCATATTTAGCAAAGTTAGCGCTAAATTCGTTGTTTGAATCTTGCCAGGCTAATCTTGGGTTGACGCTGTATTTGTTGGTCGAAATTTAGGGCAAACTCTACTCTCCGTCCAGATGTTCACGACAAGGCCCCTTTTCTGAGATAAATGGCGGGTAATAAATGAATAGCCCACATGTTGCCACATGCCACAGGGAGATCTGGCTGGATATCTGGTGATCCATTTCCGGGCTGCAGTATAAAATACTACAAGCAGTTGTGGTTGGCTAATATTTACAGAGACACAGATGATGTCGCTTCCTATACTGGACCTGTAATGTTCCATACGACTTACATAAATTGTCAGAAAAGCTCGTGTTTTTACCACACTAAGTGTGGTATTTTCTACCACGATTTTACCACTACTGTCGCTTTATAAAACACCAATAAAGCACGTGATCTGTCAGGACGTTACTGTCATCATCTCTCTAGATGTCACGGTTATTATCTCTTTGGATATTACTGCCAACAATGCCGTTATTTTACAGTAATAATCCCTAACAGTTGGTTCCTATCCTTTATACCCGTAGTTTTACGGGAAGTTTTATAACACTGTGCCTCGTTAGTTGATTGACTGATTGGTTCTTTTCCTGTTTTTTTCACCAGATTATATAATTAAATAGTTTTAACGTGTCGGCTGATTTTCAGAAGAGTGGCATTTAGAACAATATTGGCGGTAGACAGTAGCTGTAGTTGTATTTAATCATCTTGAAAAATACACGGACATATATTTGCCTATTTGGGGTGTACTATATACAGTACGTGGCACTATACGATGGTACGTGGATAAGAAGCGATGACTACATGGCCATGGTTTGTACCACCGTACAATCGCTTTGTATCATCGTCTTATCCATTCGTACCATCGAGTGACCGTTTTTTGCCATTGTTCACTTCCTTTGTGCATTCGTGTCATCGCTTCAAGTCATCGCCCTACATCTCCATACAATCGACCTCTTGAGTGGTCTTAACCAACTCCAGGTGATTTAGCGTGACCCTTAGCATTTGTTTCGGTGATCTCTCCTTGTACCAGATCATATAATGCACTCAAGATAAAGACTACAGATTAAAACCAGAACAGCGGCGGGAATGTGGTAGAGCAGCTACGACAGCCGGGGTAGTCGGCAAATGATCAGAAGTAATTCAGTTACGTTACACTGACACCGGTCATCTAGTACATCTTCTGAACATTTTCCTCTCATCATAACCATCAAACCAAGGAAGTGGGACTATTGCCAGTTTCGAAGGGTAAGACAAGTGTGATGTCGTGCTCCGTTTTCTAGACGTCATCTTTTTTGTCGTATACACATGGGTCTAGGCACGTTCCACACCCACCGTCTGTCTGGCACGGGATTGTATGTAATATGACCCTTAACATTATTGTATACTTCCATTTAATGCCCAGTAACACATTTTTGTTGCTCATCGAATTTGGCCAGCTGTGCGGGTTCTCATATACTGGATCGGACTTCACCACTTCTCTGGCTCTGTCGATTTAGCTATGGAGGTATGTAAAAAATTAAAATCGAATCAGCTAATAGCTTAACACAAGAGACAAAAAAAACCCCAATTCTTCATAATCACACCTCATTCAAGTGAAACAGCGCCAGGGACCGAGAAACAAGTGACGAGTTAACACGATTTTTTAAAGAGTAAGCTGCATTATCGCGACTTCTCCGAAGTTTTCCAATGCAAATTCTGTACATTGATATATTTTTTCATCAAAAACACAACTTAAGAAAATACGTCGTTATGGGCAAAATGATGTTGTTGAAAACTGAGAATGTGACTCGAAGTAAATGTTGCTGATGCGATTCAAATGTGGGATTGGACACCTGACATACATTGTAAGGACATCTATCAGTTACTCAATCACGTATTTGTAAACTAGCTACACCCACAAGGGTCAAAGACGCGATGGTCTTCTGGTATTTCAAAGGGAAAGACCACTAAGGATTTGGTGGTCAATACAAACAGACCATTGAAAACTGTCTCTAAAAATACATTTATCAATTTTCTTTTCATTGAATTAAAAATTTTGTTGGTTGTAAGGTGGGTTCTGTAGGCCATGTTGATGAAGTGGCTCGTCAAAGGCTTCACAAAACTTTATATTCTCCTTCATGGTCCACTCTAAATGAAGTTCTTGAGAACCGTGCTCCTGTAATGTACGTGTGCTTGTGTACGAAAGAGGTAGTATGACATTAAAGTTCTGATTTAGCGCGAGGGAAAAGTCGACATGAAGTCATTGGTGACACAAATTATCAAAATCTACATAAAACCCACCGCGTTTGATTTGGTGAAAAAAATATACAGAAACTCAGTGACGACAACCTCAGATATATTAATAGCCTTTTCCTCAGCATATCATAATTTTTGGACTTTCTGTCCCTTTAATTAAGCAGAAGAAAGCAGTTATTGTAACCTTATCCTCATAAAGATATTCTTACTTATTTCATTATATGGCCGATTTGAAAGCAAAAATATTTATTTTTCTGTAGCACTTGAGACATTCTATTGGTAGAGACAATCACTGCTCCAGATACTCGACTTCGCCTCTAATGAAGGAGAAAAACAGTTTAACATTTTTAGGAAAACCTGGAGAATGGTACTTTTCCAAATTCTCCGATAGAATACACTCTTAGGTTAAATGGTGCTGAAAGGGTATAAATTTACTAAAAACACCGTGTTTATCCAAGGGTGTATTCAGTGAGCTAAAAGCGTGTTACTATCATATATAGGCAAAATGGAGCAGGAATCCCTCAGGATTATAAACTTTAGGGTGTAAATTTTTTAAACTGATTTCAAAATTGTGTGAATGATTCTGCTGTTGGTATCGGACTATATCCCGTGTTGTCTTTCTGATAGCTTAGGCTACATGCATTCCCTTTAATTAGAACCAGATTTGATGGCATTTCTTTCCTACTCCAGCCAATGTTATCATTTCTGCATTTCTTTGTGTGTCAAACTATTCATGTATTCATGTATGTATATGGTTTTCCCTACCCGTATTACATGTATTCTTCCATACATACACTGGTGTGATATAATAACGCCTCATAACATTGTACAGTGTTGGCTTTCTGTCGCTTGGTATCAAACAGGGGTTGCTCTTGCATTAAAAGGGTGCTCTATGGCGATGAACATCCATACCACACCTTGAAAGAGACAACAGCATATTTTTGGAGTCAAAAGGGTGCTTATCTGTCGTTAAAAGGATATTAACTGCCACGAAACACACTGTCGACACCCTAACATATTCCAAGCATAGTTTTCAGTGTCACACAGGGGTCAGGCTAATTCTGAAAGGGTGTTTATTTAAATGGCACCGTTTCGGCATCTTAGAAAATGCTGAGGTTAGCTGTTGGATTACAAAGCTGTGTATACCCAGGTTTTGAGCAGTGAAACAAACCTGTAACCACATTGGTAATATAGGCTACATTGTGGAGTTTAAATTTAGACCACCCAGCCACTGGGGAATCCAAACACTATTAGAGCTGTTATTTAAATCCCGTTATATATGATAATATATGATCAGAATTATTTTTCCTATTTATCTTCTGTCTCTTATGGCAATGTGATTAGCCTCACATGTAAGATATATTTTGTCCTGTTTGACCATCTGTTTGGTTTAATTATTGAAATGATACCAAAAACTTGAGATCCTATATAGACCTATATTAACCAAAATGGAGCTAAACTCTTGTGACTTTATATTCTCATAAATTTTGCCCCGATGTTAAGTAAATACACGCAGACATACCTATCTTTATAATATATAAGACAACAATTTTATAGCCGGCTTGGCCTACAGTTAAACTCTGTATTATAAAAATAACAAGAGTTGAAGCTAGCCAGCTTTGGAAGTTATTTGTCATAAAATACATGAGGCACATAACCGAGTGTTCTTGAGTATGCTGTTCTTCGTCACTGATTTCAGTGTAAGCCTGTTTAATGTCCAGTCATAAAGTCATTTCATCCACACCCGGCTTAAGCTCGTGCTGTGACGGCAGATGGCTACGTGCAATCTGCATGGGACCGATTCCCGTGTACATTTAGATTTGTATAGGCCTATATACACAGTGTATCATCAAGCAGTACGTAATGTGAAGTATCATTTCATATTTCAGTTTTGCAGCAGACGCCGATTTCATACTTATATATTCATGGTGATACTGGTAGTGGCCAAAACTATGGCAACATTGGCGACCTGTCCACTGATCACTGCTGATTGGAGAAAATAGATAAAATTATTCCTGCCATACTGCCATAGATCTATCCAATAAAACTGACGTCATGCTAGCTTACAACCGGGTGTAAGCAAGATTATGTATTAACGTATGGGACTCATGAATTCCTAGTTAAGGAAAATAGTATTTGAAACAAAGAAAAAAGAAAAGCTGTTTGAGCTTATGTTTGGAATTGTGAAAAAAAGCATGCAAACTATGCTGAAACTGATCAAGGAATAGACAAGGGGGATAACCAAATAAATCCTGATGAAATGTTCAGCCTTTGAAGACGACGTATACCGAATATCTGGTTACGCTACTCATTGTGAGTTTCTGAAAGCTTTATATTTGTTATCATTCCACTGAATAGATAGAGCTCTCTCAGTTTTAAACAAGATGACACCGTAGGTGTTTAAATATCTGAGCCTGACTGAAGGTTTCAAGTGTTGTTAAAGTTTCTTTCTCTATCATCAGTGATGGCGTATGGCTCCGTGAGGACAATGTCTTTGCGTTGCTGCTGTGTCTCATTTGTAAGAAAGAAACCTACATAAAGTTTAAACCTTTGACCTACACTGAAGAGCGGATCAATATTGATCTACTTTATGCTTGGCGACATACGATCTTCTGTTCAGTGTTTTATATTCAGTAAGTAGAATTTTAGATGCATGAACATGTTCTCACAATGGAGCGCACTAAGAGTCACAGTAATCCTAAACAGAGGAAAGCATGCAGAACCCTCAAGTCTCCCTGGCTTGACTGTACTTCTATAAATACACAAAAATCATATAAATATTAAACGGCTTTCAAGAAGTTGTTCTTGTCAAGTCCGTATTTCAACGATTATCGGATTTTCAGTTATTGAAGGATTGACACAGATGTGGACAATCTATTGCTTTCTGGCCTTAACATCTACTAGTCATAGTTTTTATACATCTCTCAAACCAATGATGTGAAATATGAACTCTTTATGGAGGCCCTACAGTTGATAAAGACTCAACAAACGTACGTAGTTTTTTGCTGCCTATTGTCTAATATTAGTTAACATTGCATCCATTATTATACACTTCTTTAAGAATTAGAAGAGAGTTACAGAACTAAAATTAAACAATGTAGACCTAATGATATTTTGCCCCCACAAGAAAATAACATTTTCCGTCTATGTTATACCGTTACTGGCAGTATGCACCTGGAAAAGCAAAGTGATCCCTCTCATGTCAACAGGACTTCAGTGATTGTGTTTTGTCAAATTTTTACCTACTTGTAGCTCGGTTTTGCGCTATATCACTCTCCTCTCTGTAATGTTTGTATTTTTAGGATATTCAAATAATACATTCCAACTGAAAATATATAACCACAGTGAAATGTAATTTCATAAAATCGACACCAAGGTCTCCATTGTGATCATAATTAATATAACTGTCCTTCATTTAGATATAATCTAGCTATGTTTACCAGCTACATATGGTTGCTAAATTTGTAAATCTTCTGAGAGTTAAAATATATGTGTGATAATTTCCTTTCGCAGGTCATTAGGCCATAGTTGTGCTGGGGACAAGTGTCTTAAATCTGTTGCAAAAGAATTTCCGTTTTTAAAATTAAGTAAGAACTTTTTTGTTGTACATGTAGTTTCCATGATTAATTATACAAATTACTCAGTGGAAGTTGAGATACTGAGGACTGAGAACTGACCATGGGACAGAATGTAGAACCGCAGATGAGATTGCTTATCATTTAAATGGGCAAGCAGGATAATCTTCTTCATTGGCCTTATGTTGTTAACATTCTGAATGGTACGTAAATCAATTTAAATTGAAATGTACACACTTTCTAAACGGTGTTAATGCCTGCTAGTTTGCAACTTTTCTGAAAGACGTCAATTCATAAATTTTTGAAAGGTATTAATTTGCACCTTTTTCAGAAGGTGTTATTTTGTAACATTTTGGAAAGCTGTCTATTCATACCTTTTCTAAATGTGTTTAACCACACCGTTTTCAAGGGGTTTTTTTCTACACCTTTTCCCAGGGGTGTTAATTCGCACTCTTTCCTAAACGGTGTTCTTTACACCCTTTCCTAGGGAGCTAATTCACACCCTTTCTTAGGGTTTAAACTTACACGTAATAAGGTGGACAAGATATTTGCAACCGAGATAAACCACTGACCTTTGGCAAGTTACTTACGATGTTTTCCAGGTATGAGGTACAGAATGCACACCATATTAGTGAAGGAAAAGCAGTCTTCAACGAACATCAGGTCGTGTAACTGTCACAAGAGTGTCGATAGGGGAATCCCCAAATTCCCTGTCTATGCCCAGAGATCTGTTTCACGAAACTTTCGTAATCGTCTAAGGCCTGTTTGTCGGCTAAGATCAAATTTGGGCGACTTAATTGATAAAGCCGTTTCACAAAAGTAATGGACGTCATATCGAAAAGACAACAACGGATGTACTTTGGTGGATTGTGAGCTTTAATGTGTTGAAGGAAGCTGATATATTTCTATTTTTCTCCAATCAAGAAACAAACTTTTAAATATTGGATATGTAACACTTTTAAAGCTGCCTTCCTCCTAGCAACCGAAAGTCATCACTAAGGAGTTCAGACTAACTTTCGAAATCTAAGAGAAAAAGCTTTAGCCAATAGCCAGATATTTTCTTTGTAAAACGGGCTAAACAGAATTGCAAGCCGGCTGCACGAGTGAGCCGTCCAAGCTTAGCTTTTAGAATTTTTGTGAAACAGACGCCTGGACTCACCCCTCACACCGAACACCGAAAAAGAAGCACTCGGACTCTGAGGTAGGACCTTGTTCATTATGATGAATAAACATCATTGCTTCATTGCTTACCATACGTTTTTAGCTTGCCTGACTGTGCATGTCCAAGTTGTATCGACGTGTTTTTTACTCATTCCTTCTTCTATACGCCCGCCGCAATTAGGCGGGGTGTACCATGGTATAGAATATTTGTCCACCCGTTTGTTCGCCTATCTGCTTGTCCGGGATATATCTAAAATAATTGTTTTTCATGCGCAGTTTCAACTTTTTTGTGTGGGTATATAAGATGCAGCGTTGACGATGTTTAGCGACTTACATTTGTACATCTAGCATATATAGAGGTGTGACCGTCGTGTCATACCTACGACTCCAGCTACGTCCCATGTATACAGAGATGCAGATGTGGTAATGTATCGCGAGCCACATTTGTCCATTTTTGCCTTTGTTATATTCAGTAGTTGGTCATTTTTCTTATATATGCTATACAAATAGATATTACTTCTACTGTTTTGCACTTGTATTTATGATTTGTGCTGTATGTACATCATAGAAGTGTTTATGTATCGGGACTTACATTCGTCCATTTACGTGGTAATTTTTGGCTTAGAGTGAACCGTCCCACAAAATTAAGCTATGATGAGTGAAAAGGCCATCAAAAGCTGTATCTGAAAATACCTGTACTCAATGTTTTAGATTTTTTTTTGGCAGCCTTTACGGCTGCCAAATCTTAGAATTGTATGGCGGATTTTATAGGCCATATTGATGATGTGGTTCATCAGTGACGTCACGCAAACATTTCTGTGGTCCTAAAGCAAAAGTTTGTTATAATGTTACATAAGCGTTTTCGTACATCGGCAAACAAGAGTACTCTTCACAAGAACTTTATTCAGCGCAAAGGTGTAAAGCTTTACCTAAAGATTTACAAAGAGCTGGAGAATCACATTATCAATATGGTCCATAAAACCCACCATGCATATGAAATATTTGATTGGGTGAAAAAAAAGGTGAGTGGAGGTATTTTCAGATACATTTTTTCATGGTCTTTTCACTCAACATAACTTCATTTTTGTGTGGTGGATCCCTTTAATATACGACAATGGTCAACTTTGTGATTGTACAAAACAGGGCTGCAGCGCGTAAAGCACAGACCTTCGGCAAATTAGTGGTGAACTTGACATCGTGTGACATCAAAGTACTGACACAATGTTAGTCTTTGACGACCCTTATAGACTGCGGAAACTGACATCATGAGCGTCCTCGAGCGCTTATTGTCAGAATGTCCCACTAAAGACTATGGCAACGGGGTAATCCAACAAACCCATGCCCAATGCCGCCTTTGAGCCAGCACCTCGACTGTTGTAGCGGTCGAAATATAGGCAGACACCTTTATCGACCTTTCACAACCAGCCCACCACCCGTTTCCTCCGTATGAGACATAAAAGGTATGCATTTAGTCCGTAAGACAGAGTTTTTGTCCAGTTTTACAAAGTCTGCTGCACCTTGTCTTTTTCACACTTGGCCTTTTCAATGAGCATTGATTAATCATATTTCACAGCATATTGTGTTGTTGTACTAAATATATTTTTTATATTGTAGTAAAGTATACCATATGTTTTTGTAAAGAATTCACTACATTTTGTATTGTAGTAAAGTATACAAAGATCTATTTAATCGGACTCAAATCTTGCACAATACACATCAAAATTATTCGTAGAACAAAATATGAAACAACAAGGAAGATTGCAGAGAGACAGAAGGTGCCTCTTTAATTTGGATTTGAAAAATAAAAGGAACACAGATCATGTGTTACTTCATTCCACTCCCACAATCCATACTGACTATAGTAAAGTGTTTGAATATACACTGTTAGAAAAGTTCGTGTTTTTCCCACACAAACTCCGGTATTTCTATGAGAATTTTACCACTACAAATTCTAATGGTAAAACACCCGTAATAGGTGAAAAACGAGATGTATAGGGAGTTCACATATTATTTCAAACGATGACACCGCCATTATTACCGTTATTTTAGAGCGAATAAAAAGCTGATAACTTGTTGCCAAGCCTGTATACACCGGTAATTTAACCACAAATTTTATAACGGTGTAGACGCATTCACGGAAGAAAATCAAAATGGAATCAACTAATGACAGAGAAATCCAATATCTGATAATCACAGCACTTTAATACAAAGGGTAGCCAGCATCAGCTGGGAACAGGCAGCGTATTACTGTCGATTCGACGAGTGTTCAACCGTGCACTAATACTCATCTCCCGAAATCAACATGACAAATTGGTCATTGTCCTCTACGAACTACTGAGTAAAACCCAGTGTTGGTAAACATGTTTACTTGGTACAAGTCTGGGTAGAATGCCGACGCTGTGCCTGTCATCTAGGTGTTATTGTCTTCGTATTTCACTACAGAATGGTACAACTAACAGGTTAAATCATTTGCACGGAAGAAAAATACAAATTTAGGTCGTGAACTACGTCCTCTTTTGTAATTAAGAAATAGAATCAGCCCTCATCACCATACAACTCACAATGTCATTCTTAATCATATCTTTAACGGCAGCATGGGAGTATTCCCAATCAGAAAAGGCCTGAATCAGATGTTTAACCTCCTGTATGGGTCGTCTTATAAGACTTGAAATAATTGACTTCATTTTAGGATAATCAAGAACAATTCCAAGTGTTTGGCCACTCAGTGGATCTTTTAATAGGACTTCCAATGGATGAACGCCTCACTGGGTCGTTGAATAAGACTTCAAGTCATCGGTTTCCTCTTTTTGAACAATTAATGATGACTTTAATGATATTTATTTATTTATTCGATTGGTGTTTTACGCCATGTCCAATAATATTTCACTTGTACGACAGCGGCCAGCATTGTGGTGGAAGGAAACTGGGCACCCTTCGGGAGAAATCCACGACCCTGCTGCTGCCACGAGGCTGCTGCCTGACCTTCCCACGTTAGTTGGGAGAGGTAGCCAGTGTAAGACTTTAATTGATCGGCCTCGTTCCTAGATCGTTAAATAATCTCCAAGTCTTTGACTTCTTCCTGGATCGCCAAGCACGATCTCAAGTGATAGTCCGCCCTTTTCGGACCGGTAGGCTACAACTGCTTGGCCTCTTTTTCTATTGTTTAACATTACTCGGACCCTCAAACAATTTATTCGTTCTTTTTCCATCATTAGTGCATTTTACTCCATAGCAAACATTTGCCCTCTTTATTTATCTCTCTACTGAGGATTTAATATTACGGATCCAATCAACAATCTCACACTTTCCTATTAAACTACCTCATTTGCGTTTTGCATTTTGCTTATGTACACGAAAATACGGCAGTCAGGAGGAAAGGACGTGGCTTTGGTTTAAAGTATTTTAAAAGCCATTTAAAAGCAAACCTTGCATGCTTCAAAGAGGCCTTTTCTTTTGTGAGCATCGTAATCATCCTGGGTACTCACCTGTGTAAAAAGCATTTCTACCTGCACCGGCACTGGTGAATCTGCCTTTGATCCCGCCGCTTTGATATGACTAACGCAGTGGCCTGTCTATTCCACCACCACAAGTCAGTTCGAGAGAGAAGGAGAGCCAGGCGATGTTTACCTACACATCGTTAACGGCGAGTGAAGTCTGTAACAGCCCAGGCCATACCCCTGCATGATTATTGATACAGTCGTCATTAATACAAACAATCAATGCAGGTAATGATCGTGGTTAATTACGGGCGTTAATCAGTTGCTCTCATTGTCCGTGTTTACCATTCGCAACAGTAGTCCTTAACGGACCGCCAGTCTTAATTACAGAGCCCCAGTGGTATTCAATCTAAAATGCAGTGTTTGTACAAGCCGATAAATCAACGGTTAATCGTGTCTGACCACATCCTTTGTTAAACAGGTGTTATCTAAGTGGCCTTGGACTAATGTTGAGCAATTGTGCACATAATTCCTACAGTCCACTTACTCGATAAGGCAACAGAAAGGCATGAGTCTTTCACAATGATATAGACCTGTTTATCGAAGCTTTCGCTGGAGCCTAACGACTTTTGAGGATATACAACGATGTTACGGTAGTGCATTCAATGTCATACTGATGCAGGATGTTCGAGTAAAATTAGACGAAGTGGAATACCGAAGTGAAGAAATAGGGAAGAAGCCAGCTGATTTCTTTAGTAATAATCCACTTATTCTGACCCACTGACACGTTTATTCATTATTTACAGTTTTTATTCATTTCCTTTATCCTCCCCTTTACTAATGCAACCTTTCGTCACTGTGTCCATCATTTCCTCCACTTGCTTAACATTTAAAAAGAAATGTATGCAAAACGTACGTGATGATATGATAAGGATATGAAAGGACTCAACCAAGTAATTGTGCCATGAATCTGTATTTGAATGCAATTGCTCACTGTTTCACTGATATGTTTATTCTTTAAAGAGTTTAACTATTATTTATTTATTTGTTTGTTGGCTTGTTTGTTTGTTTATATATTTATTTGTTTTATCTTTTCCTTAGACAACCATTCTTTCCACTGTCCATCATTTCATACACCTGTTCGCCCATTCCTCCACGCGCTGTGACTATCAGCGGCATGACCAGTGGGTCGAGGGTTCGAATCCGGCTTTCGGTGACTCGGTTGCCGTGTAAGTTAAGAGGTTTGTTAGTTACATACCGAAGCTATGAGTTGTTACTCCGGGAACTCCAGTTTTCCCTGCACATATAACTGACCCTAAGTGGTCATTTCATCATTTTGCCGTTAAACAAGAGTCAATTAATCAGCCACGCATGTGTTTCTGTATTCATCCATCCATCACTTCACCCTTTCATTTACTCACTCATTCATATCCACCCATCACTATACTCATTCACTCACTTATCTATCTCCTCCCTCATCTGTTCATTCGTAAATTCATTCAATCATTAATTTGTTCATTTATTCAATGATGGAGCGATGTCTCTATGAAAGGATACAACCCTGTCCCAACTGAGGCAATTATTCCCTAATTTCTCCCTTCAGAGCCTGATAGACTGCTATTGGTTTTTACGAGGCTGTCTGAAGTGAAGAGGAATACAAATGAGTGCTTTGTACTGGAGCCGTTTTATCCCCATAGCAATCTGGCTGGCATTCCGCGCAAAGACACTGGTTTAATACTGGCTTCCATGCATCTGAAACCTCACAAACGCCTACAGCTGAATGTCGGGGATGATCACAACTTTACAACCACCATAAAGTAACGAACTTTTATTTCAAAAGATGAGCTGTTTTTCACTTGTACCGCACGCTAGGGCACTGTGGTTGTCTTGGTCCAAGTCCTTCATGAGCAGTGAAACCTGAACCTGCTTATGAGCTGACGCCTATTGAAATGCTCGCACAGGCACGCAAATTTTCTGATCTCGCCTGAGAAGTTTGGATACAAATACTTACCTAAAGAGGTCAGACCAAGTTTAGTATTATCCTTTTCTTTTAAGATTGCTTGACTATGTCAATAAAATTATCACCACCTTTGTTTTCGTCGAAGTTTTATTTGTACGTTTGTGTTCTTGTCTATCTGTAACAAGATTTGGCGTTCAGGGTTGAGTAGTTAGAGACAAAAACAAAACTCGTCGGCTCCGTGTCGGCATAATATGACTGTGTGTGGTGTCATGTCTGGTGTCTTTGGCACGATATTCCAGTAGTGGCAGCGCTTTGGCGTTATGAACATGTTCTACCACAAAAGGCACAGCTTAGATACACACACGGATGACCCCTCCTGGTCATCTGACGGAAACCTTGCTAAAAACGACGTAAAATTTCAAGCATTCATACATACATATTATCTCGAGCCATGACTTACTTATAAGTGCAGAGTACTCTCCCTTTGTATTGGGGGATTTATACATGTAGCTATGACGGACGTTTGCGCAGCCCTCTCTTCAATTTTTGTACATTTACAGTCCCTTGGGGACATTGCACTCACACCATTTAATTCCCACTTGATTAGTAATCTTCCCTATAGCATCCTTGTCATCCTTTCATGTTTTCCGTTAACTTTGGCTTGCTTAGTGGATATTTCATTTTGAAGTTTGTTGCGCAAAATTCGAATACATACAACAAATTTTGACCACTGAGGAGTTGCAGAGCGAAGTCGCCGCCGGAATATGTGCCCTAAGAGAGCAGCGCTTCATGCGACTGAAAAAATATACACAAAGATTTCAGTGGATGCCCTTGTGTAGACAAACGCATAACTAGGCCGAACTACATGCAGTAGTCTTTTCAGTCCAGTGTCCTATACTCAAGCAAAACGAAAGAAAACCGTGGATATCGTGAAGGTGTTCTCGTAAGACACCTAATTAGAATCTCTTATTAGTGACTTTATCATCGATTCTATACTTATCTATTTTTACATAGGCTTAACGTTATCTTCGGCCTATGCTTAATGACAACGTTGTGTTCATGCAGCATTTTGATCAAACGTTGTTTATATACCTCCCTGAGCTGAAAGCCATGCCGATTTTTCCTGACTGAACTTCCAATCGAATCATAGTGTTCTGACTAAGTGACAAAAAATACCAGGACTGCACATGTAATGTATCATATATTTAAACACTAGACCACATTTACCTAGTTATTACTATTATTCCAAGTGTGTAATAGAGATACCAAGATTCAATTGGCCGATAAGCCATAAGTATTGCGGGTATGCGGTAAATTTGCACCAGCAACAGTTAGTGTCGAACGCCGAATTTCGGTGGTTTCGCCCTTGCCTTGAAATGGCTCATGTCAATGCACAGCAGAAATTACAGTCTATCACCAGTCTGAAGCGAGAGGAAACCCCTACGCCCGTCTTGAGTGCTGGTAAGAAGGACCGGGTTGAGAGTGTCCGCCAAGACGCATGCCGATATCCAATGCCAACGTACTGAGAACGTTAAAGCTGAGTAAGGGTGAGATTAAAAAAGACCGCCTAACGTCTGGGTTCTCGATGTTGACCACGCGCCGACAAGAATCGTCTCTCGCTGGAACCTCATAAAGTAATTGTTTTGAAATCCAAGAAATCCGGCTAAATGGTCACTTAATCTTGGATGTCATCAGATATCAGACAAATTTCACTTGATGTAGAGGAGGTTATAGGGCAGTCAGCTAAGGTCTTTTGTCCGAACTTGTCCACCGTTAGTCAATGGGCTGTGAAAGACATGGCCGATACAGAGGGTATAATGCATGGCCAAGTAGTTTTGTAGGTAATCTTTGAAGATAAGTGCCAAACGATACCAGTCAACAAAGGCCACTCTCCGCGCTGCAAAGAAAATGTAAGCTAGTACGGATTATATGGCAATTATCTGTTTAAGGCAAATAATTAGTGGGGACATGGAGTAACTCATTGAGTAAGGATATCACTAGCCACACAATATCAGGTACAGGGCTGGATGGGGAATTTCCATTGATCTTGATGGTAATATGGAGTGAATGGCCGCTGTAAGGTACATTCAGCGCTATTAATTCCCTGAAGACCTTCTTGGCGGTGACCTATCCAGCAGGGTATTCCTGTTTTTTTCCACGGATAGAACTACCGATAAACCTGACTGCCACCACGTAACCGAAAAATTTATCAGTCTTTTTCTTAAGAGGGACAAAAAGGAAAAGAAAAACACATGATTTACTAATAAATACTCGTAAAGATGTATTCCGTTTTTGATCAGAGTTGTTTTTATTCGCCACGTCGTAAAGACCAAGCCCCAATATTTTATGACTGGCTCTATCTTCATTTATCTACAACCGGTGACAGCAAAAGTAAACAAAGCGCCGATAAGCACCTCAAATCTACTAATTGTGAAAATGGTGTCTTTGGTAAATTAATGATACGCCGATGTAAATTCTTATGTTAATGAAAACAAAACGTACCGTTAATCACCTTGGTACAGCTTACTTTGATGTACCCTGTTCAAAACAGAAAATCGATCACGTATCGCTGGCGTGAACATTGACTCTACAGAATGAACCACAAATCACATGGCACTATGGAATTGTCATTCACAGCGAGAGATTGGATGAATATCAAATGAAATTGTTCATGCTATAGAAAAGTATATTTCCTGATGTTTGCTGCCAGCTTGTATGGACCAAGAACGCTAATACATGAGGAGGAAAGTAAATCCCTCACATGGACTAGACGATAAGAAATGCCCTGTAACACTCTCGAAAAACTCAGTAGCCAGTTTGCTGAACAGTTATAAAGCCCGGACGTTCAAAAATTAGATTGTCGGAAATAACTGGTCATGGTACATTTAAGGTATGCAATCCCATGTATAAAACATTTCTTTTTACGCAACTTGCTTATTCACAAATATTTTGTTAAGCCATTTTTGATTGGTTATTACTCTTACAATATCTTGAAAATAAAGATATGTTACTTTTAAACTCATAAAATTACACTGCATTGCATATCTCTGGCTCAGATCACCGGGCAGGATCTCGAATATATTTATTGTAGTGTTAACGGCATCACGGCCGGGCTATAAAGAAATTCTGCGCGAAATAACCTAATGGCGTCATATCATTTATATGAAATCAACATATATTTTTAAAACTCTCTGTAAATACAGTAAGATCCTTTGGTTCATATCGACTTCTTCTAATTATACATACTGACTGTCAGAACTCTGTCGGCGGAGTAGGTGGGTTATTTTTTCTCTACTTAAATTAAGCGGCTTTTTTGTTGTGACTGATATATAACCATATCCTGCGAGGAATTCAATATACTTTACTAATACGTCCATGTGTTGGTAAAAAGCCATTTTTCTCCGGCGACAACCATTTTTCCCACATACAAAGGTTCTGCAGGCAACCTGACCCTACCTGGCATGACTCTTTGAAAGATAAGTATAGGAGTAGGACTGTTGCAATTTGGGGCTTTCAAAACACCCGAGGGTGCCGCTCGAAAACACTGCTTCTGTTTGCAGATCATTTTGGCATGTACAGATCGCTGACCTCATGTTGTGAGACTGCTGTGCAAAAAGTCAACGTGATCATAAATCACTAGCTCCATTTTGTGAAGAGACATAGAGAGAAGATATTGCATAAGGGCGTCGCCAGGAATGTAAAATGTCTCCTCATGCACCGGGGCCACTTGATCAGTACCATATACAATCTAAGTTTCGGCACCGCGAAATATTTTGCTTTTGCACTTGGGACAGGATCATGACAACTTCTTATGTTGACAGTAGTTCTCGTTCCGTAAGGATATCCACCAGGTATCTAGAAATGACAGCAATCAATAAGTACATTTAGATGGTTTCTAAATCAGGAAGATGGTAGGTGTTGAAGAAATCAGTGACGAAAGAATTAGACAGATGGAAAAAATGGAGGATTGGTATGTTAGCTACTTCTCTCCAATCAACTGAATTTGAGGCCTAAATACTTCTCGATATGGGAAATATAGAGAGTGTTATCAAATACACAGCGGATCTTCTCTTCTTTCCTGACTGTGCCATAGACGACTCACTGGAGAAGCTACATACAAATACACATGTTATGCGGATTCAAGTACACAAGAAGTCACACGGGGATGACTGTTTGCTCAGTGTGCCGGTATACATCAAAATTGACTGATGACAGCTTCCTCACTGACGCCTTCAGATGGCCATGACATGTACCAAATAATGCTTCCGACCAGTTCGTAAACGACGTGAATCAAATGCGTACATTTTGGGTCGTTTTTTATTTGTGATCTTCCTGTGTCCAGGCAACAACAATTAGAAGGTTTTCGCGGACATTAATTACAGGGCCCCACTTCGATTAAATGTACATGCGGTTTACTAAATCCTAGCTCTATATCCCGGGATTAATTTTCTATACGCCAGAAATAATAGCGGGAGAAGAATCGTCTGTGTTATTGCTGTATGGAATTTAGTTTTGCCGCTAAATTTCAAAAGTATATAGCGTCATGTGTACCGTAGTGTACGTAGGCCACAGACAAGACATTGTGCTCGGACGTTCTAGAGGAGCTGAAAACAATTTATACTTTACCAAAGGATCCCTTGCAGGTAGATGGGAAATCACCCTCCTGAGGTACAGGACTGAGGTGTAACTGTTTCGTGCAGAGAAAGGGAACAGCCCTACCCAATCCTTAAGTACAATTACTGTGTAACATATTTGTGAAAAATATGGAGTGGTGTGATTGCTACTTTTGCTTCTATCAGAAGGCAAAGTAAGGTCAAAAGCAGATTTTGCTATTTTAGAGCGTTCTACTGAGGGAATTCCCTTCATCATAAAAATATGATTACGTGAACCAAAATCATTAGTTCGTATTTGATTTCAAAATGGAGAGTTCTAATATACTGTAAAGTAATGTTCGTTCACCCAATCATAATTTTGTCAATCGAAAAAAAAAAAAATGAAACGGTAACTCAAGTGGTTAAAAATCCCTATGTCACAAAAATTACGAAGATCGACTCCTGTCTCACTTTTTTCAGTAATATTTGATCAGGAGAGAATGATTAAACCAGGCAAGATATAAGTCTCAATTGTTTTCATTTTGCAAAGCTCCTTGATATATTTGCAACCACATTGAATATGCATGGATGATATATAGTACATACTTCCAATGAAAACTCAATGCAGCCCAAAATGTCTCAGGGCTATTCACGTCATCAATCCGTTTCAACGAGCCACACATTATTTGTCAGCATGTCGAAAAGTTACATCGTGGAGAAAAGCACATATACATTTGCCATGTCAGCTATAAACAAATGCCCGAGTTCTTGTCATTCGTAGCAAAATTTGTTTTAAACCTTTTTTCCTTTCTGTTTTCTTACACAGGTAAAAGGAAGAGGATTTAGTGGACAAGTAATTGTATTAAATAGACAGGGTGCTCACTCATGATTAGTAATGAATACTTTTTTTTGCTGGCCTATTGCGCGAGAGGACTTGTTATATATCAATTTCAATCGGGGAAGCCCTTGAGGCATTCAGTTGCAGATGTGTCACTGTGAGCTTGTCTGCGATTGACCTTGGCGACAGCGTAACGATTTCCCGTCTTGTTTTTTTTCTAGTCACGGATATCTGCATTTGGAACCTAGAAATTCGGTGATTTCGCCGTTACTGCCAAATGTGTCATTTCACTACCCATCAGAAGTTATAGCTTATCTCTATTTGTAATCTCCGGACAACCCCAGAGCACACGTTGGGTGCCGTGAAGACGGTCCTGGTTGAAAACTGTCCACCAAGGGGCATGGTAATAAACAATGGCAGCGCGCTCATAACATTAGAGCTCAGTAAAAGTGAGATTAAAATAGACGGACAAACGTCTGTGTTTTGGAAGTTGACCAGGCGCCGACAAGAGCCGTCTCCCATATGAGCGCCATCAGATAAATGTTGTGAATCCAAAACTACTTTCCGGCTAAATGGTCACCTAAACATCAGGCAAATTTCACATGATGTATCGGAGACTCTAGGTCGGTCAGCCAAAGCCATATGTCCCAAAGTCCAGCGTTAAGTCACTGGCGGTCAAAGAGAACGGTGATACAGATGGTGTCATAATTGGTCAGTTATAGTTATTCTTAGTAAGTGATGTCATAGATTTAGAGAAGGGCATTTTCCACGTCACAATAAAGACAGCCTGCCAAAGGGCATAACTGCGTAATTATCTGTTTAAGACGAGGATTTTCCTTTGAGCGAGATGTAGTTCGTACCTGGGTATTGAAAGTATTGCATTCTGTGCAGACTAATTTTCCATTAGCAATATGCCGTATGAGTCACTCTGACACAAATGTCGTTAACTTGCCAACGGTGTAGATAACTGACTGTTATCGAATAAAGTAAACAATAGTTAGTGAATTATTGATGCTAAGATCCTGAAATGAATGACTTAATTTATTTATATTTTTAACATAATTTATTTTATTAGATACTGTAGCAGTAGGCAGACAGTGCTCCCTAAATCAGACGAACTGAACTTTGAAATGCACTAGTGTTCTTTGCGATACAAAGTGATTAACAGTACAGCACGCCGTTGATTTGTCACCAGCACCGCGACCATGGCGAATACCAGGCGAAATTATCCATGCTACAAAAAAAAAAACCCTCCGTAATGTCTTTGTCAGTTTTTATAGATCCAAAATGCTTCTTCATGGGTAGAGAAAGAAAGAACAGATTGGGTTTTTAAAAAGAACAGATTTATATAGTACAGGGGGCCTAGTAGGTTCGGTCTGTTATCACGCTAGCGCAACGCAATGACCTAGTAGCCTCCCACCAATGCGGTAGATGTGAGTCCAACTCATGCTGGCTTCCTCTCCGGCTGTACGAGGAAAGGTCTGTCAACAACCTGGGCTCCCCCGGATTGCACGGTTTCCTTCCACCATATCGCTGGCCGCCGCCGTATAAGTGAAATATTCTTGAGCATGACGTAAAACACCAAACAGAAAAGTAAACAAATACATAGTTCATTCACGCAAAACAGAGCAGCCTTGAACTATTTATAACAGTCAGCCTATGACAGTCTAGACATGTAGAATTGAAATTATCCGAGCTGACAATCATTCAAGATCAAAATTCAGTGAGGCCGATAGAAAAAAAAATAGTTCAAATTATGTGGATATTCAGAGAGGTTTCTAAAATATTTCAGCATTTCGTTATTGTTAGGCAAAAATTTTATCCCACCCTACACATTTACAGCGCACTGGAAATGTGTAGTGTGGGATAAAATCTTAGCGGCCCATCCCCTACCGGAAAATGAAATTCAAGACAAGGCGGACATTATCTCCAAAAGTTCGATTCAAAAGTTTAAACGGCTAGACCACAGTTGAAAGACGGCTTACCGGTGCTAATTTGGCATTTTTACATTCCGGATGACTTAAGGAATCGGCTCATACCAAGTGTATTGTAGGGTTCGCCTCTCATTTCCTGACCGTATCATAGACGACTTACTGGAAGCGCTCCCTGTCCAAATATAAATGATTGCTCGTCGCGGATTCAAAAACACTGGAGGTGGCGCTGGGAGGACTCGTGCTCAGTATGTCTGTAAACAGTCATATTGACTGATGACGGCTTCATCGCTGATGGCATCGGATCGCCTTTGAATGAACCAAGTAAAGATCCTGTGGCATGAGAATGCTGTGAAGTCTTACACAACCACCGTGTCATCGTTAATAGAATCCTCTAAACAATACAGTAAAATGTTGCTAAAGTGTGTCACTGGAAAATGTGAATGCTTTGTCCATATCTGTTTTATTAGTTAAGCGCGTGCTTTGTCTTCCTTTTTTTTTGTTTGTTTGTTTTTTCATAATGAATGGGATATAGAGTAATATCAATGAACTCTTGATGCGGGTAATTTGTGCCATTGTGTCGTGAAAGCCACCAGGGCTGTAGGCCCGATTGAGTTGGTGATTATTTGGGTGATTGATAAACTACCTTCGTCAACAAAGGTTCCATCGATTTTACTCTTGGGCCAGTCGTGTTTTCTGATGTTAGTGGTAATTCACTGGAACTGGGAGAAAAAACCATTGAGGTAAAAAACAGCTTCTATATTTCCATAACAAACATGACTGCAAATGATTTTTGCCGTAACAGAGATGCTGGAGGAAAACTCTTTAAAAGTTTCGGGTGATCTGATACTAACCCATTTGCCCATATCGTTGCATGTATTTGGGGTTTATTTTTGACATCCAAAATCTTCTGGTTCAAATTCATTTGGATGTAAGAAAGACAATAATTAGTTGTCAGATTTGTAGTAAGATGTAGTAAGATTTAATTTGCATTTGTATAAGAATATCGTTCAACACACACACACAATAATTAGTACATACTATTCAGACAGTACAATGAATATGTCGGAAGGAATAAAAGTTGCTGGAAAAGTTTGTGAACACAGTATACAAGGAAACACGCACCTGTGAAATCTTCAGTTCATTTATGTGCTATCACAGAATACCAGATGAATGAAAAGGTTTGCCATTGTCATGGACGTCAACCCATAGCTCCGTTTATTACATTAAGTTGGTGGATTTATCTGGATAAAAAGAGATTATTGAATGCTCATCGAGCCGTTCTGTAAATACAGGACCAAACACATAATAGCTCCAAAACAAAACTGTGTGTGAAACAAGGAACAACTCCTAAGAGATATAAAAGGCTTGATTATTTCTGTCAAATTCAGTGCTTCATGCTCTGAGTTTTTACCTCTTCTCTGTTCTTGTGGAGAGAGTACTATCAACCTGTACAATTTGTATAAGATGGGAATCATTGTCGTAAATGTTGGATCAATTTTCATTCGTAATCTTCCTCTGTGCGTGTAATTAAAATTCCTACATCTCCATCTACCTTAATTAAAACGTTCAGCTTCGATTACATGTATATAAGGTTTAATAAATCCAAGGTTTATGCCCCGGGATTAATTTTCATAAGGCGAATGAAATGGCGGGTGAAGATTACCTCGGTAATAATGTAAATCACTTTTCTCATGGCCGAAACATGGCTGAAAGTAAAGATAAACCTAGGGGAATGGCCGACTATGTTATTCTTGTATGGATCAATAACAGTACATTAGCTTTGCAGGAGAATTTCAGGAGTACATAGCGTCACGTGTGTGATGGGGTATGTACGTCACAGCCAACACATTGTGATAGGACACAATAATAATAATAAAAATAATTTGTACTTCAGTTATCTCCTTTTTCGAGCCAGGGACAACTGCATCTCATTGGGTCTGTAATTAATTAATCCAAGTGAGTTATAGGAAGAAATTGTCCGATAATTCAGATATCGGTGGTAGTGTTACGAGTAAAAGGTAACCGCTTGACCAGTAGGAGTCAGTTCGGAACTCATGATTTTGGTGATTGTACCCATGCCGCCAAACGGTCCGTGTTAATACCCTATGGAAATTTCAGTTTATCTCCACTGTCAAGTAAGACAACACATTTCTACATTTTCAGACTGACCGGGTTGAGAACTGTCCGCCAAATTCATGCTGATGTCCACTGGCAGACCACTCCGAAGGTTGAAGGTCAGTAAGACTGAGAATAAAATAGACGACGTAAAATGTGGGTTCCTGGTGTCCACTAGGGGAGCGCCAACTGGTAATTGTTTTGAAGTTCGAGACTCAATTCCATCTGAATGATTGACTAAAGTAGGTCTTCACGAAACATCAGACAAATTTCACTTGATTTGCCGAAGACTGTAGGTTAGTCAGCCAAGGTCGATCAGTCCAACTAGCCAGCCTTAGTGTGTACGTTGTGCAGCGTAAGGCCGATACAGAAGGTGCAACGTTTAGTTAGTTAAGTTTCCTCCTAGAAGGTAATTGCCAAGCGATACCTTATTTCGAAAGACCTTTTCTATTCAAGGAAAATTATACACTACTGGGCTTTATTGCGTAATTTTCTGTTTAAGAGAAAGAAGCTTTCAAACCGAGATGTACACAGTAAGTAGATGTGCACAGTATATTTTTCAACTACTGAACGATGACTTTGTTTAATTGAGTAGCAACAACGAAATGATCTTCTGTGCTTGGTAAATAAATGTTCCCGCTATGTCGTATATTGCAGAATGAAATTCTTATGATAACGGTAGAAAAAGTGATGTACCGATGATCAGTTTGGTTCACCCTACATTTAAAATAAACGGCTCAGTATAAAAGTCCATGAAGTACGGATGGCGTGTCCTTTGCGGCTACAAATTGGCTCTAATTACACAGCACTGCACTGATTGGTCACCCGCGGCGTGAAACTAGTGGCAATATCAGCCGGTATTGTCCATGCTCGAAACTGGCGTCCTTGTGAGTTTTATACAGGCCCAAAATTACACTGCATTGTATATCCCTAATACAGTTAATCGGACAGAACATGACAGAAATGTGCTGTATTCTTGAATCAGAATTTTCTGATTCTGTCTTCAAAACATATTTCGCTTTATACCTCTAAAATGTCACAACATACATGTAAAAAGTTTGGCCTTTCAGATTACAGTGAAATACAGCGCATGTTCTACATCAAGTTTGCCAGAAAGGTTGGATAATATTATGTTTCTTTCTGGAAAATATTTTTCCTACCTCCTGAGGTCACATTGTGTCTGCAAAAAACAAAAAAGAAAGAAAGAAAGGATTCCATAAGGCGCAGCTCGAACGA
This sequence comes from Acanthopleura granulata, assembly GCA_016165875.1. Taxonomy (NCBI): domain Eukaryota; kingdom Metazoa; phylum Mollusca; class Polyplacophora; order Chitonida; family Chitonidae; genus Acanthopleura; species Acanthopleura granulata. The sequence goes on from JABBOT010000017.1 coordinate 1,058,281, forward strand.
CTACTCTGTCCGTCTATAACTTAAAATGTTATTTGATTCCAACTTCATTGCTGACGTTTTCAAGCCGCCATGACACGTACAACATCACGTGAGACCACTGTGAAATTTACTCCATCCACAGTATCAACGGAGAAAAAACATTAACACTCCGTTGGCAGTAAGGGGAGTTGTTGCAAAATAGTGTTGCTGGAAAATGTTAAACGTTGTCTCAATATCTGGGTTATTGTTTCGGTGCCAAGGAAAGTTTTCTCGAAACACATTTTGGCTCTCCAGGTGGCAACGCGTGTTACATACAGTTACAGCTACAAACTTCCCGACTTGTAGTCGGTATACGTTTACAATGTGTCGAGGTGGCCTACAGGCCTGGCAGCCCAGCTAGGAATCTGACTGATTAACGAGTGACGGATGAATGCATTTCACATCGGAGCAGCTGTAGTTTTGGACGGTAAAGTTTTCTGGTGCTGATGATAAAGAGGCATTGCATTTTTCACCCCAAACATTATTAATAAGGGATAAGAAGAAGACTAACATCGATAATCAAAAGTGCAAATTAACTTTATGCTGCTGACAATGAAAATTCACTTATCAGGTGAACATGCATCACGTGATCTGTGTTAACGTAGGAAACAATCTCGGTGGGACAAAACTTTTGGCGAGATTGTTTATAAAATCAGGGGATATCAGTTTGCAGGAGACGATCGGTTGTTAATGGTGAAAGTGATTGTTGTTCATTGACATGATGGCTCAACCCTGTGCATGGCTCACTTGTCGCTTGCAGCAATTAACTCTTCCAAATTATTTATTACAGAAGCTTAGCAGAAGTTTTCTCGATTTTGATATACATGCACCATATAAAAGACCACACAGAGCAGGGAGTTTTTTAGAATTTCAAGAAATGTAAATTATTGATGGTAACGTTTGAGGTTTTTCATAAACAAACGTCCTATGCTCAAGCCGGTTGGAAATTTCGTTGCTATTTGCTTCATCAGTATTGATAGGTAAAAATCTATCTTTAGTGAAGCAGAATCAGATGTGTGATATTACAACTCTAGACGTTTCTCCTGTACAACGTAACTAACACTCCAGGGGCACATGTAACAGCGGCGGGAATGATCAATGGCTTGTCCCGTTACAATCAATTTATTTCTTTATTTGATTGGTGTTTTATGCCGTTCTGAAGAATATTTCACTTATACGACGGCGGCAGGCATTATGCTGGGAAAAAAACCTGCGACCATCTGCGTGTTAGTGGCGGATTTTCCCATTTACCATCGGAGATGGGCTTGAACTCACAGCGATTGCATTGGTGCAGATGAAATAACTGAGACATTTGTATTGGTGCAGAGAAGATGATGTAAATTTTGCATTTGTTGGTCACCGGTTCCTCTTCAGGGTTACGACTTGAAGAAAATGTTTACAGAAATAGAGTTAAAAGCCAAATATGAGTTATAAGTTGCATCCTTTCATCAGTTGTAACATCGCTCTGTTCCACTAGCCCACCAGTCATTGGGTCTTGAAAGCCTGTCGTTTTTCTTTACTGATCTGCTCAGTAGTTCTGATGTTCCGCGTATGTCTGCTATTACCTCAACCAGACGTCATTAAGCAGATTTCAGATAAATAGAATCCAAAAAAAGGTTTCTATTCCCCCCGCCCTGCAATTGTCTACAGAAGTGTCGATGGTTTGATGAAGTGTGTAATGGCTGCCAGCGTTTGTTTGGAGAGTGTAAATGTGAGGTAATCACAACGAGGCTCTGTCGGACAGGTTAGTGTTAGTCTAGTCAGGGAAAGGAATGGCTCAAGACAGAGTTATTAAGGTGCTGTCAACTCGTCAGGCCACTTAAGCCTGGGAATTGTGTTAGTGTCCGGATATGTCAGACTGCCTGGAGCATCTCTCCCGGGAAACCTTAGGTTTTGTGAAAGCTAATCCAAACCCTGTCTTAACATCTAATTTAGGAAGGAGATTTTAAATCCTCTGTAACGACAGACAGGCTTCCCATCATCGGCCATGTATTCACTCAGTATTTAAAGGTTGTTTCGTGGCTTAATAATATACCGAGTTGGACACTATCCATTCATTGGATTGTGGCATAAAAATACCTCACCTTATGGAAGAATCGGTTTTCTTCCAAGACGAGAGTCACCGTGTTTTTCTTATACAGTGGCGGCACATACAGGGGGACACCTAACAGCGACCGGAATGATCAATGGCTTCCCCTGTTACAATCAATTTATTTCTTTACTCTCGTGCCGTTCTGAAGAATATTTCACCTATACAACGGCGGCAGGCATTATGCTGGGGAGAAAACCCACGACACAGCGATTGCATTGGTGCAGATGAAATGATTCAGACACTAGTACCAGTGCGCAGTAGGTATATATGCTGTAGATGTTGCATTTGTTGGTCAACGGTTCCTCATCAGGGTTACGGCTTCAAGAACATGTTTGCAGAAATAGAGGTCAAATCCAAGTATAAATTGCATCCTTTGATCAGTTGGAACATTTTTCTGTTCAACTAGCTCACCTGTCACTGGATCTTGTGTTAAACCATGTGGCTTTTTTTGACTGATCTCATCAGCGATTCTGGTGTTCCGTCTCTCTCTGGTATAGAGACAGTGCTTTTACCTCAAGCAGACGCCAATAATCAGATTTCAGACGATTGGACAATGAACTGTGGAAAACAGACCCTGCTGTTATTCGCTACAGAAGTGTCGATGGTTTAATAATGTGTGCCAGTGGCTGCCAGCGGTGGATTGGAGGGCGTATGTAAGAGTTAATCACAACGAGGCTCCGTCGGGGCATGACATGTTAGTGTGTGTCTAGCCAGGGAAAGGGATGTCTGAAGACAGAGTTATTGGGGTGCTGTCAACTCGTCAGATCACTTAAGCTTGGGAATTGTGTTAGTGTCTGGATATGGCAGACTGCCTAGAGCATCTCTCCCGGGAAACAATAGGGTTATATGAAAACTAAGCCAAACACGGTTTTAAGGTCTGTTTTATGAAACAGATTCTAAGGTTACACCGCACATCAGTTTGTCTTCTCCTCGGCAGCTCCTCTGCTGTTTTAGTCCTCTGTAATAACAGTTAGGCTTCCCATCACCGGCGATTTATTCACACAATATTTAACGGTTGTTTCGTTGGTGAATAATAATGCTGAGTTCGACAATCTCCATTGACTGGATATGGCATATAAATACCCTACCTCATGGGAGAAATGGTTATCTTCCAAGACGACGGTCACATATAGTGGAAGCGTTTCTATATGGGCCTCGGGTTGGAACACCTACTGGAAGAGATGGATATTAGTAAGGCTGTTCCTCGCCACGTTTTCCTTCGATTTAATAGATAGTATTCTTGATCTAGCTGTGTGTGAGGGATATAATAAGTGATCTATGTGTAAAATACCACTGCGATACGGTGTCAAAAAAGACATCCAAGTGAGCTGCCACATAGCTGGTTGTTCAATAAGAGTTGCCGCACTGAATCGTCTGCTTAATAATAGTTTAAATACTCACTCTTGTCTGTAAATCATTAAACCTTTTTAACTGTCGTCAAGTAATTTTGAGATAAAGGTACATAAGCCTACACCGCCAGATAATCGCCAGATATGAAAACTACACAATTTGTGTAATAAATCTAATATAATGAGTCACGCATTGTATATTCCCTATATGTATCTGCTCAGTTATTAGAATTCCACAGTTGAGAAATAGAGATAATGGAAACGCAGGTACTGTCACTTTGTACATCTTTGTCTCCATGGTATAGATATCTCCTCATCATGAGTTATTTTTGTTTCCAGAATCTTGACTATTTCGCCCATGCCCTCAAACGGTTCAAGTCTCGAGTCAAAAAAATATTATATGAATTGGATAAACTAAGGATTTTTCCCACTTTCCGCTGTAGACAACTCAGTGAACATTTTCAGTGCAGTTGAGAACACTCCGCCGAGACGCATGTTGGTACTCAGAAAATCAAAGGTTAATAATAGAAGGACTGACGTAATTGTTCTGGATGTTGACCACGCGGACAAGGACCGCCTCACAGGGAGAGAGAGCCATCAGGCTATTGTTCAGAAATTCAAGACATCAGCTAAATGGTCACCTAAACTGGGTCTTCGTGAAACATCAGACAAAGTTCATTTCATCTACTCGAAATTGTACGGCAGTCAGCTAAGGTCATTTGTCCCACTTGTCCAGGGAAGTGGTTTGATACAAACTTTTCCCCAATTTGTTGCATGTATTTGATTTTTTTTTTGACATCCAAAAAAATCTGGTTCAAATTCATTTCGACGTAAGAAAAACAGTATATATTTGTCAAATATTTGTTAGTCATAGTAGGATATAATTTTCATTTATATTAGCATATTGTTTAACACACACGCACAATAATTATAACATTATATTCAGACAATCCAATAAATCTGTCGGAACAAGTAAAAGTTGCTGGAAAAGTCTGTGAACCAATTATGAAAGGAAACAAGCACGTCGATCCCCAAATCGCTTGTGTTAGGTCTTCAGTGCATGTATGTGTTATTACAGAATACCAGGTTTGCCATTGGCATGGAGGTCAATCCACAGCTCCGTTTAATATATTAAGTTGGCACATGTATTTGGAGAACGGTAGATCGAGCTGTTCCGTAAATACATTGACATTCAGAACATAGTTACCATCCATATTCCTCCATTTTGTACAGTGAAAAGAAATGACAGGATCTTTCATTATAACATAAGATAACTGTAAAGCTGATCTGCAGAAACCCTCAGCATGATAACGATACACGAGTCTCACGAGTACACGATTTTCGAGATAACATAATACGTAAAAAAAATCAAGGTTTCATCATCAAGATCCCATGTGCGTCACAGTCAAGACATTGCGTATGGGCATTATAGAGGGTCTGAAAATAATTTATATTTTAATTATTTCGTTTTACTTGCCAGAAACATTTCCTTTCATTTGATCTGTTATTAATTATTCCAAATGAGTTATAGAAACACCGAGAAGAAATTGTCCGATAATTCTAACAAATACTGGGAGTAAAAGGTAACAGTTTTACCAGCAGGAGCCAGGTTCCAGCTAATGATTTTGGAGGTTTTGCCCATGTCGTCAAATGGTCCGCGTCAATACCCTATTGAAATTTCAATTTATCTCCAGACAGCCTCTTCCTACATCTTCGATATCGTAGAGACGAACCGGGTTGAGAACTGTCTGCTAAGACGCATGCTGATGTCCACTGGCAGCCCACTCCGAAGGTTAAAGACCAGTAAGAGTGAGAATAAAATAGACGAAGTGTGGGTTCCTGGTGTCCACGACCCGCGGAAAACCCTGCCTTTTGGGGGAGAGCCATCAGGTAATTGTTTTGAAATCCGAGACTAAATTCCTGCTAAATGATTGTCCAAATTTGTTCTTCATGAAACATCAGACAAATTTCACGTGATTTGTCCAAGACTGTACTTTTTAGGCTGTGTAGCGTAATTCTGATACAGAAGGTAGCGTCAATTGAAGTTATTCCTGGAAGGTAGGCCAAGTGATATCCTACTGCGAAAATCATTTTTCAAGCTATGCGAGGAAAATTATTTACTAGAGGGAATTAGTGCGTAATTTTTTAGTCAAGAGACAGAAGCCTTCAAACCGAGATGTACACACTAAGTAGATGTGCAAAGTATTACGATCTGTGCAGACCACTTGTGTATTAGCAATATACCGTCCATAAACCTCAAATGGCAAACCTCTTCAATAACTTGCCAACTGTGTGTTGTTTACGCCAAACAACTGACTGCCATTGTGAGAAGTATACAACATTACGGTAAGCATCAATGACTCAGCCTTTTACTAAAACAATTGTTTGCTAAGGAAGCAAGACGAAACCAAAAAAAGTTGGTGAATTATTGTCGCTAATGAATGTTGTTTTAATAAAGTTTCCCAAGCACTCGTCACCTGATATTGTAGTAAGCTGCTAGGGCTGCGTGTGTAACATAAGTATTTATGTCAATTTATAACATGAAATGATCAAGAAACTTACTTCCGCCACACCACAATGGCCTGGAAATACTTTGCAATGTTGTTCACCCATGTACTTATTATAATCCAAATATATAACATAAAAAGAGTGTGCTGTACTTATATGTTATTACATGTTACACTGGTAGACTATTCAGAACATTTACGTCACAACCGGTAAACAGCTACCTCCTAGCTCTCTGGTTGGTCGATCCCTGAAATCTTAAAAACACTCAGATCCACAGTCGGCATCGCAATAGTCCACACTTCGAACAAAGAACCAGTTCACACAAGTTTAAACAGGTTTTACTCAGAAGAGAAAATTTTATAACTTTTTTAATGAACAGTACCTCAGTGATGAGCTGCGTTTTACTTTAAGTTGACGTCAAGCGAGGGACATGCTCACTTCTAGAACCGAATCGGTGGAGTAAGCCCTTTATATATCTGTCCATTATTTTTATGGTAAGGGAATATGACATTTTATAGGGCATTCTCTACTTTCTTTGCCCTAATTTCCTTAGGTAATCATTCTTTATTTACTCAAACAAATTTATTTAAGTTTGCGGCAACAAAACTTAGACCTTCAGAAGCAAGGCAAATAGTGTTCAGATTTTTCATAAATGTTCACACGTTAGAAAAGACAATAGGGCCTGTGATATTCTGTTAGGTGTTCCGAAATAGATGTCATACATTTGTTTCTGAATCGAACATCACATCATACTCTGTTTACAAACTTAGAACGGTTATAATCTTGGTGGTCAATAAATATTTTGCTACGAGGTATTAAACCCGCTTCTTAATAATACACACAACTAGTCTAGGACAAGATCGATTTCGCATTGCATTCCAGAACACGTGTAGATCTATGAATATTGTAAAACAACTCACGTAAGAGCCATCTGTTGCATGATTGTATATGCAGTATCAGTCATTAAAATTCATATATTTCTGCCTGATTATATACGCTTAAAACTCTGATTATTGCCCCTGGTTTATACCATGTTTTTGTTCTGTAAACGATGAGAGAGTAGAGTGTCCAAGAATTGTGCTACCAAGCGAAAAATGGACAACAAGAAACATTGATATATTGATTACGTCATGGTCTGTTTATCGTATGTTCCTGTATAAATACGTCCATTTATTGGAAAAATGGTTCTTGTCTGCGGCGTGATGAATCGTTCTCCCACATTCGCTCCCGCGTCTACATATATCCATAGTGGCTCATGCCCTTGTCACTTCGTCATGCACACATTAATCATCTTAGTTCGAGAGCTTAAAATGTAAGACTGCTGAGGAGTCTCTTCTTTCTGCGGCGCCAATGACAATTCAAACGACCAAGCTGATGCCGTTTGCTTGGACAGATATATAGGGAATTTATTGCCTGCTGGTTACTGTGAGCGTAAAATATTTCACTAATCTCGAGGCCATTGAATTAGTACCGTGGAAGCTGAGTTTTCACCCCGGGAATTTTTCCGTTCGATATGCATGTAACAAAGGATGAGGAGAATTTCTTGGGCTGACGGTGGTACACTGTAGTTGTTTGTTCAATGATTTAAAATTATAAATGTTGACGGGGAAAAGAAAAAAAAACACTTGGGAAAAATAAAAACTGACATTATAAAGATGTCATATCATCGACTGGATTTGTTTTTTGATTTTGGAAGAATCTTGATAATCCGACCTCCAGAAGTAACATTGTGTCTGCAAAAAACAAAAAAGAAAAAGAAAGAAATTTCAGTGTCGTGGATCCCATAAGGTGCAGCTCGAACGACTACTCTGTCCGTGTGTAACTTATAATATTATTTGATTCCAAATTTATGGCGCCATGACACGTACAACATGGCGTGAGACCGCTGTGAAATTTACCCCATCCACGGTACCAACGGAGAAAAAACATTAACACTCCGCTGGCTGGAAAGGTTGGATAATATTATGTTTCTTTCTGGAAAGTATTTTTTCTAACAGCCACTACGACAGCCGAGAGTGACATCTGACTGTGCTCTGTCGCCAGTAGCATAAAACGCTGTGAGGGCTGTGGCGAAATTGCTCCTAGCGGGAAACACTGTTGTCATCTGATACTGCACTAAGTTGCTAGGATTGTGTGTGTAACGTAGGTATGTATGTCAGTATATAGCATGAAATGATCACTTGGAATTTCCTACCTCCTGAGGTCACATTGTGTCTGCAAAAAACAAAAAAGAAAGAAAGAAAGGATTCCATAAGGCGCAGCTCGAACGACTACTCTGTCCGTCTATAACTTAAAATGTTATTTGATTCCAACTTCATTGCTGACGTTTTCAAGCCGCCATGACACGTACAACATCACGTGAGACCACTGTGAAATTTACTCCATCCACAGTATCAACGGAGAAAAAACATTAACACTCCGTTGGCAGTAAGGGGAGTTGTTGCAAAATAGTGTTGCTGGAAAATGTTAAACGTTGTCTCAATATCTGGGTTATTGTTTCGGTGCCAAGGAAAGATTTCTCGAAACACATTTTGGCTCTCCAGGTGGCAACGCGTGTTACATACAGTTACAGCTACAAACTTCCCGACTTGTAGTCGGTATACGTTTACAATGTGTCGAGGTGGCCTACAGGCCTGGCAGCCCAGCTAGGAATCTGACTGATTAACGAGTGACGGATGAATGCATTTCACATCGGAGCAGCTGTAGTTTTGGACGGTAAAGTTTTCTGGTGCTGATGATAAAGAGGCATTGCATTTTTCACCCCAAACATTATTAATAAGGGATAAGAAGAAGACTAACATCGATAATCAAAAGTGCAAATTAACTTTATGCTGCTGACAATGAAAATTCACTTATCAGGTGAACATGCATCACGTGATCTGTGTTAACGTAGGAAACAATCTCGGTGGGACAAAACTTTTGGCGAGATTGTTTATAAAATCAGGGGATATCAGTTTGCAGGAGACGATCGGTTGTTAATGGTGAAAGTGATTGTTGTTCATTGACATGATGGCTCAACCCTGTGCATGGCTCACTTGTCGCTTGCAGCAATTAACTCTTCCAAATTATTTATTACAGAAGCTTAGCAGAAGTTTTCTCGATTTTGATATACATGCACCATATAAAAGACCACACAGAGCAGGGAGTTTTTTAGAATTTCAAGAAATGTAAATTATTGATGGTAACGTTTGAGGTTTTTCATAAACAAATGTTCCATGATCAAGCCGGTTGGAAATTTCGTTGCTATTTGCTTCATCAGTATTGATAGGTAAAAATCTATCTTTAGTGAAGCAGAATCAGATGTGTGATATTACAACTCTAGACGTTTCTCCTGTACAACGTAACTAACACTCCAGGGGCACATGTAACAGCGGCGGGAATGATCAATGGCTTGTCCCGTTACAATCAATTTATTTCTTTATTTGATTGGTGTTTTATGCCGTTCTGAAGAATATTTCACTTATACGACGGCGGCAGGCATTATGCTGGGAAGAAAACCTACGCAGACCATCTGCGTGTTAGTGGCGGATTTTCCCATTTACCATCGGAGATGGGCATGAACTCACAGCGATTGCAGTGGTGCAGATGAAATAACTGAGACATTTGTATTGGTGCAAAGTAGATGCTGTATATTTTGCATTTGTTGGTCGCCGGTTCCCCATCGGGGTTACGACTTGAAGAAAATGTTTACAGAAATAGAGTTAAAAGCCAAATATGAGTTATAAGTTGCATCCTTTCATCAGTTGTAACATCGCTCTGTTCCACTAGCTCACCAGTCATTGGGTCTTGCATGAAAGCCTGTCGTTTTTCTTTACTGATCTGCCCAAGAGTTCTGATGTTCCGCCTATGTCTGGTATAGAGACACTGCTATTACCTCAATCAGACGCCATTAAGCAGATTTCAGATGAATAGATGGTGAATCTCCCAAAATAGAAATGGCCCCCTCCCCAGCCCTGCAATTGTCTACAGAAGTATCGATGGTTTGATGAAGTGTGTAATGGTTGCCAACGATTGATTGGAGAGTCTAAGTGTGAGGTAATCTCAACGACGGGTTAGTGTTAGTCCAGCCAGGGAAAGGCATGTCTGAAGACAGAGTTATTGCGGTGCTGTCAACTCGTCAGTTCACTTAAGCCTGGGAATTGTGTTAGTGTCCGGATATGTCAGACTGCCTGGATTATCTCTCCCGGGAAATTTTAGGGTCTATTTTAGACAGCAGAATTTAAATCCTCTGTAACGACAGGCAGGCTTCCCATCATCGGCCATGTATTCACTCAGTATTTAACGGTTGTTTCGTGGCTTGATAATATTGCCGAGTTCGACACCATCGATTCCCTGGATTGTGACATAAAAATACCCCACCTTATGTAAGAATCGGTTTTCTTCCAAGACAACAGTCATCGTGTTTTTCCTATGAAGTGGCGGCGCTTCTGTCGGAACCACGGGTTGCAACACTTGCTGGAAGAGATGGACACTAGTAAGGTTTGTCTCCACCGAGTTTTCCAAACGAACTAATCATCAGTGCTTTTGATTTAGCTGAGGGTGGGGGATATAATAAGTGATTGATAAAACGATTTGGGCGCATCCATTGTTCAGTAAACAACACTTTGGCCTCGCTATGTATGTGTTTAATACCACTTTCGCAATCCGAGATGATGTGAAACGACTTTAAAGGGAATTGTCGTATCTGTCAGTTGTTGAATAAGACTTGAAGCAGACATGAGGCATGCTGATACTGAGAAAGTCAGTGATCAGTAATAGAAGGACTAACGTCTGTGTTCTGGATGCTGACCACAACTAGGACTGCCTCCCAAAGGAGCACCATAAAGTGATTGTTCAAAAATCCAACACACCGGCTAAATTTTCACCTAAACTAGGCCTTCGTGAAGCATCAGAAAAATTTCATTTCATGTACCCGAGATTGTATGGCAGTCAGCCAAGGCGATTTGTCCCAACTGTCTAGTGTTACTTTACAGTCAGTAAGGACGAAGCTTATACAGAGAATATAACATTTGGTCAGCTAAGGTTCTTCTTAGAGGGTAATTGCCAAATGATACACTTTTGCGAAGGTCGTTTGCACCTTACAAGGAAGATTGTACCCTAATAGGCATTACTACGTCAATAATAAGTTTAAGAAAAAGAAGTTTTCGAATGGGGATGTCCATCGTACGTATACATGCGAAGTATCACGTGTGGTGCAGACCACTGGTTTGATTGCAATATGCCAAACAATTTAAGTCATCGCGTTAATCTTCAACCCATCATTTCAAGAAAAAAATATGCTTGCTGGGAAAGAAAGGCGAAAACAGGACCAGTTAGAGAGATAAATGTCCCCATCTATGGCGAAAATATAATTCTAGATATTCACAAATTAGTTCAAACACTGAAATGAATTACCATTTATCTAACTAAAAAGCTGTAGGCACACATCGCTCTGAGAGCCAGTTCACAAGGGCTGAAATCGTGTGCGAGGTAAGTAAACGGTACATCTATGATAAAGGTAGAAAAATTGAAGTACCGGTACTCAATTTGTACTGCTTACTTTGAAGTAACTGGCTCAGTATAAGAATACATGGGGTATCGGTGGCGTGCTCTTTGCGACTACAAACTGACTCTAATAATACCACAGCAGGGCATTAACTTATCACCAACAGCGTGAGACTGCGGGAGTATGAGGCGAAATTATTCATGCAACACACAAAATTTTCCGATGTCTTTGTCAGTTTTTATCGATCCAAAATCCTTCTTGATGGGTAGAAAATGCAATATCGTCAATAAGAACATCCTAAAAGAGGACAATCACGTAAAACGAAGTAACCTGGGACTACTTATAGAAATCAAACGTATACAGTCAACGTCTGTAAAATTGAAATTGTCTGATTGAGTTATTTATTTATTTGATTGGTGTTGTTCGCCGAACTCAAGAATATTTCAACAACATGGTGGAAGGAAACCGGGAAGAGCCCTTGGGAAACATACGACCATAGGCAGGTTCCTGACACACCGTTCCACATACGGCTGGAGAGCAAGTCAGCATGAGCTGGACATGATCTTACAGCGAGCACACTGGAGGGAGACTCCTAGGTCACTGCGAAATTGTCTGAAGTGAAAGTCACTAAAGACTAAAATTCAACGAGGCTGTTGAAAAATTTTCACATAAATCTGCGTGTGCAGGGTTTTCCAAGATATTTGAATATGCCACTTTAACGGCTCTACTGTCTGCAAAGTTACATACTGACTGGTGCCGACTGCACGGTTGACGTCTTTAGATCACCTTGACATACACAGATTAATTGCCTTATCGCGTGAGCCAGGGACCTTGAGGGATGAGACTACTCTGAAGTCTGTTCCTTCCAAGATGGCAACGACAGCACATATCACCAAGGACACACTATCCCTGTGGATAGGGACAGAGGGAAGCTGTGGCATAACAGTGTTTGTGTGAGTACAAAGTTGTTGATAATATTATGGCCATTGGATCGGTGTCATGCAAGCTGAGTTTTCACACCGAGATTTCTTTCCTTTCGGTATGTATGTAACAAACGATCAGGACAGCATATCGGACTGACGGTGCACAATATGTAAAGGTAATCCCCAGGCCTGTCAACATGAGTACAAACAAGGGGTGGCTCATAAATCATTGAACTGATAAATGTAGAAGAGGTAAGGAAACGACGATTGACTACGTCATCCCATAAATCGGATTTGCTGCTTCAATACATCTCGGTATTGTAAAAGTGGCGCTATTTCCGACGACCTGAGCAGGACTTGTACTATTCGGTGGAAGAAACGTATATCAAAAAAGTCATTTCCCTGTCCCTGATTCCATAAAGTGCCGTTCAAACGAATTTTGCTAGGTCCGTTTGTAAATTTTCATATAAATTTATATCGGCTTTAGGCCTATCGTCTTCAGGTCGCTTTTACAACTATCACGTAATGTTTCTATAGCGAGTCATATCTACTATACTAAAGGAAAAGAAACCATTATGTTCTCTTTAGCAATAAGGGGAACTGTTGCTGCTCAATGCGTTAGATTTCGCAATATATCTGTGGTTGGTTAGTGCTGAAAGCGTATCATTGTTCTTGCAGTTTGCTGTTTATCTGACATACAGTTACAACAATACACTCATCACGCTTGAAGTGGGTATACCTTTACAATGTGTCGAGGTGGCCAGCTGGCCTGGCTGCCCAGCTGGATGGCTGACTGGTTGATAAACTCATTTACCCTCTTCACCTCACATTTCATCAACTGGGGTTTTGGTCGTAACGCTTTCTGATGCTGCTGATAAACAGAGTTTACAATTTTTATCCCAGGCATATCGTTTGATCAACATGTTAACATACAGTCAGGCGAAAAATATTAGCATGAAATATTTCAAAATTGTGGGTGGTTCCGGCATCAGTATAGTTTTACTTAGTGTAAATGTGCTGGTGGTGTTGGCCGAGGCATTGAGGGGCGGTTGTGTGATTGCCAATCCGGCCAGACCGCACAATAAATATGTCTGCACAACTGTAATGGTTGTTATACAGACTGTAAAACACATCACGCAAACAAACAAACAAATCCCTCTCAAAATGGCATGTAGAACAATTTCAAATCGTCTATAAGTTAAAATATTAAACCAGTTGTAAACAACAGACCTCAATACATAGCTCCGGCCACGCGATAACCGTTTGTGTTATCAATGATCTGTTTTATAAAGGGATCAGCTTTGATAATATAGTTACATAAACCATCTTCTCAACGGGGAATCATGAGATCCTTATATATTCCATGACTATCGATATAGTTATTGGAGATGACAGATAAACTTGTATAACACAGGGTAATGGAAGCGTTGATGAGTGGGAATTCCAGCAGGTTTATAATACAAACGAGTCTCAAAGGTAATACATTTGTACAAAAATAGCTCCGAAAATAGCCTCTTAATGATAAGGCTAGATCTACTTGTTGTGAATTACTTATCACAAGAATTAGCTGTCGTATACTACAGCGATAAGCACGAATTGGTGTACTGTTCACAGCAGCTCTTATTTACCCTTATATATCAAGGTCTGGATGTTCTCTCTCCTTTACTGAAATTTCCTTTAAGACCACATCGTACGATGTTAAATATTTTCTTTACACTGGCAAAAAGGAATGGTTTCTAGGCGACCAAGCACATCATAATTTAATGTTCAAAAACAGTTCCCATGTAAATTCAGAAAAATACAAAGCTTGAATAAATTTTGTGCATACACTTCAATGTTTTCTTTATGTAGAGCAGAAGGAAGTGGGTGTGTGCAAAGCAATACATTCTAGATGAATGTTATAAACCGAAATCCCCACTTCAAACTGAAAAGAAACGCCTTGATGATTTTTCAGGTTGTGTTTTTTTACACACAGTTTCTGTTCTGTCTGTTTATTAGGCTAACGCACCAACTATCTAGAAATAATTTTACCTATTTACATACAACCTGATACACACTCGTATATGTTGAGGTAATTATTCATTCTTAATCTTCCTTTATCCCTGTAGATACATTCCGGACATCTTCACCAGCCTTTTATAATTACAGCGTTCCAGTTCGATTACATGTATATGAAGATTTCAAAATCCTTGATTTATGTCACGGGATTAACTAGTAATAAGGCATAAAAAGCAGATTAACATCGACCACGAAAGCGCAAATCAGCTTTATGCTGCTGTCAGAAGAGATGCGCCCAGGAAAGAATCGACTGTGTTACTCCTCTATAGAAATAACGGCGCTATTGTTTTTTTTTTTTCTTCTTTTTCTTCTCTTTTTTTGCAGCTGACCTGCAGTAGGGTATACAGCCTCATATGTTACCCCATTTGTGTTTTACATGTTTTCAAGGAAAATATTGAAGCATGGTGTTGGCAGTAAATTAGTGTGAACTGTTAAAATGGTTGACGTTGAATCCTATATTACCTTAGCACTCATATTTTTATACAGACTCATGATATAGGGGTAAACTATATAATGATAAGGATAGTTGAAGGAGGTTGCTTTTTAATAAAATACACTTCATTCTTAGTTAATTTTAATAGTAAAATTAAAGTTTACGTTTTGCCAGAAAAGAGACCTACTCTTTGAATTCGCCAAAAGTCTTAAAACTCCTCAATTCACGTAACTGATACATGTATCACGTAGACTGATCGCATTGCTGTATGGAGTGTATTAACGCGGCTGTGACATGGCTTGATTGAAAAAACAGCAAATGCTCATTTTTTGTCAATTACAACAGGCGCGCTGGCAAAGTTATATGTTAACGTGGGAACCAGTTTGGGTTTCAAGAGAATTTTTCGGGGATTCTTCATAAAATCCATGGAATATCAATTCACAGAAGAAGATTGGGTGTTAATGGTGAGAGTGTTTATTGTTCATGGGCATGCTCGCTCAGCCCTATTGATGAACCTGTAAATCTGCTCTACATGCCTCTCTCGTCGTTTCATCCAATTAACACTTCGGAATTTTCAATTAGAGAGGCTTAGCAGATGATGCCTCAGTTGTGATACACATGCACCAAATGAAAGACTACACCATTGAGAAACAAGCCAAAGCAGGGAGTTTTCTAGAAATTTAAGAAATTGCTTGGTTTTCAAACGAATGTAAGTTATTCATAGTGATGTGTGAGTCCTTCATGCGGAAATTTCCTATTATCAAGCTCATTGCTCATGTTCTTGCCATTTGTCTCATGGGCATTGTTAGACAAAGAGTCTGTCATTGATAAAGGAGAATCGTATGTGTGACGTTACAACGTAACCAACACACGATGAGGCACACCTAACGGTGGGATTGAGGAATGACGTTCGCACAGAGAATCTGTTTGTTTCTTTATTTGATTGGTGTTTTATGCCGTTCTGAAGAATAATTCGTTTATACGGCAGCGGCAGGCATTATGGTGGGAAGAAAACCCTCGATCATCCGAACGATCCTAGCGGATCTTCCCACGAGCGAGCGGAGAGGATTCCAGCGTGAAAGGGACTTAAACTCATAGCGATTGCATTGGTGCAGATGAAATAAATGAGACATTTGTATTGGTGCAGAGTAGATATATATAGATTCTGTAAATTTTGCATTTGTTGGTCGCCGGTTCCTCATCGGGGTTACGACTTGAAGAAAATGTTTACAGAAATAGAGCTAAAAGCCAAATAAGTTATAAGTTGCATCCTTTGGTCAGTTGGAACATCGTTCTGTTCCGCCACCTCCCCAGTCACTGAGTCTTGCATGAAACCCTGTCGCTTTTCTTTACTGATCTGCCCAAGAGTTCTGATGTTCCGCCTATGTCTGGTATAGAGACACTGCTATTACCTCAACCAGACGCCATTAAGCAGATTTCAGATGAATAGATGGTGAATCTTCCTAAAAAGACCCCACCCTCCCCGTAAATGACTACAGAAGTATCTATGGTTTGATTAAGTGTGTAATGGATGGTTGGTTGGGCAGTGTAAGTATGAGGTAATCACAAGGAGGCTCTGTCGGGGCATGACAGGTTAGTGTCAGACCGGTCAGAGAAAGGTATGTATGAAGACAGAGTTATTGAGGTGCTGTCAACTCGTCAGACACACTTAAGCCGACGAATTGTGTTAGTGTCTGGTTATGTCTGGCTGCCTGGAGCATTTCTCCCGGGGAAAAAATAGGGTTGCATAAAAGCTGATCTTAAGGTCTAATTTAGGAAACAGATTTTAAAAGTACACAGCACGACAGTTTGTCTTCTCCTCGGCAGCTCTAATGCTGTATTAGTCCTGTGTAATGACAGGCAGGCTTCCCGTCATCGGCCATGTATTCAGGCAATATTTAAAGGTTGTTTCGTGGCTTAATAATAATGCTGAGTTCGACACTATCCATTTACTGGATTATGGCATATAAATACCTCATCTTATGGGAGAATTATTTTTCTTACATTACGATGGTCACCGTGTTTTTCTTAAACATTGGTAGAGCTCTGGGGACCACGGGTTGCAACATTTGCTGGAAGAGATGTTCACAGGTAAGGGTTTTCCCCGCCTGGCTTTCAAAACGAATCAATCATCAGTATCCTTGAACTAGCTAAGGGATGGGGGATATAATAAGTGATTGATGAAACGATTTGGACGCATCCATGGTGCAGTAAACAACACTTTGGCCTCACTATGTATGTGTTTAATACCACTTTAAAAGTCCGAGGTGATGTGAAACGACTTTAAAGTGAATTGTCTTATCTGTAGGTTGTTGAATAAGACTTGAAGCAGACGAGAACTGTCCGCCAAAACGCTACCCAGAAAGTGAAAGGTCATTAACAGAAGGACTAACGTCTGTGCTCTGGATGTTGACCGGGCGGGAACAAGGATCCTCTCCCAGGGGAGCGCCGTCAGGGGATTGCTCAGAAATCCAACACAGCGGCTAACTGGTAACCGTAACTAGGTCCTCGTGAAACATCAGGAAATTTGCATTTCATGTACCCGAGATTGTATGGCAGTCAGCCAAGGTGATTTGTCCCAACTGGTCAGCTATGAAGCATGAAGTCTATACAGAGAATATAACATTTGGTCAGTTAAGTTTCTTCTTAAAGGGTAGTGACCAAATGATACACTTTTGCGAAGGTCATTTGAACGTTACAAGAAAGATTGTGCACTAGCAGGCATTACTGCGTAAACATTCTGTTTAGGTAAAAGGAGTTTTTGGATGGAGATGTACATCATATACACATATGCGGAGTGTTAGGTCCTGTGCAGATCACCAGTTTGATAGCAATACACTATGGGTGTCTCTGAGCCACCAATTGCAAACTCGTCATGAACTTGTCTTTGAGGTGTTGTTTACTTCATCGTATGAAGTAAAAAAATTTAAATGTTTGCGTTAAGCTTCAAAGCATCAGTCTAAGAAAAGGATGCTTGCTGGGAAAGAAAGACGAAAACAGAACCAGTTAGTTTGTAAAGTTTGCCCCTATGGCGGAAAGTTAATGCAAGATATTCACAAATAGTTCAAATACTGAAATGAATTACCCATTATCTAACTTAAAAGCAGTAAACAGTCATTTCTCTCTGAGCCAGTTCACAAGGACTGAAATCGTGTGTTAGTTAAATAAATGTTGCATGTTGTATCACACAGCAGCAAAGTCTGATGATAAAGGTAAAAAAATGATGTGCCGGTACTCAGTTTGGTACAGCCTACTTTGAAGTAACCAGCTCAGTATAAAAATCCATGAGGTATCGGTGGCGTGCTCTTTGCGACTACAAAATGGGTTTAATCAAAACACAGCTCGACTGACTTGTCACCAGCGGGGCGAGACTGTGGGACTATCAGGGGAAATTATTCATGCAACAAGCAAAATTTCCTGATATCTTAGCCAGTTTTGATTGATGCAAAACCCTTCTTCATGGGCAGGAAGTAAAACATTGTTAATAAGAACAAACTTAAGAAAGACAACCTGGTAAAACGAAAAGGCCTGGAAGTACTTATAGAAATCAACCCTACATAGTCTACGTCTGTAAAATTGAAATTTTCTGACTGAGTTATTTATTTATTTGACTGGTGCTTTTAAGACGTGATAAAGAATATTTTACTTATACGACGGCTGCCAGCATTATGGTGGGAGGAAACCGCGCAGAGCCGTAAGCAAACCCACAACCATCGGCAGGATCCTGTCAGACCTTTCCACAAACAGTTGAATATGAAGCCAGCATGACCTGTACTTGAACCCACAGTGACCGCATTGGTGGGAGACTCCTGGGTTATTGGATGAAGTGCAAGTCACTAAAGACTAATTCAGCGAGACCGTTTGATTTTCATATAAATCTGTGTCCGTATTTGCAGCTGTTTTAAAATACTATTCCACATTCTTGCTCTTGTAAGGTGAAACAAGGATATAGTGTTTAAAGCTAGCTTTAAAACTTTAGCTTGAAAATAAGAAGCACGTAAAGCTTTTATACAAGATGTGCTCGCTCAAACATTCTGTATGAAGAATGAGAATCGGACTTCATATTTAGGTCGTCTACCCAGAGACGCCACACTTACATTTGACTGATAAATTGTATAAGAGAGGAACTCATCTTATTTGAGTTTCCAGCCGTTCCACTGTCTGATCCATGAATGTATAACTGTTCACAGAAACGGTACAGTGTAAGCGTCCATATAATGTCATGAAGTAGCCGTATAAACTACATTTTCCTGTGCACACACTGCATGGGCGAAATGGAGTTTCAAATTTGTTTCCGAATCAAAATCATCCAGAATTTGCTCTCTAGGAAAGATTAAAAGTAGCTGGATTTAAACAGAGTAAACATGATGTGCGTTAAAAAATGGTGTGTTGGAAAGACTTAAACTCAGTGTGTATCCATTAACATCATTCATGCTGTCTCCAGTGTGAATCAAATCAATGTGTAGGTTTATGTTGCATAATTATGTATATAGTTTTAGTGAATACATATATTACTGATATATTTTTGTATGCAAACAGGTTTCTGTATTCGGTACAAACTGTGGTCATTACATCAGTTTGTCTTCGCGTCGGTTTCGTGCAGGTTGATGAAAGTTTCTGCCTTGTATACCAAGAGACTGTAATGTGTCCAAGAATTTGGAGGGGGGGAAGGTAAAAGAAAAATGGGCGAAATGAAATATTGTTAAATTTAATATGACCTATTGAAACATTGTTTTCCTCAATGACTTCATCAATCCTGTTCCCACACACAGCGACTCTGCTTCTTTACCGATGGTCGCTTTCACCACTTACCTATAAAGACGTATAAAAATTGGACTGCTCACCGTTCGATTTTGCAAATCTTTGTTGCTGGAAAATTCGTTATGAGTTCGCATTATGTCGGTAGTTGGTTAGTACTAAGAAAGTTTTTCTGAATGGTTATCATTTTTCTTACAGCTTTCGTGCTTATCTTACATACAGCTACGAAAATGCAATGACCACGCTTGTAGTCGCTATACCTTTACAATGTGTCGAGGTGGCCTACTGGCATGGATGGATGGCTGACTGATTGATAAACACATTTACCCTCTTCACCTCACATTTCATCAGCTGGGCTTTTGGTTGTAATCACTTTCTGATGCTGCTGATAAACAGTTTACATTTTTTATCCCAGGCACATCGTTTGATATACATGTGCACATAAAGACAGGCGAAAAATATTAGTATTAAATATTACAAAATTGTGGGTGGTTCCGACATCAGTATAGTTTTAGTTTGTGTAAACGTGCTGGTGGTGTTGGCCAAGGTATAGAGGGGCGATTGCGTAATTGCCAATCCGGCCAGATCACACAATAAATATGTTTGGTCAGCTGTAACGGTTGTTAAACAGACTGTAAAACATATCACGCCAGCAAACAAACAAATCCGTTTCCAGATGACATATAGAACATTTTCAAATTGTTTATATTTAAAATCGTTAACCCGTTGTATGAAAACGTCTCCAACCACCATAGGCAACAGGCCTCAATACATGGCTCCGTAGTGAATTGAGCACCCAGTCACGCGATAACCGCCTGTGTTAAGGCTCATTCAGCTGTTGTATAAAGAGATCAGCTTTTATAATAGGGTTAGAGGGGATTGGGTGTGTGCAAAGGCATACATTCTAGTTGAATGTTGTAAACAGAAATCTCCATGTCAAACATGATGACTTGTCAGATTTTATTTTTTTACACACAGCTCCTGTTTTGTCTATTTATTAGGCTCAAGCAGCATAAGCCTAGAAACAACCTATTTACACGCGACACACCTGATACACTCGCTGCTGTTGTGCTAATTCTTCATTCGCAACATTCCTTTATCCCTGCAGGTACAATCCGGACATCTCCACCAGCCTTAATAGTGACAGCGTTCCACTTCGATTTCATGTGTATGAAGATATCAAAATCTTTGATTTATGTCACGGGATTAACTGTTGATGAGGCATAGAAAGAAGACTAACATCGACCGCAAAGGCACAAATCAACTTTATGCTGCTGTCAGTAAAGACCCACTCAGGAAAAAATCGACTGTATTACTCCTGTATAGAAATAACGGCGCTATTTTTTCTTAATTTTTTTCTTTTTATTTTATTTTCTTTGTTTCTTTTTGCAGCTGACCTGCAGTAGGGTATACACCCAATTTGTGTCTTACATGTTTTCAAGGAAAATACTGGAGTATGGCGTTGTTGGTAAATTAGTGTGAACTGTTAAAATGGTTGACGTGGAATCCTATATTACCTTAGCACTCATATTTTTATACGGACTCATGATATAGGGGTAAACTATGTAATGATAAGGATATTTTAAAGAGATTGCCCTTTTAAAACAATAAACTGAAATTACCTTTGTTCTTAGCAACGACAAAATAATTAAAGTTTACGTTTTGCCAGAAAAAGGATTTACTTTTTGAATTTACCTTTGTCTTAAAACGCCACAATTGACGTAACTGATACATGTATCACGTAGACTGATTGCAATGTTGTATGCAGTGTATTAACGCGGCTGTGAGACGCTTTTACTGACAAAACAGAAAATGCTCCATTTTTGTCAATCACAACAGGCGTGCTGACAAAGCCACGTGTTCTGTGTTAACGTGGGAATCAGTTTCGTTGGCAAGAGAATCTTGAGGAGGTTGTTCATATAATCAGGAAATATCAGTTCACAGAAGAAGATTGGTTGTTAATAGTAAGAGTGTTTGTTGTTGATGGACATGAAGGCTCAACCCTGCGGATGAATCTGTAAATTTGCTGTGCATGTCTCTCTCGTCGTTTCATCCAATTTGCACTTCGTAATTATTGATTATAAAGACTTAACAGAAGATGCCCCAGATGTGATAAACATGCATCTTTCGAAAGACTACACAACTGACAACAAGACCAAATAAGGGATTTTTCTGGAATTTCAAGAAATTGCTTTTTTTAAAACGGATGTAAGTTATGGTAACGGGTGTGTTTTCATGCGGAAATTTCCTATTATCATGCTAGATGCAAATGTCCTTCCTATTTGTCTCATGAGCATTGATAGGCAAAAAATCTGTCATTGATGAAGAAGATCAGATCAGATGTGTGGTATTACAACTCCAGGCTTTTGTCTTGTACAATGTTACTAACACATAAGGGGCGCTTCTAACAGCGGAGAGAATCAGTTTATTTATTTATTTGACTGGTGCTTTATGTTTCACTTATACGACGGCGGCAGGCATTATGGTGGAGAGAAAACCCACGACCATCAGCACGTTACTCACGGACTTTCTCACTTCTGAGCGGAGAGGACGTCAGAGTGAGCCGAACTTGAACTCATTGGTGCAGATGAAATAACTGAGACATTAGTTGTAGTGCACAGTAGATGTAAATTTTGCATTTGTTGGTCGCCAGTTCCTCATCGGGGTTACGACTTGAAGAAAATGTTCACAGAAATAGAGCTAAAGCCAAATAAGTTATAAGTTATCCTATGGTCAGTTGGAACATCCCTCTCTTCCACTAGCTCACCAGTCTTTGGGTCTTGCATGAAAGCTTATCTCTTTTCTTTACTTATCTGATCAACAGTTCTGATATTCCGCCTATGTCTAGTATAGAGACACTGTTATTACCTCAACCAGACGCCAATAATCAGATTTCAGATGAATAGATAATGAACTATCGAAAACAAACTCGGCTGTTATTCGCTACAGAAGTGTCGACGGTTTGATAAAGTGTGTAATGGCTGATAGCGGTTGATTACACATTGTAAGTAACAGGTAATCACAAGGAGGCTCTGTCGGGGCATAACAGGTTAGGGTTAGTCCAGCCAGGGAAAGGCATGTCTGAAGACAGAGTTATTGAGGTGCTGTCAACTCGTCAGACACACTTAAGCCGACGAATTGTGTTAATGTCTGGATATCAGATGGCCTGGAGCATCTCTCCCGGGAAAGAATGGGGTTCTATGAGAGCTAAAGCAAGCCCGGTCTTAAGGTCTATTTTAGGAAACAGATTTTAAAAGTACAAAGCACGACAGTTTGTCTTCTCCTCGGCAGCTGCATTGCTCTGTTAGTCCTATGTGATGTCACTCAGGCTTCCCATCACCGGAGAGGAATTCAGTCAGTATTTAAAGGTTGTTTCGTTGGCGAATTATAATGCTGAGTTCGACAATCTCCATTCACTGGATTACGGCATATAAATACCCCACCCTATGGGAGAATTGGTTTTCCTCCAAGACAGCGCGCACAGTGTTTTTCGTAAACCGTGGGAACACTTGCTGGATACTGGTAAGGCTTTTCTCCGTAGAGTTTTCCAAACGAGTTAATCACCAGTATTGTTCATCTAGCAGAGGGATGAGTGATGTAACAAGTGATTGATGAAACGATTTGGACATACCCATGCTTCAGTCAACAACAGTTCGGCTTCACCATGTATGTGTCCGAAACAACTTTAACAGTCTGATGTGATGTGAAAAGACTTTCAAGTAATTTGTGGTATCTATCGGTCGTTGAACAAGACTTGACGAATTGGAAAGTCTGCTTAATAATAGTTTGAATACTCACCCATCTCTGTAAATCAACAAACATATTTGACTGTCATCAAGTAATTTAGACATAGATATAGATACGCCTATACACGCACACTCACATGCTCACACGTGCACACACGCACACACACACACATGCATATATATATACATAATTGTAAAGGAGAGGATGAGAAGACATGTATCATTAATTTATGTGTCTTTGTGTCTATGGTATAGAAGTAAGTACAGCATGAGTCATTTTTGAATCCAGAATTTTGATTAATTCAATCATGTCGGCAAAATGTCCAAGCGAAGAGCCAACAAAAATTATGTGAATTGGATAAACTGCGGCTTTTCTCTTCTTCTTCAGCTCTAGACATTCCGGTGGCCATCTTCATTGCAGTTGAAAACTATCCGCCAAGGCGTATGCTGATACTCAGAAAGTCAGTACTAGGTCAGTGACAGAAGGACTAACGTATGTGTTCTGGATATTGACCGCGGCGGACAAAGACCGTCTCCCAAGGGAGAGCCATCAGGTGATTGTTTAGAAATTCAAGACAGCCGCTAAATGGTCACCTAAACTAGGCCTTCGTGAAACATCAGACAAAATTCCTCTCATGTACCCGAGGCTGGAGGTCAGTCGGCCAAGGTCATTTGTCCCAACTGTCCAGCGTTTGTTTACAGGCTATGAAACGCGAAGCCTATACAGAGAATATAACTTTTGGTCAGTTAATGTTCTTCTTAAAGGGTAATTGCCAAATGATACACTTTTGCGAAGGTCGTTTGCACGTTACAAGGAAGATTATGCACTAGAAGGCATTACTGCGTAAATTATCTGCTTAAGAAAAAGGAATTTTCGGATGGAGATGTACATCGTACGTAGATGTGCGAAGTATTACGTCCAGTGTGGACCACTAGTTTGTTAACAAAAGGCCACAAATGGCAAACTCGTCATCAACTCGTCAGCGGCCTCTTGTTTACGCCAGAGAGCTAATTGCCATCGTATGTAGTAATCAAAATTTAAGTGACGTCAAACTTCAATCCATCAGTCTGAGAGAAAAATGCTTGCTGATGAAGAAAGACGAAAACAGAACCAGTTAGTGTGTTAGGTTTGCTCCTATATGGCGAAAAGATAATTCTAGATATTCTCAAATTAATTCAAATATTGAAGTGAATCACCTTTTATCTAATTGGATAACAGTAAGGAGACATTGTTCTCTGAACCAGTTCAGGAGGACAGAAATTGTGTGCTCGTTGAATAAATGTTCTATTCAGCCCGTTTAACACAGCATCAATGTCTTATCATAAGAGAAAAGTATAGAGCATCACATGTCATATGACACAGTCTGGTAAAGAGTAAATTACTTCCTGTAAATACTCTTCTTAGCGTATACCCATTTGGTAGGCGATCCTCCATACATTTCTGTTTGTAATGATGTAGGCTGTTGCCTGGCACAAGAGGACACTGAAGTTTTGTGAAGTTTTTAAATTTTATTGTTACCAGGAGACTGGTTTATGCAGAAGAAGAGTTATCACAGGGAGGAATTGATTCTGTACCAGGCTGTCATGTGGCATGTGATGCTTTATACATTTTTCTTCGGAACGATATAGGTTGTTGTCTGGCACAGTATAACGTTGAATTTTTGTGAATTTTTAAAATTTCATTGTTAATTATATGATGGGTATACGGTAAAGAAGAGTATTCACGGGAAGTAATTTACTCTGTGCCAGGCTGTGTTGTGTGATGCTTATCTGTGATACTGTAAATTGATATTTTCAAAAGAAGAGTCCAGACTTAAAATAATTTGTTCTGAGTGTAAACCCCAGTACCAACCCTGGCCACTGTACACCCATGTGGGGACAGCGTGTGGGAGTGGCTGGATGTTCACTAAGGCCATAAATTTTGCGCTGGTTGACACTCCTTGCTCCCACCCCACCCAGAGAGAGGGGGGATGAGATTTATTGCTTTATCAGTCTGGTTTCCTGAGGGTTTAGAGACAAAGGTCTGCCTCATTCTCCCTGGGCATCCGAAGAGTTGCACTTCCACAGCAGCCTTTATTCCAACCACTATCTTCTGTATTTAGGTAAGAGCTAGCCCTGGAGGCCTCAGAATGTTAGCATGACCAGAAGAGAGAATTTATGTTATTTGTTAAAGAACTTGAGCCATGTGGGATCAATATATGTGTGTTCTCAGTATTTGAGTGCAACAAGTGGGTACATATATACATATATCTCCCCTTTGCTCCAAATCTCTTGTGTAAATAAATGCCTCAGCAATTATTTAGTATGTTAACTATTTGTGTGCAACAAGTGAACACATATATACATATATCTCCCCTTTGCCCCAAATCTCTTGTGTAAATGAATGCCCCAGCAGTTATTTATACTGTTGAAGTGATGTTCACTTAACCGACTCAGTTTAGGATTCTTTGCACTTGGACATTTGCTAGAAAAACAGAGAGTATTACTCTGTTACTCCATAGCTGGTCTCCTGGTATTATTTGTGGAAGTTTACATATACTGCAGTTGTAAAGCAATCTGTAGCCCTTAGTGTGCTTTCGGAAATTAGTCGCAAAACCATGAGGTCTTTGTGTGCAGCTACATGTGGTCATATAAGCTAACCTTTAGTTCAGGCATGGGTCAAAGGGTAATTTTCCGTCCCACATCTGGCAGTCATTAACTCTAGGACTGTGAACAGGGCCTGGCTCAGAGCCTCTCTCTGAGTTGTTTGGGTCACATGACAAAACGGCTGCCCCCATTGACTGTAAACAAACAGCTGTCAGATGTCTACATCATCACATCGCAAGTTTATTATTTTGTCTTTACATATTAATACCCTCACTCATCACTGGCAGTAATGCGGATAAATCCTTGATTACGTTGTAATGATTTTTAGCCTTGATTTGATGAAATTGGTCTCGTCCAATTTCTCTACTAGCTTGTTAGCTTGTTGATCCCATGTGATAGCTCTAGTCATGCACACAGTTCTAACACTGTGATAGGTGAATATATTTTCAGATTATTTCATATTCACAACATTATTTGTCCACGCTAGTGTTATATGTATTAGTCATGTTCCACATGTGCCCAGTCGTTTATACATACTCACACTCTTAAGACGAGACATAAATTCATTGCATTTGCCTTCACTGATCACATATTGTTAGGGATTTGTTTGTCATTTACATATAGGACATGACATGTATAGATATTCTCCACGTGTAAATGCATGTTGTTTCTTTGAGGGCTTAAGTTTCACATCGTTATACAATAGCATGTCCCCGGTATACATGTTTGTTATGTTGTGTGTAGTGACTATCCTCAATTGTATTTATATGTGTATGTACTTACTATGTGCATGATTGGACGAGGCGCTGCTGACATATGCTACTTTAATTGTCTATGCAAGGACAAATAGTACTGTGCAACTATTTCTCGGTCGTAATCTTGGTATAATAGCATATATGTTTTGCAACACTGGCCAATGTTGCTGATGCTAATTGTTTATACCGCTTTTGTTCCGGGTGACGCGGGCCCGTTGTTTTGCGACGTTGCAGTTCAGCCATGTATAATTTGGCTGTTTGCAACTTGCTGTTGTCGCAGTTGTTTACCAGTACAACGCAAATGTCAGTCAGTTGTTAAGTCCGATCATCCTTTGCCTGGTTATACTTTATCTGTGAGTATAGGGATAACCATGTGCATTGCTCACTGTGTTGTTTTGCACGTATGTTATTTGACTTTATAAGTGATGCATCTCCTCTCAAGTTTGTTTGTTGCAATATTTTTACACGCGTTTAAAACCGCGCTCTTTCTCCCTGGGCATCCGAAGAGTTAACAAGTGCACTGCCACAGCAACCTTTATTCCAACCACTATCTTCTGTATTTAGGTTGATTCTGATGTCCACAGCACGCAAGACCCTTACCACAGTTTAGGTCACTCAAACTGGCGTGTGGAGATTGAGCATTCTTTCTACCTGTCCCCTTCTTTCCTTCTCTTTCCTTTCTATCAATAAACCTGTATTTAACTGCAAGGTATTTTCAGTGAGTTGGTTTTGTTTCTTTCAAGCTGATTCTACAAAGGATTTGTTAGCGCACACACTTGCCCAGATTACCGTGAGACAGTCCGGTGGTAGTAATTCACCGCACACTCAGGTGTTACATGAGGCAGGTTATATGATATGCTATGCAATGTGTGCTGCCTCACCCCGGAGGGCTTTAACAGATTAGATAACCACGCAAAGTTCTGCAACAAGTCGCCTTTATTGCCGAACCATGCTGAGGTAAATAACTGAAACACAATAAAACAGTGTCGGTAGAAACAATCAACAACTGAATTTAACATACACGTTCTAGGTTGAGAAAGTTCAGGCATAACGATAATGTAATGGTGCAAATACACAACGTTATGTAATGCGTATTTCCTACGTTTCATTGAGTGTCAATAAGTCCCGTGGAGTTCGCATGGAAATGCACACAATTCAACACAAGCGTTGTTGTTGTCTCTCAAACTGTCACCGCGCTCCTTAAACGCCTTATTTTCAAGACAAATTTAACACCGTACATGATCCCGTTTATATGTACATGCATATCTAACTGTAAATGTTACACTTACACTGTGGTTGTTTGGTTGTTGTCAGCTTTGAGCGCCAGTTAGATAACAGGAACGAGAAATACGCCTCGACGATTTTCTGATATGTAATGTCACCAAAACTAACTCTGGCACAGGAGAGTTCTACATGTTCACAGTATAAGATAGGCGTGACACTCCCCGCCTAATATCAGATTGTGATATTATTTAAACACAAACATGGGTTCATCCAATGGATCACTGATCTAGAGTAGCTGCCTGGAAGAAATATGGTCATAAATCAATATCATCACTCGGAGAGAAGCGGCACAATCTCAGAAATGGGTCTAGGATACGTGGTAATGGATCCATTTCTCGTCACACGAATCTCCACTTTCCTAACTTTGCCGTCCGCGCTCTGAAAGACTTTGGTAACTATTCCAATAGGCCAGTCATTTCTGCGGGTGTCCTTATCTGTCATGAGCACAATATCTCCAACTTTCACATTAGGGTGAGGAGTCTGCCATTTGCGCCGTGGTTGTAGTGCTTGAAGGTATTCCTCCCTCCAAGATTTCCAGAAGGTGTCTGCCAAGACCTGCACGTGTTTCCACTGGGCACGGTAAGTGTCTTTTATGTCCAAATGTTCTGCAAGCTCAACTTCCTGGTTCATCTTTTGTGTGAGGAGTGTCGCTGGAGACAAAATAGTGGGTTCGTTAGGGTCAGTCGAAACCGGCACTAGAGGTCGAGCATTAACGATTGCCGAGACTTCAGCCAAAAAGGTAGACAATACTTCGTGTGTGAGGCTCTTGGTGTTAGCTTGTAATAACATGGAGTCTAGGATACGCCTCGTTACCCCGATCATCCGCTCCCACACCCCACCCATGTGTGAGGAGTGTGGAGGATTGAACGTCCACTTCGTGCCTTTGTCGTACAAAAAGCGCTTGATTTCCGGATTCTCGATTTTAGTCGAATCGATTTCAAGACTGTCCAGACTTCCAATAAAATTTGTCCCTCTGTCCGATCGGAACTCTTTCACCTTTCCTCTGACGGCAATGAAACGTCGAAGGCTGTTGATAAAGGATGAGGAGGTCATATCCTCGATGACTTCTATGTGTATGGCACGTGAAACGAGACAGGTGAACAGGATCGCCCATCTTTTACTACTTGCTTGACCGCCTCTTGTACGTCTTGAGACAACAGGCCATGGTCCGAATGTATCAACTCCTACGAAGGTGAATGGTGGGCCTGCTGTAAGTCGATCTGAAGGTAGGTCGGCCATCTGCTGACATGCCACCTTCCCCCTAAGTTTTCGACAGATGACGCACCGACGAAGGATTGTACCTATAAGCCGTTTACCTCCGATAATCCACAATCCACCTGACCTCACAGCGCCCTCTGTTAAGTGACGTCCCTGGTGCTGTACACTCTGGTGATAGTGCCTCACGAGTAACGTTGCAATGTGATGCCGAGGGGGAATGATGTACGGATTCTTTTCTCCTGTTGCCAATGTAGAGCGGTTAAGCCTGCCACCAACGCACAACACGCCTGTGTCATCAAGGAGCGGATTCAGTGGGAGCAGAGAACTGTTCGTGGGCAAGGGTTTGCCGTCCTTGAGTGCTTTGATTTCTGAAGCGTAGACCTCTTCCTGGACCTGTCTGATGATGAATTTCTCTGCAGTGACATATAAATCAACATCTACCAACTGTTTCGTATCCTTATGTCGAGAGATAGCAAGTTTCCTCAGGTTTACGATTGCGTTCACGAGCCTCTTCCACGAAGAAAATCGTTCGAATCGATGAGGTCCCAACTTTATCTGAACGTTTGTGTCCAGTGTCACAACTTGGGGCCTTAGTTCTTTGTCGTTGTCGGGATCTTCCAGAGGGTAAGACTCTACCCTGTCCTCTTCATCCAGCTGGAAAGGGCCAGTTAGCCAGGTACTTCTTTCAAGATCTGACGACGGGATAGACCGAGTTGCTTGGTCTGCAGGGTTACGTTGTGTAGAAACATACTTCCACTGACTTGGGTCAGTTGACTTTCGGATGCGTGCAATCCGGTTGCTCACGTAAACGTAAAAGCGACGGGTTTGATTACAGATATAGCCCAGAACAATACGGCTATCGGTGTAGAAATG
This sequence comes from Acanthopleura granulata, assembly GCA_016165875.1. Lineage (NCBI taxonomy): Eukaryota > Metazoa > Mollusca > Polyplacophora > Chitonida > Chitonidae > Acanthopleura > Acanthopleura granulata. Next base: position 1,088,367 of record JABBOT010000017.1, read on the forward strand.
GGCTATTGACAATGGCAGGTTGAGATGATCACAGATTGTCTCTGTAATTTCCACTGCTAAAACCGCGGCGCACAATTCTAGTCTGGGAACCGTGTGCCCATGCTTAGGGGCGACTTTTGTCTTTCCTAAGACGAAGCCAGTGCGGGTGTTACCATAGTTGTCTATAGCTCTGAGATAAGCCACTGCCGCAATCGCCTTTTCAGACGCATCTGAGAAAATATGGAGTTCGACGTTATCCATGTGCTTCGAAGAGAGTCCAACATATGACCTTGGTATCTGGAAATTATTGAGAAGTGAGAGAGATAATTTCCAGTTGTTCCATTCCCTCTGTAACTCTGGGCAGAGTGGTTCGTCCCATGTCATCTTCTGCGCCATGAGTTCTCTGAGGAATATTCTTCCACGAATAAGGACTGGTGATACAAAACCTAAGGGGTCATAGAGGCTGTTTATCGTAGACAAAATCCCTCTCTTGGTGTATGGCTTGTCCTGAGGGCTTACCTGGAATCTGAATGTGTCGGACTTGAGATCCCAATAAAGCCCTAAGCTTCTCTGAAGGGGTAAGGTATCTGATCCAAGATCCAGATCTTTCAAGTCTTTGGCTCGGTCCTCTGTCGGAAAAGCCTCCATTACCTCTACGCTATTGGAAGCAATTTTATGAAGACGTAGATTGCCAGCATGCATGAGAGCCTCTTGAGTCCGTTTCATCAGGTCGATGGCATCATTGGGCGAAGAGAGTGACTTGAGCGCATCGTCCACGTAGAAGTCCTTGTTAACGAATTCCTTGACGTCAGATCCATAAACGGGTTCTGCTTCTTCTGCAGCTCTACGAATACCGTATGTTGCCACTGCGGGTGAGGCACAGTTGCCGAATACGTGTACTCTCATTCTGTATTCGACGAGGTTTTTGTCGGGGTTGTTCTCTTCGTACCAGAAAAACCTTAAGAAGTTTCTGTGATCTGGCCTCACCAGAAAACAATGAAACATCTGTTGGATATCCCCTGTCATTGCAATAGGTTCCAGTCGAAAGCGAAGAAGTATGCCTAAAAGGCTGTTGGTAAGGTCTGGTCCACACAGCAAAACATTATTCAAAGACAATCCTTCGTACTGGGCAGAAGAATCAAATACACCACGTATCTCGCCTGGTTTCTTAGGGTGATAAACCCCGAAAAGCGGAAGATACCAACATTCTTCTTGGTCTGTCAACGGCGGCGCTAATTCTGCATGGTTTTGGTCAAGTATGCCTTGCATAAAATTGACGAAGTGTTCGCGCTTTAAGGGATCCTTTCGCAGGCTGTTGTGGAGATTCTTTGCTCGTTTTACAGCCAGTTGGCGGTTGTTTGGTAACCGAGGTCTAGGATCTTTTAAAGGAAGCGGAGCAGTCCATTTCCCTCCTTTCTCTCTGTAGACTCCTTTGTCCATTATTTCTATGAAATGCTTGTCTTCCATAGACATTCCTGTTTTGTTATCGTTTTTTGTGATTTCAAAGAGCGATGAGTCGATGTAATCATCTTCAGAAAGAATCATCGGGCCCCCTGAAAGTCTGTAGTCCGTAGACGTTTGCTTCAAGTCAAATCTGTTTGGACATGGGCGGAAGACTGAGCGACGTCCATTTTCCAGGAGGTGGGTTTTATTTACATTCACCATATTCGGTGCGTGTACCTTCCCTAAACATGCCTCCCCTATTATTACCCATCCCAAGGGTAATTTTTGGGCATACGGTGTTCCTCTTGGTCCGATGCGTTGGTCAAGAACATGGTGAGCTTCGACAACATCTCTCCCGATAAGGAGGAGGATTTCTGCGTTGTCATTTATGGCCGGGATATGTCGAGCAATACTGTACAGATGTGGGTGGTGGAGCGCAACTTCCGGTGTGGGGATTTCTTGTCTCATATTCGGAATCTGATTGCACTCGATCAGTGTCGGAATCTGAACAACTGTGCTCCCATCCAGGGCTTCTACCATAAAGTTCGTGGCCTTCCTGCCGGTCATTTGCACAAGTCCAGAACATGAAGATAATGTGTATGGGATTGTGCTCGTAGTTGACGTAAAACGGTTGAAGAAATCAGAGCGGGCTAACGACGCATTGCTTTGATCGTCGAGAATAGCGTAGATGATTTGTGCAATCTGTGGGTTTCCCTGTGGATGTACTTTGACTTGTATGGTTTTCCCACATGATTTCCCTTCAAAGTCTCCTCCACAAATCTCCGTGCATTGAGAGGTGACATTTGGTAAGGAGGGTGAGGGTGAATTTGCGCCTGCTAGACAGACTTTCTCCCCGCCATTAGCTCTGGAAGAAGGGACTGTTGCGGTTTTCCCAGAAGACTCTGTATTTCTGTGTAATGCAGAAGGGTGTTTTGAGCTTCCACACTCGGAACATTCGATGATGGCCTTACATTCACGAGACATGTGTTCGGTCGTTGCACAGCATCTAAAACAGATGCCAAAATCCTTTATGAGTTTGTTACGTTCTTCTATGGGCTTCTGCTTGAACGTCCTACATCTGTTAAGTGGGTGCTTAGTCTTGTGAATGGGGCAATGAACACTCGGATTTAGGACCTTTCCGGGATCTTCCGATTTCGTGATTTCTGTTTTTCTCGTCAGAACACTTTTCTCATGTGGTTGAACTGATTGTCTGTTTTTAACGGAGGAGGGGGATGATTCTTCGTAACGAAAACTTGGGTCGTTCTTCGTTTTCGCGAGCTCCTTGATAAAGTCCACAAAACAACTGAATGGTGGGAATGTAACTCCATTTTGTTTTTTGAAGTTCGAAGCATGCGTTGTCCACTTTTCCTGCATACCATACGGAAGCTTGCTCACGATTGGAATTATCCCAGTCGAGCTGTCGAAGTAGGAGAGCGATGTTTTGTACATAGGGTCTTCCTTGATGGATGAAATCTCTGAGAGGACATCGCACAGTTCGTACAATTTCGGAGCATCCCTGTTCGTCAGCTTTGGAAAATGTGAAAGCTTTGACCTCAAGGCCGCTTCAACCATCTCTGGACAGCCGTAGCGTTCGTCTAAACGTTCCCAGACCCTTTTTCGTCCCATTGCTGGATCTCTGGCATTGGCTGCTCGGAGACTATGGGCGTGTTTCGTGGATTCCGGTCCGAGCCATTTAATTAACAGGTCTAGCTCTTCACGGGGGTTGACTTGTAATTCCTGCATAACGTTCTGAAAACTCAACTTCCACATCGTGTAAGATTCTGGCTTATCATTAAACTGATAGAGTCTTGTCAGAAGTAGGTCCCGTCTGAGTAAGAACGTTGTAAAGTCATTAGCCATTGTGTTCCCGTTAGCCTGACTGTGTCGACTGTTAACTTGGGGTACGTAACTTGGGGCTCTCGGGTCGAGGTCAGAACGTGTGACGTTGTGAGAGTCGACATTCGTATTCTCCAGGTTTTTCCGGGCTCTAGGAGAGGTTTCGGTATAACAGTTTGAAACATCAGGTTGCGCAATCGGTGTTTGCGATATGACTGGATCACCAGACAGATTTTGTGCATTGCGAGTATTAGTACCGACGAAGGAACATTCATGTGAATTTTCGATCGAGTGCTTCTCAACATAACGCAGTGTTCGCTGTACTGGGTTTTCAGATGGTAGCAAGAGGTTTATTGTCTCGTGATGTGACGGTATGTTGACTTCACTTTCTTGTACCGCTCTGAGTTCCGCTTCCGCTGCCGCCACATCTTTTCGCTGTTGTAAAACTTTCAAATCAGCTTCCAAATTGGCCTTTTCGCGTGCAGACCGGGCTGCGGCTATTTGTTGCTGTTCGTTAATCTGCGCGTGGCGTTTATGAAGGTCAGCTTCTTGTAAACTAAAGGTTGTCTTAGCCTTTGCTGCCTCGGCCCTGGCATGCATCTTGGCAATTAAAGACACCGCTGACGATCTACTGTGGTGAGAGCGTGAGTCTCTTGATCTGTTCGACAATGTCTCCAATACGCGGTCAATACGCTCGTTAACATCTGACATGGCTTTGTTTACTACTTCGGAGTTCGCGATATTTAGAGAAACACGAAATTCTATCTCGTCAGTACTTTCTTGAGTGTCTATCGCGTGGAGTAGAGCGATATATTGAGCTGAAGTTGACCGATAAGAGTCATAAGATTGAGATAATGCTCTCTCAGCTTTACGTAGTGCTATTAACTCATTTGGACAGTTTTCACATTGATCTAAATGTTCTTCAACTGTTTCCCAAGCATTTGTTAGCTTAACTGACAACTCATGGCATGTAGAATTATTCATGGTTTTGTCTGGCTGTATAATGGTGTTTGCTGATGTTTCCTGGGAAGGTGCTGCAACACTGTTGTCTGTATTATCGGTATCCATACTGGGATATGTTTTCTTGATTTTCCTGGACACAGTTCACCGAAGCATAGCATGTATAAATGCCCTTATTGGCTTATGCGAATCAAGAAAATTAATGTTTCGTGTGTGCTATGCATATGTATTATACACAAGGGTCCTTTACGCAGGTTACCGTTTTTGTGAGGTTTGTCCACTGTGGCACAGGCTGTAAGGGTTCGCTGGAACAGGCGTTGACCGTTGTTCGGTGCGTCGTGCGATGAACGATGTCCAGTGCCCATAGCTATTCCTGTATAAGCTGGCCGTGTAGCGGTCTCTCCTGTGTCCGTGGTAACGTGGAAACAACCAGTCGGTCAGAGTTTATTTACTGTGCTGCCTCACCCCGGAGGGCTTTAACAGATTAGATAACCACGCAAAGTTCTGCAACAAGTCGCCTTTATTGCCGAACCATGCTGAGGTAAATAACTGAAACACAATAAAACAGTGTCGGTAGAAACAATCAACAACTGAATTTAACATACACGTTCTAGGTTGAGAAAGTTCAGGCATAACGATAATGTAATGGTGCAAATACACAACGTTATGTAATGCGTATTTCCTACGTTTCATTGAGTGTCAATAAGTCCCGTGGAGTTCGCATGGAAATGCACACAATTCAACACAAGCGTTGTTGTTGTCTCTCAAACTGTCACCGCGCTCCTTAAACGCCTTATTTTCAAGACAAATTTAACACCGTACATGATCCCGTTTATATGTACATGCATATCTAACTGTAAATGTTACACTTACACTGTGGTTGTTTGGTTGTTGTCAGCTTTGAGCGCCAGTTAGATAACAGGAACGAGAAATACGCCTCGACGATTTTCTGATATGTAATGTCACCAAAACTAACTCTGGCACAGGAGAGTTCTACATGTTCACAGTATAAGATAGGCGTGACACAATGCTTTATAGAAAAATAGAGGACTGGGAATAGGGAACTGCGAACTGGGAGTGGGAAGTGGAGAATTGGGAGTGGGAAATGGAGAACTGGGAATAGGAAACTTGGAATGGAGAAGTGGGAACTGGGAAACTGTTCACAGAAGCTGTTATTTACCGTAATATATCGACGCTAGACCTTCATTCTTTTTCGAATTGTTCCTCTCACTGTTTTGCAGGAAGACTTTAAACTAGTGTGCGATCCCGTCAAGTTTGTCTATTTCGCAACACGTTTGTCAGAAATGAAAAGAATTCGTTCAAGATCACATCGCATAGTGTTATCGTAAAATTTTCTTTACGTTCAGTTCAGTAAATAATTTCAAGGCAAGAAAAAATATCGTTATTTAATGTTCCAAAACTAGTCCCCATATATATTACGGAAAAGCCTTCAGACAAACATAGATGGATCTTATATATTCTGTCCATATACTTTCATGTTCTCTTGAAGTTTTGTTTGTAGCCAGTAGAGGGAAGCCCGTATGTGCTTATGAATATACACGCGCGGAATGTCTTAAAACGATATCTTCTCGCCCGACAGAAAATACGTGAAAATACACACCAACATTCTCTGTCAGTTTGAGTGTATTATGAACTGGATTTCGGTTCTCTCTTCCACTAGGCAAAATTAGCATCCGCTTAGAAACAACATTTCCCATTTACATACAACCTGACACATATTCGTAAATATTGAGTTAAGTCTTCCTCCGTAATCTTCCATAATCCCCGTAATAAGTATGTCTCCACTAGCCTTTAATAACTACTGCGTAGTATTACATGGAGATGCGGCCTTAAAAACCTTTGATTTTTGCCACGGGATTAACTTTTAATAAGGCAAGAAAGAAGACTGAGATAGTCTCACAAAAAGTACAAATCAGTCTTACGCTGCTGACAGTACAGATCCACTGAGGGAAGAATCGGCTGTGTCATTGCTGTACAGAAATGACGCCGCTGCTTTTTGCAGCTTACGTTCAGCATGATATACAGCCTTGTATGTGGCTTCGCGTGCCTTACTGTACGTGAACCAGAATCAAGGCATTGTGCCGAGATGTTCAGGAGGATTTTAAGGAAATTTATTCTTTAATAAACTTGTTTCTTCTCGATCCACAAGATAAATGCATTTCACTAGAACATCTCGTAAATCAGTATCTCTTTTACAATGAATTTTTTGAAGTCTTGAAATCATCCCTTATTCCCACAGCAATTGTCTAACAGTGTATAAACTTGTACGCTGAAGTGACATTTTTTTGTATTTGTTGTACCGACTTACATCAGAGAAAACTGTGCAATTATAATTAAGTGTGAAAAAAACTGCTTTCTCGAAACTGGAATGAAGTTATCATGTTCTTAGTATCAACAGATTTATTAAAGTTTACGTTTCACCAGGAAACCTTTTACAACATGTGACTGCTTTTACACAGACTGAATGTAATACTGTATGACATATATTAACCCTTCCGTGACATGGATTTAGTGACAAAGAAAGAAACACTCCATTGTGGTCGTTTGCAACATTGTCATGTGTTGTGTGTTAACGTGAGAGTCAATTTAGGTGGCCAAAGAGCTTTGACGAGGTTGTATATAAATTTGCAGAAAAAGATTGGTTGTTAATGGTATCAGTGGTTGTTGTTCATGGACATGATAACTAAACCCTGTGGATGAATATCTAAATCTGCTGTACATGCCTCACTCGTTGCTTCCACCAATTAAGTCTTCGTAATTGATTAGAGAGATATAGCGGAAGACGTCTAAATTTTAGCATGCGCGATTTAAAAGTCTAAACCACTGAGGGCCAGACCAGAGCAGAGAGCTTTGTCCAATGATAGTTAATTTCCTTCAGTGCAAAACGTGTAATTTTTGCAATTTCAAGAAACGGCTGGGTTTCCGAATGCACGTAGATCACCGATGGTTAATGAAAAAATGTCCGATGATCAAGCTGATTGCGAAGCGACCTTGTTATTTGTCCCATTGGCATTGATAGGTTAAAAGGCTGTCATTGAAGAGGGGGAATCAAATGTGTGTTACAACTCCTCCAGACTTTTGCCCAAAATAACGTAGCTAACACGCCTAGCAACGGCGTGGATGATGAATGACGTTCCCAGATGAAACAAACATGACATTATTATTAGTACAGAGTAGATGTACATGCTGAACACAGGCCGATTGTTGGCCCACGGTTTCTCATTATCGGTACGACTTCAACAACATATTTCCATAAATACAGGTAAAGGTTGAACACTAAGACTGCAGTGGACTGTTCCCTGCCATTCCACATCACGACAAAATGCTAGACTTTAAGTTGCATGCTTTCATCAGTTGGAGCCCCGTTGTATTCGCCTTGTTCACCATTGTATCGGTCGTGCGTGAAACCCTCCCCAGTGACTACAATCGTCTTCGGCCGTGCGTTGGAAGGTCTGTCAGCAGCCTGCGGATGATCGTGGGTTTCCCACGGTGTATGCCACGTTTCCTCCCACCATAATGCTGACCGCCTTCGCATAAGTGAAATATTCTTGATTACGGCGTAAAACATCGATTAAATAAATAAGTAAATTCTGTTCGACTAGTTCATCAGTCTCTCGGTATTGCGTGAAATCACTGTGCTGAGGTTCCGCACATACAGGGTATAGAGCAACCGCAATGGCGTCAAGCAGATGGAATTAATCAGATTCCAAATAAATAGATGGTGAACTGGCGGGAAGAGACCCTCCTGTTTATAATTACAGAAGTATCGATGGTTTCGTGAAGTGTGTGATGGCTGCCGACGTTGATTAGACGTTGATTGTCTGTGACGGGGTCTCCTCGTTGGTGTTAGTCTAGCCAGGAAAGAGCACGTCTGGAGACAGAGCTATTGAGGCGCTGTCAGCTCGTGAGACACACTAAAACCAGGGAATTGTGTTAGTGCCTGGATATTTCAGACAGACTGAAGGATCTCTCCTGGGAAACAATAGGTTTGTGTGAAAGCTCAACCAAAACTACGCTTAAGACCTATTTTAGGTAATGTATTTTCAGTAGCAGACAACAAATGAAGAAACAGCGACCAGTTTGTCTCAATGTCAGTGGCTGTCTACTGCGCCAGGCCTCTGTACTGACAATTAGGCCTCTCATCACTGCGGATTTATTCACTCAGTATTTAAGGGTTGTTTCGTTGCTGAATGATAATTCTGAGATTGACATTTTCCATTGACTGGATTACGGCACATAAATACACCACCTTAGGGAATAAGTTGTTTTCTTTCCAGACGACGGTCACCGTGTTTTTCACATTCGATCGTAGAGCTTCTCTCCGGACCGCGGTTGATAACACTCGCTGAAAGAGGTGCACACAACTTACCCTGGGGGAGTTGGTTGGGGGGGATGAGAAGTGATTGATGGAATGATTTGGGCTAATCCATGCTCCAGTAAACAAATGCTTGGCTTCTACATGTAGCTATGTGTTTAATACCACAGCCTGGTGTGATTTGAAAAGGCTTTGGAGTGAATGGTCGTAGCTGTTGGTTGTTGAATGACTTGACAGATTGGACTACCTGCTTAATAATGGTTTAAATGCTCATCCTTTTCTGTAAATCATTTAACGTGTATCACAGTCATCAAGCAATTAAAAAACAGCTCCATGCTTACCCGAAACTAGTCGTATAAACACTGAGCGAATACTGCGCCGGCGATGAGAAGACCTGCTGACACTATACAGGACTAACACAACACAGGAGCCGCTGACATTAAGACAGACTGATTATCGTCTTTTGACTGAGCACTTCCCAAAATAGACCTGAACACCAGTTTTGATTGAACTTTCTTATATCGCTATAGTTTCCCAGGAGAGATGTTCTACTCAGACTGACATATCCAGGCACTTACACAGATCCCTGGCGTAAGTGTATCTGACGAGTTGACACCACCTCAGCAACTCTGTCCTAGGACATGTCATCCGCTAAACTTTATTACCTTGTGCAACAGAAGAGAAATATCCTCAGCGCCTATAATCTTAATCTATATCTGTGTTGTATGCAAACATGTCATATCTATTTTTCGTTAACATGCATCTTCGTTTATATTACTTTAATGTGTGATATTGTAATTTAGACATATTCACGCCCTCGTAACAATATTCCTGAGCTGGGAGAACACTCGCATTCTTTACTGTCTAGGAAGTAAACATGCTCACCAAGAGTACACCCCAGATTCCCAGCTCCTGCTAAAACTACAGCAGAAGATGCCCCTGAACCTTGGCGTCAAAGCCAACATTTGTATGCCAGCGGTGACCTAAACTAGACTATCGTAAGGCCACTTTCCGAGAACTAATACTGTAATCTGTAGTGTGAAATATAGCACGAATAAATTCTGTTCTAAATGACCGGCTTATGGGGGGAATCAGGCATGAACATTGACTTTCCTCTGAACTACATGTACACGTTTTCAACACTGTTAATAATGTCACATTGTGTATGTTCTGGCTCCGTCATTGATCATTCCTGCCGATGTTAGGCGTGCCCCTCGAGTGTTAGAGACTGGGGACAAAGGCTGAAGCTGTAAAAACACACATCTGATTCTCCCTCTACAAAGGCATGTTCGATACCCGTCGATACATCAGAGTTACAACTATACTAGACAACGCGAGTAGGAATCAGCTTTGCCCTAGAACCTTTTTCAGCTGTAGAAAACCCGTATTTCCCCATGGAAACCCAACATGCATTTTCAAACTTAGCAATTTCTTGGAATTCTAGAAACCACACTCTGTATGTTGTATACTTTCCCATTTGACTAGAAAAAGGGGAAATATAACTGTCATTGCACAGCAGTAGCAATATGGCAGACCTGGAGTGGAACGTGTCGATTGTGAATAGGAGCAAAGTTCAAGTAATACTTAACCAAGATATTTTATCACAATAATCAAATATGAAATACTTGTTTTTCGGCGTTTTTCGTATTCATATTGCGGCGCCTTTGCTAAGTCTCTGTAATTGATAATGAAGCTGTAATTGGCGGAAACGACGAGTGGGGGATGCAAAGCAGATTCGTTTATCACAAGATTTAGTCATCATGTCCATTAACCCTGGAAACACTCGATCCGTTAATACCCAACCATTATTCCCTGGTTTTACCTTGTGACTTTTTTGGTTCCTAAGATTTGGGAGAGGAGACCGTCTTTTGACAGTGTTATGACTTTATCCGTTATCACATCAGTTTTATGGACAAAACATGAACATTAATTATATTTTTGCTGCTAGGTTGACAAAGAATAGAAGCAATTTAAATTGAATTTTGAAAAGGAAATTTCTTCGACATATCTACAAATTTACATACTTTCCCCTGTATCATAATTCGTAACGTCTTTTCGTCACCATTAAATCTGTTGACTGCTCATCTTTGCATGTATCCGTCCTAATTTTTATATATATATATATATATATATATATATATATATATATATATATATATAGTTCTTTGGGGGCGTGTGTTATTTGTCGGTTTTGGAAACTGGCCTTGCGATTCTTGACCTTGAACGCTCATTTCGGTTGACGACTGGTATACGAATGTTGGTTTCGACGCCTAGATGTATAACAGATAGAGATAAAATGACTTTAAAATGTCATGTTACATGTTGAAAGGCGAGAGGCTGAGTAGGTCCCGAGCAGCAACCACACTGTGCTAGATGGCAAATGGTTAAACCTTACAGGCCTCTTGTCAGTTTATTTCAGGGTTTCATTTTAACTGTTTACACAAGTGTTTAAGGAATATCACCTGACTCGTGCCACTATCGTCATGACTCACGCAGAATTAAGTTAAAATAATTGCAGTGAATTTAAACTCAAGTTACTAGACGTTACCTCTCTAGAATTCATTAAAATGCTGTGTTTACAACAACTTTAATACATGTAATAACCTAAAACCCACAACGGTGACGCTGACATGGCGCTATATTCTCTCGCAGGGTTATTGCAAAACCGACATTCTCCATAACACAGACGACTCTCCTCTACCTTGACCTTTACAGCCAGCCGTGTTTCTAGCATTAGAGACTAAACAGATTTGCAGTTTTACCGAGGTGATTAACACCTGTTATTGTTTTCGTCTTATTAAAATTTAATCCCGGGACAAAAACCTTGGATTTGTGAAAGAGGAGATGTATGTAATCGAACCACAACGCTTTATTAAATTTTGGTGGTGATGGGAGAATTGAAGTTGCATGGCCAGAGTAAGATTACCAATGAAACATGATTCAGCATTTATAAGTTTGATTCACGCAGTATACAAACTGGTCGGATAGCTCCCAAATGGACGCCTCACTGGCTTAATAAAGAAAAATAAAAACTCAGAGCACGGGGCACTTAGTTTGAGAGAACCAGAGCCATGTATTTTGGCTTACATAAGGAGTTGTTTCGGAACATTAAATTATCATGAATTTGTCTCGAAACGCTTTCCTTCTACAGGGGATAAATGAATCCTGTTACGAACCTCGTCCGTAAGATATTGTAATATATTTTTTATTTGTTTTTGCGCTAACCGGGTCAGTCTTTGACCTACTGTGTACATTATGGCCTGCATTGGAATCCAGTCGCGCGTTCTCGAGGCTTCTGTGTTTAAGAGTGCCGTGTCATTTCACATAAAGCGTACACTCTGGAAAGATGTACTTATGTTGTAAAGATGTTTACGATCAAACTGTTCAGAATTTTCTGTAGTGTTAGTCTATGTACATTGGAGACGAAAGTATAAGTTTTGCAGTTCCATTTACGTCCACTTGAGGATTTCTCGGATTTCTAAGAGCTCGGTTTTCACGCCATTAGTGAAATTTGATATTTTGTACTCCATTCTTCTATACGTAGCACTTTGTGAGCTTGTGTTTCGCCACTTGCTATTTTGTTTGAGACGTTGTTTTGGAGCTTATATAGCTCGTTGTCTCTTTGTGCAATTGCGTACATTTTATCCCAGTTTACCCTGGTAGTGACTTTGTGTATATTTCCGAGGATTGAAAGATATATTGCCAGAAGTCAACCCGTTCGCGCTGGAAGGACGCACTTTGCCGGGGAGTTGAATACGTACCATGCCGCACTTCATACCATGCCGTCGGTATACCGTACCCTCTGCTGTTTTTCACTTACAGCGCTGTCATCTTTCTTTTGGCGAACTGTGGATTTCATATTTACGCGGACTTTCTTGCCTTTGGAAGCCGAAATATTACAATCGGATTTGGCAGCTTTCATTACTAAGAAACTGTGTATTTTATAATGATCTGCATTGGTTTTGTATATTATTATCAGCTGTACTATTTGTCTGTTTTGTTCAAATATATGTATTGAAGCTATTCAAGCGTCTTTGTGTTTCTTAGTTTGATCTTGTGTAAGGCCTATCGTTGTCTGAGAGTTAAACAAGCCATTTTTCCTCTCCCCAACAATGTGGACGGAAAAGTTATACACTCACAGCGTAAAAATACTAGTGAGAAATTCAGAAATTATTTCCTCAGTATCCCAGGCTTGATAATTCACTCTTGAAATCGCTGGTACCACGATTTCATTATTTATTTGTTTATTTACTTATTTATTTATTGATTGATTGATTTATTTATTTGTTTATTTGGTAATTTTACAAAGGGCGGCCAGAATTATGGTGGTAGACCACCAGGTTGAAAGCCCACGGGAATCCACACGTTGCAGGCAGGCCCACAGTGACCGATTCCTGAGAGATTCCTGGGTCATTGCTCTGCGATAGACGATGGGAAGGTCTGCCAGAAACCTGCGGATTGTCGTTCCTTCGTCCTCTGCCCGGCTTCCTCCCACCATAATTCTGGCCGCCGTCGCACGTGAAATATTCTTGAATCCGGCGTATAACAACAATGAAATAAATAAGTAAATAAATTTAATAACTAATTCATTGCAGGCATATCATCTGATCATTAATCATGTTAGCAGGTATTTTGTGTGTTGCTGTTATAGGAGCATGTAACCTGAGAGACTCGCATGTATTATAAAGTTCCGTGCTTCCCACAGGTCAACGCTCTAGTTACCCGATATTATGAAAAAATAATGTATTGTAATGCTTGCTAGTCTGCCAAATTGAGGAATAAGGATCTTATCGATAATACATGTATAAATGTTGTATTTACAGAACAAAGTGAGAAGCATTTCGTACAGGCAGCCGTTATCCGGAAACCAGCTTAATTTATTACGACCTATGGTTTGACGTATGTAGTAATGTTAGGCTTTTTCATTCTTCTGGTATTCTTCCAGGACATATATACGAATTCAACATTTCGACCAAGCGATTTGGAGATCACTGTGTTCGTTTACTTGTGTGATGTGTTCACGGTTTTTATGACAAATCATCTATTTGTTCCGACGCATTTCTGTCACTGTCCAGATATTAAGTAACGTTTATTCACCGATGATATGTGTATGTTAAACGCCATGTGAACATAAATGTAAGCCAAACCAAACTGTTGAGAGTAAAGGTTTTATAAAAAAGAAAACAAACACATTTTATTCTTAAGTAAACATCAACTTGAACAAAATCCCTGTGTAAGCTAAACAAATCAAGTCCATATAACCGCTCCACTTTGGGATAACGGTCTCTCTCATATTACTTGATATTTTTCTTTCATCCTTAAGATAATTTGCAGTTATATTTATTCTGGAAAACAGAGATGCCATTGATATCCATGTTTTCTTTTTTGTCAGTTCCATGGAATTGCCATCAGTATCAGAAAAATAGCGTTACCTCCAACAAATTTGATTTATCGAGTGTAAATCACTGCAATTGCAAACCTTTCACTGGTGAGATGTGAGGTAGCATCCAAAAATCATTCAGGAACGGGGAAAGGCGGTGGTTAAAATGCACAGGAAACGTACCTTCATGACAAAAAATGAAATTTTACATTGAATACCAAGTTGATGTGCAGGAATAATAGCATAAATTAAGATCTACACTTACTTATGTGTGAGACAGCTTCGTGGTCCTGGAGATTATTTGCAGTCACATTTGTTGTGGAAAATGCAGATACTATTTACATCCATGTTTTCCCCCGGTGTATTGATGTACCTACAACCAGCCAGGAAGTTTATTGCTGTATTTCTGTGTTATGTGTATATCGAGCTGAAAGAAGAAAAACATGATTTGGCAACAACCCTCTTGGCGCTGAACCAATGATCCAGACATCAACAAAGGTTTCCACATTTTCCAGGGCTAGTTGGTTTCCGCTCCCGTTTGTACGGTTGGTGTAGTAAATTTAACCACAGTCGCACGCTTTTGGAGTATCTGAAGACGTCGGCTACGAGATCGGCATCGATCAGTATGGAAATTTACAGACGAGCCCTGTGGAGATCCTTTCAGCGCCACATGCAATTGTTTTGTAATTCTCAACGGGGTAACACTTTTTTCTATACCACTCTGCCCGTAAGACTTTGCATGTCATAGGTAGGAAAGGAAAGAATAGGAAATTAAAAAAAAAAGCAAAACAACATGCCAGTTCTGGAAAAATCACATATTTCCAACGTAGTCTTCGAAATCGACATTCGCATACCCGCCTTCAACCCATGTAGGTGCTGCGGATTAGTAATTGCAAGACACGTTTCGGGAACAACATTAAAAACAAACTACCTCAGTAAGTAAAGGAAATAAAAAAATGGGCTGAATTCTTGGTGAGAGGAAATAAAATTGTTTTGAATCATGACGTAAAGACGCAATGAATGTTCGTTGCAGTAGTATACAGAATAGGGATTCTGGCATACTTCCAGCTAGGGCCCCCTTCCACCGCCCTAGAAGGCCCCCAGTCCCTGTTCCGACCAGTTCAAACGATATGGTGTCCTGCTACATAAACTTTTGCCAATTATCTATGTAGACAAACGGGCGTTCGCGCACACAACTATTTGTCTATTATCTATATACACAAACGGGCGTTCACACTCAGAGATAATTGCCCCCAGACCATATTCCCGCAAATTTCTGCTACACATCAAGCCATATGGTGTTCGTGTACACCACTTTTGGCCAAATATCCATGTAGACAAAGGGACATTCACATAATAATTGGCATATGCCGATCCACCATCTGTAAGGTACCGAAGAGAAACATAACATAGCTCGCAAGACATTTCACCACAAGATCAAGACTTACCAGAACAGCTCCGGGCAGGCCAGCTTGAGCTAGGACTTCGTGAATGTGCGCTTTGCCCAGATACGGGAGCGGCTCGAGGCGGCGGGCTGCCAGTTCGACCACGCTTACCGTAAGCCGACAAGTTGTACATTCCTCCAACGCCACCCCACTTGGCTGCCCTACTTCTACGACATAAATAACTCGCGTGGGAGACACTTGACATACATAGCTGTGGAGACCGCTTGACAGTTAAATTACAGTGAGCTATATAATACAGTATCGCATAACAGGGTTTCGAGGCAGAACAGCTAACTGAAATCAGCACGGTTATCGCTCTGCAATACACTCCGGCGAGAGACGGACAAGTTTTATTATACGTGACAAGTTTTGTGAGGCGCGAAAAAGCACACAAAATTCTAGCCCGAAAACTCCCTCTCCGGAGTTCTGTAGGGTTTGAATTTTGTTTGCTTCAATGAATCAGCCTTCTCAGTCTAGGCCTGGGTTCCCAGACTCAGTTAGATCATCTATTTTATCGCTAAGTCTGGTCATATCGTAAGTCTGGTATAGCGTCGTAAAGCTTGTGTAGAATATATACAGCTACACCCTACCTAACCCCAATTGAGGTCATAATGAGTATATTGGATAAGGGTAATGGACACATCTTATAGCCGATTTGAGAGTAATACTACAAGTATATCGAACTGCGGTATCCCACCTCTCTGTCGAGAAGTTCAATTGGCGGACAGTTTTTTTCACGAAACAGGCACGAGCTTCGTTCCGCTAATGCTGTACTAACTCGTCCCCCGTTTTCTTATCTAATGAAAACGAGTTATCTGCTGTACCGACCCGAATCTGTTGTTTCATTTCTCCGTAATTTTCGACTTCACCGAGTATTAACAGAAACTCGGTATTCGAAATCATACCGTCAATCAGCGCTGTAGAGACGTGGTCGGTAATTGAATCAAGCTTACTTTCAGCCAGTAAAGGAATTTCATTGTGCTTTTTGGCTTTGACGGACAAGCGCCGGTTGAGAAACTTGCCCACCCCACTTAGGAGGACGCAGGGTAAGGCTGTGCTTTCCATGCTTATAGCTATAGACGCCGCAATTATCGTGGACAACACTCCGACACCTGCGACGCCCAGACCCATACTGGGCGCGAGTAGCGGGGTATCAATACCATCAAAGGCGTTGACTGTCCTGGCGTCTCTCTGACATTCCAACTCTTGGAGTGCTTATATATTGTAACCTCTATTCGTGCGGATCTTCAGTCGGAGGAGGGGGGCAGATCAGATGGATCTAATGATGGATCTAACGCGGGATACAGTTGCGTAATCTTCATGTAGACGCAGTTAGAATGTTTAATTCTCAATCAGATATAGTTTTTTAATTTAATCTTAACCGTTTCAACTGAACGCCATGGTCTACATTTATGCGGTCAAACCGTACCGCAAGCGGCGCAGCGGCCACGACATTGTCTAACGTCGTCTCAAGCCTATTAGCTCTCGGAGGTATTATTACGACGATAGTTACGCTTTTACCCACATGCTCTTTCAGCCACACGGGCTTCAAACCAGGAAGGATGTGGAAGGGCTTGTCTGGAATATGACCCAGTATAATATCCTGAATGATTACGGCACCCTTGGGAACCTCGCCAACCGGATATGGTGCGTTGATATCGAGGTAAGAAGTTGTATCTGGATCATATGCCCTCCTTCGGGCATTATCCTCACATGAATATCATCTCCCATGGTCGTGTGCGAGAGGAAAGCCGTACCGCCATTAAAACGTTTGAACCACACCACACCTTGTTGTGTGCACCAGGACTGTGGTCACAGCAGGGTCAATGTCCCTTTTGGGATCATGAGATTTAACGAGACCCCATACCCTATTCTCAGGATTATTAGACAGAACCAGGGTGAGTTTTTGGAGGGCATTCGGGGCTTCAGTATCACCCCCATCCCCCCGGAGTTGGAAGGCGTGAACCCGTCCATCAACCCCTTGCCGTTCGAAACCCTCGAGATCTGTTAGACCCGATAAGGCTAGGCTAGTGTAACTAGGGCCCACTGGTTCCATTACGTCGGCGAATGTGTAAAGTATGCTGTATCTGCAGGTTGGCCGGAAATGTTTACTGACTTTATAGTAAGCCCCGACACAAGGCCAACCGACAGTCTTTCGTACAGTGCATTGACAAATGCCACTGTCCTTCCAGGGTTTCGTGGTATACCGCGACTGCCCTCAGAAGAGTGGCATGACTTACATAACTGGTAGACACTGCTGTGATGTTTTCGGACTCGCTCACCTCGTCTAGGTGGACAAATATTTCTTGTGAGGCGTGAGTTTGGGTAGTCTGTTCCGTTCATTGAATCCAGCCATGTGTTCTTTTGCGTTTGAGAATCCCAGGATATCAGCTAGGTCTAACAGACTGATAACATCATTCCTTTTGAGTTCCAGTCGCAGACGACCAGATGCTTCACTCATTTCCAGTTTAGCAACCAAAGGTTGGAACACTTCTTTGTTGATGGTACTTGTCGACCAGCCTGAAGCGTACGGCAGCGCCAGTATTCCCCTGTGGGCACAAGGTCATATCGAGTAGGGTGACCTCGTACTGGCCTTCTGGATTGACCAGACAAGTTGGGCGGGTGACACTACTCCCCTGCTGAAGATAGCTCAGTGTGACAATTATATTCTTCTTTCACAAGAGATGTTTTGTAAGGTGTTTTCATTATATCATTTATTCGAGTAAAGAGACAGAGGAGCCGAATGAAATCGTGGTGATAGATCCCAGCCTGAACAACTCGTCGGTTGCTTTCGACGTGACTTTTCAAAAGATACTTGAACGTTACACCTTACCGAAAATCAACAGCAACGCATTGGTCGAAAAATGGCACACGCAACCGATGGAGTGGTGGCAGAACCAACTCAAATTCGCGGTATGGTGCGCCACGACTGATTGTGCGGTGTCAAGGGAAAATCACCTCATAGCCGACGCACAACTCAGCAGTTCTGTATTCCTCTTCCACGTGTGACGTATTCAGGAAGAGATTAATGCACCACTCAAACAGGACGATACAGGGAGTCCGACCGACAACCCCTTCGACCAGCTTGTATACGAGCGAATTTGCGACGAGTTTCGGGTCTCCCAGGACACAAAAAAGTAGAAAGGACGGGTTAGGCGTGGCTTATTATTATGTCACGAGCACAGGATACTTGAAATCGCATTACGTCTTCAATGCTGGCTGCATGTCATTGCAGCGAAAACCAGACAAATTTCACACCGATTTCATCTCGCAACGAGGCGAGGTCGATCAAACATGGGCCACCCTCATCCTGAACAAATCTGAAGGGTTAACCCAGGCAGGCGTGGAACGCGTGAACGACACCATTCGGAATTATATCTGTGCACTCTTGGGACAACAGGCACAGATGACGCGCAGAAGCAAATGTGGAAGACGCCATAGCAAGACCTGTTGACCTTCCCTCGGCCATAGAGCGGTACCAGAACGTCCAGAGATACGCCCGCTCCAAGGCGGATTATGCGTTCGGTGTTGGTCTGTACACGGCGCCAAGCACTATGGATCTGCAACTCGGAAAAATCAGTCTCTGTAACAACAAGATCGTTATAGCCACAACAGAGAGGACAGTCGACATCAACGGAGACGTAAACTTGCCTTCTTCAATTCATGCCCAGGATGCTGACTGGACTGGGGAGACCTGCATCGTTAAGCCGCGGCCAGCTGCAGTACCCATACCTAGACCCCTGCTGGCAGCGCCGAGGTCACCAAGACAGCATGATGAGGAGAAGTTGGCGTTAGTAACACTTAGAGTCGCTATGGGGCTTGCACTAATCTGGTTATGCTAGATGTGCCCGAACAGCGGTGTAAATGATTCCACCTGTAGCGACAACCAGAGCCCAAGTGTACTCGGCAACCCAGTTCACGGCCTTGCCCGATATAGTCGCGCAGGGGCTTCATCGGCGAGCTTGGCTAGAAGCCTGCCCTGGGCCAACGCATGTTTGTTTACCCACTCCTTCAGACCGCTCAGACCGATTGGCTCAGGAAATGGTAATGGAAGCGCTGGCGCTGCAGAGCCCCCGGTTAACGCTAGTACCAGAGTTGACACGATAAAACCCAACGCAGTTATGGAAGCTGGCTATGGTGACCCTCAATTCTCGGAACAAAGTCCGAAGGCGTTCGGCAAAAATTGAGTCATCATGAAGAAAGCGGCTGATCGTTTCCCTGATCTGACTGATTTGAAAGCGCAGACCTTCACGGCTCGAAGAGGCACCATCGAGGCGAGCCTCTCTTTCATTCTGAAGATCATGCAATCGCTGCAGAATGCTACGCCTGGAGAAGTCATCGAGAGCCTCATCAAGTTTTCTTTTTTCCAAAGCAATGTGGTCGTCCAGTGCATTCAGTTTAGCAAGGTTGTTTGTGAGCACCCCTATGATGGTCTGCAGTGCTTTAAGTCTCCACGGCGCGCCTAGGTTCAGAGAAGTATCACCAATTGTGCTGAGAGTTCTCTCTATGTGAGAATCAGTCAACGTCTTATCTATTGTTGTGACCGCATCAGATGCCACTTGGCCTAGGTGTTGTAGTTCCACATTCTCCACTGCAGCCGCGGCTCTACCTGGGTCATCCTTT
Organism: Acanthopleura granulata; assembly: GCA_016165875.1. Lineage (NCBI taxonomy): Eukaryota > Metazoa > Mollusca > Polyplacophora > Chitonida > Chitonidae > Acanthopleura > Acanthopleura granulata. Next base: position 1,108,369 of record JABBOT010000017.1, read on the forward strand.
GCTTTCTGAAGATCTCTCACGGATTTTGGTGGCAGCTTGTCTCGCTTTCAATCAACGAACCCAAGTTCATCTCGGACGAAAGACACCCTAAAACGCCTCTCTAGTGTCGATAGCGTGAGGTGCTTGCCTGTTAATTTGCTGATAATCTCAAAGTTGGGATAACCCACAAGGCGTAGTCGATTACTGACCAGCTCGAATTCATAATAATGTCTCCCCACAACCGCTGCCACCACGTATTGTTCCTCAATGGCCTCATAGTAGTCATCTACGGCTGTCCGTGTGAGCTCGCGCGCAAGTGATTGTGTGCTTCCCTCTCTTTGGGTGGGCTGATCCACTCTTGAAGAGAACGATGTCTCTTGCATCCACTCATAATCTGGCTCACGAACATGTAGATCATCTAGATGGTCTAACCTAAAATCCGCCATTGTATTGAAGAAATGATATTGTCGGGCATTAGTTCATATCTACAGGAACAATTCGTTGTTTAACAAGCATGAGTCGGAACACGGAATACGGACGCAAACTCAATCCGCACCGCAAGCTCCGTGAACAGTTGGGAGTGAAAGGCGTGCAGGAGTTGGTTGTCACCATAAATAAGTCCAGTAAGATCGACCAAAACCGACAGCTTCTTGTTCGGTTCCCAAACATCGGCCCCCATGAGGTCATTGTCCCTGGGACATTGGCCTACACCATCACGCTAAACTCTCCCGAGGACGACCGAACAGTAGTCCAGATTCTCGGCCGCGCTCTGGTTAAGAAGACCGTGATCAAGATCAACGGGAATGAGATGTTGCTGATGGATGACAGCGACGTCTACCACCGCTTCATGGACTTTTGGAAGGCGGCCAAGGTACCAGAGAGAATGCCTAGTACCAGGGCTTTGACTTTTCGGTCGGCCCAAAGTGTTACAAACATCCGCCTTGGTGGAAGGGGCACCCGATGACACCGACACTGCTATCGCACCCGCCTATCGCTACCGATACTACACCGCCCTCGACTTCGAGCTGCTGGAGAGCCATATGCCATTCTACCAGTCGGCCCTGGGGGACAGTCTCGGAAACGAACTAACTTTCAAGGACTACAGCCGCGTCATCCGGGCCACATGGGACGCTGACCTAGCAGCAACTCTACACCATTGACAACATCAACCTGGAGTAAGACATGGTCACCCATCCCAAGCATGGCCGGATGATCCGTAACCAGTAAGCGGACGGCTGGCAATACAGTACGACCGCGTGCTCTGTGTAAGGAGAAAACATAATCCTCTTTAACAAGGGTGATACCCTGTGGAACATCAACATCAATGTACCTTAATGCTGTTCGAGGACCCAACCGCGGCCTTCCACCGCCACACCGAGGCTTTCTACAACCCCAGAATAACCAAGGTGGAGATGACAATCGAGGGGATCCCCAACCAGCTGTACAGTCAAGGCCTGCGCGACTGCTGAGAGTGGGGTGAGGCAAGGAAGTTCTTTCCAGGCGGCTGCAAGTGCCATCCCGAGGTGGCCATGGCCGTAAAATATGTAACGTTGCCGGACATGTTCCTTGGCGACTTTTTATCCACTAAGTACGCCATTTGGCTTGACCTCACGGACGACTACCAGCTACACGACAGCAGGCGGCGAGTCGAGAACGCCAGTGAGGGAATGATCATTCAGAACACGAAAACAGCAGAGGCTTCGGGCGCTTTGAACATCCACATTTACCAGATCAATGACGCTCAGCTCAATATCGAGGATGGCCGAGTCGTGACACACGTGTGATAGTAACCTTTGGCCCAGGGGCCGGTAACCACTCGGCGATTGTCTGCGGAATGACCTGGTGTGTGAAAACCGTTTTCGCGGCTTGTTTCAATATATTGTTGACCTGTGTCCCACTATACGGTACAATCGGGTGTATCAAGAGTATTCCTGGTGTGGAGCGGCCCGCAAGTCTAGGTCGTAAACTCAGGTGAAAGGCTCCATGACTACCTCCCTGCCTTCTACCAGTTGTTCCAAGGCAAGCCAACCCTGTACCTCATTGACGACTGCTCGGCCACAAAGGTACTGACCAAAAAGAAAGACATGCTCTGTAAGCTGGCCTTCTCATGCCGGCACGTGCAGCAAAGCATTTGGGTGCTCACCCAGAATTATAACTCTGTCCTGCAGGATTTACTCAAGCAGACGCGCTGGGTCGATATCTTCCACGGCAAATACAGGGGCTCGTTTGAAGAATGTCTTCAAGAAAATGATGTTATCCCACGGGCCAGAGTAAGGCAGCCGTTTGCCCAAAGAAAGCATGCCAAGCTGCTTTTGAAGACTGTTCAGCTGCATGTCACGTGCTATACTGTGCGAAACACCATTGCTGGTGCTACAGCAGAGCAGCTGGCACTTGCAAATAATCACCTTTGGTGTGATCGCATGAACCGCATGCGATTATATTAGAGCCAAGAGGACATATTGAGCGTTACATACGGTCGGTGGCTCAAACTAATCGCCAGGCGAAAATGGCCGAACTGGACGAACTAATCGACGAACTAATCTATGAAGACGCCGAGGCCTTGGCAAGACAAAAGAAACTGGAGCTTTTGGATGAGCGGACAGAAGGTCGTCCTATCAATATGCACGGCGAGAGGTTTGCTGCGCTGGCAGCACGGGGTCAGGATGAACAATATCTCAGGAAGGCACTGACAGTGAACCAAACTGACTCGGTGGAGGAGGAGGGGGTCGAAAAGCTCTGCGCCTGCAAATAAGCAAGACTAGTCGCAGACAAGACGATAACCATAGGGCAGGGTGCTTTACAATTGTACTAAGGAGTGGTGATCGTGTTTTATCCAATTCCACCAGAGAAATGACCGGCGCTTGCGCGAGACCTGAAGGCCGACCCCTTTGTTGCACCTGCGATTAGTAGTACTTTCTATGTGCTCTCTACGGCATGTCCCCAGCTCCGCTAACCGTCGGGCGTGCCGAGGCCGCTGCCAGAAAGGTCAAACAGGAACGACTGCTTCAACCGCTTCGGGCAGCCAAGGAATCACAGCACCATGTTGCTGCTACAGCAGGACAGCAGGAGGCCTTGAGAAAGGATGCTACAGAGGGTGTTGCAAAGAAGGCCAACTGGAGCCCCTATATCATTGTAGTAGCTGGCCTTGCGGGTGTATATAGTATATTTACACATCACAAGCATCTGCCGCCTCTACCTGCCGCTCCACAACTACAGAAAATACCACAAGCCACCTTTAAGTCCCCTCCCTCCGTGCTGAGCAATTGAAAATTCCCACCGATCCTCTCCATATGGTATAACAACATGAAAACTCCAGCTACCGACGTCAAGATGCCCGTAAACGCGCTGTATCACAGCGTCGTCGTCTATGGCTTAGCTATGGGATACTCCAGATTGGGTAAGATGGTTACTGGACGAGCCCCTCTCAAGCTAGACTTCACCCCCGGTGATATCGTGATGGTGGTCGTGGATGTGGCCCTCGCCATGGCAACCAAGGACATGCTAATTAAACAGGGGATCATTTCAGTAGATATATTGAAGTAACAATGGCCTCGATCGCTATGATGGTAGGGCGCGCACTACTAAAAGTATTTGCTATCCCAGGTGGTAACTTTCTCTTCTCAGCTCTTCGAAGCTCCGTGCTAGATGAGGAGCGCAGACGCCACGAAAAAGCTATAGAACAGTTCCAGAGTGAGCAGGCGACGTGGTCAAAAACTTCGTCGACACCGACACGCAGAAAGCACATTTTGCGATGTCGACGCCGCTATGAGCGAGTACGCTCAAGTCACGGGAAAAACGTTAATTTCCACATGTCCCCAACCTGTCCTAAGCGATTTTTATGCACCGCCCGAGGGCCAAAAAGAACGTGAGATAGCCTACATTCTCCTCGGGATGGGTGTGACTGAGCTCATCGCCTACAAGCTGGCCGAGTAATCCAAAAAGACTATGCTGGATTCTAGTAAGAGCTCCTCGCCGCAATGGCAGGCACGACATGAGTAGTGAGGTCGAGTTGTTTTCCATACCATCTGTAGATATCGCTTTGATATTGCGTGATGATAGGTTTGCCCGAGGAGCTATACACAGTTTGACTACTGTGCCCGACGCAACAAAATTTCTGCTCCTACATCCCATGTACTGAATGATAGCGCAGAAAAGTCACTCAATCTCGAAAAGACCGCAATGGGTTTCGCAGAAAAAAAGTGCTGGAGGGCCCAACCAACCTTCGGGCGACGACCGGGCAGCTGTCTGAGCCTGTGGCTGCGGCCTGTTGGAGATTTATCAGGCTGCTGGAATACCTTGCTTGTGGTGCATACTAGCATGACCGACCAGTTGTTTATTCGTCTGTCGAAGATATACTACAGCCCAAAGGGCTACTGGAAAAGAACTATTTTTACCGCCATCAAGAAACTGGCTTCTGCTGCGAAGGTCTGCTGCATGTACAGCTCGCGATTGGTTGAAGAAACAGGCCATCTGGCAGACTTTTCTACAGGCCCCACTGTGTATTTGACGGTCAAAGTTTAAGTGTGACGTGCTAAAGGTCAAGCCAACCTGCTTTATGTGCAATTTGACATTGTCAAAAACATACAAGTATGCCTTCACAGTGATCGATGTTGCCAGTCGATTCAAAGAAGCTGGGCCTTTAGGCACAAAGGACTCTAAAGAGGTTGCTGATGCTCTGGGCCGTAATTATAAACGGGGGCCTCTGAAGTGACCTAAACGGCTGCACGTGTGTTTATGGGTGCAGTAAACCAGCTTCAGGCAAAGCACATTGTGAGGGTGAGGCGCGGGCGAGTGGATATTCATCGGGACCATCGGGCGTCGTGGAACGCTTCAACCGGACCTTGACCGAGCCGTTATTCGGGCACCAATACGCGAAAGAGATGCAGCTCCCTTCTTGGCATTCTCCTGAGTGGGAGAAGCGGTTACCCGCAGTCGTGGCGGCTTTGAACGGAGAAGTGACCCGACTCACTGGCAAGCGGCCTTTTCAGGTCATCAAAGCAAAAACGGTGGCACAGAAGCCTTCCTTCACTGTTCCAGTCCTGTTGGCCTTCGCGAAAAGAAGTTACCGTCTGGGGTTGTCGTTCCCTATATGTACCAGCCCGGCGAGCTGGTGGGTGGTCGACGTCGGGCGACTGATCTGGTGTGGTCCCTGGATGTGTACCGACTCGGCCGCTCGGTAACTAAACTCGATGAGCCTGTGTTGTACTACCTTGAAGTACCGTCGGATGGCCCGCTGCGGGGATTTGTCTGCGAGGACCTTCTCGTGGTGCCACCTAACACTCAGCTTCCGCCTGATAGTGTCTTCAGCCTGCCAGAAGAACATCTTTGTGTCCATAGGCCTGCGTGTCCACCCCATTTTCAGCTATCCAGCGATTGGATGCAGCCCGTAGATGCGATGAGGCTTAGACCGCGAGGCATCCATGCCATGGAGGAAGGTCTACTTTTCGATGGAAGCCTCTTTGTGCTACTCCTGTCTGATATCCTTCTTCACAACATTCCTTTTTACACTTTTGGCCTTTTTTATGTGGCCGCTGGTTTCAAGGATGCTATACATCTTAGGACGCCGGCCAACGTACTCGGCAATCGGGCGCCCAGCACATTCATCCATCATCTTGACTAAAAACTTTTTGTTCTACGTAGAATTGACTGGATGATCCACTGGGTAGTCGGACGTGTGATAGAGTTGTGCATGTTTGGCCATATCCTCGTAGACATCCTCGGCCTGGATCTGGAGGAGTAGACTGTCCGTGTCCTTGTTGTTGAGCTGCCAGTTATCTACGTACTGAGCCTTCATCTAGTTGTAGTAGAAATCGTACATCAGGTCCTTTGAGAGGTCGAGGATGCCCTTCCCTATATAGACGGGGCGGTTGAGTTTCAGGCGGCTCTTGTGAACCTGAATCGCTGCCGCGTTGTCGACATCACTTGTCGCATTTTTCCTGAGGTCGGTATTCATTCGGATGTAGGGATCCATCCAGAGGCTTTGTCGGAAGCATAGAGCACGATGGATCTTTATTAGGCGCTGACCCAGGGACAGGTAATGTTGTAAGTTGCGGTAGTGGAGCAATTAGCGTTCCTTATCGCGGAGGTTAGATGCCAGCTTCTCATCCCCAGTAGACGCCATCCCAACGCGGAGGAGATTGTGCTGGTACTCTGACATTCACACCTTGGGAACCACCATGGGCTCCAGAGCTAACGGGTAATAGTTGTGCCCCTTATGCAGCTCTTCTGGGTACTCTTGATGCGCTTCCACGACATAAAAATCTCCGGGTTGCCTGCCGATGCTCTGCGATGGTTTTTGCGAATTGATCGCAGTTTTCCACCCACAGGAAGCCACCCATTCGCAGCAGCATCCCCCTGCCGTAATGGTTGATATGGAAGGAACTGGATACAGTTGTTAGGCTTCTTTGGGTCATAGCCTTCCAACCTGTGGTTATTAGCCTGGGCGTGACGCTTTGAGACCATCTAGATACCCCCTCTCATCCCCTTCTCGATGAAGAGATGCTGTGGTCTGTCAGCAATTCAACCTCTATGTCTGCTTTCTTGAGGAAAGCATCCCTGGAAAGACCAGAGGTAGTGTAATAATGCTCAGGGTCTAGGCCATACTGCCGAAGGTGAACGTCTTGAAGACACTTGCCAGCAGTCGGACATCAGTGCGGTTGTGGAGGTCGTGGTAGTTCCCCAGGGTTGAGCAGTCGAAGGCCTTCTGGACCTTTTGCACATGGGCATAATCATCATCGCTGATGTGTGTGTCCTTCTTCTCTTTTGTTAGAAGCTGAGGCTCATCGTAGCGTTGCCAGGACTCCATGTATTCATATGGGTAAGCACCATTCCGCATGAGCAGTTCACATCTGTGTTGGCTCGGTTCATACCGCACTGTGGTCTGGAACGCCTTTGATTTGTTGGCTTCTACCAGCGTGTCGAGAGATGCCAACAAGAACTGGGCGGTGTAGATGAAGCGGAGCTGCCCAGAGAAGGAGATGTATTTAGCTAGCAACATCTTGATGTTACGTTCTTCTTCCTGCAGCGCTGCAGTGGACCCTCTATATTCCACAGGAGGCTAGGTGTACCCATTTCATCGCACCACGATGTAGCAGTAGCTGCAATCCTCGTGGTGCTATGTTTTCCTGCTGTTGCTTTTTGTGCGGTCGAGCCGGGCGCCCTCGATTTTGGTGGTGAGAGCTTCGAAAACGGCTAGATGACGTAATCGGTTGGCAGTTACTTATGGTGGTTCTGGAAGGTAGCTTGTTTTTACCTTCTTCCGGCATCTTCACTTGCACAGCTGTCTGGCCCATCCCAAGGCACTCCGGTTTGTTGGCTTCCAGCAGGTCTTCCCTAGAGTATCCATAGAGTACCGTCTCTGCGTCCACATTTCAAGATTCCCCAGGATGTGAGGGAAAGCCTTTTCTAGTGCCACACCGATCTCATCGGCCTGTAAAACAGCCTCCTGTTTTGCGACGGAGTTCACCATCAGGCCTGTTTTTCGGAGCTGGACTTTGAGGGCGAGTTGAAATTTACGCCGCAGAGGGCTCCGAGTTCTTTTTCGAGCTTTTCTTGGATCTTGGGGTGCACCCCTTCTGGGGTCTGCATCGTGGGGATGCCCTGGTTGGTTTATGTGAGATTAGGCTGGCTACTAGAAGCCATGGTGCGTGGCGACCGCGAGTGCGTTTTCCATCCTTTTGCGACTTCGCCCACAACCCGACCTGCGATGATTTCGCGTGCGATCACATCGTGATCGTGAATCCTCCCAGGAAGCAGGTATATGTTTCTCTGAATGCACACGTCCATGGTGATGGGTATGGCGTGACAGTATTCTTCAAGTGTCATCTCATTCTCGAAGATCGTCTCCAAGAGGTCGGCGAGGTCGTCCCGCGCGACCTCTAGTGACCGGGTATAGAGATTATCGGCTAGCCGCAGGTCGCCTTCGGGATAGAAGAGGTGAACCGTCGCAGTCGATGCCATCTTTTCTTTCAGCGTCGGGCTACGTTATTTTTCTCTTTGGTATTTAACAGAGAGTCGGTCGGCCTAGGCCAACTACCTCTGACTGTGTACGCCCCTTTGTCTGCATGAATATTTGTCAAAAAGTTGTGTATGCGAACACCATATGGCTTGATGTGCAGCAGAAATTTGCCGAACAGGGTCTGGGGGTAATTATCTTTGAATCTGAACCCCTGTTTGTGTACATAGATGATAGACATATAGTTATGTACGCGAACGCCCGTTTGTCACATAGATAATTGGCAAAAGTTTATGTTGCAGGACAAAATGTGGCTTGAGCTGGCCTGAACTGGGAATGGAAGCCCTTCAGTAGGGTGGGGAGGGCCCCAGCGAGATGTGTGCCAGAACCCATATTTTGTATACTACTCATGCGGACCAAGAAAATCAGCATCCAAATCGTGTATCATGTTAGTTGCTGTTAGTGAAATGTGTATCTTAGTTATACTATGATTGCAACTGCTGTGTGTCCAATGTGGCGATCATACTCAACACCATGAACACACGGCCCTTAACCCCAGATTAAGCGGAAACAGTTATGATGACTCAGACATTCTTGAAACCCATATAAGCTATCAGATGAAGTGTTTTCATTGTAAACTTTACGAAACATAGAGTAAAAGTGTTGATGGAATATCCTTGATACAATATTTTTTGGGCAATAGTAACTTGTGATCTTGATTGAATTCATAACATAACACACAGGATCTAAGAAATGCTAGAAGGCAACATTATCATATGCACACGCCATACCGAGAATTAGTCATGATGCCAACCCAGTGGATAAGAAATGATATAGTTCGCGTACCAATGCTTGGTTTTTTCCGACTTGTCCTTTTCAGTTATGGCGGACTGTGTGTTTTTTTTTTGTTTGTTGTTTTGTTTTGCCACATCCCCCTGATTCACAAAGGATGTTTTCACTGTAATTTTTACTGCGTTGGGGGTTGTCGTGACACAGTGTGGTCAACCTTGCACTCTTCTTTAGCGCCTGTACGTACCGATCCAGTGACATATGTACTAACAAACCATTTCGCAATTTCTAATTCCTAACAATTTCTAACAATTCCTTTCCTTGTCTGTTCGTAGAATGGAATCAGCTGTGCATAGTGGTCTCTGTTATCGTTAGCACCTCGGATTTCACATCCTCCTCACGCCTTAAGGTCGTTCATTGGTATGCATGTTATGGCGACCTGAAGACGCCGACATTGAAGTCAGTTACTTGTCAACATGCAAATTTACAGACGTGCAGCGCACGGGCCGTTCCCAGCGGCACCTTCGAGTGTTTTGAAAACACCGAATAGCAAAAAGTCCTATTTCAATGCGTCTCTTCCAGTTAGCGGTGCACGATAAGGTCAAGAGGGAAGCAGAACCGCTGTTTGTAATAACACAGTATCTGTTGTTACAGAAGAAGCCAGTTTGACCAGTACATAGGGGTATTTATAAGGCAAACAAGGTCCACAGGAGGTGATCAGTGTATCCATATTGCTCTTCGTTCATTTGGCTATCCTTTTCATAGCACTGTTAGTATGATGAACGTCTGTATTGTACATTGTATTGAGTGGCGACAGTTGTCGATTTTTAAATAATACACATATCTATGTATTGACTGGAATGCAACACAATTTTCATTTGCACGTCAAGCACACTGAGCATGACTCTCACCAATGCTTCTTCCCACCATAATGCCGGCCGCGGTCGTATGAGTGACATATATTTTTCAGTAAGGGGTTAAGCATAGTCGTTTTCAGCTCATAAGCATTGGGTATCAGCAAACATCATGGCCTCCTGGTTTGTCTTTCAATGTGGAGTGCTTTAATATTGCGGATTGTTCAGAATATTAGATTTTATTGTGTCTCGTGTCATGTACATGTATTTAAGTATTTATTTTTGCCGCCTGTATATCTGAATACTTTAAGCGGGTAATGTATCATGTCTGGAGACTTCCAAAAAGAGAAAAATTTGCATTTGCAAAAAAAAAAGAAAAAAAATGGTGGTCAACCTGATACAAGAAGACTTGGTATCAGGCAAACTATTAAGGAAACAGTTTTCAACCTCACTCAATTAAACAGAGAAATACTAAGTTAATGGACTAAGATTAACTAAGATTAATGGAAGAAATGGCCTGTTCACCTATAAACACATCTGCCGTAATAAAAGTGAATAATAATAATGGTTATGATAAAAATAGCACTGTAATGACATCGTTGGTTGTCAAATGGCAATCGAATAATGTCAGAGAAATGCCTTTTCCCGTCAGAAAGCAAGGGCTCATGTAAATCAAAATAAATCCAAGACGAAACGTCAGCCCAAAGTTCCGAAACAGACGAATGTACAAAATCGTCACTACAGACAAAACGAGACTTTTTCGCAATCATTCTCTCAATAGTGAAGCACTAAAATAATACCCTGTATCCGCGTCCTGATTCAGAGCACTATCACAATTCAATGGATTAGGGCATGGCGTAGGACACAGCTACGCAGCACATTTATTCCGAATTCGTCCATAACTTGTTTCCAATACACTGCTCACGTAGACCGAAAGACATACATAACAAAAATCCAGCGAAAACATTAATGCCAAGGTGGAGGTAATGATATTGACAGATACTCAAAAAACACGAAAACCCTTAAACGTAAGGCTATATATCCAATGCAAGCAATGACGTGTAAATATGAGCGTATCTCAACATGTGTCTGTTTATAACTGTTGCATGTACAAAAAAAAATGTCGTTTGCAATCATTCCTGCTGAAAAATACCCCTTACAGGCCATTGGAATGCTAAAAGGCTTCATGGCATATATTTCACAAAGCGTTCGTTTATAACTACGCCAATGCTTCACGGTCCTTGACGGACTTGACGAACGAGGCAAACCCTGTGCGTAAACTTACCACAAAGGTCACGCGAAGTTGGTCCTCTGAAACAAGACTGTCCTGTTTATAACCGTGATAAAGCTGTGATCAAGGTCTGAATTGGGCCGCACATGTTAGCGAAGTGCCAAATGGAAGCGTGGACTGAGCCAGTTTCTATTCCTGAAGTACCTTTCAAAAGGTTTAGACTGACAACTAGGATAATAAGTACACAGCAGGCATTTGTATTTCTCTTCACTTCGGGCAACGTCATAAAACAAAGAGCAGCAACTGGGTGTTGAGGTGGGGGGATAAGGGAATGATTGATTCAACGCAGACAGGGTTGTACCCTCCTGTGTTAAATGAGCCCTCAATAGAATAAGAAATGAATAACTGGATGAATGAATGGATAAATGTGTTTGAGATACGTATGAATAAATGAACAAATGGATGTAAATGTGCATAGATGGCTGGCTGTGTGAATGAATTCATAAATGAATGATTCGGGCAATGAGTTAGTCAAAGAAGCAATTAGAAAATATCCACAAGAAATATAAAACACAAGTAAATTATCCATTGTACGCTGCCGTTTGACTAATCGTTAAATTTCTTTTCGTTAAATTTCTCTTCATATATATTTCGAATATGTGTAACTATTTCATCAGGCAACCTCTTACACCGCTTGAGCCATTTTAAGTGTGCTATCATGGTAGGCATTGAATGGTCACTTAACAACTCGTGCGGAGAGGACAAAAAAGATATAAACGACAAGGCAACCCACGAATGTACTCTCTTGTTATTGCAAAAGACTCGCTTCTTGTTTTACAGGAGGCTATTGTGCATTATATAAATAAGGACCTTTCATTGTTTAAACAAACAGTTTTCATGTATTTGACAGCATCACTCAAAACTGTTGACTGATATTACTTTGTTTTAAATCATGTATAATTTGGAAATTGTCATGCTAGTCTTGTCAGTTAAGCTAATCTTTGTATATTTTACTCCGGATGTTGTTTTAAGAGTTTACGGCCTGAGTTGTGAACCGGACTTTATTTCAACTACCATAATGCATTTTCCGTTACATTAGTAAGCAAGAAGACTGCAAAATTGTGACAATTGATGGTCGCCTTTATTGCCAAGGTCACTTAGGTGATACATGTTAAACAGAGATGTGCCCAGGCGTTATTTACAATTGATCTAACGGCCTGTACAAACGTTACATTTACAATGAATGCCCCTGGGCCGCTATAGTTAAGGTAGGCGATCCGTTAGAGACTTGTGTGGTGTATGGTAAACACAACGCTGCCGACAATAAGAGCAGCTGCCACTGCTGTAGAGCGCTGATTAACCACTGTGATTACTTGCAACGATTGTTCGCATTAATGACGACTGTATCAATAATCATGCAGAGATATGGCCTGGACTGTTATATAGACCTCTCTTACATATAAACATCTCCTGGCTCCCTCTCACGCCAAATTACGATGTTGGAATACACAAGCTACTGCGTTCGTGACTTCAAAGCGGCGAGATCAAAGGCAGATTCACCTGTGCCGGTGAATGGGAGCTATGCTTTTACACAGTTGAGTGCCCAGGTGATTGTGATGACCATACTAGAAAAGGCCTCTTTGAGGCGCACAACGTGTGTTTTGAATACCTTTTGAAGTACTCAAAATAAGAGCCAAGCATCATTCTGAATGTCACATTTTCATATAAGTAGGCTACATGGTACACAAACACACGTGAGGTTGTTAATAGGAAAATGAGAGAATGTTGTTAGAATTCGCTATCCTAATTTCGCTGCAAAGAGATGTTATACGCCCAAAACTCTTCAAATAAGCCGTGGACGTCTAATTAGTCAGTATCAGTCAGGTGATTTGTGAAATGACTAGGACAGATGATGGGAACAGAATAAAAGCATTGTTAGAATTTCTGTGTTAGTCGAAAGGTTTTACCAGGCCCGACTGGAAAGGAAGCAATGATAAGCTGGAGGTGAGAGGAACTTGAGACATTGTTCTGCGTTAGCACGCTAAAACGGGGCCAAGTAAGCATTTAGTGATGGTAAGTCTTATTTACTACCAAATACAAAATTTAACTGCCGTTGTGAGAAGTCTCCTATCAACGAGCCAACAGTTCAGGTATCAAGTATTAGAAGTTTTCCGGCTGCAATATTTTACAGCAATTTCCCTAATTGTAAATGGGAACTAAGGCAGAATTTCTTGGATGTCAAGGCGGACTCAGGACTTGACATTTATTAATAAACTAATGTACAGACGTATAAAACTGCAGTTGTATCCGAAACACCTTGGTCGGGAAAGAAGAGATTGACGGCTTTGTGGGGAAAAGGTGGGAAAAAAAAGAAAAACACATTTTTCCAAAAACAAGCCGGCAAATCCAATCCATAACATGACGCAATACAGCAGTAGTTTATTTTCCGATTTTTGTCTGTCTTGTGTTTCTGAGTTTTTCAACATTTATCATTTCAATAATTTACAAAGCGCCAGATGTACCCTTGGTGTACTCTCATTTTCACCGGCCCAGTGTCTACACTAACTACACCATCCACCCCAGAAGTCCGAACGATTCTTTATCACATGTATACCTAAAAGACCTAAAATTCTCGGTGTATGTTACTGACCAAATGGGCCACGTATTACATTATTTTTCATTTACAAGCAACACATGTATTGCATTTAACCATTGTGTTTCTTCTTATTTAACAAGCCTGGTGGTTTTCGTTCTACACTGTGCACTATCCTACGCCCCAGAAGCTTTGCTCGTCTTTTGTCACATATTTGTCAAAAAGAAGTACAAATTTCCATGTCAAAGACCATGGTACCGACCAACTGACACACGCTTTCCCAGTGACACTGACTCTTACGTAACGCTTTCCGTCTGTGAATTCGAAAAAAAAATGGTGGGTGGTGCGAACGTTGCTACAGTGGGTGTGGGAAAATTCACAGCAGTTCTAGCTACTGAGCTGTTATTTACTACATGTCATTGTCATCTGAAGACGTCGATCACAAGACAGTAATGAAGGTTTCAGTCAATACGGACAATACGGCAATCTGTTCGAGTGGCAGCGCAAATGTTTTTGAATCCAGTTTTATTTGCATACATCTCTTTCAGTGCTACACTAAAGAAAGGAGATCTGAGCCGATAAACGTTGGAACACGGTATAGTCGACCCAAGAAAAGGCATTTTTATCCAAGAGAGAGACGTATCTACACATATGAGGCGAATTCATTCTATGAGAGAAGACGAAGTCCGTATAGCACTGCTTCATTTCTTCGAGTCGTCTTCTTCGTCGCGGAGTTTTGCGTCAATTCCCTTATTCACAAAGCACATATAAAACATATGTACCTATTGTTTACCGTCATTTTCACAGGCGTTGTGGATATTTCAATTCACCATCAACTATTTAGAACTTATCTTGTATGGTACAGATGACCTACTACAATGTACTATTTCATTTTTCTTTTTCTCTCCTCAAAAAGCTTTTTAACATCTTATCGATTTCTTTTTTATAATACAGGAACTTTCAGAATAGCAAGAGCAATGCCCACAGTTTTAAATGGATACCAATTGACGAACGATCTGGTTAAGCGGCAGTTGTTAAGCCTGAGAATGGTCGTAGGTTACCCCCAGGCTCTGTCCGGTTTTCTCCCACCAGAATGCTGGCCGACGTCGTATAATTGAAATATTCTTCAGTACGGCGTAAAACACCAATCAGATAAATAAATAATAGACTTTTGATTTTGTTGCCTTCGATAAGATGATAGATAAGTTTTATTTTAAAACTCTATAGGTAAAATATGCCTCTTTTCGTGGAGGTCGAGTTATAAAACAGAAATTTTAACAACGGTAATAAACAATATTAAAGAGAGAAAAACGAGAGAAAAGAAAGTAAATAAATAACAAATAAAAATAACGAAACCAAATTGTATTTAAACCAAAAATTAAAAACCGGGATACAGGTAAGAACTTTCTTATTCTTTATCGGAGTTTTAACTTTGTCCTTACTTGTTTTTTTTTGTCGAGTGGATGTGTTCAGAGCAGAGCATTTTGTTATTAATAACAACAGAAAGGAGCCTCTCTTTGTTTACAACATCTGAGTCACATTCACCCAGTTTAAATTTTACATTCATTTCATTGATATGCATTCTTTTCAGTCTGAATATAACAATCACTGCCTTAGATTTCTGAGCAGTCGGTAGCATGCGATTATTGTTTTGGCTTTGAGTTTATCGACTCAACACGAGCGCATCGAAGCACGGTGACTTTGCCCTTCCGTCCGCACAGTACGCACCAGCCTGTCTTACTTCAATATCACTTGGCAGACCAGCGTACTGAAGAACTTAATCGTGTGCTAATGTTAAAATTCTTTTAGCCTCCTTTACGCTTCTCTTCTCCAGCTCATACATGAAGGCGGTCATGTTAAAGCTTTGGACTGGATCAGTTAGCACCAAAACCGTGCACTAATATACTGAGTTTGGATTTTCCTTGTCTTCTAGCCGTTTGAATGGCTCTCTGATAAGTACGTCATTTGGCTGCTTTAAGGAAGACCGCCGCTAAACACTTATCAGCGGGTACCAGCGGAAGCCATGGTAAAGTGTACCCACTGATATTATGAGGCTATGTATTTTCCGGAATAAAACGTGATCCTGATTTGTGTCTTTGGACACATTGACTGTCTTACTCATTATTACTTGTGTTGTATTTATACAAAATCAAACAAAATGTTAAATGAAACAAAACATTAAGGTTGATTGCAGGATTATAGTTGAAAGGATTAAGTGTTTAATGTATTATGGTGGCCTCTTCCCAGGGTGATCTTCTTGATGTATTGCTTTACTTGACACATTGTTTCATTTCATCTATTGTAATCACTCTGACAATTTAATCCTTTCACACCTCTACAGGCTGATTACCGCTTAATCAAATTCAGCATATTGTTCTCTTTGTATTCTTTGTTTCTCAACTATGACGTTGATATATTCTTTATATATTACTCATGGCTTCCTTTTACACATTGTACAATACAGTTTCATCATTTTCACATCTCACTGATTGATTCTCAACTATGACTTTGACACATTAATTCTATTTACCCCTTGTTTTATTTGACAACCCTTATATAAACATTACCATGTCTGATTATTGTCATTGCTTTGAAAAATAAACTGGACTGAAGTCAAGGAGTTTGTCATCCATAAGTAATTTATCTACTTAGCTCGCTCGCGCTGCTCTTAAATGTCCCTAAAGAAGCTAAACTTTCCGTAAAAAGTCGTCTACAGGCAGACAGAAGGACAAACATACATAGAAACATGATCTCCTTGGATGGGGTAATTATCAGTAATCAGCTGAAGTAATCATAAATTGCCCGGATAAGACAAGACTTTGCATATATTTGATTCATAAGCTTTGTATCCAAGCTGAAGACACTCACGGGCAGTTGGTCATCTTGAATACATCGAAGCATATTAATAACTACTTTTTTGCGATAACTAATTCCCTGCAGGTATGTCTTATCATTAGGAAACTATTTTGGCATCATTCTTATAGGAGTGTGTTATAAGGAGATGTTGTACATCATTACCATGCTGGTATTCACACTGATCAACTTCCCAGTTATCCCATATTCTAAACATTATTCGTTAACTTCCCGTAACTATAACATATTGCGAAATTCCGATCACACCATCACCAAATGGAAGGGATGTAATTCTTTTACAAATGATGAATGCATTTATAGAACGGCTTGATAAGGTTATACGAAAGTGTAGAGTTTGTATATTGGAGTTTTGTAGGGTTAAAAATTTTATGGTAACCAGTAATCAGCTGTGCTTCAGTCGTACATGTTCTAGATCTGACACACCAGGTTACAGATTTTGACCCTGTTTCCATGAACGTTTTCTAAATAACTAAACACATATTTTCCTGTACTCAATCTTTGCAGTGTTAAAGGCAAAGCAGCATCAGAACATTGTGTACGCATTAACTCGCGGTTCTTTCAACTCTCACACCCTACACTCGTGTACACTCAGGGCGTTTCTACACGCTTCTACCCCAGTGTTTACATAGCAGTCCAATTTGGAATTTTCAGCTGCGATTCAATGCAGATACGGTACGCAGTTGCTCAGAATGTGTCTACCGTAATAAAGCGGACTGAACCACGGGCAGTCTTTATCAGTCCTGGACGTACAAAGAGGCTGTTATCATATGAATTTATAGATACAGAACTTCTGCTCTACTCTTTAAACATGCTGTTAGACGGAAAGCTATAGAGCCAAAGCTAACGATATTGACCGGTTGACTTAGAAGCTGAGACATTGTCCTTGTCTAAGCATAACCGGAATAAAGCAGGGGCCTACCGCTCAATACAAACGCTTGGTTTCAAGAAAGCTATTTCTTTTGGCGCATTGTAAGGTACAGTTGTTCAACACAGCTTCAAATGCTGCTAATATTTCTCCTCTACACGAGGAACTCCCATTGAGACACGTGCCGACTTGTATTCGCCACAAACTCCCTATATCTGCTGTCTTTGCGCTGTAGGTTTTCGTCAAGTGTAACTGTAGTTCCGTATCTACAGGGATAGATGAGCGTAAGATTTTTTTATTCATCTGGTTTACTATCCTGACATATATTTAAACTCAATTTAACCGAACAGACTTCTTTTCAATGAAGTACACGTGCAAACAACATTTCGATTGTCTGATGGGAGCTTTTAACCATGTTGGACAAGCTGAAGCACACTGACGTCACAGATTGGGGTTTTTGTTGTTGTTGTAACGGTTTCTATTTTAAATACAGACAGAAGAGTAGTATTGCATGGACAACAATGATACAATGTTTAGCAGCTGGTGAAAAGAAGGTTTGCCGCCACTTTGCTCTAGCCTGTTCAAAATGACAGTCTTTATCAGTCCTGTATGTACAAAGAGATACACGTATGTACAGAGATAGATGGGTGTAAGTTTTTTTTTTATTCATCTGGTTTAATATCCTGACATATAATTAAACTGAATATTTTACGCAGGCGATTTGCAGATTGACTCGTATGTTTATTTGCGTGATGTGTTCGCATTTTAACACATATTTTAACACATCACAAGATTTGCTATGACATATTTAGGAATGGCCTGAGGGGCTGAATGCACATGACACAGTCTTGCACAATCGACAAGTTGACATTGGCGTCTGGCGACCCTAGCCTGACTTGTGATACCTATTAACATTTAAGAATATATAGACAGTGAATGTAGTATTGCACCGTGCTTCGATGCGCTCGTGTTGAGTCGATAAACTCAAAGCCAAAACAATAATGGCATGCTACCGACTGCTCAGAAATCTAAGGCAGTGATTGTTATATTCAGACTGAAAAGAATGCATTTCAATGAAATGAATGTAAAACTTAAACTGGGTGAATGTGACTCAGATATTGTAAACAAAGAGATGTTCTTTTCCGTTGTTATTAATAACAACACTGTCTGGCCAAACCATATCCACTCAACAGAAAATCAAGTAAGGACAAAGTTAAATCCCCGATGTAGAATAAGAAAGTTCTTACCTGTACCCCGGTTTTTAATTTTTTCTTTAAATATAATTTTGTTTCGTTATTTTTATTTAGTTATTTATTTACTTTCTTTTCTCTCGTTTTTCTCTCTTTAATATTGTTTATTACCGTTGTTAAAATTTCTGTTTTATAACTCGACCTCCACGAAAAGAGGCATATTTTACCTATAGAGTTTTAAAATAAAACTTATCTATCATCTTATCGAAGGCAACAAAATCAAAAGTCTATTATTTATTTATCTGATTGGTGTTTTACGCCGTACTGAAGAATATTTCAATTATATGACGTCGGCCAGCATTCTGGTAGGAGAAAACCGGACAGAGCCTGGGGGTAACCTACGACCATTCTCAGGCTTAACAACTGCCGCTTAACCAGATCGTTCGTCAATTGGTATCCATTTAAAACTGTGGGCATTGCTCTTGCTATTCTGAAAGTTCCTGTATTATAAAAAAGAAATCGATAAGATGTTAAAAAGCTTTTTGAGGAGAGAAAAAGAAAAATGAAATAGTACATTGTAGTAGGTCATCTGTACCATACAAGATAAGTTCTAAATAGTTGATGGTGAATTGAAATATCCACAACGCCTGTGAAAATGACGGTAAACAATAGATACATATGTTTTATATGTGCTTTGTGAATAAGGGAATTGACGGAAAACCCCGCGACGAAGCAGACGACTCGAAGAAATGAAGCAGTGCTATACGGACTTCGTCTTCTCTCATAGAATGAATTCGCCTCATATATCTAGATAGGTCTCTGACTTGTAAAAAGTGCCTTTTCTTGGGTCGACTATACCGTGTTCCAACGTTTATCGGCTCTGCTCTCCTTTCTTGACTGTAGTACTGAAAGAGATGTATGCAAATAAAACTGGATTCAAAAACATTCGCGGTGCCACTCGAACGAGTCCCGTATTGTCCGCATGGACTGAAACCTTCACTCCTGTCTCGTGACCGACGTCTTCAGATGGCAATGACATGTAGCAAATAATAGCTCAGTAGCGGGAGACTGCTGTGAATTTTCCCACACCCACGATGGCAACGACAGCACCACCCACCAAGCTGGCACCATTATTTTCGAATTGACGGAACAAAAGTGTTACGTAAGACTCTGTGTCACTGGGAAAGTAAAATGATTTGCTAATTCGTGGGTCAGTTGGTCGGTACCATGATCTTTGACATGGGAATTTGTACTTCTTTTTGACAAACATGTGACAAAAGATGAGCAGAGCTTCTGGGGCGGAGGATAGTGCACAGTGCAGAACGAAAACCACCAGCTTTATTCAATGAGAAGAAATACAACGGCTACATGTGATACATGTGTCAGAAGCAAGTGATGTTCCCCTCTAAATCATCCTTAATATTAGCCGTAATTTATGTATAGGGAATTTCCAATGAGCATTGCGTTCCATACGAATGGTCTTTGATATCCACAGATACACAAATGAAGAGACGCTGTCGTCGCCAGTAACAAGAGCCAGAAACCAGAGCTGTTCGCCAAAAATAAATTTTACATTTTATCAATATTACTTCTGGAGATTGGACTACATAGATAAATGCATAGCATCCACATCCACATGAACTCCGCACTGATCTTGAAACCGCTAATGTCTGTGTTGCTGGGCGTGTCCCTCGGATGTCAGTTGTGTTCCCAAGGACAAATAACTGAGACTGTAACACGGCGCATTAGATTCTTCCTCAACACTGACAGGCTCAAAAGAACCAAATAACGGAATGGACTGAATGATTAGAGCATCAGATATTGTGACTTGAGGGTGAACTTAATTCCGGTTCTCATCAAACGTCTTCCCGTAGAAGAATTCAACATGTTTTTTCAACAATAAGTAATCCAGCAATCTGGTCTTTACTTCTTGGATACTGACGAAATCAATAGGGAAATGAATAGTAACAGGGAACTTACTGTGTATGGTTTGTGTTGGTTTTACCTTTTACCTGTTACACATGATTTAAAACTATACTGATCATTGCCATGTGGAAGGGCTGAAGCAAGGAAACTGTTTTCATTGACTTGAGTAAATGGCAGTGCATTGAGAGGCTAGAGGAGTACAATGACTCGGTTAACTTAAAAAAATATTCTGCTAAACAATCCTAGCTTTAATTTCGATTCTCACCTCCCTGGTGTGCAACGTGGTATGAAAAAGTAAATGGATTTCGAATTTCTTGCGGTTTTGTGTTCATCCTCAGAAAAGCTATGGTTTTGCCAAAAAACATAGATTTAAATTATAACATTGTTCCCTGGTTGTTCAGCATCAAAAGTAATATCAGTGTAACTTTGAAGAGGGATTCCTTTGAAATAACGCTATAATAACAGGGTTAACCTTAATACCGTTACTCCATGTTACAGATACACGAGGGAATAACTATCTTTCTGTTTCCATTAACGTCAAGGACGTTTGTTATTTGAATAATGGCTGTGACGTCATATATTTTAAAAGCCCACAAAAATCCTTACATTGCATCATTGACATGGTGAGGTACAGCACAAAGTTTAGCACTGAGCTCATAAAATATAGTTGTCTAATGAACCAAGAAAAATTGTACATGCTAAATAGAACCCAAATCCTTTACCTTTAATCAAAGTAGGCATTATCTAAAATATAACTATTGCACACAGAGTGTGATGGTTGGCAATTACTCACACGTTACCCGTGAATTCCGACTTCTTGTCAATTTACCTCAGTTAGGGCTTTGTTTTAACTGTTCTTGTAAAGCTTTAAGAAGTAACAGGTTACACACTCCCTAGCACCATGGCTTAAGCAGAATTAGGTAAAAAATTAACAGTGTTGTTAAATGAAATATATTAGACGTCATTGATCCAGAGTTACTCAAAGTAATAAGGCCATTTGTGTTTATTCCAAATATAGTTTTCACTCTTATTAGGGATATTTGTGCCGTGACTAAATGGAAATAAAGACGGCGTGATCCGCTGGACCATTTTGAACAGGCTAGAGCAAAGTGGCGGCAAACCTTCTTTTCACCAGCTGCTAAACATTGTATCATTGTTGTCCATGCAATACTACTCTTCTGTCTGTATTTAAAATAGAAACCGTTACAACAACAACAAAAACCCCAATCTGTGACGTCAGTGTGCTTCAGCTTGTCCAACATGGTTAAAAGCTCCCATCAGACAATCGAAATGTTGTTTGCACGTGTACTTCATTGAAAAGAAGTCTGTTCGGTTAAATTGAGTTTAAATATATGTCAGGATAGTAAACCAGATGAATAAAAAAATCTTACGCTCATCTATCCCTGTAGATACGGAACTACAGTTACACTTGACGAAAACCTACAGCGCAAAGACAGCAGATATAGGGAGTTTGTGGCGAATACAAGTCGGCACGTGTCTCAATGGGAGTTCCTCGTGTAGAGGAGAAATATTAGCAGCATTTGAAGCTGTGTTGAACAACTGTACCTTACAATGCGCCAAAAGAAATAGCTTTCTTGAAACCAAGCGTTTGTATTGAGCGGTAGGCCCCTGCTTTATTCCGGTTATGCTTAGACAAGGACAATGTCTCAGCTTCTAAGTCAACCGGTCAATATCGTTAGCTTTGGCTCTATAGCTTTCCGTCTAACAGCATGTTTAAAGAGTAGAGCAGAAGTTCTGTATCTATAAATTCATATGATAACAGCCTCTTTGTACGTCCAGGACTGATAAAGACTGCCCGTGGTTCAGTCCGCTTTATTACGGTAGACACATTCTGAGCAACTGCGTACCGTATCTGCATTGAATCGCAGCTGAAAATTCCAAATTGGACTGCTATGTAAACACTGGGGTAGAAGCGTGTAGAAACGCCCTGAGTGTACACGAGTGTAGGGTGTGAGAGTTGAAAGAACCGCGAGTTAATGCGTACACAATGTTCTGATGCTGCTTTGCCTTTAACACTGCAAAGATTGAGTACAGGAAAATATGTGTTTAGTTATTTAGAAAACGTTCATGGAAACAGGGTCAAAATCTGTAACCTGGTGTGTCAGATCTAGAACATGTACGACTGAAGCACAGCTGATTACTGGTTACCATAAAATTTTTAACCCTACAAAACTCCAATATACAAACTCTACACTTTCGTATAACCTTATCAAGCCGTTCTATAAATGCATTCATCATTTGTAAAAGAATTACATCCCTTCCATTTGGTGATGGTGGGATCGGAATTTCGCAATATGTTATAGTTACGGGAAGTTAACGAATAATGTTTAGAATATGGGATAACTGGGAAGTTGATCAGTGTGAATACCAGCATGGTAATGACGTACGACATCTCCTTATAACACACTCCTATAAGAATGATGCCAAAATAGTTTCCTAATGATAAGACATGCCTGGAGGGAATTAGTTATCACCCTGTGATTCACGATTGCAGCTTAAATCACACCATTCTGAATTTCCTGCCGGTGGAGATCTACCAATGAGGTGTACAATTCATTTGCTGTGCTATTTAGCTAAAGACACACAAACAAACAAATGACGATACAAAGATGTGTTTAGTCGTCGCGCAGGATGTAAGGAGAATTTCAAATGAAAATTGGACATTACCGGCAGGAAAGAGATCTAAGAAAACAGACTCTAAAAATTGACAACTCGCGGTATCTCACGACATTTTCAGTTCTCCGTGCAAAGTGCTGAAGGCAGGGTTTTCCTCAGTGAACATGCAGGTCTCGATATATAAAGGTAGATACAAACTTGTACTGACAGTTGACCATATAGTGAAGACATGTATGACGTCACATCCATTATTCACATAACAAACGTCCTCACCGTTAATGGAAACAGAAAGATAGTTATTCCTTCTTGTATCAGTAAGGTATAGTATAGTAAAGGTATTAAACTACACCCTGTTATGATAACGATGTTTCGAGGGAATCCCTCTTCAGAATTACCCTGATATTACGTTTGTTGCTGAACAACCAGGGAACAATATTATAATTTAAATCTATTTTTTTTTCAGTTCCATAGCTTTGCTGAAGATAAACACAATACCGCAAGAAATCCAAAAGCAATTTACTTTTTCACACGACGTTGCACACAAGGGAAGTGAGAATCGAAATTAAAGCTAGGATTGTTTCTTGCTTATTACAGTCATTCTGCACTGCAATGATCAGTATAGTTTTAAATAATGTATAACAGGTAACAGGTAAAACCAACACAACTGTCCTATCACAGTAAGTTCCTTGCTTTCATTGATTTCACTATAGTCAGTATCCAAGAAGTAAAGATTCTAAATTTTGCAAATTTCCCAAATTGCTGGATTACTTATTGACTCCTTCTACTACGAGACGTTTGATAAGAACAGGAATTAAGTTCACCCTCAAGTCACAATATCTGATGCTCTAATCATTCAGTCCATTCCGTTATTTGGTTCTTTTGCGCCTGTCAGTGTTGAGGAAGAACGTACTGCGCCGTGTTACGGTCTCAGTTATTTGTCCTTGGGAACACAACTGACATCCGAGGGATACGCCCAGCAACACAGACATAAGCGGTTTCAGTATCAGTGCGGAGTCCATGTGGATGTGCATGCTATGCATTTATCTATGTAGCCCAATCCCCAGAAGTAATATTGGTAAAATGTAAAATCTATTTTATCTATGTAGTCCAATCCCCAGAAGTAATATTGGTAAAATGTAAAATATATTTTATGTATGGAGCCCAGTCCCCAGAAGTAATGTTGATAAAATGTAAAATGTATTTTTGGCGAACAGCTCTGGTTTCTGGCTCTTGTTACTGGCGAGAAAAGCGTCTCTTCATTTGTGTATCATGTGGATATCAAAGACCACTCGTATGGAACCCAATACCCATTGGAAATTCCCTAAACATGAGTTATGGAGGGGAACATCTCTAGTTTAAATTATAATGCTACAGGTCATAGTGAAATTTCGATGCGAGACAAACAATATCAAACAAACAAAAATATACGTAAGAACGTTCAACTGTAGAAGGTGAAGACCTCTCCGATAAATACAACGTTACGTTAATATGACTCCTGCCATCCTGGCTATGTTTGGTCATGTCGATCTATACATACGGTAAATTCACTTCAATCGTACGAAAATATTGTTGAATCCAAATTTTCAGTTCAGTTGTCATTATCTTTCACTGACACTGTAAATAAAAGGGTGCTTTAATCAAACGTGAAGGGAGAACAGGTGACAAATTAAAATTTAAAACTTTTCTAGCCTTGGGCAGATCTTTGTTCAATCCAAATTGACGGACATTTTATATTGCATACCCAGTGGTTTTCCACACATCTTGAAAGGAAAAGAACGTGTAAACATGAACTTATGGTGAGTGATAATATTTTCAGTGAATTTTTTAAACGTTTTCACCAAAATAAACGCAGTCAGTTTTGATTATATGGTGGGTTTTATGGGCCATATTGATGATGTGGTTCACCAATGACGTCACGCCGGCATTTCTATGGCCTTAGAGCAGAAATTTAATGTCATGTTAGCGTTTCCATACACAGACAAGCATTGCAGGAGTACTCTTCACAGGAACAATATTCAGAGCTGAACACAAAGGTGTACAAAAAGTTGTGTGGCGTCATTGGTGAACCACATTATCAATATGGTCCATAAAACTCACTCTACAATCAAAACACTTGGTTGCGTTTATTTTGGTGAAAAAAAATATAACATTCAAGGAAGGTATTCTCAGATACAATTTTTAATGGCAAATGGTTATTTACAAATAAAGTGGATGATAACGATGCGGTCAAAACGATGCTCATCAGGGCATATAAAAACCAACTCCATTCCTCTATTATTACAGTACAGCCGGACTTGGATTTTATGTTCTGAGACCCTTAACTTAACTTGTCTGGCCACATCTAAAGTTGAGTGCAAATCATGGTGGTAAATATTGGGGTATTTCCCATTTTAATCTTGCTCTGTCCACTTTAAAGTGATCTAAACGGCTGAAAGTTGTACGACGCCAGCAATTTTAAGAACAACACTCCATTCCAATCTCATTGTGCAAGGTTCAATAAAACCATCTTTTATGTCTTTGCGATTATTATGCCTCTCTCGTCTTGTCAAAAGGTCAGGATACACATGGGTTTGATAATGACAACCAGATCGCGGCACTAAGGAGGAATTCCTTGGTGAAACAATTGTACGTAAACAAGATACAACGCACTGTCTCCCAAAATGCTTACTGAAAATATTGTGGTTAATAATTTTGTATTTTCCGCCTTCATTAGATCACTAGGAATCTGTTTTGCTTACCCCACCTAAAATGGAAAGATTACGCTAAAATGAAGTAATCGTGAGTAAAAAGACTATTACGATCTGTACACGTAAATATCTTCACTGATTTGTCTCCAAATTAAGGAGATTGTTCGGTGTATCTTATAGACCATACTAATAGTGTATGTGAACACTGACGACGCAAAACCGTTTGTACACCTTTTGTTTGTTCAGCTTTGTATAAAGTTCTTGTGAACCGTTCTCCTGTAATGTGTGCCTGTGTACGGAGAAGCTAATATGGTGTCGAAGTTCTGCTTGAGAGCCGGAAAAAAAGTCTGCGTGACGTCAGTGTTGACTCATATCCCAAACATGTACCTTAAAACCCACCATACAATCAAAAATTTGTCTGCATGCAACTTGGAGAAAAACAATGCGAAAAGTCAGTAAAGGTATTTTCAGATTAATTTTAATGACCTTTTTACTCACCATAACTTCATTCCTGTGGGGTATTTCCTTTAACATCGGGCTCACACCGTGTAGTCCGCTAACGTAGTGCGTTGCCACTCACCACAGAAACACACACTGTTAACCTTCATCTAATACATGTACTATGAAGAATCCACTGTAGTCTCAGGAAAAGTGGCTTAAAATAGGCCGTGTGAATACTAACTGATGAAGAGCCTATGGTTTGGTAAAGTCGATAATACGCCTAGCTTTCAACGATTGACTGCGCTATGTAAGCATTCAATAACCATTTCAGGTCTCTATCGTGATATGGCAGGTTTCCTTGTTGGTGTATGTCAAGCCGGAGGAGGTGTCTGAAGACATTAGGTATCGTTAGCTCGTCGGGAATTTTGAAGTAAGAGAGTACGCTAGCTAATAACTTCGGGAGCTTATAAGGATTTCTTCAATAGGTGACGAACAACATATATCATGTGAAAGCATTGTGGAAAGTCTGACGCATCTTAAGTGATTTTTTGTGACAAGGCAAAACTTCTAGATTGGGCTCTAGAATAGTTTCAAAATTAAAAATGAGAAATTACACTTCAAGAACAAACATGTACGGATTAGTGCATGGGTCGTATTCAAAGCCGTTACAAATTGCCTTTTGCTTGTGTTTACCCCAAGCATGACTTGTTCTGCGCATATGTGCAGACACACGAAACCGCTGTCAGGCTTATAACGTGCTCTGCGCATATGTAAGGATGTGTGCACGAAACCTCTGTTTGGTTTCTGTGCGTCTGTACGAAAGCGAACTGGAAATTGTCAGGCTTACAGTGTTAATATGTCGTTGGTTGTAGGATTCTTCCAGGGAAATAATAAAGTTGTGCATAAGATGAATGAAAAACCGTAACTTGTTTCCTTTTACAATAAACGTACAGTGGATTATGTTTTTTTGCTGGGATTTGGAATCGTGTGTCCTTCGCTATAAAGCCCAATGCGCGTATAGAGCTATCTGCAGTAAAGAGACCGAAAACAGACATCAGGCAACCCACAGAGCAATGAGTCAGTTTTACGACATTCATAAAATGCAAGAAAATATACTGACAAATAACAGGTTGTCCCTTTCACATGTAAAATTGCAACTCTTCACAATACTGGATAGGTGATGCGATGTTTCCTCGGTAACTAGCAAGAGAAATAGTGTAATTTCTTTTATTTATTTCATTCGGGTTTTACGTCATACCCAATGATATTTAAACTACACGACATGTACCATGGCTAAAATATAAAATAAGGTTGGAAAGCTTCCACAGAATGAAGGATTAAACAGTTTTTTAGGACAATTTGTCTTTTTTTTCATTCTTTGCGTCCTGTAGAGCACCCGCTTTGCACTTGTAAAATCTGCTAACTGCCTGTTCCCTCTTCAGTACCGAACTACACGTAACAGATTAGAGTCCGTAGAGGTTTGTGGGCATCCAGGGCTCTTTTCTTCTGAACATAAATACAGAGGGTCACCGTAACGGAGAAGGCAGATCTCCCTGACGTAACAAATTGCCGGATTATCGCCTGATACACGCTCCGGGCCAGGACTTATTCATGGGTGTTTTGGCCGGCTAGCTGCTGGGAATAAATAGAACGGCAGGCCGAACAGATGGCGCTGCCTCTGTTCGCAGGCGCGAGGCTTGGCTCATCCTTCCGGCTTTATCAGTGGACTCCTGGGAAATGTCTTCCTAGATTAAGGATGAAGGGCAAGCAAATGCCCGGACAGTTGGGAATACGGTAGACAGGCATAAGCATTTGTTTTTCTCGGAAAAACAGCAGACTTCCAAAAGCGCCAAATTCATTGGTTGCCTTCTTAGGCTTTGTGCTCGGGTTTTCTAGGAATGACCGCAAACCCAAAAGCTGCGGCTCTCACATCCACGACTCAGAAACTCTAGGTACGTTTAATTTGTTTGCTGTCAGGAAAAATAGAGGAATCACTCTAAGGGACGAGGCACGTGGCGTCTCCAACTCACACAGGACGTCGACATGCGCTAAATAGAAGTCATTCATAGCGGATTGTTGGCGCGTTGTTCGGGCGGCGATAATGTGCTTTCTGGAAATAAACTAACTATCTAAGAAACAAAAGCATAACTTAACCGAAATTAAAAGAGTGAATTTGAACTGTGTAAATAACCTGTAGAACGAAAATCGTTAATTTGTTTTCGATGTTACTTAAATTAAGATCATACGTCTTTCAGGTCTTTGTCAGTCGTGACATAAAGCTGTTTGTCTTTATCACGGTTGGTGAAAACTTGTTCGCCATTTATATATCCGATTTGAAACCTCAACTTTTTTTTGGCAGATATGAACTACTCAAATGCAAATTTGGTGTTAAGAATATCTCTCTTGTGAAGGAAGCCGTTGAACTTTGGTTGAATAGAAGGAAGTGATTTCTGTAATGAATTCCTGTGATATTCATACTTGATATCTGTGTAGCAGGTTGGTTACAACGCCACCAGGTATACAGAGCTATATTGCTCAAGACGGCAATGTCTTAGATGGCAAAGTTTGGCGCCCAATTCAGTTAGAGTATCCATCCATCGAGACCGGCTTGTTCGAGGCGCTCTTGGCCTTACGTACATGTGAATGCCATTGCAAAAGAGCACTGTCAGGTCACAAACCACAGGGATGTGATTAACCAACGTAATTCCGTACACATTCGGCATGTTTTGTCTGACCCCACAGGCACTTTAGCAAGGGAGAAGGAAATACTGGAAATGTTGCAATTTAACTCTCAAGAGAACTAGTCCCGGGTAGGGTAAGGTGTCAGGAGGTACATGCACCAAAACATCGTCTTATAGTCGTTGTTTCTACTTCTACTGGGTCACCTCCATAACGGATTATTTAAAATCAATTAGCGGAAAGAAACCCCAGGATGAACGCATATGAATAATAGATTAATGATGATTTCATTAAAATAACCGATAAACAATATGTGTCCCAGTGTTCTGTTTTACAATAAAGATTAGTGTGATTTATCGTTTCACTTTACGTTTGAAGGTCGCATTTCGATCAAAGTTTGTCAGACAAACTTAAGCCAATAACTGTTAATGCATGTGTGTATATGTGACGGTCTGGAGAATTTCCCCGCGGGACGCAGGTGCGTTATGTAATAAATTAAAGCTTTCGGAATGGCAACATGTGTCAAGAAAAATTAACATACCTGTTCGAAGGTCAGCTTCAGTGTTGAATGTGATGACAACATAGGGCTTTTGGTATATGCAATTCTAGGCCATTGACGTCCAAAAAATTACAACAAATATCACTGTGTTTCTTTTACCTAATTGTGCTTATGCCATGGTGCTAGGAGATGTGGTGGTTATTACGCTTTAAACGTTTACATGAACAGTTAGAACAAATCTAAACACTGACCAATGCAGATTGCTTGTCGACGTCTTCACATCACCGTGGCATGTACCGAATAACAGGTCTATATTTTAAGACTGCTTTGAAGTCCGGCACATTTAAAGTGCCATTGGGAACCCATGCCGAACTATTGTGCGAACGGGCATGCTGGAAAATTTCCGGATACGTGAGTCGCTAGTTATTGTGAAATGCTGTTGCAGGACATTGGTGCCCCTCCAACGTACCAAGAACCACGAAGAGTTCATGATAGATACGACAGTGGATCATCAATGACAACAGTTTTACTTTTATGCACCCAAAGTGTCTTATTCTAAGACATCTAGAAAACCACCATCTCCACACTATATACTTTCATTTCACAAATAACGCATTGAACACTGCCTGAACATATTAGGATAACACAACGTTGCAAGTATTTTTTTTAAATATATGATGTAAGCCGATTCCTTTCCCCGATTAGTGTGAATATGCAGCGGCAAATCGTTGATCTCGACACCGTAAATCTGTCGCATAATTTAATTACAACAGTTATCCGATATGCCAGAAAGTGTGGCCACAACAACCGAATCTACCAATGCTATGGCTACCCGTGACAAGTCATGTAGTTATATATCAACACATTTCCTTGTAGACCTTGTGGGAACTCTTCGGCTTCTAGCCAGATGCCAAATATCCTAAATGACTAAAGCGTTTGGCCTTGATTCATGTTAAGCTAAATTGCCGCTTTTCCTTCATTGAAGACACAGAGTCTGCCTTTTATGCTTGTGTGATTTAGTGGATGGAAAATTTACCAAGTGGCACGTTGTAATGACAGCTCGCCTCTGTATTTTGGGGCAGTTTAAATCAAGTTCTGGCTGGCTTCCTGTCCGATCATACGTGGGTCTATTAAGATTAAGGTCTATCCCCAGGGTTCTGCATGGTTTCCTCTCAACGTATTGCTGGCAGTGCCAATATCAGTGAAATATTCTTGAGTTTTGCCTAAAGTGGCTATCATATAAAAAGAATATACATACTTAAATAACAAAAATAAACCCATTTTTCTAGGGAATCAGTCCGTCAGTAAAAATACAAATGTCTGCCACAAAACATAAAAAAAATATACTAAAATGTCATTCTTTCTGCTTTTATTAACCTTTAAAGCTTTTACACTTTAACCACAACTTATCAAGAAGAACAAAAAATAAGAATCAAGATGTTAGCATTTCACTGGCGAATTTAAGAGGCGGCCATCTATCGATGATTGAGCGGGTACAAACCCACATGAAAATCTAAACAATGAACCCATGGACGGCTATCTTTGATTTATTTTGTTTTTGAATTTGTTTGGAATTTTATGTCATCAATTTCCTCGTGAATAAATAAAGTCTCCGTTGAGCTGTGGGCGAAAATCATCAGCGAACTACCAAGTAGTAAAATAGTGACAGATAAAAGTAAGATATCGAGAATATTTCGAGCTAATCTTGATTGTAATGCACGGATTGGCCGCATAACACCTGATTTAGTTTTATTACATTAAATCTCTATTGCTTCTCAGGGGGTTTATGCACTAGCTGGCCTAATTTTTTCTGATCGACGGAAGCCGGTATGTCATTTTCATAATGATTGTTAAACTTTAAATGTATACGATGTGCAGCACAAGATTACTTTACCGTGACTCATCAACTGCATGGCGACCAATAAACATAAAAATTATACTCATGGCAAACATAAAGTTTTCCCGACATTGATTCTCAGTAGTACCAAAATACGCACATATGAATAGTTTTTTTCGCATAATTCCGTCATTTTGTAGTACTTCTACACAAAATGAAAAGCAACTGGGGGCTGAAAGGCACTATGAAGAAAATTCACTGTAAATACGTTTCTTAAGAATAGCAAATTTGTCATATCAAAACAAATCAAATTAAGTGCAGATGGTTGTAGAAAGAGGGGTGGGGTCAAATGTAAAAGTAGTGGAATCAAAGCACAAACTAAATAAGCTAAAGGTTCAGTTACAAGCGGGCCAGGGCATTTGAGATTCTTTAGTTACACTGTACGTCAGGCAGTTTTCAAAATTAGCGGTCTACGGTTTTCGGGGGCCGTTTCTCCAGAACAAACAAGCTTTGTCCCACTCACATTGCTTCGAAAGGTTCGTTAGGCGCGGAATATTTAGAAAGTAAATATCATTGTACTTACATGTATAAAGCATTTGAAAGCATCCTTGTATGACATAAATCAAATAATCGAATAAGTCTGGGCTAATGTTTGCATGGGTGTCCCATCTCAAGCCTCTCGGATATCATATACAAGACTCAAGAAAATACATCAAGCAACTTATCTTGTTTAAATAATGTTCCGTCTTGAAAATAATGCTGTACTTATACTGCATGGTATGACCACGTTGTATTACAGTAATGTACTCATCAATTTCTTCTGCTGGGGGAGGCATTCTTAGCATTCCGTACACAGCCGTTTTTGGAAACTATTGGCAGGGATATGTTTAACAAGCTTCTTATTGCGCACATGTTGCATGTTTTTCTAAACCTTGCCCTGACTTTTAACAAGAGAGAAAGTAATACTGCAAATTTTGGAATCGAACTCACGGCACCACATGCAGAGAAATCAACCCCAGGTACAGATTTCCATCTGGTGACATCCACAACGTATTTTTAAAAATCCTTCGCAATAATGAAATCGCAGGAAAATAAAACGCATATGAATAACAGATGAATGATGATTTGATTAGAATAACTGACAGACAATCTACAATCCAGTGTGTTTCTTTCACTTATGTAATACATATCAGGGCAGGCCGCTTCGGTTTCCGCTTGGAGATTTTATTAGCCTCTCCCCGGAATTTGAAGGAACCGTCTAAACTGCTTGCTGGCTGACAAAGCAAAGAGTTGATATCAGATTATTGAATGTGCCTTCCGTGTCAGTGTAAGCCCACGAGTTGCTGTGCCTGTCAGTGTAATCGCCATGGAGAGACAAAATAATTACATGAGGAAAACAGCAGTCCCACTGAATTTATTGGACCCAGGTTTCGCACCGGGAGTACACCTTTCTGTGAAGGATTACACATAGGCTTTGGGGATTTATTCTTTCACTTTAGCTATGGAGGTCTACAGTCGAGCAATGGGAGGCTGTTTGTATTCAAACGGGTGAAGTGAGCTGAGGGGCTTTCATAATTCAGCCCATGTAATCTTCGTTGACAAGAGCTTTGCGTATACATGAACCCGATTGCTCTGTCACACTCTTAACTAGTTGTTTTCGTTACTTCCTGTTTGATGTCTCTCAGAAACATGGAGATGTTTTCCACCCTGGAATAAATGACTGCAAAATAAAAGCTTTGTCGATTTAAATTCAAAGATATGAAGACATCATTGGTAAACGGAAACAAAAAGAAAGAGAGCTGAAAGCGGGGATTACTTAGGAAATGAGTGTTCCGTCCTACTTCGATGTACCAAATATGCTACACTCCATTGCAACCGATAGCTGTGTAGGGTAAGTGTATATACTCAGTGCTGATAATGCCAGGTTTTGTATGGACTGGCATCGCCAATGATCATTTCTCCCGTTGTTAGGCGTGTCTACGTGTATTGCTTTATGGAGAACAAATGTATGGCGCTGGGATATCACACGTCTGACAATGGCAGGCTCGCTACCCGTCAATACACCTAAGCAGAAAAACAATATAACCGTTACAAAACAATCAGTCCGAAAACTCGCCACCTTGTTCAGGATATTGTAACATTTTCATTTTCTCAGATATATTCGATTATATTTCGAACGTGAAATGTGAGCCGAAAACAGCATTGTGTACATTGAAAATACCGGGAATATTTCGACTTCTGGAGGCATTTTATATTAGCCAAACTCTTTGGGGACAAAACAGGCTTGGAATAAAACCTCTCCCTTGGAAGATAATATACAAGCATCGCGAAAATAGCAGACTGCGGCGTTCAAAAAAGAAGAAATGAAATAAACAAAAGTGCACAACATAGTTGCCTTGTTTTCACTTCGGAGAAATTGCGCCGTTGTGTTTCTGTCGATAACAGCGATATATAATGCAATAAACACGTGGCACTCAGGAAACATGTAAAATGAAAACTCTTGATTTATTCAACTAAATTTTAATTGAAAACCACCATAAATATGAGGCAACAGTCAAAACTGTAACATATCAAATATCAAGACAAATGGAGCAAGCTTCCTGGCTATGCTGGCTTCCTGTCCGGTGGTACGTGGGAAGGTCTGCAAGCAACTTATGTATGGTCTTGGGTTTCCACTGAGATCTGCCACGTTTCCTCTTACCGTAATACTGGCTGCAGTCATATAAGTGAAGTATTCTGAAGCACGGCATAAAACAACAATGAAATAAGCAAATAAACAACGCCATTGGTTAGTGTCGATGCAATGTTATTAAGATTGACGTTTAATGTCTTTTAAAACATAAGACATTCTTGCAGAGTATTATCACAAAACAATCAGCTCATAAGACGTCAGAACAGATTGTAAAAAAAAAACAAGACAAAAAAAAAACAACAAAAAGAAAAAAGGTCTGCAAAGGCCCGCCGCATAGGTCTCCAAACACTGGTGCATCTGATTCAAAGAATTAGATTTATTTATTTATTTATTTGATTGGAGTTTTACGCCGTTCTGAAGAATACATCATTTACACGACGGCGGCCAGGATTATGGTGAGAGGAAACCCAACAGAGCCCGGGGGAAACCCACGACCATCCACTGCTGGCAGACCTTCCCATGTGCGGCTGGAGAGGAAGTCAGCAAGAGCTGGACTTGAACTCACACAGCATTGGTAGGACGTGAGAGAAGTTAGACTGCGGTTTGCAGTTAGCGGTTAGCTATTCAACGGGGACAAGTCATTATTTCTAAAAAATTATATTAGGGTACATCTCCATTAATGCTGCACCTACAGTCATCATACTTGGTACATTACTGGCACTTAATGCGGACTATCACTTGATGGTAACGATTTTCGATTCAAACACCAGGGGGCGCTTCTGTGAATGACAGTCTGAATAGCAGTGTGGCCCATATCTCCATTAATACTGCACCTACAGACATCATACTTGGTATATTAATTACACTTCATGCGGGGTGTCACGTCATGCACACAATTCCCGAGAAAAAATATTTTCTGTCAGACAGTAATGATTTGTAGGGCTTCTCAAGTTGTGTTCGTGTGTTCACAACTCGTGACGTCACAGTAAACTATTGACCAAGGAGTAAACTTAACTGTTTACTAGCTATGACGCCTGAACTAATATATCCTAATGTGAGGTCACACAGAAATGTTTACCGAGTTCTGAACACACGAACACAACTTGAGAAGCCCTACAAATCATTACTGTCTGACAGAAAATATCTTTTTTTATTATGAGTATTGCTACAGATAAAAATAGTATGTATTTGGATAGGCGTCTGTAGTCTCAGCTTCCGACGTCAATGAAAACAAACAAAATTTTTATATGAACTTTAAGCTCTACTGTCTTTAACGCCTTCACCAATAAGCTTTAGGATGAACTGTTCCACTGAACTGTTTACAGAGTGTTAATGGATTTTTTAACCAGTGTTCTTAACTGAGTTGTTAATTAGACTGTTAACAGACCTATTTACTGGTTGCAAAGACTTAACCAATTCTAAAAGTACAACTTTTATACAGATACACAGTGTTCATACTTGGTAATTAAACATGACTTTTCAAACGCTACTAAGTGGCGCCAAGAGTCTTAACATCCGGCACCAGGTGGCGTCAAAATCAGCAGTTAACACAACAGTTAACTGATCTGTTAACCGGAAAGTGCCGCCTTAAGCAATAGACATACAGATCTCAGACTTCCTACACAAACAAGACTTGACAAGCCCTACAATATTATGAAAGACGCACCGCATAGAGAGTAAATCCAGAGCAGCCACGACAATGTGATACATAGCAAACGGTTAGATATAACCATTGAAGTATGGGCTCTTGTCAGTTTACGTAAGTCAGGGTTTTATTTCAACTGTTCATGTAAATGCATAAATAGTAAGCAAATTACACGCCTTCTAGTACAATAGCTTCACCAGAATTAGGTAAAAATATGCAGTTCGAATCGGGAATTGTGTACATGGCGTGATAGCCCGGATAAAGTCTCATAATTCATTAAGTGTGATATCTGTAGGTGCAGTATTAATGGAGATATGGGCCAGATTGCTATTCACAGAAGCTCCCCCTGGTGCTAGAATCGGGAATGGTGTGCATGACGTAACAAAGTGTCATTAATATACCAAGTATGATGTCTGTAGGTGCAATATTCATGGAGATATGGGCCACACTGCTATTCAGACAGTTATTCACAGAAGCGCCCCCTGGTATTAGAATCGGATGTCGTTGCCATCAAGTGATAGTCTGCATTAAGTGCCAGTAATGTACCAAGTATGATGACTGTAGGTGCAGCATTAATGGAGATGTACCCTAATATATAATTTTTGGAAGTAATGACTTGTCCCCGTTGAATAGCTAACCGCTAACTGCGAACCGCAGTCTAACTTCTCACCCGGATTGGTGGGAGGCTTTGGGTCATTGTGCTGTGATAGCGCGATATAACTAAATGACTGACAAATTAAGAACTCTGTTAACAAAATTCGGCTACTAAATTTGGGATCGTCCGGTGTACATCTAATGACTTTTCTGAAAAAAAAAGTATAATTTCATTTTCAATTCTGCGTTCAGCCAAATGATAGTCGCTAAGCCTCTTAAGACAGAATCGACAGTTACTGTGTGTTTATTGGTCACAATAAATAGGGCGGCATGTACATGTGATTTGCACAATCACCGCAAGGATTTTGTGATCATGCCTGTCAACAAAGCTCAAAAGGTTCACAATCAACGTCCAATTTTGTCTTATGAATTACTATACCCCGGCATAATGAAAAAATATACAAGGGACGTTTTGGATCGAGAATTTTTTCCCGAAGTTGTGGCAGAACACATGACTTTGTCAAAAGGTTATACGTTGATACGGTTATAACATCGACAACGACACAGGAGGTTCCAGAGCGTTATAGAAAACGTTGCTGATTTTCACTGGGCTCTCTGGTTTTACTCCCAGGAAAGTGACCGCCAAGTTTTAAGTGATAATGAGTATGGCATTAACAAGAATCGAATATATAAACTAATCATTCATTCATCGGTACGCTGTAATCACAGAACAGAGGAATGAGGAATATGCTACCCCCCCCCCCTTTATTGTCAACAACGTTTTTAGTATCCAAGCAAAAGTTGCTAAATTCGCTGTCATGACCACATCGCATGATTATTATTCGCAGAACATAAATCATGGTTTTATTGTTGATGACAGAACCGAGCTTGTGCCATGATATTAAGGTAGCCGAAGACGGACGACTTTTAATGTTTTAGATTATTTACACAAACTCTGCTAGATTAAAATGGCAGAATGATGGCAACATTCAAGACTCTGATTGACGCCATGTGCTATAAGTTAAATTCGCTCCCAGCAGCATCATTCCCTGTTACATGAATCACATATGCGAGAGATAAAGTTACACTCGGAGCATAAATTTCTCAACCTTGCAAACAACAATCAGGACATGGCAATTTTTGTGTTGGTATGTTTAAGTACCATAGTGAAAACGGTTTTTTTCATGAGTATTAATTGCTGTCAACACATGGTGCGCTGAATCTTTTGTTTCATTGAATTACCCGAAGAGACTCAGCAAAGAACATCGGCAAATTTGCAGGGCAAAAAATGTCTTTTAAGCCGTCGGCAAACATGCCTAGATGGCACTGGAGCGCAGGCCGCTTAAAATATGACAGATAGGTTTACTTAAATATCAAAACCAGAGGTGGAAATTGGCAATGATTTCCAAGCTGTCTTCGAAGTCGCACGTCGTGCATTTGGGATTACGCTCTACATTCATGAACAACCAGCTACGCAAAATTAATTTCTGAGATTTTGCAGCTGTTTTGAGAGATAAACTGACTTGTACGTTTGGACCAAAGGATGATTCGGCGTGGCTGACGAGAATATTTGTATGCTACATTTTCAAGTCGCTGTGTACAGTACATGGTTTCATGTGACTTTGGCCTTAACCTAACCTTGACCTGACTTTAATATGAAGGATACGAGAAAACCCTAGGGGTGAAGTTTGGCAATTTGTTTATTTTACGTTCTTATTCTCCCTTTTCCTATCTTTCCTTTTAGCTGAAGATGAAAACCAAATTCAAATTGTAAATACCTCAAATTTGAGAAAAATTATAACATTTTGTGAACCAAGGCCGATGTGTTTTCTTAGTTTCCCCAGATTAGGGGCATTCGCTTACTGAAGAGGGGTTACCTGCTGTGAATAGACACGCTTCGAGTAAATGTGTATTGCCTGTATAAATTATGCACGGATGCTTGTGCAGACTACCCTAGCAGACCTATTAAGTAAAACAACGGCCTTAATAACCCCACCGGGGTGCCATTGGGGGAGGGGTTTATAAACACATTCTATCAGAGTTTGCTCAGAAATGTCAAGGTAAAACACCAATTTACGCTATGATGGAACATGATAAGTTTTAAAATTTAACATAGGTAGGTGCTTATGTCTTCGTTTTAACTGGATGAAGGACAATTTGTGATTAAAATTAATTAGCAAACTGATTGACGACAGATTTTGCCACACATAAAACTCTTCCAGACATTTTTTAAAATCTTTTTCTCTCTTTCCATTTTTGAGATGGCTGTGGTGAAAGACTTTTATTTCTCATTTGTTTTTACTGAGGAAAACCTGCCAGAGTGTTTTGATTAACTTCTCCCCCAATGGGACCGGTGGGGTGATTAAGGCTGTTGTTTTACTTAACAGGCCTACTTGGCTAACCCGCACAAGCAGCCATGCACCGTTTATAGCAAGGCGCAATACACATTTATCTCAGACACGTCCATTCACAGCAGGCAACCCTAATGAGAGAGCCATTCCCTTCCTTATAAGGTAGAACAAAGAAAATACATCTACTTTGTTTCACAACGTTCTACTTTTAGTCAAATTTAAGGTATTTACAATTTGAATTTGATTTTCAACTTTAAGTGAAAGACAAGATAAGAGAATGGCGATCAAGAATGTGAAATGAAAAAAACAAAAAACAAAACAAAACAAAAAACAAACAAACAAAAGAAATGGCCAAATTCCACCCTTGAGAGGGTCTAGAATCCATAAAACGAAGTGCTTGAAGTATTGCTTGGTTTTGGTGACTGATGCCGTTTTCCGACAAAATTCTTTGTACTGCAGGCTGCAATAACAATAGTATATTGCTGTTTTCAAGGTTATAACAATGTATGCGATAATCTCTTAAGACACAGTTACAAAATACCATGGACAAAATATGAGGTGATTTGATTATTTTCCCCATACCGAAATTCCTCCATAACACGACGTCTAAAACCTGGATTTCAAATCGCCCCGGAACTCTTCTGATGCCGTAGCCTGCTAAATGATATTTTATATCTTTCTGTCCATATCTCTTGAGGATAATTCCTTGTTGATGTCAACTCACATTTGCAATATTGCGCTAAAATGGAATATGAAAACGCCGTTAAAGGTTAAAAGTTATGTGCACTCTTTATGCAAATCGAAGTATTATAACATTCTAACAGAGCATCTGGTTTAGAATAACGTAACAACTGCAATATCCGACTACAGGGTCGCATGATTTTCCTGTGAAAATAAAAGACTATAGCACAGGGAGTAATACCTGAGTAACGACGGCAGTGTGATAGTTGAGAAAAGTTGACACGTTAGCGGTGAAATTCGGCCTCTTGTCAATTTACCTAAGTTAGGGTTTTATTCCAACTGTTCACGTATGTGTGTAAGAAGTTGCAGTCTACATCCCCCTGACATCATGGCTTACTTGTGAGTAAAACTAGGTAAAACCAAATTGCAGTGATGTTAAATGCCATACTCTAGACGTCACTCATCTAGAATTACTCAGAATGCTGTGTTGTCTTCACATTTAACACATGTACAAAACAGCGTGAACAGGAAGCAGTTTTCGCCACCAAAAGACTTCTCGAGCGTTCTGGGATCCAGTTTACATAGACAATAATCAAATCACATGGAGACCTGAAGCAGGTCGCCCAGTGTTTAAGTGTTTAGTGTTATGACTGGTCATTCAGTCATACTTTTTTACATTATACATGTACTCGTCATGTCTGTAACTTAAGCGTCCGTACTGAAAGCGATATGGCAAGTCAGGTTTTTACACTCTGGTGTCAGACGTGGACAACTTTAGGTCGATGTTACACACAGATGTAACAGATTCCGACCGGAAGGGAATTCACTGGGCCTATCGGGCTCTACGTTATATCACGTGCTTACGTTCCAGATTTCGAATGACAATGTAAGTTACATGGGTCAAATATGTTCTTTTCAAAATAATGAAATCATCTTAGCCAGGTCATTTGGTATCATATCGATGTATAGTGACCACTGTAACATTACCAATATGGGTCAATGGTTATTGGGTATAGTGGATTTTGAATTCTTGGCATATCTAACGATCATAACCTGTTCCAGGGATTTAAAGCTGTATTAAATTGTTTTAATCCGTCAGATTTGTAAACAGATACTACAGGGTTTAAATCCAATGTTTCCTCCGACAGCAATGTTGGCCGCCGTCGAATAATGATATGTTCTCGAGTGTTCTCGTAAAACAACAATCAAATAAATAAATAAATAAATAAATATAAAATAAATGCAGGTTTTAAGTAAAAGTGCATATCAGAAAGATGTTACTGCAATTCCGTGACACTGTTACAGAACTTGCAACATTTACTTTGTTTATACGTTAGATTGTGTTTTAATAATGCTCTAATGAAAACTGTACTTATGCGATGGCCAGCTGGCCTAGAATCATAAAGCTCTCCCGCTGTCCAACCAGCAGAATATGGAATGTTCCAGATGACCTTATTGCCCGAGATCATATCAAAGATTTAGCCCACAGAATTAAGGGAAAGGCGACTAGCATTTTACTCAATGTTAACAATACTGTCTATGTCTTTTTGGTATGATTTATTTGTTTATTTGTTTACTTAAGAATATTTCACTGATACGACGAGGGCAACATTTTGGTGGGAGGAAACCTGGCAGAAACCGTTGTTAACCAGCAATCATCCGCAGGCTGCTGGCAGATCAGTGATGTAAAACAGGATTTACTGACACAAGTATGGTGACTGCTGTCTCACAAGAATGCCTGGCTGTGGACACCAAAAGGTGAAGACCTTCAATCCCTATCCCCACCCCACCGAGCTGCCCATTACCTGGGAAAGAAGAACTTGTCGTTCGTAAGTTGTTGGTGGAAATTAGTACTGGTCATCCTCGAAAACAACGTATGATGCTTTTGAACTAGACTCCTTGCCCTTATTTCATATAGAAGTGGCGTTCAACTGAAATCTTATTTTATGACATATTTATGTTCTGCGTTGTATTGGATATACATATCTCTGTGATAAGTCATTCTCTTTGAGTTATTAATTGATTTTTTTTCTCCTTGTGTTTATTTCAGTGACGTTATCGGCCACCGTCGATGGCCATGGGAGTTAAATGGCAAGAAATTGGTCAAAATATATCCAGCAATAATTTAATGGTAAACAAAACTCACTTTAGGCAATGCATTCAGCGAACTTTGTTCTCCTGGGACTCCGAACCAAAAAATGCCATTTTTCCTTTACGCTATTCAGCCTTCGCTTACAAAAGTTATAGGTGCACTAATTACTCAATTTCAGACGTTAAAAGCAGCACACAATAAAACATGTGTTGTCTGTTATGACCATACAGACAAATATGAATGTTGAATACATCCATATGTAATAAGTCACTTTCTGTATTTGAAAGGGTCGATGCACAATTTCTACATTTTATATGTATTTATTACTACCGAGGGATACCTTGACTTTCTTTATTTTCATCTTCCCAAAAGTACATGCAATGTAATTGACAGCCGGCGTGGTGCGTGGAGCACAAATGTTGCCGATTTGTGACATACATGATTTAGCTTTCCATTGACTTCAATAAATTTTAAAACTTTAGCTAATCCTCTTTCCATTTTGTGCAGCCAATTTTGTCGTGGAATGTTCCCTTGTCATTTACAAGCCTGTGCATTGATAATTCACCAGACATGAACAACCATGCATTTTAGATTTTATGGTACAAGTATTTATGGTACATATTTCAGTACAAGTAAGGCAGCGAAGTGGAAATGACAGGACGTCCAGATGGTACATCATTAATAACAATTTCTTGCACAGCTATACACTAAAAGTTCCTACATGGTCGACGTACTTCCATACGTAAAGCTGGTAAATTCAAATATCACTGACCAAACCGTTTTGATAATTCAGATTCCTCGGGGTGTATGTTAGATCTGCAAGGACTAGCTCCCTTTAAGAATATATACATTATGTATTTATGTATACATACTTGGGTTTCACGTTGTCCTCAACAATTTTTCACTTATACGAAGACGAGGAGTCCACAGAATGTAAATATATACTGAGTCTTCTTGTGGCAGAGAGGTCCATGCCGCCAATGTGCTCTCGTCACTGAAACATCATTCGGGAGACACCAGACATGAAAACCCACCGAATCACATTATAACGTAAACCGGGCCGACCAGTCATGCATCCTAGCTCTAATCGCACACTGCTTAGAGCCAAACGGGGCAGCAAAAGGATCCAAAAGTCTTTGACATTACCCCATCCTGGGCTGGGTGTTACATGGATAAACGTCATCACATCAGACCATCTATATGTTGAGTGCTTCTCTTATCAAATTTTAAGAGCTTTTGATTACTGCGTTAATCTTTAATGTCTTATTTTGAATTTCGTTACCCTCATGTCAAAAGCCAGACACGAATTCATGGCTGTACCATATTGTTGATAAGATAAGAAGGAAGATTGCCAGTTTACCGTTAAGTCGTGATTCTCATTTGTACCAGTCTAAGCCCTTCACAGGCCTAAATTATAGGTGTGAATTCCCTTGGATTCTACATTGTTCCCTACTGTAACGGAGTGAAAGGTTACTTTCCTAACGTCAGCAAAAGATGCCTTTACCTAGATTATTCAGAGTGCTAATGGACTTATTAGCAAGAATCTAATTATTTTTTCAAAGCTTCTTAAAATACAGGTGCGTGAAGCTGATGTAAACACAGGGCCGCAATCTAGATGCTGTGGTTGTAGATGCTCTAGATGCTATCGTTGTAGTTAATAAACAGCATTGTACTGTAATCTAATTTCTGTCCTAATATCTTTCTAAGAAGATAAATTAGGTTTGACGGTAGCTGAGGGAACTGGGCCTTTCTACATGCGTCCACGTTTCTTTGCGGACACAAAAGCCAGAAACCGTCAATTTCACCCAATGATGGTCCCTGTTGTCTAACCATCAAGAGTGAGTGGCCGTATGGAAGCTTGCATGATTCCCCAGCAGGGAAATCTACTGGAGAAAAAATCCTGGCTTCTGTTTTTTACACCCACTTACGAATTATATGCCGTGTTTTTTTTCTTGCAGACGCATGTTAAATCTCAAAACACATAGAAGTGGTTAGCGAGACTAGCATTAGATGGGACGAACATCTTGTACCTGCACCGAACACTTCTGGCCGAACAAACTGTTTCTCTTAAAATGTCAGTAAGAATACTTTTTAGCACAATGATAAATTCTTAATATATATGAGTTATTTACACGTCTATCATCTCCTACTACATTGCTGAAATAGCTCAGCTGTGGCTCTAGAACTGTAACATACCATGATAGGATCAACGTGTAACCTTTCCACAAAGTCACGCTTACTGAATCACCTTCATGAGAAATGCCTTGACCCAACATGACCCTGTTAAAATTTATCACCAAGCCAGGGTATAACAAATCACAGGACATTATTAGGCGTTGACCGAGTGCCTTTTCACTTTGTTAACGAGCATGATGACAAAATCCTGACAGCGATTGTGGAGATCACGTGTACATGCCGCGCTGTTTATTTTGACCAATTAACACGCAGTAACTGTCGATTTATGCTTAAGAGGCTTAGATGTCTATCATTTTACTCAACTCAGAATTGGGGATGAAATTGTATTCTTTGCAAATAGAGCTTACCTAAGCATCAAGAAACTGAAGTGAAGAGCTGTCCCATTATGAATACGTTATCGTTAGAAAATAATTTAACAAAGGGTAATATTGAAAATTTAATCATAATATTTTGGGTACTTGCCCAAATGGAATTACTCACTTTAAGATGTCGTAAAGAATCGGTGTTGAATTGTTGTCGATGGAGTCTTGTTCTGTTGCACAGAGTATCTCCTGTTTCTCCTATATAATATTTTCGAGATCGAGCAAAGAAAAGGGCGTAAATCAAATTCTTGGAGTGACAGTTCATAGATGCATTTATAGTAAAAGGCCTGAAAGCATATATGACCTGAAACTTTAAAGTTACTCTTTCTCTCTTTCAGAGTTCGAACTGAATTTGGCTTTGGTTAATACTTGTTTCAAGTTCTTAGCCTTCATGTTTGCTTCTAGAAATTTTGTTCCCTCAAATGCAGCACGAAGTCTTTCATTCAACTTTAAGAGAATTTATTTGGTTTGAATAGTGGGATATACGTTGTCATTGTTGGGGCTAAATGTAGATATAAAGTTGATAGGATGGGAGTCGGATGAAGGGGTTAAGGTGTGTTCGTAAAATGTGTAGATCAATGGAGGAATTTTTTTCAATCCCATCATCAATAAGTTTTACTTGATAATTCTTATTTAGTAGAAAAGTTGTAAGTTTCTTTTATCTTACATCACTTGGAAACTTGTTCACAATGGCACGTCTCCATGTCTAAATGGAGTTTTAGTGTGGCTTTTGTAACATGATTTGAACGATACGTACTATGCCATACATGTTGTTTTGTAGTGTATGTCACTTATT
This sequence comes from Acanthopleura granulata, assembly GCA_016165875.1. Taxonomy (NCBI): domain Eukaryota; kingdom Metazoa; phylum Mollusca; class Polyplacophora; order Chitonida; family Chitonidae; genus Acanthopleura; species Acanthopleura granulata. The sequence goes on from JABBOT010000017.1 coordinate 1,152,753, forward strand.
ATTTTGCCATCTCTTCTTTTTAATAAGATGTCAAGAAAAGGCTGTCCTTTTTCACTAGTTTCCATGGTAAATTGTTTATTATCATCAAAGTCATTTAGCATGTGATGAAATAATTTTACATTTCCAAGTCTACTGCACCAAAGGATAAAGCAGTAATATACATACCGTTTGAAAGACCATGTCATAGAATCTGAAAATTCAGCACTGCGTTTTTATTCATAATTTTCATATAACTTGGTTTCTACATAGCCTAACACTACTGTGGCATAGGTAGGAGCAAACTTTGTTCCCATGGCAGTACCTAGTGCATGGATGTACATGTAAGTTTTGTTCCCAAACTGAAAAATATTGTTTTGTGTAGTAAGTTTGGCAGCAGAAAAGAAAAGTCAAAAGAGAAGCGATCACTATTTGGGTTTGGGTAGTGTGATAACCAGTATGTTAAATCTTCTATACCTAAGTCATGTGATATGGTGCTGTATAGGTTGTTTACTTCAAACCTGCAGAAGAAGCCTCCCGGTCCATTTGTATACAGGGTTATGGTTTAAAAAGTTAAGGTCGTCTCTGACGAAAGAAGATACATCGTTGATGAATGGTTTCAGTAAAATATCAAGGAGTTCGCTGAGTTTACTCGAAGGACATGCTGAGCCTGCAATAATAGTTTTAAATGTAAGACTTACTGGATTGGGAGTAGAAGGTTTTGTTGTTTGGCGCCTTTTATAATTTCCGGTGAATTGTGTATCTTGAGTCCTTTTACATTCAAATTTTGTCAAAACGTCTTTCTCAGATCTGGTAAAATTCTAGCCACATTTTTCAGCAAGCTGTTCTGTCAGTTTTAAGGATCTTTTGTTTTGGTTTTGCGAAATTTGTTTATACGTATTTTCATTTTCATGAATATCTAAAATTTTGCTTCCGAAGTAGCTTTTATCCAATCTAGGGGTACCACTATCGGAGAGGAAAAATAATAAACAAATAGCTTGTTCAACTCTCAGACAGCGATATTCCTTACACCAGGTGAAACAAAGAAACACGAAGACGCTTGCATAAGTTCAATGCATGTATTTGAACAACAACAGAAACAAAAAAACAAAACACAACTTAAAATATTATACAAAATAATAGAGTTAATTACACAAATATGTAGTTTCTCACAGATGACAGTGTCCAAATGCGGGTGAAATGTTCCGGCTTCCAAAGGAGAGTCAGTCCACGTAAATACAGAATCTACAGTCCTTAGGAATTTTCAGATCGAAGGACGATAGTCCTGTAAGTCACAAACAGCAGTTGGCACGGTACGTTGACGATGGTACATATCCAACTCCCCGACAAGGAGCAAATTTCCAGGACTGATGGGTTGACAATAGCGTCAGTGATGCCGAGCTGGCGATGTATGTTTCAGTCCTTGAAAATATACACAAAGTCACTTTCAGGGTAAACTGGGATGAAATGTACGTAATCACACAAAGGGACAAGAGCGATGCAAGCTCCAAAATAAAATTTATCTCTCGTTGGTCAACACAGTCAATAAGTACCTGATTAACAGTATCATCAAAAGCAGGAGTAGGAGTTAATGGTGCAGGCCATACACTATGCTGTGGTGCTTTGGTTCTAATGGGCCATTTTAAGTACTTCCTGTCTATAGCTTGGAGGTGAGACAACTTGGTTGAAAACTGCCCAATCATCATTAGCTGATACATGAAGAGGTCTACACTTTCTCGTCAACGGCTCATACTCCATGTTGTAACCAACAGGTACATTTTTTCCTCCACAGATAAACCAGACTTACTTAACTCCCTCAGTTCAGAATCTGAGTGTTGTTGTCTAGCCACATCACATCGAGAGAACACAGGAATCTCTATATCCCGACTATCCTCTACACCCTCGATATCACGAAAGAAGTTTCAGTAAAATTAACCTTACCAGCTGAATCCTCAACAACAATAGAAGAATCGTCTATTTTCTGTGATCAGGTAACCACATTAGACAGTAATATGTCTGGATATTCCTCTTGTATATCTTCTGCACAAAACCGGAACACAACAGCCATGAGGACACACATTTGACTTTGTCCCCTGGTAAGTAATTACCCAGTAAAAAGGAAATACCTTCTATAGGCAAAGTATTACCATACCAGTAACCAAAGCAGAAGTAAAGGCAACATCCATAAATGGAACAGACGTATCGGACATTGTAGGAAACACATCTGGCAACATCAAAGACTGACTAGCCCCGGTATACGAACAGGGGAGGTACCTCCATTACCAGTAACTACACCATTAGACGTCTCTGGAGTTTGAAATACTTCTTTAACGTGTGGTTGAAAAATAGGACCAACATTAACTATCTCTGTGACCTCCTTGGTTTACAGCTGGAGTTATCAACAGTTACTGACTTTTGCTTCTCGTTTCTTTTCAGTACTGGGTAAGTCGATAAGAGATGCCCTGCGCTTTTACAACAGCGGCAAGAAGGTGGACTTGTATCTTGATGTTTGGACTGAAAGATCTACCTGTCAGAACTAAAATTTGAAGTCTTCTAATCAGAATTCCACTTCTTTTAAAATATAGGCTGAAATTTTTGTCCATTAGTCTTATGAGCTAGCTCATATTCACCAGCCAAACTGGTTGCGGTCTTGACGTCCTTGCCCTTCCATTCGCCTGAATAAATTTTGACCCCATTAGAAACGGACTTGTTAAATTCCCCCAAGAGAACAACCTCCCTGAAATTCCCAAAAGAAAGATCTATCTTCAGAGCTCTGTACCAATTATCAAACAGCCTTTCTTTACCTCTGGTAATCTCCATATAAGTTTCACCAGACTTTTTCCTTAACTGTTTGAACAAGTTCATTAGGAGACGAGACCACAGTTTCAATTGTATTGTAATCTGAAGGCTGATCTACTGATAAAGCAGAATAGATTTCTGCAGCTTTACATTCAAATGTACTCTGCAGCAACATTCTTCAGTACTTTTCAGGCCACTGTAAGCTTGTCGCCACGTTCTCAATGGCTAAAAATAACCTTTCTACATCCTTATCATTAAATATATATACTAATCTGATATTTCAAGCCAAATCAAATCCTTGGTGATAACGATTCACAGCTTTATTATCACTACCCTTAACCTGGAGTTCCCCCAATTTGCACCGTTGTTCCAACTCTGACTTCTTAGTTTTATATCTCTTTCTCTCTGTTCTCTTTCTTCCTCTCTCTTCTCTTTCTTCTTTTTAATCTTAGCTTTTCTAACTCAAACTCCCTATCTCTTTCTCTATCCCCCTTTCCTCGTTCTGTTTGCCTTTCTTCATGTTTCATTTGAAACTCAAACCTTTCCATCTCTAACTAAAGCTTGGCCAACTCTACATCACCACCTTGATTCTTAATAGGTAAAGTATTACGTTTGCCTAAGTGTCTGCTAATTGCATCCACCATGTCACTTTCTCTAAGGCTCTGCCTTCAGTATATTTCAAACCTGTCAGCCATTTTCCTCAAATGTGCCTTTATTAACCCAGACATCTTAACATGTGACAAAACTTCACTATCAAGGAATGAACATACAATAAATTTCTCAACCATAATGACAAAATAGAGCGTGAAAGGGAACTATGTAAACAGTTGTACAAAACCTGAATCTCTGCTTGATCCAAAACAGGAACTAAAACACCAATAAACAGGATGGAAGTTAACGTGCTGCAATCCAGCACAAGTAGGATTCTGTTCCCGGACAAGATAAAAATACCCAAGGGTACCACTGTCGGAGAGGAAAAGTGATACGCAAATGGCTTCTTCAACTCTCAGACAGCGATATTCCTTACACAAGAAGAAACAAAGAAACATGAAGACGCTTGAATAACTCCAATATATATATTTGAACAAAATGGGCAAATAGTACAAATTACAAAAGTAAAGGGTCTCTTACTGATGACAGTGTCCAAATCCAGATGGAATATTCCGACTTCCAAAGGAGAGTCAGTCCACGTAAATATGATATCTACAGTCCTTAGGAACTCTCAGATCGAAGGAAGACGCTCGTGTAAGTCACAAACAGCAGTGGGCATTGTACCGACAAGGATCAAATTTCCAGGACTGATGGGTTGACAATAGCGTCAGTGATGCCGAGCTGGCGATGTATGTTTCAGTCCTTGAAAATATACACAAAGTCACTTTCAGGGTAAACTGGGATGAAATGTACGTAATCGCACAAAGAGACAATGAGCTATGCAAGCTCCCAAAGAATGTCTCAAAGAAAAGAGCATGTGGCGAAACACAAGCTCACAAAGTGCTACGTACCGAAAAATGGAGTACACAATGACAAATGTGAAATGGTGTGAAAGCCGATGTCCCTATATCCCACAAAATCCTTCTAAGTGAAATAGAGCAAATATGGCTGGTCTCAGGTGGACCAGAGTAAGACTGGTTTGATCTTATACATGTTTATAACATGGGTAGATCTTTCCAGAATGTAGACTCTATCTACCACGACACGAAACTCATAAACGCAGAAGCCTCGAGAACACGCCATTGAATTCCTGTAAGGGTTATAACGTAAGCAGAGACAAAATGTAGGTCAGAAAGAAAGGCGAAGAAAGAAACTAAAAAATATACATAATGCAATTTTGTAAAAATGGGGCTGGTAACACCATCATAACCACAACAGAGTCTTTATCAGCTTCCTCTTTATAATCATGTCCGTTCTGTTCTGTCAATGATTAAGAGCGTCCCATTTATTCTTACTACGACATTCTGGGCACCGCGAGGCTTGTCTATTGCGAGATTCTCCGATTTCAACTTCTGGCCTTTATACACACCATTCTCCCCAAATTTCGGGGGAGTGCTACGGTGGCGTATATTTTACGTGTATCTAGCTCCGTCGATTTGCTCAGCGTACTAGGTTTTTGCATTCTTTTCTTTTTCAGACAGATAAAAAGAAACTGTAGTTCAACACGTGACACAACACGTTGAATAGGTAAGAAATATCGATCTGTGATGCAGTATTTTTTACGATCGAAGTTGCTCTCAGAGAATCGAAGAATAGTTACTAAAGGGTAAAAATAGTTCCTTCCGTGGATATTGCGTCATTTGATCAAGCAGAGTAGTCCCCCCTAATCTTCATGTGTTCAAAATGGCTTGTACATGTATCTATGTGAGAGTCTCTGTCTAGCATGCTAGCCAGCTTAGTGGTGATTCTTACTTGAGAATCTCATTATGTTTTGCTTCTTTCCTGCTTTTTTTATTAGTGCCTATAGGAATAAGACTTATAAAGTCTATAAAAGTGTTTAACATATGTTTTCGGCCTCTCGGGGGATTGAAAGTGCCCTTCTTTTTTACCGATGAAATGTTATCATTTTCAACGTCAAAAAACATTCACGTAGGCGTAGCTTCCTTGTAAACTCAGAAATGTCCTTCTTCAACTCTATTAGGAGTAGGGGTAAATTTGAGGATTTTGCTCAATAATTTTACTCTATTTTCTGTAAGAATCTATGAAGATAAATTTATTATCTTTGGCTCTGTCGATGTTGGTATCTGCCCTGTTTGTTTCCACCGGTTGCCCCAGTTTGGTTTGGTTTTTCATCTCCTTTCGTCTGCCTTTGCCGTAATCTAAAATATGGGCTCTGGGTCTATAGTTTGGTCAAGGCCTGGGTTGTGGTGAGCTTGTGCCTATACTAGAGCCGTATGAGTTGAACGTTTCATGATATTGCCGCATAAAAATATGCCAAGTTTTAAATGGTATTAAGCTTTAGATAGTATTATCTTAGTAATAATACATCAAGAAAATGCAATCATGTTATCTTTCTCATTTATTTCATTTGTTTTCTACTCCGTACTTGAGACTATTTCACTTATACCATGACAGACTGCATTATGGTAGCAGGAAACCTGGTATATTCTAGGAAAAACTCACGACAATCCACAGGTTGCTTGCAGACTTTCCCAAGTTCCGCCAGAGACAAAGCCAGTGTGAACCAGTCCAGTGGTTTTAATATTTCACAATGTTACAGTTTTTGTTTCTTGCCTCATATTTTATAACGGTTTTCAAGGGAAGTTTAAATGAATAAATAATGAGTCATCGTTTTACATGCCCCCTGAATACCAAGCGTTCATTTAATCTGTATTAAATATCGGCCTTATCAACGGAAAACATACTGGTGCAATTTCTCCTGCCTGTAAGTCAAGAAAAGGCAACTATTTTGTAGCAGATTTGTTTATTTCATTTGTTGTGTCTTTAATGTCACACTCTCTAGTTCCTACATCCCTAGTGCTTATATATTCTCTTACTGGCTAGTCGTTGTATGGTGTTTCCCGGTTAGCAATGTTCTTGACAGTTACCTGAGCAGATATTTAAGGCATTCGCCAAAAACATTTAGCGCCAAATTCTTTGTTATAATCTAGCTACACAACTACATATAAACTGTCGATCACAATAGGACCAATATGAGTTCGTCTATCAACTGTACATCAGTGCATTAATTGCACAGATCAATTCGCGAACCAGTTTGTGTGAGTTTTTCACATGCTACCTTCAACATCCGTTTTACCCTCCAAAGAGTTTGCCTAACAGCACATTCCTCAGATAATCTAAATATTCTCAATGTTTGCAATGCATACAACACTGTGAAAAGCTCACAATTATTTCACGTTCCACATTCAATTAAATGTCTATGAAAAAGTTTCCACATCTTAGTGTTCCAGATGTGGAGTGTTCTGGTTGTTTTTGTCAATGTAACTCGGTCTTACGGAATACTGGTGTTATCAAGGGTTGCAATCAAAGCACAAATGAGATACATAGTTGATTGTCGACATATTTCCTTGGTTCTTTGGAGTTTTGTGTTATTTGCCGTTTTTGGAAAGTGGTATTGCGATTATTGATACGGAACGTCCATTTTGGCTGACGACTTGCATACGGCTGTCGGTTTCCACGCTTAGATTACTATAACTCGGAAGAATTGGACCATTCACTCCTGCATGTAGGTTCTTGTTCTTCTGCTTAGATGTATTGACGGGTAACGAATCTGTCGTTATATGTCACAGCTCCAGACGGGCGTAATCATCACTAGCGATGCCAGACCATACAAAATCTGACATTACCAGCGATAAGTAGATATACTTGCCCTACATAGCTGTCGATTGCTATTCCATTTGTGGTGCAAAGAAGTAGAACGCGGAGAACCACACAGGCTTTCATAATTAGCCTCTTTTTTCAGCTCTTTTTGTTGTCCGTTACCAAGGATATCTTTCCTGTTTTTAGAATTTAAATCGGTAATTTTTTTTCTTTTGAAAACAATACGGCTGAAACATTCGCGATGTGGTGTTATTCTATAATCGTTCATTCATTCTTCAGTGAAAAAGGGCCCTATAGCTGCAGTGAAAGAATAAATCCCCGAACGGTATTTGTACTCCTACATTTTACATGAGAGGAATGCTGTTGAAATCACTGTGTAAAACCTGGAACGAATAAACGCCATCTACCTCCGGTTTCTCCCGCATACACGTTTCTCGATGACCCCTTACCTTGACTGGCGCAGTCCTATTCAGAAGAAACGCACATTTACTAATCTCACCTCACTCATTCACTTCCTCAGCCAGCAAGCAGTTTAAATGATTCCTTGAAATTCCGAGTCTGGAAGAGAGAGGGTAATAAAATCTCCAAGCGGGAAAGCAGATTTTACACATTCAGAGCTGCCTGGCCTGTTAATTATTACAATTATTATAAGTGGAATCAACACACTGTATCTAAGATCACCTTTCATTCATTATTGACGCGCGTTTTTTGCTGCGACTACCTTATTCAGAATGATTTTTAAGAGTCTGTTGTGGACGTGACCCGTTCCAAATAAAAACTAAGTTGTGGACGAGGACGACATGTTCGTTTCTGCTGACATCATAATGTACCTGGGACTTATTCCCTCTCATGTGGTGCCATGAGTTCGATCCCGACGTTTACAGTACATCGTTCTCTCTCGTTAAAGTAAGAGTAAGGTTTAAACAAAACTTACCCTATTTGCACTGCAATAACGCTGGTTAAACATATCATTGTCATTAGCTCCCAAACACCGTCGTGTATGTAGACATTATACTGATAAGAGGCCCTCCGACAACTGGGGAAATGTAGTGTGTAGGCTGCTGTAATAGGACGTTTTCATAACATGTAACACATGCACAAGAATAAATATGGCTAAACAAGTCTCCGTCATTAGTTTCCGGACACAACAATACTGACAGAAAAGTTGCTTGATGTGTATACTTGTGTCTTGTGCTCTGCAGGCTTAGTCCAGATTTACCGGTTTATTTGATTGATGTTACCGCGGAAAGCAGCTGTGTTTTCACATGTATACATATAATTGCGGTCATGTTCATTTTCTGAGTATCCAGCGCCTACACCAGATACCTGACAAGTCTCTGCAGCCCATTCCACAAAGGAATTTCAAATTTACGTAAAACTTTTCAAGCGTAAATAAAATTTAACATTATGAAAATTTTAAAACAAAGCAATAGATGGTGTATGTATATGATGCCGAAGCACAAGTGACACAAATTTCAAAATCAGTCAGTAGAGAAAAACCTGTGAAATTGAATTTAAAAGTTTTGAACTAAGTCAAAAATTGATTTGCGGAATCCTCCCCTGGACATAAAGACGCAACCAAGCGAGCATTAGCTGGATTCAAGTCTCTAGTTGTGGATATGCCGCAGCAACAACAAGGCTTTGATCGAAACCAAACTTAAAACGGAGATTTAACTCCTGACATTATGTACCTATAATGTCCAGAGAAAAAAATCCTATCGTTAGGGAGCACCAGAGTGCTGTTTGCAATTTGTATTCACAAGTAGTTAATTAAAATAGTGCCTCCCACAAGCGGGTTCATGCCTGCATACTTTGATTTCATTTAACGTCGACGTCTGCCATCTTTAATAAGCCTTCCTGTGGAACAGCGCTGTAAATATCTTGGCGTCGTTACCAGCTTGTTACACGGATACAACGACGGGACTCCAGAGGAATTCTGTTGAAACAATTCAATTGGTTCTGTTCACCTGTATATGTGACGTCAATCCATAGACTTTCTCTATAAGTGGGAGACTTTAATCGCTGATGTACCTGACAAGTTTCCATGTGCTTCATTTACATCTCTTATACAAGCTTCAGCTTTATACCGGCTAATAGACTCGTACGTAAATAACGTGCATGGATCAGCAAACTGTGACAGAGGCAACCACACCGGGTTAGAACTGACTAAATTCCCGGAGTGGGAAAGACACAGTGCTTAACGTAATGTTTACTGAAACAACAAGGAAAGCAAGGTAACGCTTTCACTTGTATGGTTTACCCATACATTTCAAATAACCAGCGGGCCTGTTTCAGTTTCGCTCAAGTTGCGCTATTGGCTTTTCGGTGGTTTGGCGACTTCCAAAAACGATGGATGTTAGGGACAATGTGCCAGTTATTCGTCATAAATGACTTGCTACATGTTTTTTGTTTGAATGCCCTGATGTCCTGTGGGAGTTTTAGCAATCCCGTGCCTCTTCTGTCAGACTGATTCGGCCATTTTCGCTGACGAAAGAAAAACAAATTAAACTTACGTAGAGTGTAAATCGAGGACCGCTAGAGCCGCAGCTTTGGATCTGAGGCTTTCCTTGGAACACCCGAGCACAAAGTATCAAGCTGGGAGGTAACCAATCAGAGTGGCATATTTTTTCGCCGATTTGGGCGTCTATTGTTTCTACGCCGAAAACGAATGCCTACATGTGTGTTTGTTTTCCGTATTCCGGAGAGTCCGAAGGCATTTACTAACAATTCATCCTTATTGTAGGAACTCATTTCCCAGGAGTCCGCTGATAAAGCCGACAGGATCCGCTGAGCATCGCACCAGCGAGCAGAGGCAGGGCCATATGTTTTGCTTTCCATTTCATTCACTTCCAGCACCAAGGCTGGCCGGCGAAAACACCCGCGAATAAGTGCTGGCCAGGAGCGTGTGTCAGTCGATAATCCGGCCCTTTGTTATGTCATGGAGATCTGCTTCATGCCGTTCGTACCTGTGCCACAAGAAAACAACATGAATAGTCGCAAACCTGTACAAACCGAGATGTGTTATATGCTGTTGAGTACTGAGGTCGGGTCAGTCAGTACATTATGTCACTCTAAAACGCTAAATGAAACCAAGCGCCCAGAATGATAACTGACACCATATATGTATATGTCATTTCTGCAACGGAAGTGTCTGAACTGAAACCGATATGACAAGGTCGCAGGATTTCGTACTCTAGGAATCTGTCTGGTGCCAAACGCCGACAACTGAAGGTTGATGTTACGTGCAGATGTCACTATAGACAACCTTAACTGGAATCAAAAGACCATCAGTTTGCCGAAGCCAGTACATCAGTCCTCAAAGAAACATTGACACAATACGAGGGAACTATGTGGTTGTGCTTCATGTCATATGTTTAGAAAATGTTTGAATTGTTTTACGTTTCAGATTTTGAATGACAAATTAAAATATATTGTTCAAGTATTTTTTTCAAAACAAAGTAAAATCAGTTTAGCCAAGCCATTTGAGATTACACTAGGATAGAAGCCACTGTAATATTACATGTGTGGCGCAATATAGTAATTACTGGATAAAACAGATTTGGAATTCGTGCCTACCAGATCTTACAACCTGTACTGTATGGTCAGTTGTTTTGATCCGCCGTATTCGTTATCGAATACCACAGGGTTTAAGTCAAAATGCAGAACAGTAAGATGTTACTGCAACGTCTTGATTTTGCTATAGGACCTATAATATGTAAGTTACTGTATTCATTTAAACATTGATTGCTGTTTAATGCCGTAATCAAGACTGGGCTTTAGTTGACAGATAGAATAAACGAAAGAAAAAACCCTTGCTGTACAGATGCAATGCTCTACTCGCAGTGTATTAAAAGACCAGTGCCATTTCTTACTGATTTATCTGCTGTGTGTTAATTTGAGAAAAATTTACATAGATACATATTTTTTACAAATATCACTGTACTGAAAAGTTAATGACTTGTAGCAATGTTGCTATTCTTAAGAGATTATCGATGATTATATACAAAAGCTTTTAAAATAAAAAATAAGTACACTTTCACACGATTACCCCCCCCCCCCGTCCTCTTTCCATTGTTGTCGACATTCTCTCGATAACATAATTATGTTATGTACATGTGTATCACCCTGGGTCAACTTGTGAAACCCATTAGAGATCTGTTCATTACAGATATACATAATACTGCCTGTATTTATTTCTTGTTCATCGTTTCATATTATTCTGTTTGTTTTTATTTCAGTGTCGTTAGGTTCGTTTTTCCTAAAATGTACATGTAATTTCCCACAGCTGCTAGCCACACACAGTACTTCTAAACGGCAACAATTCGGTTAAATATATGAAGTAATAATTTAATGGTAAATAAAAACTGTCGTTAAGCAATGAGCCCATTGAAAGCTATTCTGACAGATGGCTTCCATTATGGCACTCAGTCCTCAGCTTTAGAATGCACCTGTGCTCTAATTATTCACTTTCAGATGTTAAAAACTAGTCGCAATAAAACGTTTTGTCTGTTATGGTTATATCTAAACCCGGCGAATCCGATAAGGTACCTCCGGTATTTGAAGGGGTCGATTTACATCTTTGACTCCCGTCGAGGTCAGTATCTACATTTTATTGACATTTATCACTACCTAGGGATATCCCCATTGTGTTAGTTTTCGTTTTTCAATGAAATACATACATAGGGACAGCCGACGTAGTGTTTAGAGCACAAATGCCTTGTCCATTGACAGTTACGGTAAAGAATTGTAAAAATTGAGCTAACACTTCCTTACATTGTGTGTAGGGAATTCGACATATTTTGGTTCACGCTGTAGTTCGTTGATGGATTAGACCGCACACAGAGATTTGCTCAGAGCTGTTTTGTCTTCACCCAAATTATCCAGCCAGTAAGATAACCCATTACAACCCAGGTGTACATCAATTATAACTGTGTTATAAGGACATATGTGATGTGTTTTTAGAAAGGGGAAATAACTACATGGTAACCATTTGACGAAGTGTGGGAGGTATGAGCCTCTGCGGTACGCATGACACTTACAAATCTACAGTGACTGGTATGTGGTTGCAACGAGACTATAGTAATTATGTCTTCAACGACTGGTGTTTATCAACAGTGATTCCGGTTCGAACAGTGACTGGTATATCTCTAAACGTGAATTACACAACTTCAGAAATAGGTTAACGTGACTCTAGCATGTCTCTAGCATGTCTAGGAATCTATGTTAACTCTGCTTCTGGTATGGGAACACCTGTCCTTATACCGGAGAAGGTTTTCTGATTTTGTGTGTCTAAAAGTTTCTTTGAATTTGTCATTACACGCAATTGCATCAGTATGAAAAAGCATTCATGTATATTCCAAGTATGAATCCTCTGCGAATTTGACTCTTGCAATTTACACTTGCGTGTGTTGATAATTCGCCAAACATAAACAATCATGTATTTAAGACTTGGTGGAGGAAATACATTCAAGTATATCTAAACCGGAGAAAAAAAATGACAGACAGCCCTGGTGGCGCATCTTAAATGAAAGTCTACGAGACAGCTAAACACTATAAGTTCTTGTATGGTGGATATATTTCCCTACGTAACGCTTGGGAAGTCAAAGTGTTTTGTATAAGACGTCTGGAGTATCCACATTCCGTGGGATGTATTATGCCTCTTTTATCGAATTTTAACAGTTTTGATTACTTGTATAGTTTTAGAATTTTCAACTTTGCCCTTTCCATCTCCGTGGGTAAGATACGGAGGTAATGTTGTCAGCTTAGTGTCACGATTCTTCATTCAAACCATTCTATACCATTCATAGGTTTCCATTGTAGATTTCAATACCCTTGGATTTGACATTGACCCTCAATATTTCGGAGTGAAAGTTCTCCTTCCAAAGAGAAGGACACTTTTACCTACATTAATAAAACAGAATGCTAATAAACTCATTCGCAAGAAAAACGTTCGATGTTTTTTTCTAGTTATTATTTTTTATTATCTTTTCAAAGCCGCAGGAAATACTCGACCATGAAGCCGACGTAAAACACAGGGCCGCAGGAGTAATAAAATGGGCTAATCTGTTGTGGTACACAGAAAGGATTGTTCTATAATGTAATTCCTGGCCCTAATCTATGTGTAGGGATTTAAATTAGGTTTCATGGCACCTGAGGGAACGAAGCCATGGTACGTTCGTTCACGCTTCTATCCGGAAATAAAAACCAGAAACAGTCCGTTTGTATACCGGATGGTCCCTCTGCCCAAACCAATACCAGTCGGTGGCGTTATGGAAGCTTTGGGGGTTTCCACGTGGGAATCTACCGCAGAGAAAATCTCGGATTTCGTTCTTTACACCCATTTACGAATTATATTCCTTGTTTTTGTGTGTGTGTGGTTCTTTTTTTGCTATGTCTAGCACGTGCATCGAAGACATCTGCCCGAACAATAAAACCAAACCAGGTGCTGTAAATTACATAGTCAAGCCATGTGTTTAAATAAAGTTAGCTTGAAACATTTTCATGCATATCTTAGTTTTCAACTTCAAACATTTTACTACTTGGTAGTTCTGGGAGGATTTCCATACAGCTCTACTGAGAGATAATTTACTAACAGGGAAATTAAAGAAATAAACTGAGAAATTGCTCTCCAAACTAATGGGAATTCTGACGAAAATCGGTGAAAAAGTCACTTAAGACAAATTTGCCATCCGGGGAGGCGCAGGAATTGCCAAGAAGTCTAGTTGAAAATACATTGATATTTGACTGGTGTCTCGACACATTTTGTCTTAGGTTTGGCAATCTCAAGAGTCGTGTTCACACTTAATAGTAACATAGCAGATAACGGTAGTTATTGGAATTTCTGATAGATTTACATTGTGGAGGTCAAAGATTTCTGTTGCTTGCTTACACCAACCGGCGAAAGGGCTCAAGTGACATTAAAGTTTTGCACTCAAAATATGCTTACTGTTAACCTAGTTTCCTTAGGCAACCTTCGGTGCACTGTTTGTGAACTGAAAGTGTCTATTGTGACCCTGTATTAGGCATATGGAGGGAATATATGATAAGCAATCTGTTGCATCTGTACCAATCATCTTGATACCAACAAAACATTTCACATCATCTAGTGACATCAGTATTAGGTAGTTTCGCTTCAGGTCTATTCGCAAAACAGATCGGCAGGGACGATTCTACTACTGTTGGTACCATGTGTGGATCGCACTTCAATGCAGTCTTAAAAAACACTCTTGTTATCCTGTACATGTCATGGTGATCTAGAAATCGACAGCGATCAATATGGGGATTTACAGGCGGACAGAGTAGCAATCGTAGTCAATAGAAGGATGCCTTAATCCAAATATCGGAAAATTTCGCAGGTCATGGAAATATGTCATACAGTACTTACAATATACTAGGTACCGATTAAAAGAAAACAGCGCAGAGATTAAAACCGAAGCAGCCAAGTCAGTGGGTTGGATGGAATCCCATCAATCTATTTGTACACCTACGTAAAAAGGAATACAGTTAAAAGTCACTGTGCAAAAATTGGAACCCAAAAAATCAAGTTTGCAGCATTTTCGCTACTCGTGTTCTCACTCGATGACAGTTACAGGGACAGTTACTCCACATCTTACTTTGACACAGGAGGCACATTCACTGATCTTATCTTACAGCTTTAACAGCCTCAGACTCCAAGCAGATTTGGGCCAGAGAGGTTAATAATATCCCCAGCCGAGAGAACGAACTTTGAAAAGTTTGGAGCAGCCTGCCCTGACAGGTATTACGTAAATAGAAGAACACAGTGGAGCTGAGAGTGTCGCTTAGTCAAATCATCAGTCATCTATTATTGTGATTGTTAAGTGTGTTTTTACTGCGGTCTCTTTGCTCCGATATCTTTAACAATCTGTTATGGACCTGACTCCATCGAAAAAATTACGACTTAAAAAGATACGACTTCGTATTGGTCCTCCTCACGCCATAACGTACCTTAGATTGTCTATCTTGCTTGTGATGCAATGAGCTGGATTCCAACAACACCGGTACGTCTATTTCTCTTGTTTAAGTGACGGCAAGCTTTGTACAAAACATACCGAATCTCTACAGCAATAGTCTTAGTTAAACATGGGACACCAGAGTCTGCCGTCTTTGGTGTGGCGTTCCTTAGCGATATCACTGTAAATATGTTGGCGTTGTTACCAACTTGCTACGTTGATACCAGGTGAATTCTGTTGAAACAAATCAGTTTCTTCAATGCAACCAAATTTGTGCCGTCAGTCCAACGACCTTGTGCGCAGATGAGACATTTTAAATAATTGACTTTACAAGAAATGGCCGTTTGTGCAGTCTCCATCTACTGACATACTTCAGCTTTATAGCGGCTTAAAAACTCAAACGCGAATGACAGACATGTTTTCGCAAACTGTGAGATTGAAAGAGAAACCACTTCGTGTCACACATGAATAAACAATGTTGTGGATTGGAAAGACGCAGTGCCGAATAATTTTAAGCTAAGTAGAGGTTTCCCGCTGCGGGGTTACACAGACATTTCAAACTAACAGTGGTTCTTTTTCGCTTAAATTTTGCCTTAATTCTTGTGGTTTACCTATTTCCAGAAAGTATTGCTTCTCGAACAACATGCCAATGATCCGTTATAATTGACTTGACCCGTTTTCTTTGTTCGTACATTCCCATGTCCTTTGGGAGTTAAAGTAGCCGATTGCCTCGTTCCTCAGACTGATTCTTCGGTTTTCGCTGACGACACAAAAACCTAATTGAACGTAGGTAAGTTTAAATCGATGGTCGGGAAAGTTGAAAGCTTTTGGGTTTGAAACTATTGCTGGAAAAATCTCACAAGGCATCCAATCAGAGTGAAGCTTTTTTCGCCGGTTTGAGCGTCTGTGCTTTCTCCACTGAAAACAAATGCCCATGTCTGTCTACCATATTCCCAAGAGCTCAGCGTTTGCTCGTTCTTCATCCTTAATCTAGAAATTCATTTCCCAGGAGACCGTTGATGAAGCAGACCAGATTCGTCAAGCCTTTAGCCAGCGAGCAGAGGAAGGGCGATCTGTTGGCTTGCCATTCCACTCATTCCCAGCAGCAAAGGTTGCCGTCGAAAACACCCATGAATAAGTATTGACCAGGAGCATGTGTCAGGCGGTAATCCGGCCCTTTGTGACGTCAGGGAGATCTGACTTATCTGTTAACGTGACTGTCTGTGCATGTGTTAGAAGTAAACAACCTGGACAGATGCAGACCTCGAAGGACTGTGATGTTTCATAAGCAACTAGGTATGGACGCCGTTGTGATCAGGGAGAATATTCCTAAGCCCCAATCGGCTCCTTATGCCTCCTTATAACGTGATAGGCTGATATTAAATTCGTGTAGGGCCCCCACAGAGTAAGGACCCATGTGCCCCTCACCAACGCCATCGTTCTGAGTTGCAGCCCAGCTCATGCTTGTTTTATAAAGAGGAATATCTGCCAGCAACCTATGGATGGTCGTGGGTATTCACTGGGCTCTGCCCGGTTTCCTCTCACCACAGTGCCGGCCGCCGTTGTGTATGTGAAATATTACTGACTGCGACGTGAAATACATTTCAAGTAAATAAATAAATAAAATTGTGTACATGAGAGAAGTAACATATGCAGACAAGAGGTTTGTCATCAGGAACCGTTCTCTTCAAGCTAATATAGACCAGATCTCCCGCAAGCACTGGTTCAATGGGCAATATGGTCTGTTTCCTCATTGAGTCGAGTAATCGCGTATCCAGCGTGCCACGCTAATTGGAATAATTGTCAGGTCACTCCATGTAATTGAGACGAGGTGTTGAAAACATGCTTGAGGAAATCTAACATTATGGGCCACAGAATGTGTTTTAACTTGAGTGTCATGGCAAGTACGGTGATTCGTGTCATTTTCGCAGAGTTTGGGGTGCCATATGTCACTGGAAAAAAAAATACCGGTAGTAACAATGGGGCAATTTACAGAAGGCCAAATGTAAATTTAAATAAATTTAAAAGAAATAAACAGACTCGAGGCACAGGTAGGGTATTTGTTTCAGGACTAACCTCATGTTGAGACAGTGTTCAGCTTATGAATCATTTGTCAAATATTTCCTTTTCCAAAAAATATTTAAAATCACTTTGACAAGGCTATTAGGGATGATGCACCGAAAAGGGTCACTGTGATGTTGTCAATCCGGCATTATGCTAAATTTATTTATTAAAATACTCCATTGGCTTTTTGGTATATATTTACTTATTAAACAGAATGTAAAGATATTATACCATCTCAACAGCTCCTACAAATTCAAGACTGTGTTGGGAAAATGTTTCAGCTACCTAATTCTTCTCTTCAAGGCCATGTCTAGAAATCCAGAAGAACCCGACAACCTTAGAAATATGGATGATGCTGATCCGATCAGCACAGGAAATTGTCAAAACAGACGTTTAATTTTTATTAAACTGATGTTACGAACCCAGTCTTTGAAGTGGTGTACTCTATTTTTTTTATTTCTAGGTGGATGACCTGCATTTTTCTCTCTGTGACGTAATAGCCCGATCTGGAATTCAGTCGCGTGCCCTCTATGCTTCTGCGTTTATCAGTCTCGTGCCATTGTGCATGAAGCTCACATTCTGGAAAGATGTACCCATATTGTAAACATGTTTACGGACAGGCCATCCAGGATTTTCTTCACGTTAGACTATAATTATGAGCGACCAAGTTGTAAAGCGCACAGTCATTTTCTAACATCCACTTTAAGAGCAGTCGTTTTACTTGTGTCCATTCGAGTCACATTTGCTCTTCACTACTTGCAAGGATTTTTGTGGGATTTTGAACATATTGGCTTACACTCCTTTCGAAAATTTTGTCATTTTGTACTCCATATTTCGGTATGTTGCACTTCGTGAGCTTGTATTTCGCCACTTGCTGTTTGGTGTGAGACGTTCTTTTGGAGCTTGTATCGCTCATTGTCTCCATGAGCGGTTACGTACATTACATCCCAGTTTACACTGAAAGTGACTGTGTATATTTCCGAGGAGTGAAACATACATCGCTAGCTCAGCATTACGGACGCTATTGTCCGTAGTTAGGATATGTACCATCGTCGGCGTACCGCGACCTCTGCTGCAGGATTTATCATCCTGCAGTTCTAGAATTTCGAAGAACTGTGGATTCTATATTTACGTGGACTGATGTGCCTTTGGAAGCCGGAATAATCCATCCGGATTTCGGACACTAGCATCCGTAAGAAAACTATATATATTTTTGTAATTATCTGTATTGTTTTGTATATAATTGTTACTTGTAATATCTGTTTATTTTGTTCAAATTTAAGGTAACGTCTTCGTGTTTCTTTGTTTGATCTTGTGTTAGGCCCATCGCTCCCTGAGAGTAGAACAAGCCGTTCGTTTGTCATTTTCCTCTTAGATAGTGGTACTGTTACACTGGGTATATGTATTGTTCGTGTTGGGACATAATCCAGGGTTTTATGCTTTTGAAATGGATACTTTCCACGCATCCATTGTAGTGCGGTTTAGTCCAAATACTGTCTTACTTAATTGTTATTGACATTATCATGGGGTCCCCGTGGGCGAAGGGGGTTAGCGCACACTGGCTTCCGCTACGGTCTCACGTGGGAAGATCCGCCGGCAACTTGCGGATGGTCGTGCGTTTCCACCAGGCTGTACCCGGTTTCCTACCACTGTAATGCTTGCCGCCGTCGTATAAGTGAAATAGTTTTGAGTACGCCGTAAAACACCAGTGAAATAACCAAGATGACCACATTCCGTTGCCCTGTTATTTTTTAGGTTTATAACGTAAACGTGACATATGTTATTGGATCTCATATCGTCTTATAACGAATTGTAAGAATTGCTCGTGTAGGAATACCAACATATGCAGAGGTTACCGATTTTAAATCGGTTTCTAAATTGGCTATTTCCGTATAGATAACTCGCCAGACATAAACAGTCAGCATTTCAGACCTGGTGGGCGATGCATGCATGAATTCATGACAAGTGCATGTAAAATGGGTAAAGGGCATGATAGTCAGTCCACATGGTTAATCATTAATAATAATTTCCAGTTACAGTGTATGCCGACGAGGGGTCCTTGGAATGTATATGGATATGCATACTGTGTCTGCTTGTGTCAGAGAGAATCAATGCTGCCAAAGTGTGTCCGCCACCGGAAGTATATATATCTAAATTTATAACATGAAAAGATCAAGAAGCCTACTCCCAAAGCACAACACAATGGTCTGGAAATACTCTGCAGTGTTGTTCACACATGTACTTGTTCTAGTTAAAATATATAACATTCAAACAGTGTCCTGTTACTGTGTCACTGCGTTACATTGACAGCCAATTTGGAAGAGTTACGTCACATCTTATAAACAGCTGATAACTCTTAGCTCTCTGACTTGCCAGTCTGTCGTAAGCTTTAAAGCACTGACTCCTCCACATCCCCAGTAGGCAGCAAAATGCTTCACACTTCGAACGATAATTGAGGTAAGAATTCATATAAATTCAAACAGGTTTTTGCATCCAAAAGAGAATTTTGTAATCTTTTTAATGAATATTGTCTCAGTCATTAGCTCTCTTTACTTTAATATGAACTAAATATTACTTCAAATTCCAGAAGCATGGATGACATTTTAGTAAGCCCCAGAAAAACACATATCAATTTCTGTAAGCGGAATGGACTCCAAATGGCCTACCTAATCACCCAACACGCAGGCGTACGTGACATAAGCTTTGATGGGTCGAGACACGCGACGCGAGGACGGCACCAATCCCGCGCGATTTGCACTGCCCTCGTGTTGCTGATTTCGACCTCATCCGGCCTCCATACTAAAGGATTAATCCTGTTGCAAAACCATCAAGCTTCGCGTTTTTCCAATCTGAGATCATTTACTACCGGGGAAGTCTACCGGAAACGAAATCTGGTATTCCGTTTCTACATCAACAAAATTTGTATGGTTTTTCCTGTTAAAGCTGAAAAAACAGAAGGCCTTGTTGTGCGAAGACACAATATGTTCAGATGTTGTACATGACTGATAGACCTTCCAAAACATGCGCTTCCACTTTTAAGTCTCAAAGACTTTATCATGAACAGAATGAAGCATATTAGTAAAGTGTTTCCCAAAATAGGCCACTGACGATGATACGTTTTTTTCTTGTCGGCGAATGTTAAAGCTGAAAACAGAAACCCATCGTTTGCGAAGGTATACCAAGCGCTCAGAGGTTGGGCATGTGGAAATGACTTCCTCTGATCATGTGCTCCATCTTAAATCTTATTAACTTTGTCAACAGTAGACATGAAAAACATAATACAAAAGTGTATGAAAAGAAGCCTTTAACTATTACTTTGAAACGCACCATAAGGGTTGTTTCCGAACATTTATTTATTATGTGCATTTGTTTATTCTCGCTATGTTTGTTTATTCTTTATGCCATTGTTTATAAATCCCCAGTCATGAAATCTTCACTTAAAATACATTAGGCAACCACAACACAAAAGTCTAAATCATCTACCGTTGGCAAAAAATCGATCACCTCTCCTATATGTGACAGGCAGATATACGCAACATATTGGTGAAAGATTTATTTGTTTATTTATTTGATTGCTATTTTACGACGTGCTCAAGAATACTTAACTTATACCACGACGGCCAGCACTATGGTGGGAGGAATCCGGGAAGAACCTGGCGGAAACCCACGCCCTCTAGAGAGGAACCCAGCATGAACACACAGCGACCGCATTGGTTAGAGGCGCCAGAGTCATTATACTGCGCTAGTGCGCTAACCAACTGAGCGTTTACGGTGTCCTGAGCGATGCATTGTCACTAAACCCTATAAAGAATGAGAGCCATTCGGTCAAGAAATAATGTAGGGCTTGGATTGAACCCATCTTGTGTAATAGCGATTTGTAAGCTACACTACTTTGTTGAGCCGCGTGCCGATTCTTATTTGAAAATGAAACTCAGCCTTTAAGCCTATGGCTCAGTTTCATCGCCTGGATGAAGAGATGATGAACTGCATTATCTTGTAAGCAGTCTAGGATAGCTGTTAGGAGCAGCAGGAATATCGAGTAAAAAGACAGACTGAACTGAGTCAGAAAATCTGGACGGGAAGTGCATTCCTCCACAGTTAAGATGAGATGGCCTATATTATTACTCGGGATCAAGCGCTTCGCTTGTTCAATCCCACGAGTAGTTTTCGACGGCCAGACAAATTAGGCCACTTAGAGCACTGTCCCTGGAGTTCATCATCGACAGGAACGACAGAGTTTAAATGTAATCAAAACCTAACAAGGTGCTGTAAATTACATGGACAAGCCTTGTATTAAATCGATATTAGCAGAAAACAATTCCAAAATACCACTCTTGTGTCTCGCTACTTCATCACATGGTTGTTTCTCGATGTTTTCGCCACAGATCTAAAGAGAGTTAATCTACTCAGGCGGGAAAATTAAGGAAAAAGGCGCCATTGATCACAGCTTTAATTAGATTTCGGATCAAAATCAGGGGAGGGGAGGGGAGGGGAGGGGAGAGGAGGGGAATGAAACCTGCCACCAATGCGGTCGGTGTGAGTTCAAGTCCAGTTCATACTGGCTTCATCTCCGGCCGTACATGGGAAGGAGCGTCAGCAACTGCGGATGGTCGTGCGTTTTCGCCCGGCCCTGCCCGGTTTCCTCCCATCGTAATGCTGAGCGCCGTCGTATAAGAGAAATATTCTTGAGTATGGCGTAAAACATCAAATAAATAAACAAAATCAGTGGTAAGTATCAGAGAATGTCGTTTGTGTTACTTTGTTTATTTTTGTTTTTTTTTTCCTGTGTATCCACTGAGTAATGAGAGATGGCATTACTAGAAATGAACTTAGGTGCTCAATGCTCACCGGGAATTCGTGTTGGAAGTTGTGAAGGGCAAGCATTCATATTTCCGTACATTTTTGCAACGGTTCTTGAGAGCCAAAGAGGACCAGTGCACTAGAGATGATGTACTTGTGAACATGGTGCCTCCTAAAAATAATTTTATGTTAAGATAGATCTGTAAGCGCCATTCAGACAACAGCTGGCATAGTCACTATAACGATGCCTGAATTCAGGAACCGAATCACAGCTTTGTAGGTGATGGAAAGTATGTCATGCAGCGTGGAAGGTAAACGTAGCAATAGGGCCAGCCCTATTGCTACGTTTACACAACTAGTTTTGTTTTATTGTTGTACTATTATTGTTTTTCGCAGAGAGATCCTCCAGTCTGTCTGACATATCCAGACACAAACACAGTTTCCTGGCTTAAGTGTATCTGACTAGTTGACAGAACCTCAATGACTGTCTTTAGATATGCCTTTGCCAGACTAACACTCACAAGAGGGCCTTTCCCGACAGAACCCCGTTGTGATTACCTCATACTTACAATGTCCAATCCACGGCTGGCAGCCATTACTCACTTCATCGCACCATCAACACTTCCGAAGCCGACTGGTCTGTTTTCGGCAGTTCCGTCTGTATACATGTAGAATATTATTAATGGCAAGGGCGAGTAACTAGTAGGAATACTGCATTTCACATCCACATATCTCCCGCCCACTGGCATTTAATGAATCCTGTGTAGAGTCACGATTCATATCAATGCCTGAGGATCTTACCAATGATTAATTTATTTCTTTAGTTGATTGGTGTTTTATGCCGTACTCAAGAATAAATCACTTATACGACGGCGGCCACCATTATGGCGAGAGGAAACCGGGTAGAGCCCCGGCGAAATCTTCGAATATCCGCAGGTTGTGTCGGGCCCTCCCACGTTCAGCCGGAGAGGAAGCCATCATGAGATGGACTTGAACTCACAGCGATGGCAGTGGTGAGAGGCACTGGGTCATAACGCCGCGCTGACGTGCTAATCCCCTCATGGAGGCCCCATATTACCAATGAAGCCACACCAATAGTCAGCAAATCCTGAGTCACGTAGGATAGTTCCTTGAGGGACGAAAATTCAGCTTTAACAGCTTTATATGTCAAATTTTGGAAAGTTTGTTAACCGACAGTGTACTAAACATATTTTTTTCTCTGACTGGAGAAAAATATGGAATATATCAGCTCAGCACAGGGATGTCTTTTTAAACCCCCAAACCCGTAAGTTGTTATGTCGCTTCCACTGTCAACTGTGAGGGTTGTCGCTATTTGTTTGCAGGCTGTGTTCAAAACGAAAATGGAGAAGGAATTGTCATTTTTGGTGATATTTATGAATAGCAGTTTAGCTCAATTATATTTTGAGGCCCATTATCACCATTTATTTAACAAATAAGATTACTTTACAGTGGCCACATATCCGCCTATGGTCAGTCAGAAAATCTTTGCACAGTTTTACTTTTGTGAAATCATTCAATCAGTCAGTCATTTTTTTCTTTTCGTAGCCGACAAAATTACCCTTAGCCGACTAACCAACCTTAGACGGCTCTAGAAGTTTTTGAAACAGGCTCAATATGGTCGCTGTGAGTTCAACCCCAGCTCATATTGACTTTCTCTTCCACTCTGAGTTTACTAGCCAGCTACCTGGGAGTGGCTCTGCCCACCAGTCCCCACTCCCCCACAATAATGTTGGCCGCCGTTGTATAAGTGAAATATTCTTAATTAAGTCTTAAAAACGCAATCAAATAAAAGGATAAATTCTTTATTGTGGCATTTATAACGCTATGATCTAAACTCAGTAGTAACATATTTATCATTAATTCTCGTTTGAAATGAATATTCATCTCGTGCAGTATTTAACATATTACGATTGCCTTGTGCGAGTTTCTTTTTATGTTGCTTCTACATGTTCCAAACGAAAAATAATGCTTCGGCAGTTATACTGGAACATACCAGTGCATGGAGCATAGGTCGTGTATGGCATTAATTCCTTAAATAGCATAAAGAGTTTTCAACCGAAGTCGACTGTAATGAGCTGCAGAAGGCTCGACTTATTCAAAACACCATGCATAATTCAACTATGCATGTGACTGCCTCTGAGGTTAGAACGTTCACTTTGATGTCGCGAGAGGTGCCTGATCAACCGATCCGTCAAAATTAATGGTCATCACGCATGGCAGATCACAATTACGGTAAGCCTTTTACTGTGATTTTTACCCGGCTCTGCCCGTTTTCCTTCCACCATAACGTTGGCCACCGTCGCATGGAATATTGTTGAGTACGGCGTAAAACTCGGGTCAAATAAATAAAGAAATAAATAAAAACTTGAACTTTGTCCATGAGCCGGAGGAAACAACACGAGATGAGAAAACACCCAGGCGTCGAAGCATTTCACAAACAGATGAGGTAATGTCCATTCGTGTTCGCTGGCTGCAGCGATCGGCCATGGGGTTTCTGCTGTCGTCAGCCCCATGAATGTGCTGAACTTCCAAGCAGTCGCACCACTTACAGCAAAGAGTCTTGTTACATTTTGTACATGTCATGGTGACCTGAAGACATCGGCGAAGAATCGATCCATATGGAGATTTACAGATGACCTTACAGATATGTAAAGTGGTAAGGAACTCGCAAAAGCCAAACGTTCTTATCCGTATACAGCCTTTTCAGCGAGACAGGCAAGGCAAAAGAAGCAGAGTTGCTACGTGTGGCGCAATGTGCCGAACGAAATCCTTAGAAAATCCGATGTAGCACTAACTAGGAAATCATCTATTGGGACCGCCTCAGATTAACAAAGCATTTCACATTTTGTTGTCATGAACGTACGAGGTATTTTCCCTTCCTGCTCATTGGCAAAAAGATGGGTTTTATGGGTTCTTCTCCCTCTGAACCCATGGAAGCGCTACGCTTTACCACTGTTTCACCACTAAGTCCTGTTATCTGGTACATGACCTGAAGACGTCAAAAACGAAGACGGCATCACTGAAATGGAAATTTACAGACGGAGAAAGCGGCAATTGACGGGACACCTTGAAGTGTGCTGGAAAACCAGAAACGGCCAACATTCTTGTATTTATACAACTTATTTGGTGAATCATGCTAGCCAAAATCGACAGAGGAAGTACTGACGCTATATACTGAAAAAAAGGCATCTGAATTATACCGAGAATCTGACACCGAGATGTGTGTGAGGGAAATCCAGGCAACGGGACACGACGTAGTCAATATCAGTATGCAAAGATGGAACATTCTTCAAACAACAAATGACAGCAAAAGCGAAAGGCGTCAGAACAACGGACAAATACTGAAGTTGAGTCTTGGATATATGCATTGCCCCCCACCCACCCACCTCCGCGACAACATGTGTCCTTCAAAAAACTTACTGACATATTCAGAGACTGACACAATTTCCTGGCTGAAATATGTCTGTCAAGCTGATAGCACCTGAATAACCCCGTCTTCAGACATGTCCTTCCGTGGCTGGACTAATAACATCAACAGGAAGCCTATACATGCGCTGACCTCTATGCAATCCACTGCTGGCAATCATTTTAGACTTCAGCAAACTCTAAACACCTTTGTGGCCAATAACAGCAGAGTGTGTTTATGCATTCGAAGTTGATTATTGGTAGAACGGGTCACGGTGAAAACTGTGAATCACTTCTTCATACTGCGCGTGTGTTTGTGACACTATAGAGATATGGTCGCATTGGTGAAAATTATTGCGCCGAACTACCGCACTAGTCCTCTCGGCCACGGAGATAAGGGGTAAGGCAAGTGCAAATGGGATGTACCATTTACATAGCTTGTAGCTTTTTTTAAGTCCAGCAAAGGTGGATGCATATCGTTCATAGCCCGTCTTATATGCACTCAGAGTAAAACCTTGAAATCATAAATATATCATTCTGTCAACGGAAAAGTTTTTCTGTTGATCCCACTTTCAAACTGGCACAAGGGTCAGCTTATGAATGCCCACTTCTGTTAGACTCGTAGATATATCACTGTTTGACATGGCCATCTGAAGACACCATTCACGACGTCGGTAACAATCAATACGGAAATTTACAGATGGACAGATCCACACTTTATCGAGCGGCTTCTTCAAGTGTTTCGAAAACTTCGACGCACAAACAGTGTTATTTGTATACATCTCTTTCAACTAGTCATCCGCGCCGCGACTGGAGCTTCTGTATGTGAGAGCAGGGTATCTGACTTCAAAACAAAAAGCCATTTTTCCATTTTTCAAAAAGCCTGATGTATTTATGAGGCTTGTCCAGTCGATGAAGTAATTACACCAATATATTGTCCCACCCTCCATTTGATTTTAAATCTCTTTACATGGATGTCTGACATTTAAAATTTCCATGATTCACAAATCTCGGAAATATACCCACTGTTAACATCACTGAACCTGACTTTAAACCTTTAGATTGTTTCGATGGGCAGCATCAAACAAATCAGGTCGATGGACCCTGATGAAACATTGTTGTTATGTGGATACACAAAAAAAGATTCCAAAGCACAGGATGTGCTTATTTTTCCGTAACTATGCAATGTGGTGGGGTGAGGAGCTGACCATTTAAGAATGGAAAAGTTATACCTCTACAAGTACCATAGATGTCTCCGTGAGTTACGTGGGTACCAATTTATAATGTTCAAAGCAATGTTGAAGTAAAGCAATGCTGAAAAACCAACAGGACAAAAGTGACGACCTGTGAGGTGTCGAGATGTCCATCTGTCACGGATCAGTCGCAGACAGCCATGATAGTCGTCAAGTTAGAGTGTGAACTTACCGTCCGGAAATTGATTCAACAATATTTTCGATAGGTAACGAAAAGGAAAATATTGCCATCCGAGATTTCTTTTCTGAGCAATGAACCAGTAACCAAGATATCAACGAAGCGTTTGTCATTTTCCAGCAACACTCTTTTGCGTCGACTTCGTTTCTTCTGCAATAAGGCTTTCTGGTTTTTGCTCTCGTTAGCAGCGTGGTTGTGCAAGCCTTCGCAGAGGCTTCACCCCATAGGATATGACATGTCATGGCGCTCTAGAGAGGTCGGCGATGAAGTCGGCATCGATCAATATGGAAATTTACAGACAGTCACAGCGGCAGTCGTTTGAGTAGCATCTTCAAGTGTTTCGGAAGTCACAACGGGAGAGCATTCTCTTATTTCTACACATTCGTCCAGTGAGTCCTCAACGCTTTGGTCAGAAGAGTCGATGAGAGGCGCTATTCATTGGACGCTGTCTTTGCTAAAGAAAAGCATTTTTCCAATATATAGATGACCCAATGAACATAGGAGCCGTAGTCTGTTTACTGATATAACGTTCTGGCCATGTGTCTATATAATTCTTTAACACTTTATAAAGTATCGCTGTACAAGGCAAGAAATGCGTCGAGCAAAAATAATAACAATGAACAGTCTTTGTGCTATTTTAAAAAGCTGTTCTGTCTACAATGATTTAACTCCGTGTTGTAATTAGTAGACTCGTGAACTGTATCTTTTTGTACATGAAACAGGTTCTACTATTTTCAATCCACTTCATTCGAACCCATTTTTAGAACTGTAATCCGGCGAATTACTTTGTGAATGTGAAAACGTCTTTTAATTTCATACGATTCAAAAATTATTTTGATGCCAAACACTGTACAGTTTTATTAGATCTAAAGTTTGTTTCTTGACGTAGCCCTAATCCCACACAGGCTGGAAGTTATAATGGCCCAGGGTGTGCCGGTTTCCTCCTACCATAATGCTGACCGCCGTCATACAAGTGACATATTCCTTGGTAGGAAGTAAAACCCAATCAAATACATAAATAATTGTACAGAGGAATGAAAATGAAGAGCAAATTTGTTAGTAGAAAGGACAAGTTAACGTCAACTAGTATTATTCCAGCCTTGCGCTGCAGGGCACAACTATATAACATGCTACATGAGAATAAATTGTCATCGATTTTCATTTTGAGGTGGCTACATGTAGATCAGAGTAAGTTAAACGAAAGTGATCACTTGTTATACCTTCAAAATAGAATTTTAATGCTACAGTGACCAACATGAGTGGACCATTTATTTAACAAGCACAGGAGTTCAGTTCGTCTGAACATGTGCAGGGAGGAAAGTCTACTTGGATTAAAACATTGAAGAACGAAAATCCTTCTCGATATGTAAACAATTTACCGAATATCGGGAGTTTTGTTGAAGCATTGGAGCAGATTTCTGAAAACCAAACTTTCTGAAAACATCATTTTTCAGCAATAATTATGGAATTGTCGTTGGCGGCTTCCCTTTCGGCGAATAATTCTTTGACTGAAAAACTGACATACCTAAAATTATTAGGTATGTAAAATTTTTCATGTTTCTTCTATAGTTGTACTTTTCATCGGTGCACGAAATTGCAATATTCCAGGTAAACGATCAATCTTTGGCATGCTACTGACATCTTTTTTATTTTCATTTGTGGCGTTCAGACATGCACGGGATTTTGCTGACATACAAAAGACATGCAAAGAACGTAAAACTTCACGAACCTACGAGTGTCATCGACGGCTTATTGTCACTTCCGTGCACAATGGCAGTGGAAGCCTTCCAGGATTCCCTGTCTAGGGCGGGCGTTTTAAAGTAGGCGTCGAAGCAGAAATCCACACGCCAGCAACCAAGCATTATTGACGTTCCGTCTAGCGAAGACAGCAAGACTAATTTCCAAAACAACGCTCAATACAACAGCTATGCACCTCGCGTGTCCTTTGGTTAGGATTGGTACACCTAACTTATTGAGTCGCACCTCTTTCCCAATATTTTTTGTGACGTAAACAGATGATTGCTCCTTAATTCCTAATAATATACAATCACGACTGTAAAGTGGAAAGTGAACTTCACTGAAGAGTACCCTTTGGCACTTATCCTCTAAGAATAACTTTAACGGACCACATATTTTACCCTGTATCAACTTTTCCTTCAACATTCAAAACCCAGAGGTTAGTCCGTCTACTGTAAAACCACTCGTACTGACGTTCTGAGTGTGCCGTGGCTGGACATCAGTATGCTCAACAGTGCTCAACCCGGCCCGGTGGTCAAGATGTTCTCAGGTCTTATCTCTCAATTTCAGGTAGAGACAAGCTTGTTTTGTTCAAGCTACAGAATTTCCAATGTAGTTTAAAATGCTGTGCTTGATGATATTTAACAAATAACGGAAATACAGGATGATTGAGGTGCAATTTTACCGTGTACCCGCTTTGCACGGCTGTAAGAATTTCCAAGCAAACAAAAACAAATAAACGAGCCTAATTTCTTATGGGCGCAGGCACGCAGCCTCAATAGTCCAGGGCTAATCGTTTTAGGGGAAATAAGAGCGGAAACATCCGTCATTTGCTAATGTACAGCTTTCCCCACTACAAACAGAGGGACAGTGCTCCGCACCTAGGCACCTGACAGCGGTGAAGAATTGTGTAATAATTCCTGTTGCTGGATCAAGATTTAGCATATTACCACAATTTCTTGGATATTTAGTGCTGCTCACATCATTTCATCCAAGTTTGCCAGTTGATTTTCTGTACTAAAATGGTGCTACATTAGACAAAACACACCCACTACTCCAGGGGGAAGTGCACCTGTAGAGAACACGAAGACGACGGATGTGGGTAACCAAGACTTCATCTCACACATGACACGACACTACGCAGACTGCAAACAAACGGGAAAGACTATACAAAAAACACCTACGACTGTGGGCATGCGCAAGAAAAGCAAGACGTCACATGACATAGGCACGGACACCAATGGTCAACCTAAAACTATACTTGCGTAACCACCTTTATTCACCACTTAGTTTTGTCTTCCTCGTGGGAACATACAAATACGAAGACAATTTTCCTTTTTTGGAAGATGACAATGTTAACCTGTTCTTATTTAAAACGGTACAATAGATATACCATACATTATTTCCCTCCCCAAAACTGGCAACGTCTAGCAGTCTGCACACTTGGAGTGGACGTCGATGTGCTTTGAGGCTCTATGACGGGCCATTCTGACCTCCAGTGCCTCGGGGATTATTCTGCACCGTGTTTCTGCATCTTATTTATTTATTTGGTTTTTTTTGGCACATTGAATGGGATGAAACCTGCCGGGTAGTATGATTTGTTAGACTAACCTCAGGTACAGGCTGGTGATTAATGCATCCCATAAATAAATTCACCCAAACATCCACGATGAAATTTTGCAGACATTTGTGACGAGATGGTTGACGACTAGACCTCCTTTGCGACTGAATCGGAATTGGTGAGGGATTGTCTCATCCATCTGACAATCTGGGTTCACAAACCTGCGTTGGGTCGAGTATTTCTGTAGACTTACACAGGGGCGAGGTGGCGCTGTCTTCGTCTTCTCCAAATAAGGTATCATGCCCGGCCGGGACAGACCACGATGGGACCTTACATCATTCATTTTGGCAAATCCGGTAAGAGCAGCTGTGTGTCCGAGGGCCGGAAAACTTCTTAACTTCACAGAAGCCACTAGGTCACGGGCACGGGTCTTTAACTTGTCGGGGTACAGGTACACGAGGTCACCAACTTCCAGTCAAGAAATTGGAGGACGGATGCATTTAGGTTTCTTTGACTTCTCTCTCTGCCGATGGTTTTCTCCACGACACATCTGTTGGACTTGTATTGAGCTGATCTCGCCGAGTCCACATATTTGCTGCGGATAACCCCCGTAGACCGGATGCTGTGGGAGGTGTATGCCAGCTGAAGTTGTTGCGAATCTTCTTGTAACGATTCCATTTCTAGCTCCAGGGTAGCGTTTTCTGAGACAGGATTTTATCCATTCTCCCAATCTCAGCTGACGGGCCATATTAATGCTGGAGCGTGTAGTTGACAAGACCTTTGAATCCTACAGCATCATCAGTCGGAATCACGGATGGTCGCCCTTCTAGAAGTTTTAACTCAATGATGAGACCGAGGAGGCCGTGACGAAGTGTTTCACTCTTTCCTTCTGATATTGATCAAGGGTATGACGTCATTGATTCTCGAAGAATTACTTGGTGTGCTCGCTTGATTACGTCCGCAGCAAAGGAAACGTCGACACTCGAGGGTGGTGGCTCCGATTACCTGGGTCTCTGATACTGTGCTGCTTTATTTAGGATGCAAAACGGTGACAGCCCAAGGTAACATTACTGACTGCTTTCTCAATGTCGAGGGCAAAGAAGCTTCGGTTTACAACTAACTTTAACTGATGTGCGGACGGGTGATCTAGCTTAACGTGCAGAGCAGTGAGCAAACCAGCAAGGCCCCGACGAAAGACGATGCAGTCGAGGGAGGTTTGGAACGGGTCGTGCCGGCGAACGACAAGGACACCCCCTTGAGAAATGGTGACAACCTTTAAGTACCTTTTCAACCGTTTGATGAGTTTCTTAGATGGACGAGTTTCCCGTGTCGGACGCACATGGGTGCGGAGCAAATCTGTACTCTCACAGTGCAAAGTCAGCCAGTTCATTCGGTTTGTGATTTGTCATTATACATGTACCCGCTATTGAGCCAGATCGAACAACGCAGGCTTACCTCCGTTGAACGAAAGAATAACCCTGACGGAATGGATGGTGACAGGGAGGGGCGTTGCGCCTAAAGAACATTAAGTGGGAGGGAGGGGGAGTTGCACAGTCCTTGAGATGGCAGACACTTTGTAACGGCTCACTCTCGCCAAGAATGTGGCTACACGCGGAAAGGCGGAGAACTCCCTGCGACACAGTTTTTGCACCCAGAAAGAAAGCAGACTTTATGGTCTGACTGAATAGTGGAGGGGCTGAAGTACTTTTTTGGCCGATGGACAAAGCTTCAATCACACGAGAGTAAACTGACACGGTGTCCAGTAACCATGGCTCTATATAATCAAGCTAATCGCAGCTTATCACTGCGTTTAACGTACACCGGCATCTCTACTCCATTTTTCTTAACGAAGCCGTCGGTAATAATCCATAACTGATTCACCGGACCAGGTAGTACTATTGTTTGATGTGAAGACAGAGCAGTTTGGACTTCAGTAAAGAAGTCCCGTAGAATATCTGGCCATTCAACCTTTTGGGATGAAGAGAAACCTGCGGTTTCTTCATCTAACTGGGATACCAGGCTAGAGCGCCCGGGAACGACCCGTGGGAGAAATGTATTTTCCGGAAAGGCCACAAGAGTTGAGATGCGATGTGGGCTGGCAGAAATAGTGCTTTGACGCCATACGTAGCCGAGCAAGCCGACACTTGACGGGGTAATAACAATCTTAGCAGTAGACCACAAGGCTTTTACGCAAGAACAGATTAAGATACTCAACGTTAACCCCGAAATTTTCTGGTGGTACCAAGACATCAAGAGACTTCAGTTCATTAAATTTATGCCCAGGTTCAATCAAGTTGTTTCTGGAACATTTAGGCAAAATCTTCATGAAGTTTAATAATTTGAGGAATGTCAGTATCATTTAAGATATGAATCTTTCCGAGATGCTGGAGAGAAGGACTGGTGGCGGCCATGCCTTTGATGTGAGAGGCGTTCACCGGCTACACTCAAGTGGAAACAACAACTAAATCAGTGCCTCCTCTCGGAAACTTCAGTCAGACGAGAAAGGGGATAAGACGGCTCCACTGCCATCTGTATTCCTCCTTGCTTCAGGCAACGTCATAAAGACGACGAACAATTAACCGGGCAATGATGGAGAAAATTAGGGAATAATTGCCTCTATCTAGAGGTGTTGTATACTGCGACAGAGACATTTTTGAAACAATCTGTGCTGAATGAATGTTAGATGAGGGGACAAAAAGGATAAAGCGACTGGTGAATTGATGGATGGTTGGATGGAAGGATGAATGAATGTTTAGTGCTTTGAATGAATTAATTAGTAAACTGATGAATGAATTGTTTGCGACACGGATGGGCGATTGGCAGGATAAGCACATGACTGGATTTCTTGGATAGATGGACGGACCAAGGCATAATTGAATGAATGAAAAGCTGGATGTACAGATGAATGGGTGTACATTTGAATTAAGTGATTGCTTGTAAGGCAACTGGCTATGGTTGGTGTTACTCCGGTCACATGTCCTCCAACCATAAACCTAATCGGCGTCATATTTGTACCAGTGAAATATTCCTGAGCGCGTCGTTACAGGCCAGAAGGGTGAAATATACACAATGGCTGTTATATATAGAAGTGGCCGGAATACAACTCCGACATTTGGCCGAAATTTATACAGCCCCGATTGGGACAGAACGGCGAAAACTTTAACCTGACGTATCACTTGGCCTTGTCTGCGTAAGGAAAACAAAGATGGTGCACGTAAGAATGTACATAAATTCGTCGCCTGGCACGTCATTTCTCCCCACTGGAATAAAACTTGTATGAGTAATGTCGTCCAAAAATTCGGCGCGCCCTCTGGTTGATGCCACTGGGATTTAAAACAACTCCTACCGATGCCATTCCAAGCAATTTCCAAACTAATCACACTTTAAAAACAGTGTACTAAATGACTGTAATTGCCAAGTGAGAATAACTAATTCAAAAGTAAAAGAGAGTCTGGAATGTTAAAAAAAATATTTAGTATACGTCTGCTATATATTTATGTATTCGTATTTCTGTAGAAACAACATGGAAGGAAGAGAATATGTCATAAAACCGGTGTTTAGGCTGAACTGGAGATTTCCTGTACCTAATAATAAACAAAATGCATGTATCTACACTTACGTTTATATCAGTATTACCCAATGAGGCGTAATGAAAAGGTAACCGATGCACATTTAACTACACAGATTTGTTTATAAAATCTTATTAAACTCGACTTCGAATAACAGATGTCCAATTAAACGTTCTAAAGAGGAGGCCAAGCAGTTGGACATTTATTAAACAACCCTCATGTACACTAAATCGCTTAATGTCTTGATCACCACCCGAAAGAGGAAGCCAAACGTATGCGATCCTAATTTACATTAGGTTTTATTAAACACAGTTTGAAGGAGGGAAGCATTTAATCTTATTTAAAACTGAAGAGATGCAATCACTCCATCGATCAGTGATGAGTTAATTTTTGAACCGTTGTGACAGCCCTGACATATCTGATACTGACAAAGCATTCCAAATTTTCCAGTCACACTGTTTTATTACAATGTCCCTTCAAATCAAAACGGGCCTGCTGGTTTCTGCCCCGATTACAGCCTTTACGGGCAAGACCTCCCAATGGTCCCATGTCGATCTGAAGACGTCGACCTTTCAATATTTATTAGTCAGTATGAACATTTTAGGCAAACAGAGCGTCAGTCCCTTCGATCGGCAACTGGGGGTGCTTTACGTCCGTAACAAGCAAACATTCCTAATTCTATACTTCCATTGCAGCAAATATTCTAATCATCACGGCAAAGACAGAGCAATGCTGTGTGAAAACATGGTGCGCGGCATGTTGAGAAAAAAATCATTGTTGGCTTGAACAGATGTGTTTATATGGTAAACTCCAGCCAATAAAAAGAGGGTAGCATTCAGTAATGTAGCGACCTTCGAATAATGAATAATTCATTAACAATGATGGAGGTGTGTCAGTAGGGAAGACTTGTAGGGTAATGGAGCTGTCGTTGAAAATAAATGACTCGTTCTTTTTGACGTGATGTGTACTGTTAGAAATTTTCCCAAAATAACCTCCAAACCAGTTTTAGTTCATCTCTAACATGACTCCATTGTGTCTCAGGAGAAAAGCTCCAGCCGTCTGACATATCCAGACACTGACATAATTCCCTGGCTTAAGTTTGTCTGACAAGCTGATAGCACTTCAATAACTCTCTTCAGACATTTTCGTCCGTGGACAGACTAACACCAAATAGACCTACTGTGTTGATAGAGAACATCGCAGTGATTACGTCCCACTTGCACCGTCCAATCAGACGTTGCCGGCCATTACACACGTCATCAAACCATACACTTCTGTTTCTAATAAGATCAAGGTCTGCTTTCGGCAGGTTGGTCTCTATTCATTTGGAATCTGCTTATTTGAAGGCTGAATCACGGTACAGGTTGCGCTCTAGCTCTACTCGATGCTGGAGAGTGGTTATCGAAGACTCGATTGGGCTGAAGACTGTAGTAGTTGAACCTCCAACAGTTGGAGGTTCCCATGAGAGTCCCTTAATCATCTACTAAATATTTAATAAATTTGAGCAGCACATTTCTTTTGGCAACTGCTAAATTGACAAGAGGCTGTGTAACATTGGCTACGTATGACTATTTTCTAACAATGAAAGTGTCGTCCCGGCTGCCGGTTTGCTCCCAATGCGGTTATATTAGTTTTTATACCAACGACTCCACATTTATGATAACATATGGAGACTGAATGAATGGAGCAACGGGAAGAGATCTCGTTGATGTGACAAAATGTATAAGTCACTGGTTTATGGGGAAATAACACCCAAAATCAGGAGTTACCACTGTTTCAAGTGGACCGTCCATAAACTTTTTCTCAAATGAAGATGGAAAACACAGCATCTTCACATTATTGCAACATATAACATACGAGTTCATGGGGAAAGCCACCGCATGAGCAGTTCGGCTTGCCACTGCCCTCCTCTGCTATATGTTGAGTTAATTGATGTTTTCCGCCGTGGTCAAGGGTATTTTTACGAGAATGGCCAGCACTATGGTGGGAACAAAACGGGCAGAGTCCGGGGAAACTCCATGGTCAAGGTGAGAGGCTCATGGGTCAGGCATACTTTCCAACGGAGAGGAAACCTACATGAGCCGGACGGGAATTCACAGCAACTTCAACTCGTATGTAACGTATTGAGTCATCTTGCAAATTGACGTTTTCTGAAACCTGATGATATTCAATTGCCTGTTCCTGGGCATAAACACGTTGACATTGAGATTCTTGACATTCATTTTTATTCTAGACATCCGTTACAGTTAGACTCTATAAGAAGGTAAAGAAAGAGGTTATGGAGGACACTGAGTTAACGAAAGTAGCACCAACATGAAACATATCACCAAAACCTGTTTTTATACCTCCCACATGCATTCTGAGACATTGCAATATATCTGGATTACGGGTACAACGACGATGCCAGGGTTTCCGTCTGCGATAAAGATCCCGTATTTATGCTATTCCGGCAACTACAGTCTTCCATTCCAAAAAAATTATTTTGCCCTTTCAGAAGACAATTTCAGTCGCCTTTTCCCTTTATCAATGAATAATCTATGTATATAAATAAGGGTTTTATGGAACATGGCAAAGCCAAGCTGCAACGATGTCATTAAGATTGTTGCACATGTTCGATTTTTAATGCTTCAAATCGATGAACACACACAATACAGGATTAAAAACGGAAAGTGATCGTGGTATTTACTACTTCAATTCAGGCTGCCAATGAGCAATTTTTGTCGGTCTCAGATGTGCTCTGCACAGGAAGTTTACAAAAGAGACACAAGGGATTCTGATGTTAAGCACACATCACTTTCGAACAAAACTATTCATGTAGTCATTAAGCCATTATATCCATCGTGTTGCTTGGCAACTCTTTGATTTCAAGAATATGAAAAAAAAACTGATGGCGAACCAAACGGAACTACCAGAAACATGTATTAACACGGTTAACAAAATTTGCTGGGTAGAAAGTCAGAGATACGAATCATATCAAGGTAGAGCAATTGACACTACAGCATAGAGAGGGCGATTTATTCTAATC
The DNA here is from genome assembly GCA_016165875.1 of Acanthopleura granulata. Taxonomy (NCBI): domain Eukaryota; kingdom Metazoa; phylum Mollusca; class Polyplacophora; order Chitonida; family Chitonidae; genus Acanthopleura; species Acanthopleura granulata. Next base: position 1,189,383 of record JABBOT010000017.1, read on the forward strand.
AACCATAAAAGCTGACAGCTTCTCTTGGGTGTTATTATTTGTGACTTGGGGTGAAGGGTCTCTTTCCAGCAACACATACTGGAAACATTAGAGAATCTTTACCTACAACTAATGTGTAACTTGCAAAAAGTGTGTCTACTCATTATTTAACTTGTGCGGAGGAGGATGTATTTGGCAAGTGTATAAGAAAATAAAACAAACATTTGTCCGGGGTTCGTGTGCTTGAAAATCCGAGGAATTACTCTCTTTTCCATACTTTCCATATGCTCAAGGACGGAGAATTGTCCTTTTAGACAATAATTACCGTCATAAATTATGGTTTAAGTGCTGAAATTTCTATTTTTTCAGTATCTGTCCATCACGTATTCCAAAGAAACATCACAGCGTTTTGTTACATCCATAGTACATTCGGAATTAGAAACACATGTATGAGTAACGTCAAATACAGTGTAGGTGAGGAAGCTTAGCTTCATCATGCCACTTCCAAGGGTTGATAAAATGCCTAGGTTTGTTGCTCATTCTTGTCTATGGAGACCTGATTCTTACTGTCTCATTACAATACATATGGACTACTTAAGCAAGGAATCAACATTCGACTGACATGTCAGAGCGACGAAGGACAAGTTCTTAGGTTGTGACGGCTGGATAGGTTGTCTCCCACACACTACTGATTATATGCGATAATTTCACATCAGTGGATAGTAAGGAATGACTAAGTATCTTATAAACACAGAAGAAATTGGGTTAACTATGATGGTTGCCTTTCAGTCGCCACAGTTAGAACTCACACGATATTGTTCACACCCGGCTTTGGATAGTAAAATTTCCGATTCCCACTGGTGCCACCTTTTGTGTGACCATGGTAACAATAAGCGACGTGCGACAGTGTGCATATCTGCAAGTCAGGTATTCATAAATGTACCATCAAAAGGCAGTTAAAATAAATAAATAAACGAAAAAAAACGACAAGGAGTAAATAAGTCAATAAACAATTTCGTAAAAAGTTGAGGTTTTACTCTAATACTTCACGAAACGTGTCAAAAAGAGTTCACGTCACCAGTCTAAAATATATGGTTACCAGTTCACTGGAACTTCATGCACAGAAGGTCCGGAATTCACCCAGTATGGTGTCCTTTCACATTACAAGGGATGTCTTTAGAGTGCGAAGGACCTTTCTTAGCAATGCATCTCCTCAGGAGCAATATGTTATTTCGCGTCGTGAACATTCAGTGTATACGGACATTCCGTGGAGAAGGAGATGGCAGTGAACATGTCCTGTGAGAGAGGAAAAACCAACAAGCAAGTTATTATTCAAATTATTTGGAAAAGACACAAGGAGACGACAAAAATAAGCAGTTTGTTACGGCTTCCTCAGAGGTTTGGCCATCAGAAATCGTCTCCAAGGATATCTGAAATAAAAAAGAGCGCTCGGGGCCTTCGCGGACCCTACATCCTCTCGGATTGGGCCAGGATAATAGTTTCAGGTCCACAGAAAGTTATAAATCTTTAGGAAAAACATCCCGACCCCCGATTATAATTTTATTCAGCCGTTATCTAAAATAGTAGATCTTACAGGAACCTACAGGCTGCCCTTACACTTAACAAAACTCTTTCGTTTTGCGAACAACACTCAGCGCCACCAGAACGTATGATGTCATCGGGCGCTTATATGATAGCTGTTTTATGCATAACCCAAATTTCCCTGTGTACGCTGCCCTTTATACCGTTTCGTGTAAATATACAATTGGAAATCATTGATCTCAGCAGTGTAAATCTCTCCGATAATCAAATAACAACCGTTATTTCCTATCCCTGAAAGTTGCGAGAACCATGCAAGAATGTGCCACTGTTTGCCCCAAACATGACAAGACATGTACTCGGATATTCACGTTTTATTAGCTAAATATTATCGTAAAACTTTGGCTCCTTGCTAGGTTTTAACGTAAGTTAGGTTCCATAGGTTAAACTTTAACCTAATGGATTACGTCCATCGAAGACACCCAGGCTTCATTTCTGTATTTGCGGTTTAGTACCTTGACATGCAACCCCATCCCACTCCCCATCTCCATCCGGGCCTAGTAAGGTTTAATAGCCTGGGGGACGTTTACAACCTCAGATGAATGAAAAGAGCTCTCTGCCTCTCATATCAGCCACATTAGAAAGGCTGTAAATCTTATCATTCATCAAATCGAAGCAGTAGATCATTCAAGTACAAGGCCTTGTAACAAAAACACGACTGGAAGAACCAAATAACATTATTTGACTTTCTGACACACCCTGGTATTTTCTACACAAGAAGAAAACTTAAAAATCGAGATATTAAAAGTTCTATGAAATTTTACCTCTACCATAATCACAAGCACACGATCTGTTTCTCAGTCACCGAGTACATGTTGCTCGTAAAAAAACAGAAGTAAACAATATTTTATTACCGGTAAAATAATTACGCCTGGGGAACAACTTCACATTATATTTCCTCAATTTTTCTGTGAATGAATTATATTTCAAACACAAAAGTAAGATATGGGAATTATTACGCGCTGATGTCGATTTATTACAAGGCTTGGCATTGTGATTTGCAACACATAGTTGGATTTTATTGCATTTCATCTCTATCATATGTGGCGATGATGATCTCCAGGACTTATGCTCTTGATGGCCTCATTTTCTTGGGCCGTGGGTAAAAGTTTGAGGCAAGGAACAACCGAAATACTTGATTTCGGGCGGTTGTACAGGCCATCCCCTCTTAAGCCAGACGAACACTTCTTCAATGTGTTTTTATCCAGCCTGTCTTTGTACAAGAAAATTGTAAAGTTCCTGACATATCAATGCTTTCGCCTGGATAGAGCTGTAAACGTAAGAGATTAGTCAGCAGACCTTGTAGTTCAGGATCAGAGGTGTGAGGGATGTTCTTACAGATATACCTTATTTGCTGACAAAAAGTGTTGGATATTTTCTGAAGAAGTAAAAGGTACAAGCTTTTCGTTTACCCCACCACCAGCATTGTACGTTAAGCGAATGCTTAAAAATAACGCCAGTAAACTGAAAACTCAAAAATTTCCCAGAATATTTAAATGAGGGGCTGACAATTCACTGGAAATGGAGTATGCGTACAGCGCTTGTTACATCTTTCGTAAAAGGATAAGTCAAAAAGAGGCGCAAAAGAGAGCTGAGCAAGTTGGCAAGCAAGGCGTAAGTTGTAAATAAAATGACTAGAGTTGTAAATGCTGGCCATTTGTCTGATTGACTGGTGGGTGCAAAGCTTGATTCTCTTGTGGCGGTGTTATCTGCCGAACACACGCGTTTCTGACTCCTAGATTGATGAGAAGATTATTGATAACGTTTTCTCAGTGTTGTTTAAGCTGCTATACTCTGTATGTATGGGTGTGTATCAAAACTCGAAATTATCCGAGTTCGTGTAGCCAATGGTGACTGATCCCGAACGCCTGCTTCGGGTCCTTCAGTTTGAATATTAATGAGGCAAAATGGCCCGCCCTCTTTCTGTTGAATTCGAATAACGGCAGAATTTCTCCAGGCTCGTATAATCTACATGGTCAATGAATATTTTCAGTTTCAACGTGATCGTTGATGAACGAACTCCACAAATTTGTTAATTTTAAAATTCCAAATAGGCGGCGACAGTGTCTCTTTAAGTAGAAGAGCGGAAGATTTCCTCGCATGCGCAACATCTGACTATTGAAGTGTCATCGCAAACCACGGCGTTCTGTTTTGAGCTTGAACATGCGTCGGCAAGAAAAAAAAATCGCATAAATTGTGGATCGGTATAAAGTACGTAGTGACGATTATGTCTCCGGTAGATTTCCCCGGTGGGAAATGATTCGAGCTTGGAAATCGCCACTCAGCCTTGGCTGTTAGGCAATTCGGATCTTCTTCGGGAAAGAATAAAGCATTTCTGGTCATTGTGTCCACAAAGAAAAGTGAGCGAACGTTGTAAGGCTGTTCTCCCTTGGGCGACATCAAACCTAATTTAACTCCTTACAAATATATTAGGGAGACAGGAGTTAGATTATAGTACAATAATGCCTGTTTAATACAGCGATGTAGACCATAGCATCTCTCCGGGGGACACATGTTTTATTCCTGCTGCATGCCGTCTTTGAAAGAAGACTTGCAAGGAATACTCAGCAGGCTTTTTGCCTAGGTGTCTATTTGAACTGTGTTTTCTCATTCTAGATAAAAAAGGTTGTTTTGCGAACGTCAATAGAGCGAACTTTAAGTGATCTCCGTAATGTAAAATTTAACGGCCCTCAGCACCTGTATAGCAGTGTATAATGACATCACTTTAATGGCTTAGCCTTGTATGAATGAACAGTCAAGGCTTTTAACGCTAACTTAACAATTATGCACCAACATCTTACGTAGAACAAGTTACATATAGAAACAAGAATGTGATGTGGATAACAAGTTTGAAAATTAAAGCTGACGTTTGCCAGAATAAACATATGTTATTTTGTAAATTCTTTAAACTTTATGTACACTCCCGTCAGCCTAGATTGTCAAAACGTCTTGGTCCAAAGAAATAGAAATTTACCAGTGTTTCATAGCGAGGGGTGTCCGAGCCATATTGGAACGTTTTAATGCAGAGAAATGTAAGATAGTTTTATTAATAATGTACCATATTGACAAGTCTAGTAAATTATCATGAACATAACATGTTGTTAAATATATAATATAAGGATATAATTTGCAGACGATTCATGTTTGGTAATTTCTGCGTATGTTTGCATTCATACCCAGGGGTGGTATGTATCTGCCTGACTTGGAGGGCAATACGGTAACAGTCTCGTATCTGTATATTGGCTGTGGAATGTGCCAGACGTTATTATTGAACTTGGTAGAAGTCAACAGGGAACTCGTAATACTCATCCTCCCCCTGAACAAACCTGTCCCCAAGCCATCAGCTCCTTTGTTCTTTCCTGGAGTGAGTCACACTTTTCTGTGTACGTATGGACGTAGACCGCTAGACGTGGTGCACAGCAGAGATCGATACATTTTAGGGCGGTCCGGACCCCTTTGTGTTTCCCGCCAGAGTCTGTGTAGAACCAGTGTTAGTGGACATAACCGAGACACTGAAAACACAGCAGATTCGCTACTGACATAACACCTTTTTTTACTCACTTCGTAATCTTATAATTCTCAGTGTGGATATTATTGTGGACTTACCAAAAATACCGTTTGCACAGCAGAATGAATTTTGTCTCTCTACAACCGCATGTAACCTACGTGTACAACAGTGGCATTCAAACAATCTCAAAGTCCCATAGCCTACCTAAAATAGCATCACACTCACCGCAGAGGTGTCAGATTCACTGTGCATATAACGGAGTCAATTTTGCCGATCCACAATCATATCACAGTTATCGTAAACATACCAGAGTCACTGTACACCTACTGGGGCCACCGCAGACACACCAATGCCAATTGTACTGGAGACAATCATTAGTAACTCGCAGATCTAATAGCATGGCTGCTTTCCATTATTTACAGTTATATCAGACATGCAGTCACACAGCTGTTCTGTTAACAAGAGATGGCATGTTGGACTCTAAGGGGCTACCTTGACCGCTGTATGACTTACGCAGAGGCAAAACAGCTCTGAGCAAATCCGTATATGTAGCCCATCATTTAACAACAGCGTGGGTCTTCATTATAACGGTGCACATATAATGCTCAGTAGAACTCATTGATTTTTCCAAACCCCTTTTAGCTAACATAACTCGATCACACATGTCACAGGTAAAGTACACTTGTGCTTCCAATACTACGCAGGTTGGGAATTATAGTGTTCTTATTCCGGAAAGTGAAACTGAGCACAACGGGAATATCCCTCCGTGGGAGTAAATGCTTAAATTACGAAAAAAATAAGATCTACTAGGGCATAGAGGATATGTACAGTTCCATTCAAACAAGCAAGCTCTATTACATATTACATTGTGGAGAAAGCCCTATGAGACATGACATGTTCTACTGTGTGTTGATGTAAACATTTTGCATATACATAGCTTGAGAAAGAGAAATTACTACTTGTAAGCGCCGTAAAACAGAGGTGTGATCAGCGCAACAGAAGAAGGCCATCTTCGCTGGGAATCCCTGGAATATGTCGTCCACAGAGTGCACAGTTTACTGACTTGTCACATTCTTTTATTAATCACACACAAATTGTTAGTGGACACTTGTTTGGTAGAACTCTTGCCATGTAATGCGGGGTTTGTAATTTACCAGCAGCGACGGACAACTCAGAAAATAATAACAAAAACCATAATGAATGAAAAAAGAACGACTTTCTCAAAAGAATAATGAGCATAAACAGAATTAATGACAACACCATAAACATCTTTAATAATGTTTGAAATGAGCACTTGAACTAAGTGGTTCTGCAATGAAAAGTGATGGTAAAGATCTGGTTCCTGGATCACCAAGCCAACTTACACTTGAGTCAAACTTAGTCTTAAATTCACACTTTCCTGCATTAAAATTGTGACTCACCTTAATAATTTTTATTTCAGTACTAAGTGTTGTCCTAGACCTTCTTGACATTAATAAAAATTAGCACTTAAGATCAAATCTAAAATCAGGATTAGAACCACAGGTTAAGATTTAGTTCGTAAGAGCAAGCATAACTGGAATACATGACATTTCTTCCTTCATAGCAGGTTATTGTGCATGATACGAATAGGTATCTTTCAATGTTAAACTGTGTACTACGGACTGGATTGGACGTATCGCTCCGAACTCACTGGAAACTGTAGACTCCTGCTACATGCAGGTAACTATGTTTCGTTCAAAGTATACATAACTGTTTTATAAATGAAACTGAACTTTAAGAATTTGATTTTGGATATTGTTTTACTGGTCGAGAGTCTGAACAAATATTTGAATACCTCGCTTTGTATTCGAAATATTTCAAGCTCCAATCAAACAAGCCGAAGTTCGAATCTTGCGGACTGCCTCGTTGCCCGAGATTTGGTAAACAGGATTCTGTCAGTCTTGTACTTTGACTTATACCTTCAACAGTGGTAGTATATGATTAGTAATATGACAGATCAAAAGAAATGACCATATAATTAACGTATAAGATTCCGTATTAAGCCAGATAAAATCAGAGAATATGTGAAAGGTGTATTTGGATTAACGGGGACCCCGTTAAAGGGATTTCCCTTTTTGAAAAATAATAAACTACTGGAACAATAAAACTTCAGTTTAGTAATTCAACCAATTTCTAAATATTTGAAGCATAACCAGATACTTGCTATCAAATGTGTCGATCTCTCATGGACGTTTGATCTACTTTGGAAAAAATGACTGGTGTTTGAATCGAATTCTAGTTCCTACTGATAAATCTCCGGCCAGCCATCTGCATGTAACATCGGCGTACAATAGTCCGTATCTAGGTGCCACCACAGATTAAGAAAATCTCCTGAATTGCGATAGCGGATTCAATATAGGCGCTTGCTTTCAGGCATGACAGGTGTATACAATTTCAATTTACGAAATATGGGAAACAGCGCTAAGAATTACTTGCTGTACCTATCTGCGATCGTAGGCTGCAGATTTTTGTCGGCATTTAGGTTTCTTACTTCTTCACCGGAACAGACAGCGAAAATAAGAGATAAGGTATATCTCCGTGACGTAACAAAGCTCCGGATTATCGTTTGACACGCTCTCCGGGTCAACACGTATTCGTTGATGTTTTCGCCGACCAGCCTTGCTGCTGGGAGTGAGTGGAACGGCAAGGGAAACAGATGGCCCTGCCTCTTAGGAAATGAGTTCGTCGATGGAGAATGAAAATCGAGGAAATGTCGGGTCTCTTGGGAACATGGTAGACAGACACAGGCATTTGCAAGTGATGGAGAAAGAACAGACTTCCCTACCACGTAAAAAGAGACACTCTGATTGGTTGACTTTTCTCGATTTTGTCCCTGAATCTTCCAGGGGTAGCCCAAAACCCAATGCCGCTGACTGTCCCGACCTTCGATTTTAAAGTTAAACCATGTTTAATTTGCTTTTGTCTCGTTCGTCACCAGAAATAGCTATATCAGTGTGAATCACGAGGCAAGCGGCGACTCTATCTCCCATAGTACATCGTGGTATTCCAACAAAAAAGACGTAGGAAGTCATTTATAGCGGATCATAAGCATGTTTGTGGGAGAAGCCACAACTTGTGGAAATATCCAAATTTGCAAGAAACGAAAGCAAGCACGGCTGCACCAAAATTAAAAAATCACCACAAATGCATGGTTAAATTTATGCAGGGAAAATTTTTTGAAATACCACGAAGGTTCACGTAGAGATTTACGCTTGTTTGAGCTTTTAGGAGGCAAGTCGTAGGATACCTTGCCTTCATAGCGTATACCTATGTGTTAACCTGTGAGGTACTGTGATGTACTTGAGGTACTTGACATACCGGTATGACGTCATAGGGGTGACGTCATGATGTGTATGTATGAGGTCACAGACAGATGTGCTATAGCTTCTGACTATCTTTTAACCTGGGAGGTTAAAATTTCAAGGTTAAAAGAAACCTGTTCGTGATGAAGCTGGTTAGGTGTCCAACGCTGCATGTTCGAGGGAGTTGGAAGGTGTCCAACGCTGCACATGCTAGTGTTCGAGGTAGCTGGCAGGTGTCCAACGTTGCGCGTGCTACTGTTCGAGAACGTCCGGGAGGGTTCGCTTATCTCCATATAAAGTCGTTTTTCCACAGCCCAAATGTAAATTTTACCTGGCGACTCGAAGCTGACAACTGGCACTGCCTGAATTGCTTTCATTATGCCGAAAAGCAAACAGCCATCAACATCTACTGCGAGGAATACAGCTTCAGTGGAGAAAGAGACAACGGATGCACAGCCCGTACCCAAGAAGAAGAGCAATCTTGTCCCATCCGTCAAAAATCCACAGCTTTGAGCATAACGATGGATGTCGAATTCAAGTCATAGGAGATAGAATCAATTTTTCCCAATATACCAGTCCAGTCTTCGGGCGTCAAATCCCCATTCCGGTGGATGCTTAGAATATATTTGCAAAGACATTTCGGTGGTAAACTCGTCGAATGCTAACCAGTCTTTTACAAGTTGATGAGGAGCATTGTCTGCCGTCGGAATAACTGTTTCGTCTGACAGGAGATATTTTCCTCAGCTTTCCACGTGCTCTGGTGGTATGCAAATATTAAACGTTCGATGCAATACAGTCCGCAGGGGAGATATTAAACCACCAAAAGAGGCATAAGCCTTCGGTCTGACATCATAACAGAAGCAAAACCAGCCAACTCGGCTTCTACTTCTCCGCTGCCCGCAACGCCTCTCTCTGCCGGGACCCACATTATTCTCGATAAACTGACGTGGTCGAAAGTGATGAATGAAATGGCTCCTCTTGTTAGCCATGTTATGGAAGAGGAGTGTGAAGGTTACCATGTTGATCATCCCAGCCAAAGTCGCCATACATGCTTGGAGAGACACTGGAGTGTGGGCACGTGAACAGTGAAATCATGGTCGAACAGGCTGCAATGCATCTAGATGTATGTGCGGTCATCATCGATTTTCAGAATGCCGCTAAAGATGATGAATGGCATGAGAATAAAATTCGTCAGTATCTCCTGCAGACCAATGTCCAGAAACGTGACCCTGATTTCCCCAAACAATACTTACAACGCTTGACAGGACGTTGAGGTGAAGATTCGGAGTTAGAGAAGAAGGAGGTGTAAGTAAGTAACCTATAATTAATTTAATCTTACACGTAGCTAGAAAAAAAATCTAATATTCTCGCAGCGCTGGCAAAAAAATACACAGTTAACATAACAGAGACAACACCTTCCAAGGCTGAAATGGAAGTGGGGGGTCTGTGTCGCCCTGTGTTGTCCCTGATATCTATTTTTAATGGTAGAGAATTCTTTCTTCGCCACAGGAATGTACACGATATGCGCAAGGCTTCGGTAATGTGATCTCCATACCCTCCACGACCATTTCCGTACGAAGTAGTGGGGCTAATGTATCTCCTACCATACGAGGTCTGAGCACATCTGAATACACGTAAAATGTAGGGACCATATCGTGCAGGTTATCCGAGCCAAAGTACATCATATCTGACGTAGCGTGCATCACAGCTATGTCTGGGAGAGGTATACCAATAATTTTTTGTAAGCGATAACTCAGCTCCACACGTTGGGGTGATTTAAATAACAGCTTATACCTTTGACGATATGTGTCATACCCAAACTTAATTTGGTTTGCTCTAGACCCAAGAGCAGGCGCAGTGGAAGCCATCATTTGCGCGTTGAGGGCTGAGGTGATGTCTTGAGATGTCGCGAAATAGCCTTCGGGGAGTAGAACATTGTCGTTAAGATTATCTGCATGGTGTACCACAAACAAGACCTCGTCGGCTTTGATATTGTACCGCAGTCATGGCTGCTGTATTTCTATCAGGTCACATTCCGAATTGCCCGAAAGATGGATCGGTTTAGTCAGCTGGGTGGTGTAATTTATTAACGTACTGTCTGGAACATTGTCCAATGAGCGATTAGCACGTAAAGTCATGTAAAACATGCTGTTTTTCTCACATCTCGGCTCTCAACTAACTGCATAGTATAGGGAACTGCGCTTTTAACATTAGACCATCGCAGAGATTGGATGACTTTACGCGTAGGCCGTGAATTAGTGAGACAAGAAATCTGCTGGTGACTTGAGGCCTTCGTTGAGATGGGAGTATGCTGCTGTTGCTTCCGTCGTTGCCGTGCCCACTCTCCTTTTCTTTTTGTTCTTGGCTTTTTTATTTTACGTTTGGAAGAGGGGGTGGTGGGGGTAGAGCTGAGTGTGTCGCGCTTTGCTTATGAGGCGTGTACATGCCCTTCGGCTTTTCTTCCTTCTCCTTTTCTTCTTTATTCACCTGAGTAGGCATAGGTGCATTGACTGGCTTGGGCACCATGAGACTTTGCTGATATCGATTTTGAACTGTCAATCAGCGTTGGGAGACTTGTTGGTACTGACGAATTTTATCTTCATTGATAAAATGGGATGCACACAGCCTCATCACCAGCCTGGGGGCCTGTGGAAATTTTTATTAGCAACGGGGATCCAGATGCGTACTTGGACTAGGCTAACTCGTATTTGTATATGAAAGTCAAAATTGTGAAAAGTGATGGGGGAAATTTGCCGGACGGGGCCCCCGTGGCAACCGTTAATGTGTGGCTACATTCCCTCCATCAGCAAGTGGACGTCTCCATCAATGACAAGCTCACCTCTGCCTCTACAAACATGTATCCTTACCGTGCATACATAGAGATCTTAATTAGCTAAGGAAGAGTTCCTAAAGAAACCCACTTTACGGGGAATCTGGTTTATGGATACCGCCTGTCATATGGAGAGTAGAGGAAATTAAAACAGTGGATTTCAGAAACGGAAGCGCTTGGCCACAGGAAGTCGCTTGATAGATATCATGGGTCGATTGCACTGTGATTTGTTTCTGAGAAGAGCACTCTTTGTTAAACAATGTTCAACCCCAGTCAAAGACGCTTTTTGCAATCATATCAACCGGGCAAATAGGGGAAGGACGGCAGGCACAGGCGGCTGATTTCAAGACACCGTTTGAGGAAGTAACGTTATTTTAATTAAAGTCATAGTCAATCCCGGTATTCTGCTAGGACACATGAAAGCCTTGGAGGAGGACTAGGCCAAGTACCGGTTTGGCCGTGTCCTGACCAAGTATTTCCTCAGGAACATACCGCAGTGAACGAGAAAAATCTGTTTTTAGGCAGTCTTCCCCAGGCTGTGTACAGAGCAGGGCCTTTGACGGAAACTACACACAAAACCCCTTCTACTTCGATCTCCAACATATAAACTTCGTGGCCTTACACGTGAACGGACGCCAGGTACCAACCAAGCCACTTACGCGGGATATTAACGCGACAATATTATATTCGCTCTCATATGAACCTGTTTACTGCCACTGGCAAAGCTGGTAACAACATCAAATATAATGAATTTGAAGGAGGGTTCGTCCCGTTTGCCTTCGATTTGACCGCAGACCAACGCAACGATCATCGGTTGAACGTTATGCAGAAGGGCGATCTCGGCTTGGAAATACGATTTTCTCAACCTGTGAGCCACACCCTTAGCATCATTTCCTACGCTGAGTTTGATAATATTATCGAGATTGACAAGACCCGCACTGCGCTGTGTGATTCACGAACCAGGCAAAATTAGAAAAGAAAAAAAAATGAACTCACGACTCTGTCAGTCATCTCATACTTCTTGCTGCTGGAGTCATGAGCAGCCAACAACTATTACACTCTCTTCAAACCGACCCCTTTCCATGAGATCTGGATCGAGGTGTGTTGCCCTGGAATGATTTACCTTCATGGACGCCAACCCGACCCGCCTGATACATTTTACAAACGGGCCCATGCACTAAACATGGTCAACATTGGATTGCACTGTACCTACCTTTCGAGGAAACCACGCTTCACCTCTCTGGGGATTATTTTGAATCTTATGGCCTTCCATCCTGGCGTAAGGAGGTAACGACATTGCTAAATCTTGGTTCGGGTCGTTGGGAATGGAATCATTGTTATGTACAATGCTTGCATACCGCCGCGTGCGGTCAATATTTTTGATATTTGGCGCTCCACTGAGCTCGAGGACGAAAAATGATCTCTATTCTGCAAACATTTACTTCCCTACCTACTAAATACGACAATGGTCCTTTAATATATGAATGAATATACCGCATGTTTGGTATTCATCCGCCTTTTAAAAAATACGTTTATAAGGACTGTAAAAAAAATTCTAATTGAATGAAATTTTATGAAAATCATACTGGGTTTTTCTTTCATGTTTGTTGTTGAAAAAAAATATGCATTTATGAGTATTGTAAAAAATCATAATTGAATGAAATTACATGTTAAATCAGACTTGTTTGTTCCTTCAAGTTTGCTGTTGAAAATGAAATAATATGCATTTATGAGTATTTTAAAAAATCATAATTGAATGAAAATTACATGTTAAATCAGACTTGTTTGTTCTTCCAATTTTGTTGTTGAAAATGAAATAATATGCATTTATGAGTATTTTAAAAAATCATAATTGAATGAAAATTACATGTTAAATCAGACTTGTTTGTTCTTCCAGTTTTGTTGTTGAAGATGAAATATTATGCATTTAAGAGGATTATAAAAAAAACATAACTGAATGAAAATTACATGATAATCTGACTTGTTTGGTTTTTCATGTTTGTTGTTGGAAAATAATAATAAAAATGCGAACTCACCATAAAAAGATTTCTTTATCGTTCTTTTATTTTTGCGCTTTATTTGCACTCATATCGGTCGACTTACGGATAAAAGGAAGGAACTCTTGTTAAACGTATATATTATCTGCCCTGTTGAACATAAGAAATGTTCAGAATATGAAGAAATATCTCTAAATATCAAAGTATGTCGTGCTGACACCGTCTGGCAATATTTCCGTGTACCATGAAAAAGTGAATGCATCCTTATGTTGTACGTGCAAGCACATTTGATGCTCTCGTGCACCCACCCCACGATTCACTCCAGCTGCACTTTGTTTTTCCCGCAGCACAGAGAGATACAAGTATTTTTCTACGCTTCGCGGACTTACTCCTTTGCAGGAAAATTTATCTTCATTTCTCCTCTGACCGACATAACAATAATATATCTTGGAACACATACCGACAATGCCATCTACCGTCCATTCCATCTTAAACAGGCCCGGCGTACGTTTGTCGTGCTGATAATAATCTCGACCTGGTAACCAGCGGTCACGCTCCGCCTCAGAGACTTCTGGAAGCTCCGGTTTAACCAGAGACTCCCAGGGATAATCAGACCACGCCATGTAAGCTGAATCCGTATCCATTTCACAGTATTCCCAGACGGCGCGGTCGAAATATTTGGCAATGAAAATTCCAGCATGCGGATTTTGTCATACTGGTAAACCATACACCAGATCTGCACCGGTAAATTATACCGGATTTTTGTCACCCCATTGGTATCTGCATTAATCCCTTCAATGTTACGACACAAGTCAGAATTGACCAATTTATGAGCCGTCCGTAACGTGCACATTTATACATTCACATGGCGATCTTGGTTGGTAATTGTCTTACCGTACCAGGAATTGCCTAATAATTTCATTTCACCTATTAACGTCTTACTAGGATCTATATCACATTGAAGCCGAGCCTGAGTCACGTGATCAGCAAAGGGATGAAAGCAGGCTTGAGGCATGTGTTGAACAGCTTGATACACTAGAGTCACAACAAATCCGTGAGCCAAATACCAACTCAGCAGAGAAAAAGAACTTCTTTAAGTGGCATTTAGAAGTTGGGATGGAAGTACACTGGAACATGTCTTTCTTATGGATATACAACTTCTTGGTTTATTATCACGACGTTTCCATGTAGATGTTAGTACCTACATCGAAACGTCGTGATAATAAACCAAGAAGTTGTATATCCATAAGAAAGACATGTTCCAGAGAAAAAGAATTTTGATCCGAACTTGCTACCAATTAACATACGACGAAGCTGGCTCATCAAATGATTAGCTTTGGCAAAGGCCGCCATAGTAGGCCCAATATCGCCCAGAGTGATATCTGTGTTTTTAAACATAGGTGGACATTCGGCAAAAGTTGATAATAACTGTTGGGGAACATGAATGTCACACTCCACAAAACCGTACAGCCTCTGCCCGATGGCTGCCTTCAACAGTTGATCTTGAGTAAGGTGGGCCAGAGGGATGGTGTAATAATGTTCCTTAAATGCTTGAAGAGAAGGGTCAGTTTGCTTGAGACGAAGAAACTCAGATTCCAACATTCCTTCTACATCAAATTCCAATGCTAGAAGTAGGATCGGTGATCATTTGTTTCGTTTTGAAGCTCATCAGGCGTAAGACCGCGCTTTGTTATATAACGGAGTTCTCTGTCGTAGCATAGTTGAGATCAAACACGTGGAAATGCCAGTAGCATCCGTGGAACTGCAAAGAGACAACCATACCTATATAAATATAGCACGTACATTGTAAAAAAAAAATTAAATCAGTTAAGAAAAATTAACTGGCTACAACAGGATTCGAACCCGCGCTATATATATTATAATGCTATGCCCACCAAGTCTTTCATACATGTAGAATCCTTTTATATAAGTATAGCATGTACATTGTAAACTTTTTTTTAACTGAGTAACCACACTGTGATTCCAGCACGCGCTACATGCATTATAATGTATGCTCACCAAGTCCTTCATACATGTATAATTATTTTTATATATAGCATAGTACATTACTTGGACAATAGTAGGTCAGCCCTCCACCAGAGCGAAGCCATCAACAAGAAATTGCCAGTCACCGACCAGCTTTTCGGTATTATTACTGCGGTGACGGACTTTCACCCCTTGCCAGCCTGACCACTGCTGGCTGCTCGCCAGTCTGACCACTGCTCGGAAAGTCGGGGTGATTTCGATTCCTTGGAATAGAATGTTATAGGTTAGATGGCTTTTTCTTCAACCAAAGGATATAATGTACAGCGGGCATAGGTGAAACCAACCAGGCTAGGTATAAAGCGTTAGCGTCAAAACCGACAATAGCCTGGCACAAATTTTTCTACACCCCGACTAGTGGTCACGCCCTTCTCCTGATAGCGATGGAATATGATACTGGGCCCTCCAACGATGCTTTGTTTAAAACACGTGTGGTGATCTTTATCCGCTTCGCCTATTAACGAGAAGTAAGTGGGCAGGTTTTCAAACAGGTAACGTAAGGTGAACCCGAGAATACTAATACTGTCTTTTAAAAACATCCACCCCGCATGGTTTGATAAAACTATGACATGTTACCTAAAGCAATCTGGATGTCCTTGCAGAGCTTATATTCGTCCAGAGAACACACCTCGCCCTTCAAGTCGTTATCGAAAGCCTGACGTAGCGGCAGAGCTGTCTCATCCAGACGCGGTAAACTGTCCACATAAGTATCGCAAAACCGCCCTTTAGCTACGTGAGACTCATCAGCTTTGACCCACTTATCATAACTATAATTCGGTAAAAAATAATTTCTCACGTCTAAAAATTTCAGCTGACCCGTAGGCACGTTCATGTCATCTTTAATCTGCTTGATAATGTATTGTAACCCGTCGGTTTTCTCCATCTACGGATACAATGTTTGTTTGATTAAATTAAAACCATATTTCCCAAAGTTAAAGCCCAAAACAGGAAGTTCAGCCAGGTAAGTTAAAAATGTCTCCTTGAGTTTCTCTGTATAGGATTTACTTTTCGTTTTGGACGTGGAGTCAAGTGGCGTAGATTGGTTATACGCTAGTCCAGGCTGTCCAGCACGCGCTGGTAATGTTCACAAAGCATCTTAAGACTAGCTTCCCTGACCCCTGTGAGACATGTCATCATTGTTTCAATCAAAGCGTGAGGAACCCCGTCGATACAAAACACATGGGACTGTTATATCCGTGAACATTACTATTAACAGACACGCTCATGGGAATATGACGCGTTGTCCATTCTGTTTGACTGCTTGTATGGTGTAACTTCTCCATGTAAGCTTCCACAATCAGAGCAAGGCCGGTATGGAAAATACCTATTCTCTTTGGACAGATCGATAATGCCTTCGTCAGCTAGCTCTTCGAAAACAGCGGGTTAGTTTTTAAAGACATAGCCCGGGTGCTCTCGTTTGATGGCTCCCTTACAGGTCCTCGTGTGGCGTTTTAACTCCCATTGGCGGGGGAAGCGTTACACCAGACACTGCACATAAAAGAACGGGTATACAAAGACATATCTTTCACTACACTAAAATTTTTCTTGTACAGATTAAGAGCTAACGCAGTGTTGTAACGCTGGTTAGAACGGTGAAAATTTCAGCACCACACGCCTTTATCAACCGGTACCAATTCATATACAAACACATTGACTTCCAATAATTGTTCGACGAAATACAGTGCAGTTGGAGGCGTTCCCCGGAAATATCGTTCTTCCATACCTTTAGCTTTCAAGTACTTTTGTAAGTAGCCCATGGCTTTAACATTACAGTTTCTTGGGTCAATGTTGTGTAGGTGAAAGGCTAAAGAAGGAAAAAAAAACACTAATTATCAACGTAAGCACCATTGCTTCCACTCACCATGCTCTACAAACCTCTATGCTGCCTTATATAGTCCTCAATGTCCACTCGCGCACCGATATGAGTGGAACGCGGTTTATGAAGGAAAAACATAACGTTAGTCATGGTGTCTACCAAGCATTTGCTATTCGGTAGTTGCTTCCGTGCCCAATCTACCTTGTCCATAGCTAACAATTCAGCAGTGTCTCTATATCTTCGTAAGTCTGAATATATTGACATTGGGGAAGCTTTCGAGTGTTAGTAATGGGGTGGAAATACTGCAGTCTGTTCGTATCCTGATGACGCAGAATAAACCCGTAAGGGACGTTGACACAGAAAGCCGATGGTTGCTCAAGAAACACCTGTTCTATATATACAGCTAAAGGATAAGGTCCGGTGATTCCGAAATTATACCTATCTTGGAAAGGCCTACGGCGGTAGAAACGTTGACGAATAGCCCCCCATATATGTCCCGTAATACTGGGTCCGTAGGTAACTAACCTTTGTGCTGGTGTGATACGGTCCGATTGAAACGGCCAACTCCGTTTAGCTTACTGACAGAGGTGTTCTGTGATTCCTCCTGATCCTCCTCCATGCTGCGAATCGAGCCCGGTGGGCTAAACACGGCCTCGGGTTACGGGGACCGGTAATCAGCAACAGGTAGATATGATGAGTTAGATGTAGTAGCCTTGGAATGCTAAGATTCAACAGCAGACGCAACCAAGGTCTTTGATTAGGGATGGCAATGAAGCGGTGACACGGTCTCTAGTTTGTGAGACGGACTGAATCTATATAAACAGATAAAAAGAAATCATATATATATATATATATATATATATATATATATATATGCTATGTAGTACAGAAATTTAACCCAAAGCGAGCTTTTCAAGGAGGCTACTCTTGGCGGCGTATGTCACTTTTTCACACTCCGCAAACAGCCTACCGGTCTAGAGGAACGGACTCCCTCAAGTAGCTCGCTAAAACGTACATAAACAGAATACAAATCATGTGTGAAATTAGTTTTGAAACACAGTTTGTGTTATATTACTACATAATAAGGAAGGGGATATGTGTAATGCATACATATGGACTTGTATACATCATTAGAGTCGTTTACACATTCCTGGCCCACTACTATAATATGTATTTATGCACACCTGTGCGCGATACCTAGTGTAGATATAAAACAACACTTACCTGTTTATACCTTTTAAATTTTAGATCCATACTGAAAAATTATGTTTGTGTGGGGTCTACAGCTTCCTAATATTAGTCTTATATCTAACCGATTGCATAAACTTTTCAATCAAATAGAATCCCTTCCAAACATCGGCTAATTGTAAATGAAAACAATATGAAAAAACTTACAATTATTTTCTGTTCGATATCACCATCTACATGCCGCGTTCGACGATGGCTTTTCAGGTTTGATGTACGGTTGAACTGCTTATCACAGTCTTTACAAATATATGAAAATCTTCCCGATTTTTAGTGAACTTCACGGTTATGCCGATTTAGGATTTCCTGTGCTTGAACACACAAATCACATGTAAATACCATACCGGTGGCTGTTTGCCTTTCGGCATAGTGAAAGCAACTCAGACAGTGCGAGTTGTCAGTTTCGAGTCCCCAGATAAAAGTGACAGTTGGGCCGGGGAAAAACAGCTTTATATATAAAGCTAACCGAACGCTCACGAGCGTTCTCGAATACTAGCACGCGCAATGTTGGACACTTGCCAACTTCCTCGAACACTAGCACGTGCAGTGTTGGACACCTAGCAGCTCCAGCACGAACGGTTTACTTTTAACCTTGAAATTTTAACGTCATAAGGTTATAGCATAAGCTATGGCACATCTGTCCATGACCTCATACACACACATCATGACGTCACACCGGTACCTCAAGTACCTCACGGTACCTCACAGGTTAAAAGATACGCATACGCTATGAAGGAAGAAACGTATCCCACTACTCAGGTGTAAAGATTTAAACACTACATGAACATCACATACATGAAAATTTGTCTCCAACTTGAGTTAATCAGGATCCGTCACATGTAGAAAAAGCCTTTTTTCATGTTAATGTGTGTTAGACGTGATGACAACATAGCATTTTCAGTAATTTTAGACTGGTGACGTCAAGTGTATTGGGTTAACATCACCGCAAGGTTCACCGCAACTTAATTCTGCTTAAGTCAAGGTGCTAGGGAGGGTTTAGGTCATTCCTAAAAACTGTCATAAAGATATAAAATCAAGCCTTAACTACGGTAAACTGAAAAGAAGCTGGATTTCACGTCAGGCAACGTGTGACCATTTGCAATCGTCCACATTGTTGTCTTTGCCCTCTCTTTACTTTCCATGCTGTAGTCCTTTTGTATAAACACCCTCGTCACGTCTTGCCTGAACAGGCACCACTGAATTGTGTCTTTCCATTGGCTTTACTCTTCACCTTTCAAAACAGTTCCTGTGATATGACCACAATGTATCGGTGTACATGTCATTCTCAGTACCATCGTATATACGGCGTGCCTACTTAGCTAGATAAATATTTTTTCCTGCCAGTCACAGCAGACACATACCCTAACCCTCTTTTTCGGATACAGTAGGGTGAAATCGCGGTAGTATATTTGCCGTGAATATTCGCCAAGATGACGCCTTGATTTCTATATTTAACAGCACTCTCAGAAATAGTAAAAAGTGAGCAATTTTGCCAGGAACAAAGCTTTTGGTAAAATGTAGTAAAGGGTTAGGTTTAAGTCAGCCTTAGGACACTCTCTAGTTAATAGAGTTAAGTCTTGTTCACGCTTAAGACAATCGGAATTTCATAAGTGAGCTCGGAGGCTCATAACCGGCTCTGGTTTTTCCGGCTTCTACTTTGAGTCAGGAACCTTCTCAGTTGCGTGAAGATGGCCTACTGTTTACATAAACTAGTTAGCTTCTGGCAGCCCCCTTCTCCCCACCCACACACCACCACATTAAGCTGACCGCCGTCGTATGAATGAAATGTTCATATATGCGGCTACATGTAAAACACGAATCCAATAAATAGAAAAATAAATAAATATTACCAATCAGTATACAAAAAATCAGTCATCTCGACTCTTTGGCATAAAATCCCGAGTACATCGTGTAAGAAAGGGAACTTAAGTATATAATTTTGTCCCAGAACAAAAGCGCAGCGATATTTTAACCAAGGTTGTTGTTCGCCATGTAAACTCTGCTGCCACATTAACAAGAGAAACAAATCAGGTTTAATCTGGGATTAAACCCTCAGTGGGTGATGTCAGAGAATCAATACCCGACAAAGACTGATGTCAACAGGGACGAAAAGGCTCTCTTATTCTACACCTTAGTTTTTATTTTGATGGAATCACGTCCACAATGGACTGTTAAAATCCCCTCGGTGAGATGATATCGGTGGGAAAAACGCGCATGAATAATAAATGAATAATGATTCGATTAGAATAACCAATAGAAAATCTCCGTTCCAGCGAGCTGTTCCCATATACGCACTAACTATCAGGGCAAGCAGCTGTGAATAAATAAAAAGTCCGCTCTTCTCGCTGGGAGATTTTATTAGACTCTCTGGTACAGATCGGGAATTTGAAAGAAACGACTAAACAGCTTGCTGGCTGAGAAAGCAAAAAGAGCTGGTTAAGATTAGTGTAGATTAGTTAAGATTGTCCCAAAACAAGGCTAAGAGAAACTGTGGCTCTCATTGTGAGTGCCATCGAGTTTTAACACGAGCGGTAGGGGAGGGGGAGTCAGCCAGATTGACTTTCCATGTCTTTTATGTAGGGATTTCATCTGCATTCACTTGAGACCCCCTCCTTTGAGACCGCCTGCTGGTTAGAATGTCCTCCTAGGAGTCGGGAAATCCGGGATCAATCCCGGATCGGGTGATACCAAAAACTTTAAAAATAGTACTTGTTACTACCTCGCTTGGTGCTCAGCACTAAGAGGTTAAAATGAGAGATAGCGCATATACAAAGTTAATTTTACCAAACAGGTTGGACAATATTATGTTCACTTCCATAACGCATTTTTTCCTAATAGCTTCTAGGAAAGTCAAAATTGGCAGTTGACGTGCTCTGTCGGCCAACATCAAAGGCAACCATTTTGTGTCGGCTGTGATGTGATAATTCCAAGCGCGGAACATTCTTGTCACCTGATACTGTAGTAAGCTGCCAGGGTTGTGGGTGAAACTTATAAATATATATGTGTAAATATATAACATGAAATGATCAAGAAATTTACTCCCGCCATAACACAATGGTCTGGAAATACTTTGAAGTGTTGTTCACTCATCTTCTTGTTATAATTAAAATATATAACATTAAAACAGTGTGCCGTAACTATACTTATTACATCTTACATTAATAGTCAATTCAGAACACGTAGGCCTACGCCACAGTCTTCTAGCTTTCTGATTGGTCAATCTCTTAAAGGCTTAAAGGCATGGGCGCCTTCAGATCCCCAGTCGGCAGAAAAATATTTCACATTTCAAAACGAAGATAATTTAGCAATGAATTCATACAAATTCAAACAGGTTTTGCATTCAGGAGAGAAAAGTTCTAATTTTTTCAATGAACAGCTCCTCAGCCATGAGCTGTCTTTCACTTTAAAGCAAGGAAACAGAACAGGCCCGGTGTCACTATAAAGTGACGGACTGGAGTGTCATGTCTGGTGACTTTGGCATGATGTTCCAGGCAACAGGCCTTTGGCGGCATGGATTCTCCCTGCCACAAGAAGACACAATATATATACATTATAAGCACCCGTCTTCGTCATATGACTTAAAATAGTAAGTATATATCTGCATTGCGTTTATGCGGGTCTACAGATTTATATATTTACTTTAAACTATGAAAGCCACCGTGATGGGTGAGGGGCCGTTTACATCCACATTTCACACACGATGAATAAAACCGGCACCAGAGCCCTGTTACAGCAAAATTGTGCACAACGGCAATATGGTGAGGGATAATGTTGGGCTATACGGGAAAGCAGCTGACTTAAGCAACAAACCCAATCATGGCTTGTGTGTTGGAAATGAAAAAGGGTGTTTCCTTTCTTAATACAGACGTGCTTTTACTAATAGATGCTATCTTACCAGTGACGTCTCGCAAATTGCTTTTAACATCACTTGCTCCCCCGTCCACAATTCCTCTGAAGCCATATTGCTAGTGGTGCGTAAGCTGTTACACCTTAAACACTTACATAAATAGTAAGACGAAAGTTGGCGAGGCCGGTTTTCACCGGTAATTTCCAACTATCACACAGTCCTGTGGTCTTTTATGTCAGAACAGTTCGTGGACAATGGATCAGGTGCGCAGATTTCATCATTGTCCTGTTCGGTTACTACACATGAAATCTAGTCAGCTTGGTACACGTGCACGCATAAGTGAAACTGAAACCGACGTAAGCCGGGATTTCCGAAATCAAGCTTCGGACATTCTCAGTTTACACAGTTTACTTATGGTACTCACGCTCTGATTCTTGCACTTTTTCTACTTCCCAGCATTCCTCGATGAATTCATTATACGGTTATTAGCTCTTTCGTAATACTAACAATGTATTAAAATCATTGAATGAAAAAAACATGTTTAATGCATGTATATTTTACACGTTGTCCGTATTGTAAAATGTTAAGAAAAAAAACTGGTTGGGAAATCTGAAAAGCAAATAAGGTTTGGATGAAGTGCTGCCCCCATAAATTCGACAGTAAAAAGAAAATTAGACAGTGTGTGAGGTAAATTTAAAATATTCATCGAAAAAGAAGGTGATAAAGGACACATGTGAGAGAAAAGACAGGAGTTCGATCTTTCCCTAGAGACTGCTAAATCAGCTTCCATTACCGATTTTGGAACAAATCACTGTATAATGCATCGAGGAAATACTGGATAGAACAAAAAGTAAAAGAATCAAAGCCTGATTAACAAGAGTTTTACAGATGTCCGGTTTACGCGGTTTTTATTTTCACTTATACGTGCACATTTACCAAGGCTATTAAATTTTAGTTATAGTAAGTCAACAGAGTAATAATAAAACCAGTGCACTTGACCTGACCTGACCTGATATTCTTTTGGAACTGTTTTGACTTAAAGGACTATGGCATATAGAGCAAAGTCAGAGCAAAGTGGCCACAAGAAAACCAGTCCGTTAGACGACTGGGCTAATGTGAAAAACATCTACCAACTGGCAATACAGTCAACATGCTTGAGCTTGCGAATATGAAATATTGGACACCTTCAATATTCAGTGCCAGGTCTGATCGACTGGAACATGTGTATTAAGGATAGCCTTATACTCACGTTTCGCCTAACTGTTCATGTAAGTGTTTAAGAATTAACAACTTACGTATCACTAGCAATATAACTTAAGCAGAGTTAGGGGAAAAACACAGCGCTGATAAAGGCAATTTATGAGACGTCACTGGTATAGAGTAGTAAGAGCACGTCTGTATTAAGAAAGAAACACCTTTCCCTTCATTCACATTATACATGTCATGGTATTGCTGTGATACCGCCGATGTGTCAATCCATATGCCCTAATTCTTGTCCAATGTTACACTGTCCCACCAACCTAGTCGCATTCACTTGATTAAGGTCGTCAACGGGAAGCGCTTTAAAGTCCTTAGACTTTCACACTCAGACGTCGTAGTACAGCAGATAGGTAAAATATATGGCAGAAGTGTGCCTTTGATGATGTAAGCACGACATTTGGCACACTGGTAGATTATGGCATAGGGAATGCTTTTGCACAGAATTTTTGTACGTATGGCTACACCACAATTAAAGCTTCTGGGTGGGTAAGGATGCATGTAAGTCCCGGGTGTTTTTAGTGATATTTTTGTCTGCTCCTCTTGGCTGCAATTTCATTGTTTTTCTGCTTGTTGGGCGCTATCATTTTGTAGGACAGGCTTTCAAGTTTCATCCAAAGTATATTTTTTGTGTTCTTCAGGAAATTGAGGCGGATACACAACAGGCAAAAGTAGTGATAAATCAGGGTTTACTGACCCTTTCAATGGGTGAGTTGGACTCTTGTCAGCTCTTTATCAAATTTGAGAAAAATTTCATCTGTCATGCCCTGTAAGGAATATGGCTTAAATTCTTAGGGGACAAGGACTATCATATAAGTAAATGGGAAATAATTGTGGTGTGTGGCCGTATGGACATTTTGTCTATGGTTTGCATACCACTGTGTTTAATGAAGTTAATCTAATTTTGGCGCTGTGAAAACGAATTGCATAGTTAAGGGAATCAAGGCCACAGTGTTCATATGAGTTTGGCCGTCATGTTGAAAAATGTCTGCCACTTTGAATTAAAATGCTTACCATTATACGATCTCAAGTTGGTGTAGTTATATCGGTAGTTATTCTTTAATGGCCTCCATGACAACTGTAGTTGAAATGTCCTTAAGTAGTGTTAAAACTACAATGTTGCTGTTATTGTTGCACTGATGATCTTGGAATTGAAGAATTCTTCGATTTCAATTGGCCATTATAAACAAGTTGCTCAAAGTCGTATCTCTGGTGCTTTGCGACGATAGATACATGGATTTGGACACATTTCAATAAGACAAATACATGTATTTGGACACAGAATGACCAGCTTGACTTGAGACTGCGATGGCTCATCGTTGTCACCACTAACATAGAAAACATACCTAGACACGTAGAGGACATTGTTTCCATTAAAGCAACAACGATCTTCTTGCACTAGGCGGTAAAAGCAAAACAGAAGCCAACACTGTGCATCGGAATCCACATATGTTTTAGTCGTTGCTTCGAATTAGCGTCTTGACAATTTGGGCGAAGTGCTGCTTTGCTGGCCCACGCCTGCCTTGTTGTGTGTGTTTTGGGAAAGAGGCGAGAGAACTACATGTGAGGCTTGGAACACATGAAGATATCACGACAGCATTCTGTGTCTCTTCGAGAGTTGAAGCCCACATGTCACCGAGCAACGGACATGCATACCGGAGCAGTTTGTGGTTTTTGCTGAATTGTACCATCAAACTAAGAGGACTGATCATCAGGCTGGTCATTAGTGGGCCCCAATGAAGTACTTACTTTGGGATTTCCAAATTAATTAATTAATAAAGACTTGTGTGATGGGAATGACAACAAAAATGCTATGTGATATCATTTATACCATAGTCATCATTATATTATGGGAAGAAACCGCGCAAAACCAAGACCCTCCGCGGGTTGCCGACAGACATTCCCTACACTTCAGGGAAAAGGAAGCCACCGTCAGCTGGATTTGAACTCAGCGACCATTTCGATGAGAAGCAAAGGAAACACAGTACAGTGCTAGCACCCTTACCACTTGGCCACGGAACAATTTTAGCTGAATTACTCCTTATTTGCACAACACAAATAAAGCAGATTTCCCACCCCCCATTGGAAATGGTTTAGTTCTTAAATGTAGTGTTATAAAAGATGCCTGCCAAATTGTCTTTTGAGGGATGATCTCTTATATGGTAATAAGCAAGTATTTGACAGGCTTCCACGTATATGGTTGTGTAAACTCCTTCTGTAGGCTTAGTAGTTCTTGTAAATCTGCTTATTTTTTTCAACCGTAGGAAAGGTAATGTTCTGCCGCAAATAGATACTATAACTGCCAGATAGGCCATTTTGGAAAATGGCCTCGGCGGGGGAGAATTCGGGATGGCCCTAGGTTGACAAATGTATGTTGACATATATTCCAACTATCTGCCAAGTATAATGCTTCTTTCATCACAGGCACAATTTATTTACATATCAACTATGCTATCTGGAGAGTAAATGTCCTTCACGTTACCCTAGTTGTCAAGGAGACAAACGTTCACCGTTACATAGATGAGGCTACCGATGTCTAAACGCACCTCCTGTTTCACCAATATTAATGTGTCCGCTGCTGTTTGTCACTACCAGAGGCATCCTAAAGTCTTTGGTTCCAGTCGGCAATAAATCTTCCACGAACTTTATCTGACGTTTGGTTAAAGGCACACGAACCAGCAGACTTGTTAATGAATACCAAGTCCTCGTGCTTTTTGTCAGTTGGAAAATGTCCCCGAGCGAAACACTTAGTAGAGTATTAGAATGATCATTGCGGAGTAAACACCGAGACGGTCAATTACCATATTTAACCTGTGCCACATACTTCATTCCAGTCGTCAGGTGGAAAATCGAGTCTGGCCTGAAATCTGAGCCACTAACACGCTCTATTGATGTTTACCCGGTCAGACTTACAGTTTTACCGAGTGCTCTGGTTAGTGACCTTTTGGAAGAAGGGGAAGACTGGTACGAAAATAACAGGAAGAAAAGACTCTTCCTATATCGTTTTGAGAGGAGCGGTTAATATACTGGTTCGCTGGGACTATATGTGTAGTGTAATATAAGTGTATGCAGTGTAGAATGTAAAACCACAAGTGATGGCGATGCTGTATGGAGATTTGTCTTTACCTCAGAGTTTTATTCCAACACGTGAGAGAAGTTAGACTGCGATTCGCAATAGCTAACCGCTAACTGCTAACCGCAGTGTAACTTCTCTCACGTTATTTCAACTGTTCATGTAAACAGATACATAGTAGCAACTTACAGTCCCTAAAACCATGTCTGAAACTGAATGAAACGTCACTCGTCTGGAAAATAAAAACTATGCGTCAAAACTTACATTCATATACCAGCTGTCGACCAAAATAATCTCAAGACCAGTTTCCGCAACGACAAATAACACAAAGCACCAAAGAATTAAGAAAGTGTAAAAAATAAAATGAAAATTAGGACAGATTTATGCAAAGAGAAGTAGGAAACAGTTTTCAGTGATGATGGAAAGACGCATTGAGTGTTCTGGGCGGCTGAATGAAATCAGTATCCAAACCGTGTACCATTTTTAGTATATTTATTTGTTGGACTGGTGCTTTAAGCCGTACTCAAGAATATGTCACTTATACGACAGCGGCCAGCATGAAACCGGGGAGAGCCTAGGGGAAACCCAAGACCATCCCCACGTTGCTGGGGGACCTCTACGCGTGCGACCTATGGCCGGAATTGACCACAGCACGTTGCTGGATTGTAACTGTTCATATCTCCAACGTGACGATCACGCTCAACACGATAAATATACGACATCTAACCGTGAGTTAACCGGAATTAAAAATAATCGCCACGTTATGGCTGAAACATTGCCAATGTAGCGTTAAGCCATGCATACTGATTCATTCATTAATTTCCGTCCTAAAGAATCTGGACACTCCGTCCGTATTTACTGACAAGAGAGACGTGCTCATTGTAAAGTGTAAAATATAAGGCCGGAGACGAAATCAGCCTGAGCTGGGCTTTTACTCACAGCGATCGCATTGGTGCGAGGCACCTAATATCTTTACACTGCTCCAACGCGCTAATCTCCTAAACCATGAAGGTACCCCCGGATATTCTCGATCGAGTTCTTTCAATTATCACTTGCATCCTTGACAAATTTATTTCTTTAAATTGATCAGTTATTACTCAGATTTATTAAACACACAACAATCATGATTTTTTTAAAAAAATCTTGTACGTGTAATGATACATTGGCACCTTTCTCAGTATTGGTGCTGACATCATTCATTCTACATCTAGTTGTCATACACGCCCATGTGATGATTAGACATGTGAGTATTACAGTTCTTTTAGCGGAGACGACAGCTCTATGGGATACGCATATTTCCGTGTAGATTTTGGTGGCCGTGCTCTACTTCGTTGTGGTGTGGACATTTTAAAATGAGAAGTGGTATGAGAAGAAGGGTTCAGAATGTCACCCAGGCACACGCCTGATACACTCAACATTGGCCTAAAACGCCCTACGTGACACCAAGTGACGTTTCCGTTGAGAAAATTCAACCACTGCATCAACACTGCTCATTTTAAAACCCTTCTTGTAAGGCCATGATTTCACATCAAAATCAATGATGATACATTTAGAAACGCATGTGCGTTATCATTAAAACACATGGATTCCAAACATTTTATCAGTTTTCATTGCCCAAAGGGTCACGTGGTTCACAACCAATCACATAATGCTCTCGTTTGATACAAAAACAAAATTAATCGCATATGTACCAAATTGCCACAGTGAAAATCAGGGTTTTTTGAGTTTTTATATTAATACATGCGTATATTAATTTTGTTGACAACACTGAAATTTGAGTTCTAAACCAGTGAGTCAGGATCTAATAAACTGTCTTGAATATCACTGCATTCGTTTACCGGATTCTGCTTCTCCATAGCCCTGGTGCTATGGAGCGTGTAATTTGTTACTTCTCAAACGCGTACATAAACAGAATAAAACCATGACTGAAATATACTGAAATATGCCACACTGTCGTCTCAGTTCTACTTTTACTTGTAGTCTTCTGTACATGGAAGAGTTCCTTATTGGTTTATGGCGTTCGCATCTTTTTCAAGAGTTTCCCTATGGTAAACGTGGAAATGGTTGCATGTGTGTTGTGCTTCAGTGTTTTTCTATGGAAATATTTGTGTCACTACGCCTGTATCTGTCACGAATGTAAAACGCTGAGTGCAAGGCAGCTAGATCTGCTGCTTTCATTTCACCGGTGCTGTTTATTATATGTGTTAACTACACAGTAGTTGAATAACTCTACAGCAGTGACATCACTTTATTTAATTCAGCCACTGGTGCCAAGTAACGTCAGAATTGCAACCATTTGAGCTGATTAGTGAGAATAAAAGCCTAACTGTTGTAAATCATTATCCTGGATATGCTCACGATATTGTAGTTTTTCTTAATAGAATACATGTCATTGATAAACGGTAGATAGTCTTCATCGTTCATTATTGTTAACCAGTTTCACGCCGAGAGTTCCGAAACAATAGTAGTGAGATTCCAGATGCGAGGCGTGGATGGTTTGATGTACATGTATTCTATCAACGCGAATCCCTCCGCCTGAGTGAAAGTGGCAACACCATGTTCCGCGTGGCATCTCTGCGTGAAAACAACATGTTGATATGATACAAGGGAGACAATATTGTATAGAAACAAATCAGCGCTACATTATAGTTATGCCCCTTAGATTTTTCTTATATATTTGATACCTCTGAATATTTCACTTATACAACGGCGGCCAACATTACGGTGGGAGGAAACCGGACACAACCAGGGCAAAATGTACGATTACTTGCAGGCTCGTTCAAACGTACGGCCGGATAGGTAGTTAGTGTGAACCAGGCTTAAACTTATAGCTATCGCAAGAGAGGCACCTGGGCCATTATCCTGCACTTGCGCGCTAACCTCCTCGGCCATGCAGGCCCCTCGATTGTCTATGATCCAGTTGCACCAAGAATCACAATCCGTAGTATATTCAATAGTTTGATTGTTTTTAAGTGTCATATTGAAGTATTTTTTATTATCGCGTGTAGTTGCATGAGAATAGGTCATCACAATTTCCTTCAAACATATCACCGACCTTTGAAAAGTTCCTGAAAATCGTTCCCACCCGTGACGTCCACATATATAGAGCTTCCAGGTATTAAAAGAAAAATGGTAAAAACTTTAAAAACACAGGCTTAATGTGTATATTAGGTCACTAACCTGATGATGCAGAATTCATTTCACTCTTAGAACTTCACTATTGTGCCATAAATTTTTGCTAAAATTTGCTGAATCCCCTCTTTCCCCTGTACGGGTGCAAGTTTGCCATTTTGGCAAAACAAATGAACGCAGTGAGACTCACCTGTGCTAGTCTCCATGCGTGTAAATCTCAAATGATGGCGAATTCGGCTGATTCGAGGGCTTTTTCACTCAATGAAGAAACTTGAGCTAAATATGAATGAAAACAGCTGTCCACAAGCGGCAACGACATCGGCCATCTTCGGCCGCTAACACCAAATAGTGCAAACTTCAATTTCCACAACACCGGACAATGATCCGCGTGGAAAGACTTAAAATCAACTATTTCTGAGATATGTAACGTTCCCATGACGTCCTCAACTAGCCGAAATTAGGATAAACTTACACTTTTGGACCAACATAACGTGCCTTATTGCTGAACGGTGGCTCAAAACTGTGATATTGCAAGCGAATACAAGAGGCCGACCTCGTAGACAAGACATTTATACAAATGTTTTATTTTTAATGCTCTGCATTTGTTTGTTGTTTTTTTTGGGGGGGGGCGGGTGTTTTTTGTTTTGTCCTTTTCTTATTTCTGAGTCAAAACCTGCGCACCGCCGTATATTAGATGTTATCGTGGTTGTGTTGTATCTAACGCAATGCGCATATAATCTAATCGACCAATTCTTGGAAAGCTGTCACTGTGGTTTAGTTTTTGAAGCGGGCGTTGTGTGCTTACATAGATAGTAAATCATTTCACAGTCGGCTGTGTTAGGCTATGCTGCACGTTTGTCAGAGTTGACAAGTGCATATACATACCAAGAATGGTGTTGCTCTTGTTCCCCAGCTTTACCAGAGTGTAATGGTGTAAAACTACAGTGAAAACAACCGAGGAGAGACTTTTATTTCCGGACAGCAGATTTCCTTCTACAACGATGCCTGATCGGCTAGGCACTGTAAGCAGAAGTATGCACATACAGCTCTTCATAGTTATGGAAGGAGAATATCCAACATCGGGGATTTAAAACATTTCAGAGGATTATATCACTGGTATAAATCGAAGAAACTGTGACTCCTCTGAGGACTCGTTGGAAGCTTGGAGTCGTGGCGGAATTTCGATCGACAAGCATGAAGAGCGAATAAGAGTTCTGGAACAGCCAACCTGTGAGCTCCTGCAAAAAGTTGAAAAACAAGCAAAAGCAATTTATGAGCAACTGGTGTTAGAGAGGCAAGTCGAGACTCGCCCGTTGGGACTAGTCCCTAACCCAATAAGTGTGGAGCCTAATCCGGCAGAGTATGCTCTTAACGCCTGCAATGCGGAGCCTAACTTGGTAGAGCGTGAGCCTGAGAAGATGAAACATAAAACAAATCCGGCAGCATAACAGGCTAACTTTAATGTACTGTAAAATGCACTTTATAATCTAACTCCTTAAGTCTGGTGTTAAAAATCGGTATTCAGTACGCATGCGAATATGTACACCTGGGAATGATATATCAGGAAATACTAGCAATATTGAAACATGATAGAAATCGAAATAACCTCTCCTGTCTGCCGATATAACGGTCAGTGCATTTTTAGATTGGGCCTACACTTAATGTCCCTTTTATCGCTTCACATTTAACCAATATCAGTTGGTACACCCACAGTGTTATGATGGGGGACGGAAATGTCTTTAAATACGCATTGCCTCGGTCAACAGGTTGCCCACAGTGTATAAAATCTAGTGGTAAGTGTATATATTCTTCCACATTCTTCTACGAAGCGAGCCTTGATGAAGTCATTGTGATGTTCGTGGAAGGCTACTGTCTCTCTCTTTGTGATCACATGATTTCGTTTAGATTTTAGTGTCATTTGCCTGGGGAACAGATTTCATTTCAAGCGAAGATAATGAAGATAGAGGCCGACACAAAACGGAATTGTAGGCTCTCTTCTCCAAGTACCTAAAGATATACGACAACCTGCTTATTTCCGTGAAACATCACTCAATTCTACGTAGGACCACCACCCACTGCCTGGTTACTTTTTTGCGAACAGTGTCATTTATAAGTGCAACACTATGAAGATTTCATTGCGAGTGAATGTAATGAAGAAGGAGTCCTACAGAAAACTGAAGTGTCCCCTCTCCTCTCTCTCTGTATAAAAGTACTCACATTTCAGTATACTTTCTGTGTCACTCATTTTAAATCTAATATCCACAAATACATTCTTCAGGATGAATAGGGCGTACAAGTCCAGAATAAATGCGTGATATTATCCATGTCATTGTTCATAATTCTTATACTCAAGGTTTACCTCTCGCAGATACCAAGCAGTTGTAACAAAAAGTCATACATGGATTGGGCATTCTCGTTTAGCGCATAATCTTATTTTCGACGAAAGCAACTGCTCCAAAGTTTTAGATGGGATGCCCACAGGCCATCAAATTAGACTTGCTAAACAGTGTACGTGCTACTATAACAGTTAATCCCAGCGCAGATTGTTACCCTTGTTTGTATTAATTAGATAAACAGTTACCTGATGGTTTAAGTATGAAGGATTACAGTATATTACAAGGCCTTCAAAGCTAAACCGATTTTGACTCCTTGCACATCACTGTCTGGATGTTGAGAGCTTCATCAGAAGTTTACATACATGCATAAATTGGTTTACATGGCTACTTCATTCCATGGATTTATTGGCGTGCATTTATGTTCTTTCACTAACAAAACAAGGGGAAGCAGCCAACCGTCCGGAATGGAATTGATTTCTCTTCCGTGGGGCCTATATGACCCATGTTATGTACGTTCAAAAGATACAAAGGTAATGATTGGAGAGCTCGATTCATGCCCGAGTTGTAATTTTCGGTGGATTGTCAGAGTTGGGTTAACGATATACCAGGCCAGAAAGCAATATTCGTCTTTCCAAAGTGTAGCAGGGAGACACGGAATATTGTCATAATCTTATGTCCTCATTGCTGTTTAATTCGATGTTCAAGATCTGTTTAACATTATGCTATCAAGACGACAGTTTTATGGGTGGAGAAAATCAGAGTGCATGGGATAAAAATCACCGATGGCATGTTACCGACGAACTTTTCAAAGTATCACGTATAGACAGATCAACATTTGACGGTGGTTTAGTTTTTCACCAGTGCCTTACATGTATAAGCAGTAAGAACAAACTGAATCTTCCACTATGTGTGCCATAAAGATTGCAAACTTTTAGACGTTAATCCGCAAATCAAATATAAAGATATCTATGTTTTACTCTTTGTCCACACAAATTCTAGTAGTAAAACACAATCATATGGAGGAAGTGGTCCGTCGATTGAATTGCTCGGCGTGGCATATAGGCCTATGCAAATTATCTCAGCTAAAGATTATAGTGGGGACTGTTGTATGTCATTTTTATAGTCGTCAATCGCTGGCTGTGCTGAATTGTGGGCCTGAACCGCGTTAAATACCATGCTCCGAGCCTTTACACTCTGTTATTAGCTTTAATTTTTCAACACCTTTAACTATTCAGTTTACACTTACATGCATGTCTATCCATTATGTGTCATGCATGTATGGCGTTTCTATCTTTCCTGGCAGAGGGTTTAGTCTGCTAGTGCAGGGTAATGACACAGGTGCCTCTCACCAATGCGACCGCTGTGAACTCGAGCTCGGCACAAGCCGGCTGGAAGGTCCGCCAACCTACGGATGATCGTGGATTTCCCCCGTGCTCTTCTCGGTTTCCTCTCACCACAAGGCTGCTTGCCGTCGTACAAGTTATGGTGTAAAACACAAGTCAAATAAATAACACAAGCAGTTCCTCAGGCGGTTGTTGTGGCTTCTCTTGGTATATTTTGACGGGAACTAAGAAAAAGTCATCTGTTCACAACCAAGGGCTCTCTGCATACAGTCTACCAAGCTCTGGAGTAAGCAATGAATTAGTCTCTCCTATAGACCTCTCTCCGCAATTGATAACCAGCAAGAAAACCTGGCCTTAAATGCATAAGTCGCCAATGTAAGTCGCTTGGTAAATCACCAAAAATTTAATATATACCTATGTACATTTCTGAAAGACACAGTTGATTCTACAGACTGTTTATTCGTGTATAATTATCAAAGTTAAATGCTTTGGCCTTTACAGGACAAAGTGTAGATCTGGTTCGTAATAGTGAGGCTTATTCCTTTTTCCGAGGAACAGACATCTTACATCTTTATTTTCTGAAAGAACTCATTTTTCTCTTAAGATTGTGACTCGCTTAGATAGAAAGTATAGGGCGTCGAAAGATTACAATATATCTATAGTGGTCATAAGTTTAGCAAATGGATTTATTACAATGATGACCCGATTGTGTAATAGGCTTCTAATAACTTTTATATATTTCTGAATTAACGTCAGTGATTAACTATACTTTGGTATAGCCTAACTTAAATGATACATCTCTATAGGTGCGTTGTTTCGATTACTTCTTCTTCCTCTCCACTCTCTTTAATAGAAGTCAGTGAAGATAGAAACTACGCAGCTATGCAAATGTAACAACCGTGAAAAGGGTCATAATGTCGCGGCATAACGTTGCTGATTTTGAAGATGGATTTTTTTTATCTCACCACTTCCGATTATTCACTTTTCTACATACATCCAGAGCTTAGCCGACCCTCGCATACAAGCCATCAAATAAAATGGGTATTCCAGGTCAATAAAAGCATGACCATCATATGTTTAGTTGTTGCTGGTGAAAATGACCTAATAACATTTTACAACATTAAAAATTGTTTCTCCATTGAATGTTACCAGCTTTATTTTTCATTGATATATTATATCTTACATATGGATGTATCTTTGATAAGTGATGGACTAGGCTGTTTTTGAATTTGATCTGGCAAAAATCGCCCCTTTACGGTTCATAAATGGTATACAAATGGACTTAACGCTTACAGTGAATTTGTCCCCCGTGGTTTTTAGTGTCACGTTTCCATTGGCTGGAGCATAGTAGGGAACTATATATGTGTATATTTCTGGTATGTTATGTATCTTTGTTTAATCCCTATATATATGCATGTATATGTATATGTACATATATATAAAGATCACATTAACCACTGCATTTCGGGATGCGTAGATGATTTGTTATTCAGTTGTATGAGTTGAATTTTATAGGCGATAGGGATTCTTTTATTACTTAGGGTAAGAAAACTCCCTCTGTCCTGCGTGACTTGGCAAAAATGTTGAGTAACTTTTTACAACAAAGAGGGGTCACAAAATGTTATTTAGGTCTGTGAACTTAGGAAGTACCTGAAAGAAAGAGGAGTCATTTGCACGTCCTGAACACGGTGAGAGAGGTGATCAGTAAAGCCAACAGGAACAACATTTTTGACCAGTCACATCATACACCAGGGCTCGTTTTATCCTTAGTGAAAAGGGAGTTCAAACCCAAAGCTTCCGTATTAAATTCCTTTGCTTCAGCATACATCCATACGTACATAAATTAGTTTTCGTTGCGACTCCAGACTGTTCCAATCAATAATGGTCACAATGCTGTGGCTTAACCCATGCTTCAGCCAACAGCAACGGACAATATAAATCCATACACCTTGATTGTATATTATGAGCACTTAATTTTTAACTGGACATTCTACATCCTCAAATGTTTCAAATTTATTCACAATATATAAGAACTTATCTTACTCTGCGCAAACTGTATTATGGGCCGCGCCAATCAAGAAATCAATCAGTCAATCAATAAATGCCTTTTGCATTTATACCCAAATTAAATTTTACACCCGTAACAGAAGAGTAGCCTTAAATTGACAGAACACGGTTTTCTGTGAAGACGGTAACAGTGTATCTTTTAGACATAACTTTGACAATCGATTTCTGTCCTCCCCTTTTCATTTGAAAGCAATTTCCGCTAACATTCAAAAGTAAGTTTCAGATATAAAATTCAAGAGGTTTATTTATTTGGCTATTATTTGAAGTGAAAGGTCATTCAAAAATGAAGTCATGGTGAGAGAAAAGACCAATAGAATCTGTATCTGAAAATACCTTCACTGATTCTTTGTATTCCTTTCCAAATTAAACGTAGTCAGACGTGTTGATTTCATGAAGGGTTTTACGGACCATATTGATGACGTGGTTCACCAGTGACGTCCCAAAACTTTGTACACCTTTCATGTTTAGCTCTGAACAAAGTTCTTGCAAGGGGTACTTCTGTAATGTTTCCTTGTTTATTAAAAAGGTAATATGACAATACATTTCTGCTTCTGGGCCAGAGTAAAGTAGGCCCGGTGTCATTGGTGAACCATATTATGAATATGGTCCATAAATCCACCATATAATCAGAACATTTGACTCCATTTAATTGAATGTACAAAAATCTAAAACATTCAGCGAAAATTACATCAAATACGGCTTTTAATGGTCAGTTCAATCACCATAATTTCATTTTCCGTGGTTGTTCCCTTTAAGGTTATACATGCACCCAAGAACGTTTTACCTCTAATATCGCTGTTGCTTTCCTGGGTAAAGGTAACCAGAGTGACCATGAGAAACCACCGATCTTTGACAACTCTCTATCTACAACATATAGGTGAACAACACATGGTCCATAGGGAGCCTCAAGCTCCACAAGCAGCACAAAAACTACATGAGAGTTCTCACCTGGCTATTGTCAGCAAGGCATCCCAGGCCTTATAGATTCCCACGGCTAGATCTGAACCGTTATCCCTTGCGGCCCTGGGACCCGTCTTACAAAGCTGGCGTAAGGCTGCGACTGGGCGTAAGCCTGTCGATTGTATGTCGCAGGAAAGACTGACCGTCTTACAAAGCTGGAGTAGCTGCGACTTGATGTAAAGTTTGGTGCAAATTTACACCTATCCTGGAGCAGACGTAAATTCCGTATTCTAAATATGGCGGCGCTTGTGGTGTTTCATAGGCACACCTTAAGCATTGCGACAACTTTAGTAAGGCGCTACTAAGAGCTGACGGAAGCAGCTACTAAAGCGGGCGTAAATGTCAACGTCTGACATAAGCTAATGCAGCTTTGTGACATTTAAAGAGATGCCTCTTTAACCAGTGGACACTGCACGGCCGACCTCATCATAAGAATGGCAATACAACTGAATAAAACGCTTGCAGTGAAGTGAGTTCTTATTGGCTTTAGAATGGAAATGCCTCCATTTAGGTAAGCTTGTTGGTAATCGAGAATCAGTGGTAACCTGGGTCCGGTCGCTAAAAACTGTTCTAAATAATACCGGTATCAAATTCTATTGTGTACATAATATTCAGCTTAAAAAACTTAGCTTAAACGCACTTCATATTGTGTATGCTGTTACACGATTATTTTGGTGCAAAACTGAAGACGACTTGAAGTTTAATTTGCAATTAGGCCCAACAACTGGACCCTGGAGTTTAGGAACGATTTATGTTTGCATCACCCTCTGAACAATTTAACCGTAGAAATATGTTGAAGATAAAACTTTTGATAAAGACTGTTACTGAAGTTGGAAGGTTCAGTAACCAGTGCAGTTTATTATTAGACAGACATACAGTTACAATGTAGAAATACAGAAGTTATTCATTCGATTGCATTTTGACGTCCAATCAGCGACTCTCATTAATGTTGTTTCTGACCTCCACGACGTTTCAGACCTCCACGACGCTTCAGACCACGATGACGTCTACCTCGCCTCCATTTGCGTGGAAAGTGTGTGACACACTTGGCATAGCAGTTACAGTACCGCCTGAAAAGACAGAAGAATTATCATATTCCACGGCTATAATTAAATAACATGCATTAATATTCATTCGCTCTCAAATTAATCAACGCAAGGTAACTAAATGTTTTATAAAATTATTTTACGGTCCCTGTGATCTTTATAAAATTTGCCCACAAGTGTTGCTGACGTCAAATTGTAACGTCAGCTAAGTAGACATATACAGCCAATATTTGTAGTTGATCATAACGGGATCTGTGGCGTTCACTACAAAGGCGAAATCCGCGCATTTAGCGTAAAGGGAAAGATTATTGGTCTGTTGTATTGGACGAGAAGGTAAGCCATGTAGTGCAAAACCAGTGGGTGGTGAGTGTGACTTGGAGAGCTCAGAGATCAGTGGTCTGTTGTATGGAGCGATACAGTGGACCAACCGGGCAGTGCAAAACCAGCGGGTGGTGAGTGCGACATGGAAAACTCATTGATCAGCTGTCTGTTGTATGGAGCAAAAAGCTGGGCAAGTCGAGCAGTACAAAACCAGAGGGTGGTGAGTTTGACCGGAGGCCTCAGAGATCAGTGGTCTGTTGTATGGAGCGGGACGATGAGCCAACCGGGCAGTGCAAAACCAGCGGGTTTTGAATTTGGCCTGGAGAGCTCATTGATCGGTGGTCTGGTTCAATGGAGTGAGAGCAACTCCATCAAGAATGACAGATTCTATTAATGTCTAACTATTCAAGACCCTACAATTGCCAGCGACTCTTATTTACTTACCTGACTGACACAGGTAGAAAAATTGTTGTGTACAGATTGTGTCAAACCAAAATTGCGATGGCTGTGAGCTCAAGCCGAGCTCTAGCTGGGTTCTCTGCCGGTCGAACGTGGGACGGTATCCTCGCAACCTACGTATGGTTGTGGGTTTCCCCCGAGTTTTGCCCGGTTTCCTCTCACCACATTGCTGCATGGCCGCCGTCGTATAAGTGAAATATTCTTGAGTACGGAGTAAAACATCAATGAAATAAATTAATTAAGTAAGGAATTATCATTATTATCATTATAATTATTGTTGTTGTTAAAAAGTAATCAAGGTCGGTCCATTGTTATGGAGATCAATGCTAAATGAAAACGGTGGATGTTGGCAGGGAAGGTTCCCCATAGTCGCATGAACATCAACGACATAATGAAGGCAAGGGCCTTACATGTGTATGGGAGGTTCAGTACGCATATAATACCTGAACATGTGTGGCTTATTGCATGTTTTTGCTGTTGAGTTCCCTGTGAGTGCATTACAATTCCTCCACGTCAATATTTAATCATGTAAATGTATCAGACTTTGGGTGTGTACACCATATGAGAAAACAATGTTTTGTCATAACATAAGCGTGTCTTACCTATCCAAATAGTATCAAATGGCTCCCCTGGAATAATAAGTTGCTCAAATTCGTTATGAAGGCTAACCAGGTTGCCCCCATTCTCTTGACATGCCGCCTCTGCAGCTTGTTGTGAACCTGCATGGCTAGACGTAATGCATTTCCTAGCCTTCAAAATTCCACGTTCACAGGGTGGCGTCGCTAGAAAGAAACACAAAAGCATCATTATACGTTTAAATAATCACACAGAAATAACAATATGAGAATCTACATGTTAAAAGAAAAAATCCACAAACACACTAAATAAATGCAACCACAGTAACTAAATATATGTGTCGATGGTATTTCGCTCAAAAAGCCAAAAAAACATACATTTTTATTCTTCAAAGCTTTTATAGTACACACCTTGTACACCTGTCGTGAAATGTATTGAATTTATGATCTTTTGCCTCCATAGTTAAAATCATGTCATATAAGACTGAGTTTTATGAAGCAGAAAACCAGTGTCAAAACCATCAGAGTAACAAACTAACAATGAATACAATAAATTCAATCCTGGGATCTCACTGGTCAAATCAAAGAAACTGACTTGAACAAAGGTTTAGAGAGAGTATCAGGGTGGTCGAAATTCTCTTTACTGTGCCGGTATCGTGTTGGCCTCGGTTCGATGAAGTGCACTTAGGATAAGTAAGCCCTGAACTACCAAGATACCGTTTGTTTTTGAAATGCGCTTAGATAAGGATAACTAGGAACGCCTCGTACAAATGACCGCTTTCCGCAATCGTGGAAGTGAAATATCTCTGGGTGTGGTGAAACATCAATCAAGTAAACTACAACCGCAAAGCAATTTCGATCGGGTTCCACGCCGTTTGTTGTCGTAGTTATTGTACACTATCAAACAGGAGATAGAAGAACAATATGTCAGCGCACAATTGCTTTGGAAAATAATGGGCAATGCGCAAGTCAAAAGAGCACACATCTTAATCCATTGTTAAAGCAATATGATTAATATCTATTTATAAAAAAAAACTGTTGTGTGATTTACACATTTTAGCCAGAAACTGTTAATCGTTGCTCAAACCCTTTAGCATACTACTTACATCGCATACTTTGGCCTACAATTTGGTACCAGTTTCAGATTTCTAACTCTCATAGTTTTAAAGTTACATACCACTTTTGATCATATCTCAAAAAGTTACACAGATCGACAAAAAGCAAAAGCAAGGATTCTGAATTCCCTCCTCAAACTCCGTTTGCATTTCTTTCCAAATACATATTTTTTACGTATGATATCACTTTTAATATCCGGAACACAGACTGATGTCTTCAGTTGTCAAAATAAATGTCATCGTATTTCGGGAAGAGGTAGCATTAATACACAGCAATCATAACAATGTGTCGAGAAGTGCCATAGTTTTACTTGAATTGATTTATAATAATAGAGAAATAAAGGCGGCACCTGATAAATTTCCACGCTTTATAAGATCGAAAGCTTGCGAAAATATTGAAACTATTGGTGACGTCTTGTTTCCTTCATCTGCACTCATACAACATTTTGTAATGGAGATAAGTCACTTATTCACTTGAACGATGGTGGTTAGTTTATTTACTTATTTATTTCATTGGTCTTTGACGCCGTACTGAAGAAGATTTCACACAACGGCGGCTGGTGTCAGTTTTATGAGTGGAGATAAAAGGAGCACACGGGTATAAACCGCGTACCATTGGCAAGTTACTGACCAACTTTTTCCAAACATAATGCAGAGATCTGCACACCATATTGGTGACGGACCAGCGGTTTTCAGTGAAAACAAACGGCAACATAATCGACGTTGAATGCTTTTTGTCTTCACGACCTCACAAGTCGTAAAAATGTGCAAATTTCCTGTGTAAGTTTGCATGATCATCTTCCACTCTTCTCACTTTACCAACACATAGAAAATCTTACCGCATCATCTCTGATTGTGTCATAAAGGACTGATTAACTGACATACTGTCCATCAGTTTTCATCTCAAACATAATACACGTACATAAGCCCAGCCCATGTTTTCGTTCGCATCTTGAGCTCGCGCAAGGCGATCATATCAAAATTCCACCCAATTCATTATGGAGTCAACTTGCTTGTTACGAATGAAGTCTTCTTCCCTTCCTGACAGAATGGAGGACAAGTTTCCAGTTTGTCGGATACATGCATCGTAGGCGTCCGCATAAGACTTAGCGCCTTCATAATGAATGTAACACTGGTCATTAAAATTTCTCCAGTTGGTTGGACAGCTTGTCGGCTGAAACAGCGGTTGCGAAAAAGAAAAATACATGTATATCAATAAAGGCGTTAATACTCAAATTCGTTTACCAGCCATCAGCCAAAATGTGCTACTTTCCATAACGATAAATTACACAAGATATCAAAGAACTAAGAAACTATATATAAAAAAGAGCGAATCCATAGAAACAGAAACAGTCAACAATTTTCAAAGAAATGAAAACGAAAAGACGCCATGAATGTTCTAGGCGGATGAATAAAATCAACACCCAAATCGTGTACCCTTCTAGTGCATGTGTATATGGAGTCGATTATCAAATATTTTTTCAGTAGCTCTTTGCAAATGTTCATATAGTGAGGTTTCCTAGCTCCCACATTCGCATCACATGTGCACCTTTGGAAACAAGCCTGAAATCTGGCACAGTGATACACGAGACTACACTGATTGCATATGGCTACTGAAGCCAGATGATAACGTCCCCGGCACCAAATGTCACCACTTGCAGGTTGCGCCTACTTTTTCCCTCCGGTTTCTCAAATAATTGAATGAACGAATGAATGGTTATGGCTTAACGCCACACTGGCAGTGATTCAGCCATATAATGGCGAGATTAAATCAATGAGCATAGCTTTGTATATATGCCAAATAATGACTTACTTTCTTGACATTACAATCAAATAATAGTTCATTAGTCATTTGGAGGTGATAATAAAATATTTTATTGTAGACTTTTATTATACAGATGATAGCATTTTATTATTTGTAGATGTGTATAACTCAGCATAATTTTGCTCTGAACGATTAGGCCTGCAGCTTTTGCTGACAAGCATCCGTGGATATGTGACATCACCTGCAGCTCAGGTGTGCTTATTTCTGAACGGACATGTAAACACACGCTCCCAATGCTCAGAATTTCAGCAATATGGACCAATTCGTTGAAAGGGCCTCGTCTTGGTATTAGTGGCTGATTCTGAATCTACGACTGGTCGTACTCATTTGGATTGGAGCCGTGAAAAAGAAGGAAATATGTTGCTTTTATGTTGTACTGATATTTGGTTTCTCAGCCACAAGTATTTCCACATGTACATGCAGAGTTTAAGCAGGGTAGGACAGCATGTGTATTGTCTGCTACATGTGTGGCATTTTATTTATTTATTTTTTTATTTATTTATTTGATTGGAGTTTTACGCCGTGCTTAAGAATGTTTCACTGATACGACTGCAATCTGATCTGTGCAATCTATCCGCATTTGCTAATATGAGAGGTATGCTCAATGAAGTATGACCGTAAAGATGAAAGAAATATGTGTCTAATCTGATGATGTCACCGAAATATTCTATGTTTTCTGAATGTTGTAATACGCTTATGTTGTTCCAGGTAGTTTACGAGGGTGGCAATTAATATTCTTAACGAAACTTGACAGATCTATGTGACAACCACTTCCATTCAAAAGTGTTCAACAATCGTTGTGGCATAAATGGACCAGCTGATGACCAAATGTACACATAGATGAGTAGTAATGAGCTCTCCAGCTTTCTTCATTCGATATCTATACATATTTTCGTCATAATTATATGATCCAATAAATGGAAGAGAATAAATGAATGAATGATAATACGAGAGGATATATAAGCAAGGAAACAGTCAATGCTTTCCGATATGATGAGAACATCAAAAATCAAACAGAAACAGAAGGACATTTTGAAGCCTAGATAACGGCACACACACATCAGAAAATAAATAAAGAAGTTACATGTTTTTTGCTGCGTTTTTTCTTCAGAAGTACCCTCTCTCGACAAGCCCAAAGTAAATTAATGTTCCAAAAATCAATTATATGTTTACAA
The DNA here is from genome assembly GCA_016165875.1 of Acanthopleura granulata. NCBI lineage: Eukaryota > Metazoa > Mollusca > Polyplacophora > Chitonida > Chitonidae > Acanthopleura > Acanthopleura granulata. Next base: position 1,232,254 of record JABBOT010000017.1, read on the forward strand.
AATAACAATAACAATAATAATATTAATAACGATAATAATTTTACTTCGAATTCAGATTCACAACTGCGTTGAAGAGATTTGACCCAAACGTCCACAGGTCAATTTAAAGAATCACACAACATAGTTCTGGGGCACATACTATCCAGTTCTAAAGAAAAATGGAGAGAAAAGCCAGACGAAATCTAGATAGATAAGACCTAACCCCCGCATAAAATTCCGAAAACATGTGTACGAATATCCTTTGCAAGGTTATGAAAAATACACGGATGAATTATTAAGCGTTTAAGCCATGTCGGCATACTATAAACATACGTATATACAAGTATACACGCAGATACACATACGTTATAGAAGAATTACACAGTGTCATTTATAGGCCACCGGCTGTGACGTGATACATGACATCATACATCATTTAGGACATTGGCAAATGAATTAAATCTGGAGTGGACGAATGTACCTGTAGACTGTTACAAAGACCAACCTGAGCAGACTCCTATGATACTTTATCAAATACCGGAACTTACGAAAACGCCACTAAACATAATCAGCTAATCCACCCGACATTGTCATACCGCCAAAGAAAATGAACGCATCGGAGAAATAATTGCAACAACAATTTCAAAAACAACGTTCAACACAAAAACAACGGGGAAATAATGAAGTATGTCAAGTAAGAAAATACGACTATTTCATGCCAAGAGATGCAGTCAGCAGTTTCCAAAATTGACGGAATACCAATGAAATGCTCTAAGAAAATGAATTAAATCAGTGTCTAAATCGTGTACCATGATAGTTCTTATGGTTATCGTTAATCAAATATTTGTCACCAGAAAAGCTTTAATTGCAACTGTTCATAAATCCAACTTGGCGATTTTGCTCAAAACAGTAATTACACGCTCATAGCACTGGGTTATTGGAATTGGACACAGACGTAAATCTAAGACCAGGAGAGTTTGCACTCTCTGTCCATATTTACTAACTCGCTATAAACTGCAACAAAAAGACTGGAGGCGTTTGCCATATGTTGCATAGGCTTGGCACTTAGTTTTGCAACAATAACTGGTGACGTGAATTAAAGTGGTCACACAGGATCAAAAAATGCTACAAAGCGAGTTAATCATCTGGGCACTAACTGTCCTTTAGTTCTAAACTGTCGACATCCCCATAAGTTTTAGCAAGGTTTCAATAAGAAAATTGTAAAAATGTAGATCATATAGAGAGAAGAACGCAACATTTTGACTGAATAATTTACTCACCCAACCTTGTCCATTTACTCTCAGTAGTAACGCCACAACACAAAGAAGTTTTGTGTTAAGATCTACGGGTCACATAAGTTACAGCGGAGTAAATACAGCCTTCATGCTGAGAAATGAAGTACCGTGTTCGAATACACCTGGGGATGCTTCGGTACATATGGTACAATATTTGTATACTACTGAATTGGGATAACTGAAGTTGACACAAAAACTTCAGGGTAAACATTGGAGGCCTCCGTGGCAGAGCGGGGATATCGCGCCAGCGCGGTGATATGATCAAAATGTCTCTCACCAGAGCGCTCGCTGTAAATTGAAGTCCAACTCATGCTGGCTTCCTCTCCGGCCGCACGTGGGAAGGTCCGCCGGTAACTTGAGGATGGTCGTGGGTTTCCCCCGGGCTTTGCCAGATTTCCTCGTACCATGACGCTGGCCGCCCTTGTATAAGTGAAATACTCTTGAGTACGGCATAAAATACTAATCCAATAAATAAACAGAATAAATTAAGCTAAACTGCCATTTTAAAACACTTTGGCATATTAAAAGAATTGGATTTGAACGCTGTTCGAATTTTCCTGCCGACGTATTTTGTAACAGAAGATAAGAAAATCAAGATATGGGAGTCTAACAAAAAAGAAAACAAATAAACGTAAACATATAAGACAATCAGTATACCGCTGAAAAAGTGCAGCAAACCCAAACCAAGGATACAGGCCATGGCTTGAAATTTCCTCCACTGAAAGCAAAGCCAAGCCAGGTTCAGACTAGTAAGCTGTTCATCGATTTTGTCTCGTCTGATCTTGAATTTGCATACATAAATAGAAGGACTGTTACTTGTTACCCCCGAAAGTAAACGCACAAAGGGACATAGTTTTTCTTAACATGGTTCTTCCCACCATATTGCTAACCGCCGTCGTATAGGTGAAATATACTTGAGTACAGCTTACAACGCCAATGAAATGAATAATTAAATAAAAAATGAATGTATTGTTCTTTGTAAAAATACCACATTACTCGTGACCAGCCTTACCTTTGTACGCAAAAGGTGACGACTCTGTTCTCAATCAATCCTTTCACGACACCTCTTCAAGGTCTTGTTGATGAAAATGACTTTGCAGTCGATTTGAATGCTACTTTTAAACCAGAGTCAAACATGTGTTACACGACCCCACCTTTTCATCTTCTTCCGCTTCATTCTCAATGCATCCAACCAGAAAAAAGAGTCCTGTGGAGTCATCTTTTCAGCCTTCCTGATCTTGAAACATTATTGAAACATTACAGTACTGATGTTTGAGATAGCGGAATTGCTGTGAAGTCTTATAGATTACCTTTGAGAATAATAAGAATAAGGTAATGAACATGTGAGTTTAGCATAGTAATCTTCTTTTAAACGCATCAAGGACGGTCCATTGCGATAAGATATGGACGGAGTAAAAGCTTTGTGACTACTCTTGGGAGAAACAATTTAAACGTATATCAGATAAATTACGTTTTAATTATCATAAAAGAAGTTCTCACGCCCCTTGTGCTGTAACATGTTTTTGTCGATGAGTTGCTTAATTTCTCTGAAACAAATCAATATGATAGCTTACGAAGTTCCCAAATGGTTAAATGCGATACAAAATAGCACCAGCTGATGCTCTAAACGTTGTCTTCTGGAGGTTAAAATTATTTCTAAGTATTATAGTGGTCGTAGTTATCTAACGTTTATTACCTTGCATAGGTCGGTAAATAAACATTTTGATAAACATTGATATTAACAGGTTATAATTATATTTAATCCGCAAAACTACGTAACGGTGAAATTTTGTCCATTATTTCAAGAACGTATTCCCCGACGCAGTCCACTTCTATTCCTTGTATTAAGGTTCACTGAGAGACTACGCTATTCCTTGTGGAACGCTCTGTGGCTGAACGGGTTATCGCGACAACGCGTCGTAACGACTCGTAATCACCAGTATTATGAACCCCGTCTTTACAATACTGTATAATCTTCTTTTATTTGATTTTGTGCTAACCAGTTCAGTGTTAGACCCACACCCCCCCCCCCCCGTGTGTACGTTATATCCTGCATTGGCATTCACCCGCGTTGTCAAGGCTTCAGTCTTTATGATTTTCTTGTCATTGTATGTAATGCTTACATTCTAGAAAGATGACTCCATTTAGTAAACATGTTTACGATCAAACCATCCCGAATTTCTTTGTGTTGGTCTTTAGCAATGAGCGGCGACGATGTAAAGCTTGCAGTCTTTTGCTCAAGTCAATTTAAGATATTTAATGTCGTTTACTGGGAAAGATTTTGCTGGGTTTAGAGGTATCGGCTTTCATACCACTCCACACACCTCAATTTGTACTCCATTTTTTCGTACGTAGCACTTTAAAAGCTTGTGTTTCGCCACATGCTATTTTGTTTTGGACATTATTTTGTAGCTTTGTGTGATTACGTACATTTCATCCCAGTTTATCCTCAAAGTGACTTTGTGTATACGTGGATTGACTCGCCTTTGGAAGCCATCATCAGTAAGCAGCTATATTTTTGTCGTTATCTGTATTGCCTTTGTATATTATTGTCAGATGTACTGTTTGTCTGTTTGTTCAAATATATATTGGACTAATTCAAGCGTCTTCGTGTTTCTTTTGTTTGATCTTCTGTAACGTCTACCGCTGTCTGAGAGTTGAACAAGCGATTTATTTATCATTTTTCTCCGCGATAGTGGTACCCTTACACCAGCGCGGTGGCTGTGATCTCAAGCCAAGCTGACCCTGGCTTCCCCTCCCATCGTGCGTGGGGAGGTCCGCCAGCGACTTGCTGGTGTTCGTGGGTTTTCCGGAGCTACGTCCGGTGTCTTCCCACAATAATGATGGTTGCCACGTACAAGTGAAATATATCCATAGCCGACGTAACCAGTCCTCTTTTTCAGTTTACGACCTGTTAGCTTAAGTGCTGTTCCACCTCTGGTCAGGTTAGTGTTTTAGCTCCAGATTACGTCATGCTTTTGTAGACACGAATGAAAACAACAGCATGATTGACGCACAAGAGTTTAAGGCTCACATGTGACACAAATTTTAGTGTTCGGGGCTGAGTGCAATTCTACTGAACGTTGATTTGTGGATGAAAAATTAATTACCTTCGATATTTAAGACCAGAGAAAATGTGTGACGTTATTTGCATGTGCACCATTAAACCTTACCATAACCTTACCTTATTTCAGTGAAGAAAATGAAATGCTATTTCAACTTCGGGTACTGTTTTCAACTGGTGCTTACTTCATTTGTTCCTTTTGCTTTTCCTTTAACATCTGCTGATGTGCTGTTACGCGGCCCCTCTTATTGATTTCTGTTTGTAAGTGTTCTAATGGCTCAGCTGATGGCTGAGGCTGTATGATCGCTTCGTTAGATATATGAAAAGTATAACTCAAAGTGCAATTGAGATACATATTTGATGAACGCCACTATATACACTGAAATGGTCAATTGAAAGGATAAGTTTATTCACACTTAGCGAAAAAAATTCTGTTATGAAAAAAATCTTATGCATTATCTTTTTGGGTATATTAATAGAGAGAGTTATAAACGCTTGAGTTTAATCAGAACGATTTATTACAATATCAGGCCGACTTTCTAGAAGCATTTTGAGTCTAGTCGTGATAGGATCACCTCTTAGTATTTATCAAGAAAATCACATTTGAAGTACCATATCACAAATGCTCTTAGATCTCCTGGTGCTTTTCAGAACTTTGTTGATACGTTACTTAATTCATGTGAAACATATTTATGATGTCCATGTTGCCAAAGCGTTTCATACGAGAAATAGCAGAAACTGCTTATACTCTGAACGAAATCTTCTCTGGGTTGTGGGTATGACCCGGCCACTGTTTGGGCCGCCGTGTTCAACCCCGGCCTTTTTGGGTAGCCAATTTGGCAGTGAACGTCCCTAAAATGGACGGGCCCCAGCTGGTTTTCTTCTTCCAGTGGCCATCTGGGATGCTACTGTGGACGTCTTTGGTGCTACCAGGGGCAATTCTGGACCCACACTCAATGCAGGCGTCGCGTTTAGCTCGCGTTTAATAGCTCTTTACAAAGTTGCTTGGGGCTAGCTTAAGTGGTTGAAAACTTTGGGTCAAAAAAGCTAGTTCAAAATGCCTTTTAAAGCATGGGGATTCCAGGACACATGGAAATTTTTATCCTAAATTTTCGTCGATTTTGTCGAGTTTCCGTGGACTGCAAATGAAATGTGTTCCAGGGGGTAGAACTCTTAGAAGAAATAACGTGTGCATCTTTGGTTAATGCTCCCTTTTGGCTTTTATGGATTATATGTAATGTTTTTGTGCTGATGTTACATGCTCTGGTGATGTTGCTTGCGAAATATGAAGTGTGCGGGTGCTTAATAAAATAAATGAGAGGTTATGAAACATGTTTTAGGAGAGACCACTATTTAAGGGAAGGAATTTTGTATCTTTGGAGTAATCTGTCATTTTTGGTTTGCAAATGTCCTGGATACTTAACATGCACGTGAATTGAACAGTATTTGGATAGCGGATGATAAAAGAGGACGAAAGCGGCGAGATTAGAGAAAGGAAGAACCATACATGCTGAAACCCAGTTTGTCCCGGCACACTGATACATGACGACAAACTATCTTTGACTAATTCCAGAAATGCCATGCCCCACTCGATCGGGTTACACTTCGATATGTAACACGCCTGGGTGCGTGTATTCAAGTAAGGAGAATTCAGAGGTCAAATTTGAAAGTATCCCTCTTACAAAAAGGACATACTACTAAGTGTTGCTCGGCCTCTGCACAGATGATGCAAATCAAGGTAAACTCTGGTATGTGGAAAGTCTAGTTAATTTTAAATCCAGCGAAAATGGATATATATATTACAGCCTTTGCATTGTGTTCATGTTATTTTGCTTACATGTAATGACAACACAGCACTTTGAACGAATCTGGACTAGTGACATCTAATAAATTCCATATATCATCACTATTTTTTTACCTAAATCTGCTTAAGCCATCGTGCTAGAGGGAGTGTAAGAGTATAAGTTGTTGTTGTGTGTACATGTGGTGACAAAACATAACTTTGAGCGATTCTAGACCAGTGCCGTCGAACAAATTGCATTTAACGTCACTATATTTTTTTCCCCAATTCAGCTTAAGCCATCGTGCTGGGGGATGTAAGCTGTTACCTCTTAAACACTTATATGGACAGTTAGAATAAAACCTTAACTGAGGAAAATTGACAAGTGGCTGGATTTCATCTGTAACTTGTGATCATTTGGCAACTCTGACGCTGCAGTTGCTGCTCTCCGTGCTGTAGTCTTTTATATTTGATATACCTGCGCTATTTAGACTTTGCAGACCATCAGCAAACCCCCTTGTACTTGGTTCTCCTTAGTAACGTCTGTATTCGAAAGATGACAGCAATAAGCCTGCAAAAATGGGGGAGCAATATTGTATCCATATGAATTGATATGTATCCCCAAATTTTACATCAGTGTTACTGGTTATACTTTGCTGGAAGATAAAATTATCTGAATGGCCCAAGGCTTACTCGACGAAAACACAAACTGTATTACCAACGGTGTTTTCCGAACTGATTATCTCCGGTGATTTACCCTTTGCTGTAATTTTGGGGTTATGTTTGCGTATTCCCTGACCTGGTGTAATGTTTTATATTTACGTATTGCATGTATTATTATAGGATGAGTGATTGGGACTTAAAGTACCACCGTAGTTTAAAGTGCCTATATGGCTTAAAGAGAAACTATGGCTTAAAGTGCCACAATGGTCACAACAGAAACTGAGTAGAACTAGTAAAACGAAATGAAGGTAATCTTATGGAACAAACAAAACGCCATCGTATAACAGGAATTTCGATGAATAAGTGAATGTTAAAACAGTGACTTTTGGTCCAATTTTACATCAATTTCTACTCTAGCAACTTATTTTTGTTTGTCCAGTGTTCAAATCGTCCTTTATCAGCACAAAAGCACCATAATGTGGACAGGTCGACTAAGCAGCCTTCCGCCAATTTTCCAACAGGCCAGGCCCTACAACAACGAGAAGGTGGTTTTGTCCCCTTTCAGGTATGTTTAGCTCCACAGCAACTGATTTCCTAAGCCGTATTTCTGCCTTCTCAGCATAGATTAGTTTGAAGTGTAGCACTTCTGCAGTACATTACAACCGCAGATATGAGCTGCTAGGGTAAAAAAAGTAGTCCATCCTTGTGGTCAACCTTGACTTAGGGGAAGTTTAATAAAATTTTAGAAAACTAAAATTTGCTAGGAAACTGTATATCGCACTCTTATGCTGGCGTGGCGTCAATAGCGTTTGAAAGACCAGCGTCATTTGTGGATACACGTCAGCGATTGCTGACGTGTTGTGTTCTTGCCTGGCGTCACATAAGGCAGTGCGAAAAGGACAGAAAGACTTTTGTCTCCGTTTTCTCCGAAAAAAATATACATTATTGGTAATAATGCACTGCGACATTTTGACAACTTAGGAAAATAATACAGACTAGCCTAATCTTTATCATTTCACTCTTCTTTTAAGATACATACGTTTTGACATCAAAATAGTTCTTTAACGCCACGACGGCAAGATGAGAGCCATATTGTTGAGATCATATCTTTATGGCAGGTTGACGTAAAATAGTTATTCTTTTGATTAAGCTGCGAAAGATGGATACAGTTCATCGCGACATTTTATTAACGGTTTGCAATGAACAATACCTGTTTACTTTACGTAAGTAACCTTTAACCTACTGAATACATCAAAGTCACATTTTTGCATAAGCACCCGCCCGGATAGAGCGTCCGCTTTCGGACGGGGAGATCTGGGTTCAAACCTGGGTCGGGTCATACCAAAGACTTTCAAAAATGGTACATCCTGCTTCCTCGCTAGGCGCTCAGCAATAAGAGGATAGAGGGTAGACTGGTCGGCCCGGTGTCAGTATAATGTGACTGGGTAAGCGGGGCCTTGTTGGGTGTCTTCGACAAGTCGTCTCGGTGAGGCAGCACCAGATAAAAGATACGGTGGAGACACCGCCTTCGTATAAGTGAAATATTCTTGAGCATGGCGTGAAACAATAAGCATTCAATCATTCATTTCCATAAACAAAAAATAGGCAAGTTTGCCTTAATCGACTCACAGATTCTATCGTTCCCTGTGAAAGATTTGAACACTGATTTAATTCATTCCTTTAGAAAACTCCATTGCGTCACAACTAAAAGCTGTTTACAGCTTCACCTTTCATTGAGTGGCAGTGTACAGTTTTGTTGAACGTTATTCCAGTTACGTTACGTAATGGCCGTCCATTACGGTTGAAGGCTATATAAATGTCGCTTCAGACGTCTCGATACCCAATAAAAATACAAATGGGCATTATTAAAAGACTTGGCTGTCCAGGATATAGTAACCTATGTCATCGTGTTTAATGAATTTATTAATTTATTGAATTGGGGTATTACGCCATACTCAAGAATATTTGACTTGTACAATGGCGGTCAGCACTACAGTGGGGAGAATCCAGGCAGAGCCTGAGGAAGGCCTACCACCATTTGGAGGTTGCAGTTGGGCGTTCCCACGAACAACCGGAGATGATGCCAATGTGAGCTTGGCTTGACCTCACAGGGACGGCTCCGGCGAGAAGCACCTGAGTCACTACACAGCACCAGTCCCTTAACACTCTCGGCGACGGAGGCCTTTCCTATTTAAATTTTCCCTAACATGTGTAAAGCAGAAGGAGATAAGAATTGAAGTGTGCTTGACTAGAATATTAGCATGGATTAAATTTGTAGCTTTCAGGAAAAAAAACATTATTAGTAAGCCTGTTTTGTGGGACTTGGGGATGTTTGTCTTATTTGGTAGACACAGGCTGTCTCCGGAAATGGTATATCTGCACAGTTTTTTCAGTCTCGCACGGCCTTTTCTTTCATCAAGTGTGCTTGCTCAAGAATACTTCGCTTATGCGACGGCCGACAGCATTATGATGGGAGGATACTGGACGGATCCCGGTGAAACCCACAGCCATCCGCAGGTTGCTGAAGAACTTCTCACCTACGGCTTGAGAGGCTGCCACCCAGAGCTAGATTTGAACTTACAGCGACGGCATTGGTGAGAGGCTCCTAGGTTATTGTATTGCGCTAGGACTCTAACCACTGAGTCTAGAAGGCCCTGTGTCATTATTTTTTAGTTATACACTTATTACTGGTTATAGTTAAGACCGTTGCCCATCTACAATGAATCAACCGCCGTAGGAATTTCTGCCTAATTGCCAGGAAAACATTATGCTGCGATGGATTGTTATATATAAGTTATCTGATCCTGGTTTGTTTACTCCAACTGTAATGGCTCTATTTGTTGTGTTACCAGGTCGATGCACATCAAAGGTTAGCCACTTTTATGGACAAATAAATCAGTTATAAAGAAACAGTTTAGCATACTTTCATTTATTTCATAATATATTTGTACATTTATTAAATAGAAACGGTTATCAGACAATAATACTAAATTATGCAATAAATTAATTAAGTGCAATATTAACCACATGGAAGGACATGCACCAGAGGGAGATCTCTGGCGCGAAATATGTAAATGTTTAAAAAGTAACAACTTACAATACACCTAGGACCATAGCTTTGAGAATAAATGGGTAAAAATAATGCCGTGATCTTAATTGCAGTCTTAATTATTGGACGTCACTGGTCCGCAATTCATCAAACCGCTGAGTTGTCTTCACACTTGTTACACAATCGATTCTTTGCGGGGACACTTTAACAAGGCTGTGAAAGTATGGACAAGCCACAGCCATACAGGGTATCCCAACGAAGCCAGCCACGCTCATGAGAATACAACTCAACTCATCTGCAAATATTATGATTCAGCGTTCAAGCCTGTGTAGATATCCTGGCTAACTAGCGGCTACACGTCATCCATCTAAGTAGATAATGAGATTGCACAGTTAGTGAAATGAACAGTTCCAATCAAAACTCAACAGACCTTTTCTTCCTTTTCTGTTTTTTTTTAATTGGTTACCGATATCTTCGAAGTAACATGATCTTCTTTTTTGAATACACATTAAACTTCTTCTCTGAAATTTTCTTTTCTTCTTCTTTGAAATTGCTGACTGTTTCACTTGCAAGAAGCAGTCCTAGCTCTTTAATATTATATGTTTTGTTGGTACACTGATGGCTTGTGTCCAACATTTTGTGTTGGAAAGCGATCATGCGACCGTTGACTCGCTAGCCTCGACCATGGTTTGACTGGTGTAATATGATTGTCGGTTTCAACGCCTATATTACCTGATTTGACTTCACCAGCCAGCGGAGAAGTGGCGGGTCTAGAAGAAATCACTGCTGTCGCCCGGCGAGACTCCCTTCCCGTTACCTAACAGCCCTTTGAATGTATTGATGACGAGAGCATATTTTTACAAATTCCTCACAAAATAACAACTGATTAGATTTAAATTACAAATACCTGTGAGTGTAAGAAAAACGATTAGCATGGAGTCCATGTAAATGTGTTATAGAACAAAAATGAACTATATGAAATGTTAAATTTGACACACTTTCCTGCATGTGTTACTTGAGAGCAGCTGTGCTTACTGACTTTTATTCTTTCACCATGGAGATTATTTTTTTGTTGTGTCGTTTTGGAAGTATAATATTCGACTGACGTTTGTTTGGAATGTTTGAATAGTAGTTAGGATTTTTTGCTGACTAAGGTTGTGCCTCTTTAACATTTGCCTCCGACAGGAAAACGAAGCAAGTGAAAATTTAACCTTTAACACTTTATGATCTCAAGATCAGCACCGATATAACGGCTCCTGTTAGACGCAAATGTAAAGCATGCCTTAAAGTTTTTTAGATCCGAGATCAAATCACGGTCGATTCATGTCAAAAACTTTCAAAATGGTACTTCTTGCTGCCTCACTCGGCTTTCAGCAGAGCAACGAAAGAAGAAGGAATTAAAACTGGTCCGCTGTGTTCGTATAATGCCACTGGCTGGGGTGTCATGTCCAGCGTATTCGGCATGATGTTCTAGTCGCGGTAGCACTTTGCCCCATGCACTGGGGAGATCCTTTGGCACTCTGATGTTTACCAGAATAGTCCACGCACTTCATGATTTGAAGGATGCAATAATAACTGAGTACCTGAAATACTCAGGGGTGTGAAAGACAATTTGATGAAAAGAATTAATGCGTGTTTTACTGCAGGGGGTGCTCAATTCGAGAATTTGTTATGTTTATTATCAGTAAAGATGTTTTTGAAATCAATAGATTTTTCTAAAAGCAGAATGGTGCGCGACTTCTGGGACACCCTGTGTATAAACATTCCAAGGACTCCATCTCGCTATATGACGGGAAAATTGTTGAGTGCGACGTGAAAATCCAAGCATATATACATACATACATGTAAGAGACAAATGATACAAAATTACACTTTTCGTCCTGTCAGGTACTTGCACTTGTGTTATAATACAGTATGCACGTTGTATCTTATGATAAAGCATTCCTTGATCTTTAAGAAACTTATAAAAGAAGGTGCAGCCACTGAACATTTACGGGTTCCATATTTTGCCCCAGTGGTGGCACCCTGTAAAGTTCCACACAGAAACTTATTTGCAGGGTTGAGTTTAGCACCCACACCCTGCGAAAACAAACTGTGTAATTTTACAGCAAAAAGTGCTAGCCATTTTGTAAACAGTAATTTTTGCTGTACATTTACACGGGGAATCATAAAGTTGAGGGCGGCGTAAGCGTGTCACTGTACAAATTCTCTATGACGTCATTATTTTCCCACGGTCAAATGCCCTTGCTTTGTTTTCATTGGTTAAAAAACAAATGGAATTTTTGGTATTTCGTAAATAACATGTCTTTGGTTCGTTACAGGAAGTCAGCATACCAATCAAATAAATAAATGAACAACTAAACCTAGCTTAAAACTTGAAAACCACAATGACTTTCAGAATTTATTTATGTATATGTATGTTATAACAAAGTATGTATAATGTGAAAGGAAATATATCTTATGATAAAATCCAGTACATTTAAGTAATCAATGAGAGCACCATCATGTACCCTGTCGGATAATTCAAATATCGAATCGACTATGTAGAACCTCTCTGGGACGCTTTATATTTGCGCTCAGTTCGGTTTAACCAGGGGCTAGAGGTCATATGATCATGGTATGGAGTGTGAACAGGTGCATGAACTGAGATTCATATCGAGGGGGGGGGTGAATTAGTTTGCATTGGCGTTTTCCGTCCCACTGGGGCGATGCACGCCAGACAAAGCTTGAGGTTGTTAGCATTCGGTAAGTTACATTCGTCAATTACCCCCCCCCCCCCCCCAAATGTGTGGTGGGGTCTCTAGAATCCATGACATCGAGTTAGGAAGTTAGCTACGGCCTGGAATGTCGGCTCGGTACAGTAACTTCATTAAAGCGGCGGATGCCGAGGAGGCGTAGTTCTGCGTTCATAATATGACGGAAATATGTATGGCGTAGGCATCGAAACATAAGGTGGGGAATACTATCCTCCACGAAACATTCCTCGCAGAGTCCTGTATCATGGAGACTAAATCTGTTCAAGTATAGATTGATGGGTAGGTGACCAGATAGGAGTCGAAATACTAGTATTTCGTCTTGACGACACCTAAGCGAATAAGTCATAGCGTAAGGTGACTGGTGAGCTGTGTTCATGGAAAAATCCCATTCGTTCTGCCACATAGCTATGGACTTTTGCTTTACTGAGTTTATTGCTTCTTTTAGAGACAGAGGATCAGTAAGCGTTATGTTAGGCAACATAAGAGCTTGTTTAGACAATTGAGCAGGCTGTTCATTACCAGGAATACCGATATGAGCCGGCACCCAATCAAAGAATATAGAGACGCCACGGTAGTCAAGTGTGGTGCATAGATAGAGTATTTCATGTATGAGTTTAGAGGACTTGTTCCATGAAAAATTCAGCAGAGCCTGTAGAGAAGAGAGAGATTCTGTTAAAAATAACAGCCCGTATAGGCCTAAGTTTCATAAGAAACTGGAGGGCACAGATAATTGCAGTGAGTTCGGCAGTGAGTACAGCTAGAGAGTCAGACAGCCTAAAGGACTTGGTATATTTAATTTCTGGCACGCAAAATGACGCTCCCACCACACTGGTGTCGGGACACTTAGACGCGTCAGTATAAACTTTCACCTACTCTCACCAGTTAGACTGGATTTGGTCTTTAGCGCATAATAAGTAAATATTTGAGTTATCAAATTTGCTAGTCTTAGAATAACGGTCAGTAGAGATATGTGGGGATATCAAGTTAAATGGTGGAAAGTCTGGTTCAGAGGAAGGCTGTGTGTTTAAATCCGCAGATTGAATAAAAGTGGGTGTTTGGCTGGATCTCTGCTTGAATGGTAACGCTGTGTTAGGCCGACTGTCATGCAAGACGTGACAGTAGGAAGGTGCGAGGATAGCAGAGACAGAGATGTTCCTATCCGCCCTAAGTCTAAAAGAGAACCCCACAATGCGCAGTCGCCTGCTGATGTGCAGGGGCCATTCTTGGCAGAACAGCTGCATGGCATTGAGTAGCGTCGTTCGCATTGCCCCTGTGCAGATTCGCAGCGCCGCACACTGAATGGCGTCAAACTTAGACTTCAGACTGACACAGGCCAAGTCGTAGAACTCACAGAAGTAATCTAACCTTGGACGGGTGAGGGAACGGTACAGTAACAGCAGGCAGTGTCTGTCAGCATCCCATTATCGCCCAGAGACACACCTCATCAGATTGATGGACTTCTTGCATTTAGTCAATGTGTAATCAATATGCTTAGACCAAGTAAGCCGTGCGTCAAGTACTACCCCGAGATATCTGAAAGAGGAGGAAAGTGTAACTGGAAAATTGTTTAAGGTAGTCTTAACATCCTTTATGGTCCTCCTGGTAAATATAACTGCTTCCGTTTTTTCAGACGAGAACCCAAACCCCCATTTTAGGCTCCACTCGACAATATCATCCAAACCCTGCTGGGTATATCTGGTACACAACTTGAGATTTTTCGAAAATCACCATATGGCTTTATCATCTGCAAATAGTGTACATTTAAGTTTAGATGACAGGACACTGGTTGGGTCATTGATAACAATATTAAATAGAGTTGCGCACAAGGTACTGCCCTGGGGCACTCCGTTCTGAACGGGTACTGGTCTGGAGAAGTCCCGGACAACTCTGACCTTGATGGAACGGTCAGTTAGAAAATCCCAAACCCATTCTAACATTCTTCGCGCAATACACATGCCTTCCATTTTAATTAATGCTCTCGTACGCCACAACATGTCATACGCCTTCTCTATGTCTAAAAATACTGCGAATAGATATTCTGTATTACACAAGGAGATTCGAATATTGTTGTCCAGGGTGATGGCATGATCAGCAATGCATCGCCTGTTTCTAAAACCGCTCTAAACAGGACTAAAAATGTTATGTTTATTCAAATACCACATCGGTCGGCTATTTATCATCTTCTCCATCACTGTGCACAGAGTAGTAGTCAGGGTAATAGATCCATATGACGAGGGACCAACGGGATCTTTACCAGGCTTGAGTATAGGGACTACAATAGCCTGCTTCCACTGAAAAGGAAGTTTCACATTAGCCCATATGGTGTATAAGAGAAGCAGAAGTAAGATACATTACATTGAATACGTAATGGCGTCCTCTCCTGGGGAGGATTCCGAAGATGTTGAAATGGCCTGCTTTAATTCTAGGAAAGAAATATCATCATTAACTGGCGTATTCTAGGGCATAAAATTAGTAAAGGGGTGCAATTCTTCAATGTCTTCTTTGTGGGGAATGAAGTCTGGTGGGTAGTTGCAGGAGCTGGAGACAAATGAAAAACTATCCGCTAATACATTGCATTAGTGACATAACTAACATCATTGTGAACAATAGTTGGAATAGAGACCAATCTACTTTTCCAACTTATGGATTTATTCTGTTCCCATACCGATTTCAAAGGCGTGTGCTCTTACAAATTAGAACAAAACTGACGCCAGTGTTCTTTTTGGCTGCGCTTGATTTGCACGCTTGAATAGGTTGATATCTTCGTAAAGCCTTGTTCTACGCGCACGGTTTTTAAGACGCTTTCGTTCCTTGATTGCTCTAGAGCAATCTTCATTCCACCAAGGGACGGGCATTTTTGGGAAAGTTCATCCTACTGTCTTGGGGGATAACCTTAGCGGCTGCTGTATTAATTTCACTGACAATATTATCATAAAATATATTTACATCTTTATGAATGGATACGTCGGAGAGGGATTTTATGCATCTTTCCGGTAAACAGACCAATTTGCACTTTTGGTGCTCCATCTAAAAGGTTGACCAACTTCATTAACGTGGGGAGTAAACTGACATGAGACTAAAATAGCGAGGTGGTCGCTGCCACAGGGAGAAGTCACATCGACTGACCAGTCGAACGATAAGCTCATGTCTGATGAGTATAATGTAAGATCAAGGTGGGATACAATGCCTCAGTGGGGTTCTATCCCAGTGTCCATCCCGTCGTTAAGGACACAAATGTTGTGGTCGCCGATAAAGTCGGCGGTGATTTTCCCATTACAATTAGTGGTAGAATATCCCCAAATCAAACTGTGGGCATTAAAATCAACGATGAGCTAACTACAGACATAATTATGTTAAGATAGTCCCGTTCGACATGTTTGGAGGGGTTCTAGATGTTTACGATACTGTCAGCAGGGTCAGAAGATCTGTACATTAAAACATTGGGCCTCGATACTCTTAAGTTGAGGAATTTTGATCTCAAAGTATGAGAGTCCATTTTTAAGTAATATGGCAACGCCTCTCTATTCCTTTATATGTCTGTCGATTCTACTAATAGAATAGGTAAATCTGTGGTGTGGTTTTAAGAATGTTTCTTGTAAACATATGACATGTGGTGTAGGATTTATATTGGAAACGTAGAATTTAAGTTCTTGCCCGTGTGTACCAATTCTTCAAACTGCACAATTTTTAGGGTTTCAGAGAACGATATCTTTTGAGTCACCCGGATGTATTGGGCTCTGCCTATTTGTTTCCTGTATGGACACCCGAGGTATGCTGACGAGTGACCAGATGAGTCACAGCTGACAGATAATGGCCTATCTAAATTGTCACAGTGCTCAAAGTCATGCTCGCCTGAAAACCTCGGGCATCTTCGCTTTCCCCTGCAAGAAGTAGAGATATGTCCGTAGGCCTGGCACTTAAAACAACGAAGGAGCGGGGGGATGTATGGTTTGAATAGGAAAATTTCATAACCCAACTCTTCACCCACGCTATAACTCCCGGAACTGACATGGCCGATGACTGCAGTCGGTATTGTACATCCCTTCCCACGAGTGTCGCTAAGCTTAAGGCTTTTTCAGTTTGTGTCGGACCTGAGCATACAATCAGTAGATCTTTTCTAGCACACTTCTTGATTTCCTTGATGTTAGCTATAGCTTGTTGTATAGCTTGACCAAACTATATTATTCCAAGACGAAATAAGTAGACCTCCCATGGAGGGGATAATGACATTGTGGTTATTTTGGTTATTTTTTTACTCCATTGTCTTATCTTTTTCCATCTGAGTTGTAGATTGCGCTTAGTTGCAGAGCGGGCCTGTACAAATTGCATTCAGGTCCCCCCGCCCCTCGGGGTCGTCCATGCTGGCAGCTTTAGCGTGGGTAAATACAGAAATATAGGTGCTCACGGACAAGGGGGGTTGTTACGTAATGGCTGTTACAAGAGAAAAAAAAAAGGTCGCCCGGGAGCTGATCCGGGCTAGAGACACAACAATAGGCGCTCTGTTAGTATGGCAGAGTGACAGTGCAAGTACAGGTTTCTCTATAAGTACAATCCTACCGCTATACAGCAGACTATAGCCCTATTCTAAAGGAAGATTTCACACCTGTATTTGATATATATACATACAAATATTTGCTTTCAGAGTGCTATCAGTCTTATGGTGCTATGTATACTTCTACACGTAAGAATCTACGCTTGAAGACATGCACTCAAACACAAGACACACACACCTAATTACACAGCGTGAGATAGATTGTGGGAGAATATGGCCAAGTACCGGCCACTGTCGGTCTCAACTCCGATAAATAACCCCGGTTAAATTTAGAATATCTGGAAGTAGGGGAAGTAGTTACATACTTATATGTTATAATATATACAACCTCGAATATATGCACGACATATATACAGGGTTAAGAATTAGCAGAGATAGTGTAGAGGTAACCTCACAATGGGCTGGTTCTCGATACCACGTTTGCACGCCTCCGTGTCGTCTGGAGTCAATCTGTGCCACTGAGATACATATGCAATTATCGGCATCATATGTATTAAATTTGTACACGATTCGGAAACTGGTTTCATACAGCCGCCGAGAGCATGCATTGTGTCATCAATGAAAACTGTTGACTGCTTCTCTTTGCAAGAATCCGTCCTAATTTTTACAGTTATTTATTTTCTTAGTTCTTTCGTGGTTTGTGTTATTTGTCATTTTTGGAAACTGGTCGCGATAATTGACCCGGAGCGCCCATTTTGATTGACGGCTGGTATACGGGCATACTGCTAATATTTCTGCTCAACCTTCCCCAGCTGACACCAGTTGTGATACATGTATCTCCTCGTTTTGGATCGGGCTAGAGCTGCCTTATATGGGTAGCTTTCTCCGCATAGTCCTTCAACTACCAGAACATGTAAAAGGGTAATGCACAGTTCTGTATATATCGTGAAGATGGAAATAAGTGATGAGGTGTTATTCAGTTACCATTTCCTTCAAACCAAGCACAGAGTTGTTTAGAACAGACCAGCAGAATAAGAAACAAACTCTGTAAAGAAGGAACGTTGTAGTGGAGAGAAGACTGTGTGATATCTGAAAAATGGTCCCGTGTATCCGGTGTATGTGACGCACCATTGATAGACGTTTTATTTAAACATGTGAAATGTAATGCTTACAATTCGTGTAACTCTATGGCGTAAGAAGGTGTATTATCCAATCGGGACACACTTCTCCTATCTTCAAGTTTACGTCGAGAATGGGCAAATCTAGATCTGTGTGTATTAAATGGCTGTCCTCCCCTCAAAAGTGGGTTCCTCTCTATTTTCAATTTTTTACTAATTTATTTGATTGGTGTTTTACGCCGTATTCAAGATTATTACACTTATACTACTGCGGCCAGCATTAGGGTGGAAGGAAACCGGGCAGAGCCCGGAGAAACTCACGACCATCCATTCGCATGTTGCTGTCGGAGATTCCCACGTCTGGCCGGAGAGAAAGCCAGCATGAGCTGGACTTGAACTCACAGCGACCGCATTGGTGAGAGGCGTCTGGGTCATTGCGCTGCGCTAGTGCGCTCACCAACTGAGCCACGGATTTCCAAATCCGTTTTTCAAATCTAAATTAAATATGTTCACTGGAAACAGGAAAACATGGCCAGATCACAAAAAGCAGTTTTAACATTGAACTTATTAGTATTATTTTTTTTCCATTTTTGTAAATAATTTCTGCCGTAATGTATTTATTATTCAAGACGGCTGAGCCTAAAGAGCCCTCTTTCGAAGATTGGTGTTGTACGCCAAACGTTGTCTATGAGACACAAACATAGATCTCACAGTAAAAACAGGTTGAAATATTATTCAATGCAGATCAAGGCAGAGACACGATTACTCTTCTGCCAACAGAATAGGGGAAAACTGGAATATTTGAGCTATTACCATGGGTGCCGACGTACGGAAATAAGGCATATGACGGAGCAAAACGGCGACATAAACCATCAGAGGTCAAAGTTCTTTCTCCATGGCAAAATAATATTCTAATTACTAATTTAATTTCTCAGAATTCTTGGTTTGATTGCATACAAGTTTATTGCAGCCTATACTCTATGCCGCCATGAAACGGATGACTACCACCAGATATTTACCATGCCCAGTCTAAATTTATAATGTAACTTCTGTCTGTGCATCTTCAGTCCTATAGTTTTGATCATCAGTTCAGCTTTAGAATTCAGTCATCGGGAAATTATGTATAGTTTATTATCTTACTTATTTAAGTACTTGGTGTACCTGTTGACAAGATATGACTTTTTCAATCAATTTTGTGTAACATTATTGTGCAAACAGTAAATCAGATCAGCTTGAATACATTTAATGATCATTATGTAAAATGTATCAGACATTATTTCACACACATATTCAATGGTGGGATCAAAACGATTATTTATAGAACAAGAGGGGACTTTGTGACAAATATAAGAGTTTTGGGTGCCTTCATTGTTCCAAATGCTCATGAAGTACAAGTAGAAATGTGTACTGATAACGCTCTGAGGAAAGCGCGTGAGCATACTAAACCCTTCTGGCGAGAGCACTGACTGAAGTTGAATCGTTGTAAACGTACGTAGGAACTAGAGATCCAAATGACTTTTCCATGACCGTGGGAGTTAGAGTGCTAGTGCAGCGTAATGACCCAGGTCCCTCGCATCAAAGCCAGAGCACGTTGGATTGCTCTCCAGTCGAACGGGGAACGGCCCACCAGCCAACTGCGGATAAGTAAAACATCGTTGGGCATGGCGTAAAACACCAATCAAATAAATAAATAAATAAAAATCCAAAAATATATATTGTATTTAACTGAGGCGTTCAAAACTTATTTCAAGGTTTAAAATATCTTGTTTATGATATTGTTGTTTGCATATAACAGATGGATGATTGATGGATACCAATGGTAAGATTGACACACTGCAGTCACATTTATACACGTGGAATCTACGGACGACTAAATTTAATGGAGATAAATACTTCTGCGCAAACGTACACGTTTTGTTCTGCTCTCTCCCTTCAAACGTTAATGTTGACATGGTAACGCGGACGCTAAGACAGTCGCATCCATTCCATGCACATTTCCGCGCTACTGCTCCGCTTCTAAAATGGGACGAATGACACTCAAGCCACCTAACGTCCATGATATCGACCTCGAGTGTTACATGCAACATCTACGTGTTGACAGCCAGCACGGCAACCCTGACTAATTAGTTTTAGTGCGCTTCCTGACTGGCTGACTATTTTGAAGTCGTGGGTCTAAGCTTGTGGGTACATGTATCTGTTGGACAATGCACGGTCTTGTGTGTGATGACACAAAGAGTATGTTAGAGAGACAATTGTACATGGGGAAACAGGAAGAGTATGCTGCCAGCTGAAGGCAGTCGATATTTGACGCACAAAATGTTGAGTAATGTGATTTATTTGATTGGTGTTTTACGCCGTACTCGACGATATTTCACTTTTACGACGCCGGCCAAAGAAGCGGAGAAACCAGGCACCGTCCGGGGGAAATCCACGACAATCTGCATGTAACTGACAAACTCTTCCCCCGTACAACCGGAGAATAAGCCAACGTGAGCTGGGTTTGAAATTGCAGCACCAGCATTATGGTGGTAAGAAACCAGGCAGAGCCCATGGGGGACGATAATGCCTTTAAATTGCATTGCGTCGAGGTCCGTAATATTTATAACAGATATCTATTGCACTACATTCCTGAATGAAGCAAGGATCAAAGTAATGAAACCTTAAGATTCAACATGTAGATATCGGATGCATTTCACGTATTACATAAACCTAAGTACAGACAGTAAGAGCCTTTAAAGTGAAAGACAGCTCATGGCCTCAATACGTTTGCCAAAAAGGTTGGGCAATACTATGTTTATTTCTGTATAGTATTTTTCTAACAGCCTGTACCACAATGGTAATTGACATTTGACCGTGCTACATCGACTGGCACGAAACGCGGCCATTCTGTCTGGGCTGTGACTTAATTGTTCCAAGCGCAGAACACTCTTGTCACCTGAGACTGTAGTATGCTGTGAGGGTTGTGGTTGAAACATAAAAGCATAGAAGATATAAAGAGCTTCAGATCCCCAGTCGACAGCACAATACTCCACACTTCAAACGTGTTTAATTCGGCAACGAATTAATACAAATTCAAACAGTTCTCTTTTGTAATGTTTTTAATAAACAGTGCCTCAATCATGAGCTGTTCTTTACTTTAGATATATCTGAACACGGATTTGATTTCTTGTGGAATGTAGTGTTCACTTGAACTGGAGATTTTGTTGATTTGAGCCGTAATTCACTAGCAGGTTAAGTTCACAAAGTGAACCGTGAAGAGTTCTGGCAATATGCTGACGTGACAATAATTACAACGACTTCCATTTATAACTTTCTGAGCTTTTTTTTAAAACCTGTTCTGTCTTGTAACCAAATGGAACACAGATTATGTAATGGCGTCACTGTTAATTCCACATTCCAAAAACTATTCTTTCCACTAAACCCCACCCCTTCTATTTCCCACTTCAGTATATCTCACAGCACAGCTGGAGGCAGACCATGATGCAATGCGCGTGTGAATAGCGCAGTAGAGAAACAAGGAGTGGCCATCGAGTGTAAGTATACAGACTGATTTATAGGCACTGTGGCGTGGCTAAAATATTAGAGACTAGACAATCGTTTTACCAGAAATATAAGAGACATATGGCTTCGTTTAAAATCGACTCTGTTTGGATAGCCTTGTTATGAACAGAGAGTAGTTTTAGACATATTCTTCCATCGACTCTTTTGAGATACACAAAATATTTCCCCTTTCACCGGGCAGTAAATGTATTGGTTTTGTAGGATTGAAAGCACCATAAAGTTTCTCAGGAGTCCTCACAGTAATAAACTGTGAAAACAGATTAAAACCTTTATAATTAGGTCCAGTGTGACTAGGCCCTTTATTTCTGTGCTAATGAAATTGCTAATATGGGCCGTATGGGCTGACTAATGTTATTTTACGGAATAAATTCATTACACCGTCACTAAGAGAAACAATGCAGAAATGTATGCCGTCAGTATACAACCCATAAGGCCATATGTATTGACGTTTATCACCATTCCGAGAAAATTCCATTGATTTGACTGGTTGAAATGCTCAACAAACCAGGCCGAATGTGACAGGTTCACAGGGGTATGTTTGTGCCCATATACACCCGGAGTCAAATCCTTAGGCGCGATTATATCCCGGAGTCAAGGGAAAACGCGGTGACGCAAAAAGGGAAACAAAATGTAAACTAAAAGAAAGATAACTTTGCGAAGCAAAAACAAACTTTTGTCGTCTGCATTGATCATGTCACACATCGGAGAAAAAAGCTTTTCGCGCCTCTCTCTAATGAAAAGATCCTAGCAAAATGGTAAGTGTTGCTCTTCAAGAGACGAAAGAATCAAATGACCATGTGACAGTAACAGTTTAGTCCCACCGTACTGAAAATACAGTCCGAAGATTTCCGAGTTTCCTCCAGAAAGATCGGATGAAGTCCTAAACATTTGTGCTGCTCGGAGGTCCAAAAATAAGTTGGGACACTGTGTAAATCTTCATTCTGTGAATGATTCGGTCATACACAGTTAAGTCACCATATGAGAGCTCCTGTACACAGATGTCGTAGGAGATGATCAGTTTTATCTCGAATTTGTTTATCTGCGTACGTGTTGGTGAACTTCACAAACTTGACATTGGCGAAAAATGAAAATGCTGAGATTTCTCCTGCCTACCCTCCATGCGCATCTTCATTCAAATCAACAAATTCTCTTCGTAAAAAGATATCACAATGATCACATCCATAACGATCTGCTGTCGTCCCATTTTCGCTCCTTTCATTTGACTGCCCCTAAACCTGACCTTGATTTCGCCTTAAATTAGCTGTTCTGCGACATTGATGACCGTATCTCCGTGCACGGTAACGTCATAGTAACCATCTTGACAACTTTGACGTTTAATACCAGTACAATCCACTCAATCAACAGAAATATTATTGGAAACACTACCTTTTACAAGTTTTTAACAACATCGGAAAACACTGACCATACGTGGACAGTAAAGATTGAGAGTTTTGCCAAGGGAGATTACTTCGCGGCGGCAGTTATATGTCCAGGCCTGGAAAGCATCGACAGTTCTCCTTGTTTTTCGTCCGAAAAAAGGCTCTTTATGGTGATAAATTCGTTATGGCGGCCTTCTTGGGATATACGGGTAGATATTTGGCTCCGGCCGTTAATATTTTTCAGCGACAAATATCTGTATCAACTAAATAATAACTATTTCCAGTGATACACAAAGACAAAAAAAGGTCTTTCTTTCGATTTGTGGTTATATGATTTCAATGAAATTAGCCGGCAGATGCCAGCAATATTAACCGTTATGATTTTATCTCAGATTAATCCGCAAGGAGTACCTGAGATTTAAGTTTGCCGTCATATGTACCGTGAGATTTGCCCCTTAGGAAATCTTCTGTCGAAAGTCGCAGGTGTGGATCATGTGCCAGAACGTCGAGCCCACCAGGAGCTCGAACTTATTAAAAGTTAGATTTGAAGTGGCCTTTCGCTTGACGCCCCCAATAGACCGTCACATCACAGCGTTATATCCAAAAATCAATTTATATGTAAAAAACAGCAGATGTGCCAAAAAAAAAAAAGCCTCAGGTGCTGTAATATTTCACCAGATTGTTTACCGGGGGACAAACAGTAGAAACAGGACAGGTTTAATCTTATTAGTCGAGCTCGAATTCTGAAAAGGGCAAACAGGCTATACTAACGGGGCGAGAAACGGCACTCATTACTTGGTAGTCTACCAGTTTACCCCCTGCAGGTTAGTGTGTATAAGCAGTGCATTTTTTTCCAAGGGGTGGTGTTGGGTTCGAGTCTGGTTAGGTGAAGTCTAGGTTAAGTTGTTTTTAACACATGTAAATGGATAATTTAAAACATGTCAGATAATTTAATTTTTATATTTATTCAGAAAAATAAATTTATCTACTGTGTATACGCGTAAAAGTGATGGCAGCTAAGAAGGCGTCGCCTTTAGTCGAATTCCCCCGCTTGCCTGATGACCCAGTTTTCAGTTCGCCGTCAGTCGGGTTTTGTCCATTCCAGCGTTGGGTCAACAATCCGCCTTACCGTCTCACATCCTTTGATACACTCTCTACAGTATGGTGAAAATATTGACGAAGTGGCGCTAAGCCTTAATCATTTATTCATTCAAGTTTGCTGCGCTGTGAAATTTCGGCACGGCCAGTCCCTGATAAGTGGACTTTATTATAGAAGTTCCATAGCACACTCTCTAAGTAATACCCTGATTCCCGCTAATGCTACGACCATTTGCAGTTGTTGGTCATCAAACACATGGCTATCATGTAGGTTCTAATTTCAGCTACAGATTTAACTGGGAGGCGCGTCTTTAGATGACCGTAGAACGATGTGTTGGCTCTCTCTGTCTACCAGGTCCTACTTCAAATGCCCAGAGAGTCTCACTTTGAAAACATCAAAGCGTGTGATTACAATTAACTTCCGTTTATTTTAAATCGGGTACAGCTGCAGTTGAAGGAGGTAAATCCTTTGATAAAGTGAGAGGGCTTTACCGATAGAGAAAGTTATGAAGTATTGAGGATTAAACGCGGAACGAAGAACACAGAATTATTTGACGTATAAAATATGATTTCATGAAAACCAAGTGGATAAATCTGGATTTACAAGCATCCTCGGTTGTTCCCTTAGAGGAACATTGGACAGGTGTGTGACAATGCAGAAGGGTTTCACAGTTTTGTACCCGACGGTCCAAGTTGCGTCACTGGGATTGTATTTAAAGCTGATTAACTCATGGGGACCTCCGTGGCCAAGTGGTTAGAATACTAGCGCAGCGCAGTCTCTCGCCAATGCTGTCCAGTTCATCCTGTCTTCCTCACCATTCATATGTGAGAAGTTCTTCCATCGACCTGCGCACGGTTGTGAGTTTCCCAGGGCCTCTATCGGTTTCCTCCCATCACAATGCTGCCGTACAAAAGAAATTCTCATGAGAATGGCGCAAAACTCCTGTCGAAGAAATAGAGGATATTGCAGAGTAAATGTTAAATGCCGTAAATATTGTTTTCGTGAGAGGTGGGAATGATTACCCAAGAGACGCGAAGCGTGTAGCGGGGTTTTCATTTCTACTTTTCACCTAAAGCATATTTATGGTATTCAACCACCATTCTATAATATTCGTTTTATTATTTATACTTTAAGAATGTCATGATTTTGTGTACTTTAAGAAGTTTTAAGCCACGTTTAAGCGTCTCGTGGGTTATCATTTCCACCTCTAAAGAAAACAATATTTCCTGCATTCAACCATTACTCTGCAATATTTTTATTATTTATGCTTTAGGATCGTCATGGTTTTGTGTATTTAAAAAGTTGTAAGCAATGTTTTGAGCTACAGGCCTTCAAAGACCTGCCAAGAGCGTGACCTTGCACGGGTATACATGACATCTTGTATGACGTCGTGTGTTACGTGACATCAGAATATAGCAGTTGACTAGACTTGTATTATGACGTCATCCCAGTGAACTCAGATTGAAACGTCATAAAAAAGGGTTTTATTTTCCACGTCACGGCGCCTGGGTCATGGGTCAAGGCCCCCGGCAGTGTAATATGAATATATAATAACAAAACTGATACCTAACCAATAATGATGTCACTTTAATCAGTGAAGAAAATTCGGTGATTTCACTGATGTATAAATAATAAAACACTCAGATCACTTCAAGCAAAGGATGAATGAATGAATGGATGATTATGACTTAGCGCCATGAAGGAAAGAAGAAACTCGAAATTTAAATAATCTCGACGTTCTTAAAATCCGCTGTGTAGGTATTTATACATACAAATAAACAAGACTAAGAAACACTACAGGGATGTAGACGTATTTGTTTTATATTTACACGCATCTACACTGATAGCCTTGCTAGTTGCGGATCAAAGAGTAATTTTTTTGCTATTTATCATTAGGCGACGGATGGATGTTAGACCTCAGCCAAGGATTTTACGGAAATTTCATTTCATTCAATTCAAGCTGAAGCTTTTTTCCTCCAGTAGCTGACTTAAGCACTTTTAGAAAATGTAACATAAGGTGTCTGCATTTTTTTGTCGCAGAGGTCACAGTGAGCAGAGCATATACGCCGTAAGCGCAAATGTCAGACGCAACATGTTTGACGCTGCGTACCAAACGACTTAGGATGTAGAAATCCTTAATAACTACAGCGACAACTGCTGGGAAAGGAAAATCCGGCGATATCCCATTTTGCAAAACATTCCATTTCGACCCGAATTACCAAAGTTAATGTATGCACGAAAAGTAATGAGTTTGACCATAAATGGATGTAGGAGGCCACTCGGCAAACTTCGTGCAAAACAGATGCTTACATTTCATTCCATTCTCGGCGAGGCAATTGTGTCTTCATGACGTAACAGAAATACTGGACACAAGTAATCAATGATTGCGTCTTCCCGTTGACCTTTTGGAACAATTCTGACGTCATATGCATGTCCTTAAGTGACAGTTTGCAAAACGGGCCGCTTAAAAGTTGAATATTCATGAGTTTATACATATCGCAGAAAAAAGTTGAAAAAAAAGCAATTTTCCGACCCAGTTTGCCTTCATTTACTTATATTTAAGCCTACAACATGCTATGCTACTTTATAAATTCAAGGCATATAAAAGTCCAAATACAGAAATTCTCCCGTACAGTCTCTTTAAGTCGAGTTTTCGCTTTGTCCGCACAATTCCCTCGCTAGGTCATGCCGAGTCAACTTCAGTCCTAAATGTGCACGAAAAATATGTTGTCTATTATGATATGATACATGTACAACAGCCAGCCAAACATGTACCCCGTTTTTCTATAAATTCTGTTATTGGTTAAAGCGTCATGAGCGAACCGTTAGTGCACATTTGTG